>JBCNJP010000023.1:62080060-62277444 GCA_039602395.1 Deinandra increscens subsp. villosa
AGTGACTAATCACCTAGCGTATCAAACTGATACGCCGGACCACATGATCCGCCGGATCATGTGATACGCCCATAACCAAATAGTCACTACAACTATCACTTAGACATGCTCACATAGATACAATACACGAGACACTCATAGCATAGGAATATGCTCTAACAGATAGCTAACGTACGTGTGACGCCAATAAACGAGAACCCCGATAAATAAATGGAATAAATCCATGACCAATAAAAAAATTTCCGAAATTCCACGGAGACGTAATCTCCGTTAATCTTGTAAAAGACTGATTAGATAAAGCCTCGCGTTTAACGAAAATGCTAAAATAATTAAAGGTAAAAATCCCTTTAAAAAGACTAAAATCCGTGTCCAAAAAATCTGACCAATCAGAACTCAAACTCACATCAGATCTACGGATGGGATTAAGTGAAATGAAGGGCCTGATTTGCGATCTGTGTGATGAGATTTTGGCCAATCAAAGAACAACTCAGAAAACAGATCCAACGGCAGGATCAAATGTGATCAGCGACGGCTAAACCCGATCTGCGTGCAAGATACGTTGGCCAATCACAAGCTAACAGCTTAAAGCTTTTCAAATATCCTTTCATGTGGGCTGGGTCCCACACGCGCCTCTTTTTTTATCCGATATTCTGGGCCCACTAGATACTCTCTACAAATCGTAAGCCGATAACGAATTAGGAATGTCGGACCAGGGAGAGAGAGACATACCATGCAGACTAATCGTTGATTAATATGTCACATGGTATCCTCCTTCTTCCCAGAAACCCTAAAAACCATCGGAAAGTTTCGCAGATCAACGAAAAGGCAAAACCCACATCGGAAAAACGTGAGACCTCCATATCTCGGTCAATACTTGACCAAAATCCATGAATATTGTATTGTTGAACTCGTGATTCAATTCTCTACGACCCTGGACGTTCAAAACTTTCTGAAACTGTCTCGAACGAAAACCCATTTTCAAGTCCGCTAACATTCGAAGTCCGCTAAGCTGAATTCAAGTCCACTAAGGGTCTGAGAAGTTCACTATGAGTCACCTGAAGTCCGCTAAGGACTAAGTTCGCTAAAGCAAACATCAAGTTCGCTAAAGAAACCTTCAAGTTCACTAACGAGACATTAAACTTGCTAAGAAAGATTAAAGTTTGCTAAGGCAATCTTCAAACCTTCAAGAACACTTGAATAAATCAAGAAAACTCAATGAAAATGAAGAACACCCACTTGAACATCTTCCTGATGCAGATTTCATGATCCAAAATGAGTGTAGATAATAGATTCGTGACGGATTCGAGAAGATAAACCATTCACGTGATTGTCCTTGCCACAAACAATTCATAAATAGCAGCAACCTTGATCAAAACAACCCCTAATCTGGAAATTCACTCAGGAACATGAAGAGCACCAAGAACATGCACTAAGTGTGTGTTTTTCGAGATCTGCCCAAATGGTTGAGATTCAGACAAAACCGATGCTTTCAGTGGATCCGGAATGCGATTTCCATTAAGAATGATGCTTCGTTTTATCCAAATCGATGAAGAATAACCCAAAAAACCAAGAATCAAGCTAAAAAATCTTCAAAAACCCCAAAAATGGGAAAACTCCATAGTTACGAAAACTGAGCTCGGATCTTCAATTTTTCAACAGATCTGAACATGTAAAAGGTAAAAATGCATCAAGATGAACTCCATAACACGTATAAAAAATACATATCATCAGAATCCATCCAGAAATGAAGAAAAAATAGAAAAAGTCTCCAAAAATGGGTTTCAAATCTTCACTCCATTGAAGCTCAAAATCAAGATTCGAGTGATTAGATTCATTGTGAGATGAAATCTGATCGATTACCTCGCTCTGATACCATTTGTAAAGACTGATTTTCAGTACAAGAATCTCGATCGTGAGCAAGAACGATGGTCGGATTCGAAAACCCGAGACAATGATGATGAGAGGTGAATCTAGGAAATCGAAACACAAGAAATATGATGAACTAGTCGAATGATTTCATTGAACCGAATGATTACAACATAATAAATCATGACAACACACAATCTCTCTCTAGAAATCCATGACTCTCTCTCTCTCTCTAGAATGTGAAGCTCACACCACTCTATAAGAAAATCATCATCTCCACACTCAGAGACTCTTCTTGTAATGGGGCACCCTCACTATACATATAGTGAGGGTGACTAACAAGTGAAAAACATAATAACTAAACAAAATACAGATAAATAAATAAACATAGATATTAATTAAATAAAAGTTGATTTAAATAATCCGAAGTTTGACTCGCTCGAACCGATCTTCCATTGACTTTTATGTTGACCGTTGACCCGAACAGTTGACTTTTCCAGAAAACGGTCTTCGGTCCAATCTGGCAAGCCTCGAGCATCACAACCTGCGTCTCTGAATCAATTTATATGGATTCTTTAATCGAATGCTTCGGTAAACAAATTTGATGGCTTCAGTCACATAGATTTTTGTTCCAACAGTATATTGCTACTTCAAGCTGTTGTGGTCAAGTCTTGTCGATTCAAAATCAAATGCTAGATTATGGCATCACATTCATGGAAACTCCCATCTTTGATGACAACAGCAGTGCCATTTCAATCAATAACAACCCAGTGAAACACTCCAAAACGAAGCACATTGACATCATGTATCATTTCGTTAGAGATTGTGTTGAAAAACATTTGATTAAAATTCTTAAAGTTCACACGGATAACCAATTAGCTGATTTATTTACAAAAGCTTTTGATGAGACAAGATTCTTTTAACTCATTACAGCTATTGGTATGATGAACTTTGATTAAATGTTTTCAGAAACCTATAATAACGAAATTTTTGTCTTAAAGAGTCCGTCTCTACAAAAAGAAAAAGAAAAAGAAAATCATTGTGTTGATCAGAAACCATTTCAGTTCATAGTCAGTAACTTCTGTCAAGCTATGAAAATTTACAAAAGTCATTTTCAAAAAGTCATCTGTTTTGGTTTTCCTTCTCAAGTTTCCGGTTCAACCCTTGAGAAAACAAATTTTAAAAATCTCCGGGTGTGCATCTAACGGAAAAATGCTTTGTAATAAACGTGGAAATTTTTTTGAAAACAATTCTTCGAAGCGGAAAATTATCCGCTTGAAGTTCAAACATAAGAAATTTGGTTTTTAAAATAAAGCTAAAAATGGGTTCCGCTTGAACTTCCGGGTTAAAAGGTCAAAATCATTTTATATTTAAGAACCCAGAAGGCATATCTTTTTAAGCGGATATGCATTAAATTACCCATTAAGTTTTTAACCATTAAATATCCGAGATTCAGTAAATATCATTTTTGATAAAGACATGCTTCAAGGAGTTATACCGTATAAACCCCAAAGCATATGTCACATCAGTTACTGAACGGTTGCTTTAAACCCTCTCTCCTCCACGTCACCCACGTCACCCACGTCAAAGGTAAAAAGCCCTAATTTACCATCATTCCTCACATTCCTCTTAACTCCCACACCCAAATTCCTTTCATCTTCTCCATAACATCCAAGAAATCTCTCACACTCTCTCTGTAAAACCCAACAAACAATGGCTCCAAAAGCAAGCACGAGTGGCAAGAAGCCTGCCAGTGATTCCAAGTTCGCTGTCGAATACCACCTGGTGGCATATCTCGAGAACCCAAGCAAAACTGACATATACTACGACATGATAGAGTTTCTGAAAAATTCTCATCTCCATTACGCGTTGACAGTTGCGGTACTTTTTAAGAAATTCTGGAAGAATTTTGGTCAAACGCTGAAGTAATCGAAGATAGTGATGGTGGTGAAAGCATTGTGTCAATAGTCATGGGCACAAAGGTTGAAATAGATGAGTCAAAGATTCGAAAGGTTCTAAAATTTTAGGATGAAGATGGCTACATCTTTGTAGATGCCAAGAAGTACCTGCCACTGTTCAGAGCCATAGGCTACGTCGGTTCTCCCACCAGCAAAACACTCAAGAAGGGGAAACTTTCATACAAATGGGGATTCCTTGCCCACATGATACTGGTGTGCCTCACTCCAAAGAAAGGGGGTTTTGATGGACTTGCGGCTGAACAAGAATTGGCAATCTATGCTGTGGTTTTGGAAAAATTAAAACTTTCACCCTTTACCACAACGTACAATGCCGATGCTTGTTCAGCCGCAAGTTCATCAAAACCCCCTTTCTTTGGAGTGAGGCACACCAATATCATGTGGGCAAGGAATCCCCATTTATATGGAAGTTGCCCCTTCTTGATTGTTTTGAAGGTTCAAACAGAAACTATTACTAAAACTGAGCAACCTGCTCATGATGACATGACTATTAACCCAATAGTTCCTAAGCCCATATCAGTCCCAACTTCCTCTACCCTTCAAACTTACTTATCCAAGAAGAGGAAGTATACCACCAAAAACACCACCCCTGCCACATCATCATCTGAATCCCCACCTGTCATTTTCAAAAGATAAAAATCTGTGGCTGCTAGGTCTCCTCCACCTATGCCCACTGACCAAACCCAACCTTCTAGCCTCACTAAAGGCAGAAAGCCCAAGCGGAAGTTAACCAAATTGGGATTATCTCTTAGGGATGAACCTTCATTTGAGGGGGAGTCATTAGAAAAGGATGCACAATCCCCATCCAATAGGTCATCACCCCTAATTTCCCTATCACCCAGGAGTGACAATGCTTTCAATACTGATCCAAATGATGGTGTTATTAACTCACCAACCTCTTTACATGAGAACATACAGATGGATTTGGACCCTGTTACATTGAACCCTCATTCCTCTTTGGAGGTGAATCTCATGAGGGAAGAAGAGATTCATACAAAAAGGGTTGCTGCTGCCCAGGAGTCCCCACTGGAACTTAGTGTCAATAGTAACATAGCTAAGACCCAATATGTGGCAATCTTCTCTGAATCGGCACCTGCAGGTCCTTCATTGGAACCAAGGGTTACTGAAATAGATGAAGAGAATCCCCGGTGCTAAAAATCCATGGGTACTAGGCATGTTCTATCTCGAATTGACAGCTTAGTTATGTCTAAGGATACTGGTAAAATGCCAGTTGAGGGACAATTTGACACTACCTAAATTGACGACACTGTACAAATCTCTACAACAACAGATTGACACTCTAAATGTCACTATTGCATTTTTGGTCCAAGCTCAAGGTGCTGCTATACAGGTTGAAGCAGGTCCTTCAAACCCAGACATGGTTCATTCAGTTAAAGCTGATCCTGTCAAATTGGAGGAGAAATCAGCAACTGCTACTTCACCATCTCTCTCTGCAAATTATAACCAAGAAATCAAGGAAACAGAGAGACTTCCGGTTTAAGTCAGAAACACTGCATTCAAGAAAGCATGTGTTCAAACTTTATATGTAGAAGAAAGCTGGGAAAATATAAGGAACAGTCAATTAGTTGTTGTGTCCCTATTTAAAGACCCCACTTTAACTCAATTGGTACAATCCTCAATGCTCATCGTTGGTGCCCTTCCTGAGCATATCAACATGATACTAAGGCTGCTAAAAGATGTGATTTTTCCAAGAGAAAATGCCTTTGCTCAAGAAGGTAAAGATGTGGCCTCTACTAGTAGAGTGATTGCAGAAAATGTGGTAGTTAAGGAGACTGTTTAAGAGCAAAGTGGACCAGCTGCAATTGGTACAGAGAATATGGATAAGAATGTGTTGGGAGAAGATGAAGATACCGAGGTGATTGAATCAATTGACACAGGAACTGAAGTCACCATACCACAAGTGGTGACAGAAGTTCAAGTTGAAGTCTAAGCAGAAGTTCAAGCTGAAGGTCAAGTTGAAATCATATTGAGGTAATAGAGATAGATGAAAATGCTCCTGATGTTGAGAGGACTGGAAGGCTGAATAAGAACATCTCCATATTTGGAACTGATGAATTCATATTTCATCTGGAAGTTCAACTGGAAAATCAGCCAAGCTAAAGAGGAGTGTTCGAGCTGAAGAGTCAATTAAAGCTAAAGAGCCAATTCAAGCGGAAGAGCCAGTTCAAACTGACACTGCTCTAACAATTGATCAGGCTGTTGTCAGGACCGATTTCACATCAAGAATCCCGATCTTGAGCAAGAACGAAGGTGAGATCGAAGGAGACGGGATGGAGAAGAATCAAAGATAAAACATGACAAGAAAATGATAAAGATCAAACGATTCATTGATTATTGTTGAATGATTACAACGAACCGAATGATTACAAACTCGTCATAGGAAATCCATGGTGACTCTCTCTCTCTAGAATGATAGCTCACATCTCTCTAGAACATCCTTATTCAACTTATTCATCATATTCATCTCACCTTCGTTCTTGCTCAAGATCGGGATTCTTGACGTGAAATCGGTCCTGACAAATGGTATCAGAGCGGGTACCGATCAGATTCATCTCACCGTGAATCTGGTCACTCGAATCTGTGATTTTGAGCTTGAATGAGGTGCTGATTGGTATACCCACTTTGGAGACTTTTTCTATTTTTTCTTATTTTTTTGGAGCTGATTGATGATTTCTGGATGAATCTGATGATAGATTCTTGTTATTGGGTTCATTTGGGAGTGATTTCATGCTCCATATGTTCAAATCTGTGAAGAAATACGAGATCTGAGCAAGAAAAACGAAACTGTTAGAGTTTTCCCGTTTTTGGGGTTTTGAAGATTTTTGAGCTTTGATTCTGAGTTTTTGGTGATAATAATCAGTGTTTTTGGATGAAATAAAGTATGAATCTTGATGGAAAACGCATTCCGGATCCAATGGAAGCATCGGTTTCGCCTGATTCGCAACATATTTGACAGATCTGGAAAAACACACACTTAACGGTGTTTACTAGGTGTTCTTCGTGTTCTTGATGGATTTCCAGATTTTGAGGCTGATTCGGGACGTTTGAAGCTGCGATTCGAGTTGTTTGTGGCCAGAATGATTTCGTGTTATGCTTGGCTTCATTGTTCGTTCATGAATCTGTTTTTTCCTCATGTTTTGGTGGTTCGAAATCGATCACGAAGATCTGGGTTTTCTGCTGTTATTCATGTGTTCATAAAGGTTTCTGGGTTTGTTGAAGGTGTTGTTGGCGATCTGGAATGAACTTGAAGATGTACTTGGCGACTTCGAGTTAGTTCTTGGCGATTTCAACTGTGTTCTTAGCGATCTCGGTTTTTCTCCTTGGCGATCTTGACTTGGCGATCTGGAACTGTAACTGGCGATCTCGGCCATGGGCTTGGCGACCTCGTTTTGCCCTTGGCGATCTCAAATAATGCTTGGCGACTTCGAATGTTGGCGATCTCGTTTGAGCTCAACAACTGGGTTTTTATTCAAATAAATTTCAGACGATTCTGATCGTACAGGATCGTAGGGGATCGACTCACGAGTCCAACGGTATAAGATTTGCGAATTTTCGTTAAGAATTATGGGAGATATGGCCAAAATACTTTTTTCTGGTGAGGTCCCGTATTTCCGGTGAACTCTCCCGACCGGATTAGGGTTTCGCTGGTTTTTGGAGAAGACGGCTGACGTGGCAATTATTGATTGGTCCAGAGAGAATGATCCTCTCTTTCCTTGTCGGTCAACAGCTGGTGTTGTCGATTTTCTATTGGCTGCTAATAAAAGTGTGGGCCCCTGCTGAATAAACAACCGTTGGAGCTTAATTTGCTGTTGATCCCTTATTGGTTGTTTGACATGCGCGTGGACCCACAAGGTTGAAAGAATTCGTGAATGTGTTGTTGCTGTCGATCACTGATTGGCGCAAAAGGATAGCAGATGGGGCCCAGCTGAAAGCTTGAGCCGTTGGAATGGTTCACGCTGGCTGCTCCTGATTGGCTGTCTTGCCACTCACACGGATCATGATCAGATCCATTCATCTGCACTAATATCAGCCGTAGATTGCTTTTTCTTCCTTAAATCTGATTGGCCAGCGCCCTTAGCACACGGATTGTGCTTTCTTTTGGCTGAAATCTGATTGGTTTATGGGAGATCACATGGATTAATGTTTTCTTTGAGGATTTTATACTAATAATGATATTTTTCAGCATATTTCGTCAAACGCGGGCGTTTTTCTTATCAGTTTTTCGAGACGAACAAGATAATGCCGCGACGGAATTTCAGAAAATATTTTATTGCTCGTGGATTTATTCTATTTTAATTGGGTTCAAGTTTTTGGTGACTTCAGACCACGTTAGCTAACGACCACTGACGGACTGGTTTCGCTTCTCGGTTAAGTCTGCAACTGTTTCGTTATGTCTCACTTCAAGTTGTTTAGCTGATGCAGTGCTGATGTCATCTAACCGAATTAACTGGAATCTCAGTTAAATATTGGAATATTCCGTTAAATCTCTAACGGAAGGCCGTTACTTGAATAAAATTTACGGTCTTATCAGATTCATTCCAAATTGCACCGTTTGACTCAGATATTCTTCACGGAATATTTTTCCGAGCTCGATTTTCTTCACCAAAAATTACGAAGACTCCGGTTATGAATAAATTTTGCGTTTACGCTCGGGATCTCAGTTTTTCACCGATTTGACATTATTTTCGCATCCAACCCAGTCACGCGGAACAAGTTCAGTATTTATGGATCATTCACAACTGTTAGCACCCGGCTTCCGGTTTTTCGCAAGATTGTCCGATTTCAGGATTTCAGTACCGTTTTCTCTTCGGAACTGAGCGGAACAGTTCCACTCTCTGCATCTGATTTTCCGCTTCCGCATCGGATGTTTTCAGAGGGATCTAGAGAAAAGGGGGAACTTCTATGGATTTGGATTATCGGGTCGATTATCTGAAGTTGGAGCATTTTCAGTGATTGATTGGTTTATCTGATTCGATTTGTTGCAATTTTGACTCCGATGTTCAGCATTCTTAGTATTGTACCCGACCGTGTGAACCGAGTGAACTGCAGCACTTGGATCTCAACTGGAGCAACAAGAACAGAAGAAGCTTATTCAAAGGGGGAACCTTTACAACAGAAAGATTCCGGTTTATCAGTTATTCTTCGAAGATGCACGACAGAGCGGTTCTTCACCAGTATGACAGATTTGAAAGCGTCAGTCAAGGGGGAATTGTTGGAACTTTTAATAAGTATGACTGACGCCATCAAATCTATTCTCGAATAATTCGGTTGAAGAATCCATTGTGATTTGATTCAGAGACGCGGGTTGTGATGCTCGAGGCTTGCAAGTTTGGACCGAAGACGTTTTTCTTGAAAAGTCAACCGTTCGGGTCAACGGTCAACGTAAAAGTCAACGGAAGATCGGTTCGAGCGAGTCAAGCTTCATATTAATTAAATCATCCTTGATTTAATTAATAATAATTATGTCATTTGTTTATTTGTATTTAGCTCATTTTATGTGTGTTAGCTAGTTAGTGGGCTAGTGAGCACATGGGCTCTCTATATATAGGAAGGGTTAGCTCCATTAGTTAGATGATGAATAAAGGATGAATAAGTTGAATAAGGATGATCTAGAGAGATGTGAGCTATCATTCTAGAGAGAGAGAGTCACCATGGATTTCCTATGACGAGTTTTGTAATCATTCGGTTCGTTGTAATCATTCAGCAATAATCAATGAATCGTTTGGTTTTTATCATTTCTTGTCATGTTTTATCTTTGATTCTTCTTGATCCCGTCTCCTCTCGATCTCACCTTCGTTCTTGCTCAAGATCGGGATTCTCGAAGTGAAATCGGTCCTGACAAAACAACAAGTTTTAACACCTTAAACACGGGTTTTTCATCATCAAATCACCAATAGCACATTTTAAACCTAAAATAACCTAATTAGCACAAATCTTCATTATGGCATGTTTTTACACGTAAAGTTGCAGACTTTATAACAAATCTAGCATCCCTAAACATTATATCAGAAGTTCTAACGATTCCATGGAGATCTAGGCATGCTTTATAGTAAAACACATAGAAAATGCATAAAGTATGGTTTTGGGACTCACGATTCGATCTAGGGTCTGAATGAATGATGTCTCGAGGCTGAGATCACGTCGGCTCAGGGTGTTTCTCGACTGACCAGAAATTCCAGAAGAGTGTGTGTGTGTTTAGTGTGGAGATGATGCAAATGGGATATAATTAGGGTTTAATGGGCTTTATATCAGGAGCTAGTTTCGCTGGCAGTTTCGCTGGCCAAGCGAAACTGGCTCTGAACACATGTAGGTCAAACAGCTTAGTCGGCTACCGAGCGAATCTACAGTTTCGCCCGGTAGTTTCGCTGGAAACCAAAAGTGGTCAATTTACATTCTATTATCAATACTAAATCATGCGTTTAAATCACATTGCACATAATGACAATAAATAAATAAACACATAACACATATGGACGGGTTCGGTGATCAACCAAAGGTCGTGGACGTATTCGGCCTAGTTAAGCATTAGTTACTAAGTTAACACTTATAACGTAACTAACGGAGATTGTCTAACGGAAGTTAACCTTGGAATTCTCGGATGTCACAACGACCGAACCTTGTCCAAACTCTGGTCGAACCTTGTCCGAACTAGAAGTTCGGGGCAGTTATGCCAAACGGGAATAGTAACAGCCGAATCTCAACATGATTTTCTAAAAACACTCGATTTTGAACTGATTTTGACGAGATTTGCAGCAGTAGATCAGAAAACGTGATGAGGAATGATTTAGGAGCAAAATTTTCAAAAAAAACTCAATCGAAGTGATCAAAAGTTTGTAAAAACACTCGAAAATCACCAAAATCACCCATTTTGTTTCAAAAACCCAAGAATAGCAACCACAGATCAGTAGAATGAACCAGAAATCTCTGATACCACTTGAAAAGTCGTCAGCGTCGGATTTTCTACTCAATCTAGCTATAACGGATACGAAACAAGTAATTAACATTTTTATTTTATTGATCTCACGAACAATTACAATCAGTAAAACTCAGAATACAGACTCAGAGAGACACCTTACGAAACACACACTTAAGATTCACTCTGCTACACACTCGTATGAAATACAAAGACCAAACTTCTATTTATACAATCCTGTCCGAACTCCTATCGAACCTGGAGTTCGGCTGATCCGAACCTCAAGTTCAGACCAGGTTCGGCACAGCAACTCTTGTCTTGAACTTGGTCTTGACTCTTCATATAACATTGTCTGATTTCTGATTTGATACTTCACACGACGCACAGATCAGGTATCAACACATCCCCTTAGCACAAGCCACACATTTTTCTCTCATTGTGAAGTCCTTAATTGACCTATTTTTTTACATGGTCTCCCCTTGCAAGACGATTGAGATGCTTCACATTAGTATATCCCAAGTGTCGATGCCAAATGATTCTCAGTGGTCTTGGAAAAAAAGCATGCCACTTCAGTAGTAGGTGGCTTGTTCATGTTCAACACATAAGAATTGACATGTCTAAGAGTGTGCATAAGCACCCAGTCATCAGGTATGGAGTATCCAGGCTTCAAATTTAAACATTCTTTACTATTAAATAGGACAGGATACTCCCTATCACAAATGTGTGATACACTTAATAAGCTGTGATTGAGTTGCTCTACATAGCTGACGTCATTAAAACTGAGAAAACCGTTTTTCACGGTACCCTTCTTGTTGATATGACCTCCAACACCTCCTGCATAGGAAACATATCCTCCATCGAAATCTTGAACATTTTGCAGCACAGACATGTCCCCTGTCATATGACTGGAATAACCACTGTCAACATACCAGAAGTTGTTATTAGTCCTCCTTGGTTATTCCTGCATGAAAAAGGATATTAATTAGAGATCGGTACCCAGGCCATAATAGGTCTGGGTTTCTTCATGTTGGTACTACATGAATCTGTGTTTGGTTTTTCTTGGTCATGTTTTGGTTTATAGACTTTCAGCACTTTCCAGGTTGGACTATTTGTTTCAGACCCTATTTTAGGACTAGATGTTGTGTTCGACTTAGGTGTGTGAACAAAAGTGTTATTGGGCTGTTTGATTCGTTTTTTGTAAACACCCAGTTGTTTATAATTTCGATTAACCACCTTGAAAACCCTTTTTAGATTTGGATTGTTTCAAGTTGGGTGACTTCTGTTGGTGAGGTCTCAGCACCGCAGTTAGTTGAGGTGTGGATTTTACGACTGGAGCATTTTCCTGGAAAGCAAAACTTTTAGACTGCTGTTGTTTCTTTGGATACTAAGGCTGATATGGTCTATGCAAACAATTTCGGGTCAAATGTCTAGGCTTGCCGCAATTATGACATGATTGTTTCTTTGGATCAGCGGGAGGCTGGGAAAATTATCGCCTAGTTGATTGCCATTTTGGTTTTGGGAGCATTTTTGTGAATCCAATATGTTTTGCCATCGGGACGAGTGGACAAAACATACTCCCGCTTTATCGGCTGGTATTGGTCATAAGCATTGTAAACTTCAGGATAAGGGACAAAGTCTTGGGGTTTAGACTCCCTTTCCCGTTTCACATTCACAACATTATCAGATTTACCAAACACAAACATTCCAGGGGTTGGGGAACCAACAACCTGTGATCCCTTTCCCTTTTTCAAAGATTTTAGACAATCATTAGTTTTAGCCATTGAAAACACACCAAAAGACGTTTGTTCACCAAAACATTAGACCTAGAAATTTTTATCGCTGCCTTTGAAACACCCAAGGCTAAAAGAGTGTAGGACACGTGAATCGTGATCAACTCATATCTAATGTGTAAACAAATTAATCAAACACAAAGGTAAATAACTCAATCTTGTATTGCACTCAATATCAGAGGTTACAAGACTCAGTGAAAACACCTTCAGGTTCACACACACTAGCAAAAACGTTACACAAATTAAAACCTAATAACTATATACAAGAACCCCGACTATCTGAACTGGGCCTTGGTCCGAACTGCAGTTCGCCCAAGTTCAGACAGGGTTCGCCTAGTCTAGGTTTTCTTTTTTTTTTCTTGATTTCTTCCAAGTCTTTCTCCAATCCAGCACCTGCTATATTATGCATCAACAAACTCCCCCTTGGCAAATGCTGGACAGTTCTTTATCACTCTTGAACCCCAGCCTCCATCCCAGTCCATGTCTTCTGGTGATTATGCCCGACATATAAACCAAATGCAAAGCATATCTGAATCGCCCTCTGAAACTATAAAGCTTGATCCATGTAGTCAGAATGAAACAAGATCTGATTATGATACAACTCATTTATATCAGCCTTCAATAAGTTGATTAGCCACATCGGATCAAAAATCTTCACAACTCTGTTTTCATTCTCAACATTATCACAACTTCACATGTCTTCTCATGATAATACCACCACTTCAAATTCTGTATGAAATCCAATTCCATCTTCATCAACGGAATCTTTTTCATCACTTTAGACTTTTTCTTGAAGATAAGTACTATCAACTTTCTCCCTGTTCTCTAGTGAATCTTGGTCAGATGTTCACACCTCTTCGGTCTTTGAGGCTTTAGATATTGAAAGTCCCTGATTACATTCTTTCTCACCTTGATTCTTGAAGTAGAAACCCCTCCAGTCATTACCATAGTTGCAGAAGGCTTTCGTGTAAGCTCCCTAACATCCCAGACCGGTAAAGTACTAAAGTCTTTTACAGATTTGAAGTATTGGATACCATGTTGTCATTTTATCCCATAGCACTTCAGACTTTCAGCATACATTCAGCTGATAATCTCACCTGATGCTTGACCCTTGAATCTTACATGCCTTCTTTTCTTGATGGGTTTTGGAGGAGGAACATAATTTTCATGAAATGTCTTCATGTATTCATTAAACACCCAATGTTGATTCTGTTCCTTCATCTCCTTGGCAATCGGGTCTACAAGTTTTTCAGCTTCTTTATGTTTTAACTTCTCCCCAGCTTCAACATCTTTCTCTTTATGAAATACCTCAAACTCATCAACAGTATGATTATTATCGTTGTTGAAATTGGAGTACAGATCTGGATATTCCTCTTCGGTTATATCTTCAACTTCAATCTCCTCTTCCCAAATATCATCTTCAGACTCTGGTTCAGATGACTCATTGTATATTTCAGGTGTAGCTTCAGGAGTTCTCTTCATTTCCTCGTCGTTCAAATCGAAGACTGCTTGAAGTTATTCTGGATTAAGTTCACAAACGAACTCACTTTCTTCTAACATCCTTCTGAACTTATCAATACTTTTTGCAGCTTAATTCGATAGAATTGAAGTTATCGGCGTAGCATTCCTGGAATCAGACTCCCGCTGAGATGTAGAAGTCCCAACACCCGAACCAGTGTTTTCGGTTGGGCCTGAACCCCCACCAACATTTCCTTCTGGGTCATCATTCTCAGGTTCATCATTCAAATACTTCAGAAAATCATCTTTGCACCCAGAACCAGAACCTATCTCCCCCTGAGCTTTAAACTTCTCCATCAAGAATTTTATTTCCTCATTCATCTGTGCTAGTAGAGCATTCTGGTTTTGACTGGCTGTTTTCAGACGTGTGATTTCCTGTGCTTTAACTGACTCCCCACTTTTCAATTGCATATAATCTCTTTGCAATGTAGTCATCAACTTTCCTTGAGATTCATTTCTTACTCTCATTTCTTCATCTCATGTTCTCAATTCTGCAATCAGTTGACTTTTCTCTTAATCTTTTCACTTTAACACCTTAATCACCTTTGATTGGTCATCATTCTTAGCTTTTAAGTCGTCAATCTGTAGTTGGTGATCAAGCAAAGCACTGTTGAGTAGCTCGGATTGAGAGAAAGACACTGATCCTTGAGCAAGATTAAAACGAACATCTCTTGTTGATGTGGTTGAAGTTGTAGCTATGGAGAATACAGGAGTTGTAGGTGTTGATCCTATTGGATGTTGCACATATTGAGCACCAGCACTTGCGAAAGGTGTTGTGCTAGTTGTTGCAGATCTTGTTGAACTCAGAAAATCTTTCAGAAACCCTGAATGACTCAACCCTTGAAGAATATCAGCTTGTGCTGTAGAAATTTTTGTTGTTGTAGTTGTAGTCATCTCGGGTAAAGACATATCAGGACTATCAGATGAAGATACAACGGAACAACGTTTCAATACAAACTTTTGACCTTTATGTTTCTTGCCTCGTCCACAGCAGCAATCGACTTCTTCCTTATTGATGGAGTCAATGAAGACATAGAACTTATCGGCTGTTTACCCTTGCCATGACTAACATCGGCTTCTGGGTTGTAATCTTCATCGGATTCAGATGGGACTATATCATCATACACACAATCCTTTTATCGATCGTTTCTTTCCTTCAGACTTGTTCGGTACGCGAAATGTTCTTCGCTACCCTTCTTCACTTTCACATGTTTGGAATTGACCTTGATGTACACAAACGGATTGTTTGTATCAGAAACATCTTCAGAGTTAGCTCCCGCATCAGTAAACTCATCATTAGTTTCTTCTTTGTTTATCAGGGTTATAAATGCTGGTGTCTCAGTAACTGTGACAGTCGCTTGGACTTCGGGAACTGAAACAGCAGGTTCAGTGACAGTTGGTTGTGACAGCAGGTATTGTAGATTCAGTAACAACCGGTTCTGAGAATACCGGTTCCTGTACAACTGGTGGTGTCTGTGTCTGTCGTCTTGGTCTTTTTAACCTTTGCTTGTTGTTTTTTTCGGTTTCTCTCTTCAACCCAACTATAATCGAGTTCTTCATATGAACTTCCTTCACTATGACAAGGTGCACCCCTAGCTGGTGCAACATAGTTAACAACTTAACATTACTAAGATGACCAATTAGCCACTTCAACTTTGGATAATCTGTAGGCTTCTTCTTTTGATAAGTCGTCAATGTGCCAATACTTTCCTCGGTCATGTGTTTCAGCTCCATCTTTTAAGCATCAGTCTTAACAATGTCAGATACAGATCATTTTAGATCATTTGTGTAAATCTTGGATATAACAACGCCTTCTTGTTCCTCTGGGTTAAGTTGTCTCTCATGTAATAAAAGATCAACCCGACTATATTGTATGGACGATTGAGAATCAAGGCATTCATCAAAGAAAGCATCTTTGGACCAATCTCGTCATGTCCAGAAATTATGTTACCCATACATTGCAGCAACACATGAACCAGAAACTTTTATGGAACATAAAACTCTGACTTGTAAATCCATTCTCGACTCGGATCATCATGATACCAAATTCTTTTTAATAATGCAACATCATCAGCTGGATCAAAATTTAACAGAACATTTGTTGTATCATCAGTAAACTTTAACACCCTTCAATTATCAGCTTCAGTAAATTCAACAGTTTGATTTTGCATAATAGCAGATAATCGGATTGTTCCATCAATTAGACATCTTGCAGTGGTTCAGAACTCAGTTAATATATCACGATACGCATCACACTCGTGTGTAATAGCGTAGTGAATTCTTGAACGTCTCATGAAATCGAATATTCCAGATCCTCCAAACTTGGATATCTTTGTTCTTGCAACGCCCAGATGTGCACAAACGTTGTGTTTGTCACCAACTTTTAAATCAACCGCCATTTCTGAACACACAAAACATAAAAAGTTCGTTAAATTTAATATGATTATAAAAAATGTTTACCAAACTCATCAGCTAATTATCATTCGCGTAAACGTTGGACTTTTTTATTCAAAAATCAATTTTTGGCGAACTGGATCCGAACTGGATATTGTTATCCGAACTCGATCAGAACTGACTTTTGGTGTCCAAACCTTGTCCGAACTGGACTAGGTCAAACGGTCAAAGTTGAATTTGGTCAACGACCGAACTAGATTGGTCAACGTCCGAACTCAGGTTCGGCCGAGTCCGAACTCCAATTTGGCTGATGAACATCACGTTCAGCTGGACGTGCAACCAAGAGGTTTATTCTCTCTAACTTTCTAATAGACCGAATTAGACCAAGAAATTCAAACCTTATGTGCGGTTTTCGACAACAAAACCGTAGAAACAAGTTTTAAGTCCTAAAATTGTCTCTATATGGGTTAATTATTGGATCTATGAACTTAGAAACCCCGACAGTGTTTTGGACAGTTTTTTTCAGTATTAGCAACTAAAAACGATAACAGTCACACCATATTACTCGGAATTTCATAACCTGCCAGAATCAAGTCACAAATCACACCACAAATCAGTAAATCAAAAGTTGATAATTTTGGCAGAGTTCGGCTAAGGTTCGGAGTTTTGAAATAGTTAATGAGTCCGAACTCTGGCTTCGGCCTTTTACAGGCGCTGAGTTCGGCTTGTCCTAACCTCAGTTCGGCTGACCGAACCCTTCCGAACTTGTCCGAACATAACTTTCGGATCCATCCAAACTTTGTCCGAACTTGACTTCGGACCGTCCGAACTCTATTTCAGTTGTCCGAACTTGCAGTTTGGCAAATTTTTCAAAATTTTCAAATTCAACCCTGATTTTTGAAGAATTTTTCAATTTGAATACAAAGGTTTCAAAATTTATCAATTTGATCGAAACCTTTGTTCAATTCATTGATGAGTCTCCTGATTCCAAGACTGTTTGGTTGTTTTCAGCATAAATTTGATAGTTTGAATCATCCGTTGATCGAAAATAAGATAGAATCAAAATCTTTTGGGTTTTTACAAAATTTTCGAACGCACCGAAAATATTTTTAATTTTTCACAAGACTATGCTAAAACACTCCTAAAATCTTTTCGGATTTTTCCAATAAGCAATAAACCAAACAAACTTGAAATTCATATAAGTTAAATTTTTGCGAGAAAGATCCAGACGCGAGATCATATGAGACATAATGCATCAGACACATTTCAAGTTCAGAATTAATAAGCATGCAAGCCAAGCAGACAGAGAATACAACTTTGCAGTTTGTTTCAGTTTAGGTAGATCAATTTTTATACCTTTATGATATGTTTAACATGTATGATTTAGCAAGCATAGATAGTATGGAAACCCACACAACCCGGAATACTGGCAATCTGACTTATTCTAATTTTGTATTTTTGATAGAATTTTGATTTTTCATGGAGATTTACCGTTCATGGTGTTTCATACATAAATAAAGCAGAACCCTAAACAAACAATAATCAGGTCGGTCGGTAGGCACGCAGAGAAAGTCCAATTGTTAGAAAATAAGAAATAGAAAATAAAGTAGAAATTGTATAACCCAACAAAAATCAGGTTGGTGTTCACGCACACGCAGAGAAAGTCCGATGGATTATACGAAACACCAAAGAAAATAAAGCAGAATGTCAAACGAACAACGATCAGGTCGATCTCTCGATACGCAGAGAAAGTCCGATCGTGCGACAAAATTAAGAAAATCAAACAATTTTAAATCTTTGCAAAATGAAAACATGCATACATCTCTTATATTCTGTTTTTGTTATTTTCATTTTTATTGCCAAAATCACATAACATCCTTCATGGTGTAACATTACAACTATCAAGCTAGAATTTAAGTTGATATCTACTAGCATATGTCAGATTTGCTTTAACGCATTCAACTAACCAAGCAAGAGCCTACAACCTTTATTCATGGTTGATAACATATATGCTTATGTAATATCATTTCTCACTAGGTCGGATCAATTTCTCAATTTTGATTTTTTAAATTTTTTAATTTTTGCATTTTTCAAAATTTTTAATGCCATTTTCTGATTTTCTCCCCCAAAATACAAAACTCTATTTTTTGATTTTTGTAATAAGAAAAGAAAGAAACACAATGAAAAATAAACCAAAAGCTAAAATTGATCAACCGACAATTACTTAGCAGGTAATTGTTGCATGCCATTAATTTGCAAAAGGAATTTGAAGCGGGTTTTATCAAAAGCCTTAGTAAAAAGGTCCGCTCGTTGGAAATCTGTGTGTATCTTTTGCAAATCAATTAGGTTTTTCACGAAGCAATCACGAATAAAATGATATCTAATATCAATATGCTTGGTTTTTTGAGTGCTGAAGGGAACTTTAGTTATGCAAATGGCAGCAGAATTGTCTATATGTATGGGAGTAGTAAGAAACTGTAAACCGTAGCTTGCAGCTGCAACGTATTCAGCTTCTGCAGTGGATGTAGCCACAAACGTTTGCTTCTTACATTTCCAAGACACAATTCGATCACCTAGAAATTGACACCCAACGATTTTGGATTTGAAGTTAATCTTGCATCTTCCATAGTCAGAATACAAATAGGCTGAAAGATCAAACTTATCATCATGAGGATACCAGATCCCGAGATCTATGTTACCCTTCAGATAAGCTAGAATTCGCTTCATTGCATTTAAATGTGAAATCCTTGGAGATGCTTGGTACCTTGTACACAAACAAACAACAAACATAATGTCAGGTCTGCTAGCTGTTAAATACATTAACGACCCTATTATCATACGATAAAGACTGGCATCAATTTCTTCACCATCTTCATCTGGACAGAGACCATGTGACAGCTGAATTGGAGTCCCTGGTACACGAATGTTATTAATCTTGAAACGGTTTAGCACATTAAGCACGTATTTTGTCTGATGGATAAAAATACCCTTCATAGACTGATTTACTTGCAATCCTAAAAAGAATGACATCTCGCCCATGGAACTCATCACAAACCTTGTTTGCATTAGCTTCTCAAAATTCTTCGAGTGTTGTTCGTTTGAGCTTCCAAATATGATGTCATCGACATAGATTTGTACCAAAAGCAATTCTCCTCCCATTTTCTTACAGAAAAGAGTACAATCCACCAACCCACGCTTAAACCCATTCTCCAGTAGATAAGTGGACAAGGTCTCGTACCAAGCTCGAGGAGCTTGATGTAGACCATATAACGCTTTGTCCGGCATATAAACCTTCTCCGGATAATCAGGATCATAGAATCCCGGAGCTTGTTTGATGTAGACTTCCTCTTTGACTTTTCCGTACAGAAATGCACTCTTTACATCCATTTGGTAGACATTAAGATGTGCCGCATATGCCAAGAAAATACGTATCGATTCGATTCTAGCAACCAGTGCGTACACGTCATTAAAGTGTATTTCCTCTTCCTGAGAAAAACCTTGAACAACCAAACGAGCTTTGTTGCGTAAAATAACTCCTCGGTCATCCCGTTTACATTTATACACCCATCGGGTACTGCATGGCTCTTTGCTTCCTTCTGGCAAATCAACTAAATGCCATACCCGAGCTTTTGGAATTGTAATAATTCTTCTTACATCGCTTCTATCCATGAACCATCTTGTAAAGGTTATTTTATGTCTATTGGCTTAATCTGAGATAAGAAGCATCAATGAAAGACTTCATTCTGAATACCAGATTTCCCTGATTTCTAGTAGAGCACTACTCTCAACCTTTCTTCGAGTTCTCACTCCATCATCTAAATCACCAATTATATTTTCTTGTGGATGATAGGCGTTTATCCGGAGTGTCTGATGAGCAGGAACAATGATTGTTTCTCTTAAATCAGGAACATGCTCTTCCTCCAATACCACATTATCAGATGAATTAGTGTTAGATTGTACAACATGTTAGACATTATCCACCTCAACCTCACCAGTACCACTTGTAGTAGTGGTTCGACTTGTTGGACATAAATTTCAACCTGATAAAAAACAGCTTCGTGAAATTCACGATCATCATCAGTCGATAGTTGTTTCAGTCACATAATCATCAGTGACAAGCACATTTGGAGTAGACGGAGTCTCAGTATGCATGATCGGAGCATCATCTTGCAAATTGATATACACATGAGTAAGATGATCATTGGATATATCCGGTGTTGATTCAAATGAATCAAAGATATTCTTCTAATCAAACATCCAATCCGGTCCAACACCTTTGGGTGGCAACGTGTAAGATTGGAAATCAACGTGTAAATGTTCTTCCACTGCACCAGTCTGTTTGTTAAACACTCGTTTCTTCTGATTCGAGTAACCGACAAATAATCCTTCGAATACCTTCTCGTCAAATTTACACGCAGACTTTAACACAGTGTAGGGACACCCAAATGGTTCCAAGTAATTGAGATTTGGCTTATGATTTTTGAGTAACTCATAACAAGTCTTTCCAAGCTGCTTTATCGTAAGCACTTGGTGTAGCACATAACACGCCTTGTTGACTGCTTATGTCCAGAAATTCACTGGAAGTTGTGCATCGGCCAACACTGTACGTGCTGTCTCAATAATTGTTTTATTTTTCCTTTCCGCAACGCCATTTTGCTGAGGGGTGTATGGAGTACTGAATTCATGTACTATAACTTTTTCCAAACAAAACACCCTCATGGCATGGTTTTTAAACTCCATGCGTTGTCACTCCGAATCCTTTGAACCTTCAACTTGTAAAATGACTCAAGTGTATTAATGAGGTTGATAAGGACTCTTGATGTTTCATCCTTTTTGACAAGAAAATCTACCCATGAAAATCTTGAAAATTTGTCAGTTACAACTGGAAGGTACCAATGTCCGGAAATACTTCTGCGATTCACTGACCAAATAAGTTCATGTGAAGTAATTCCAAAGAGACGTCAATGGAATGGTACTTTTTCAATGGATGAGATTTTCTTTTCTGCTTCCCTTTCTTGTTGTCGACGCAAACATCATTATATGCGAATTGATGCTTCGGAACCCCTTCAACATGATTCTTCCTCACCAACTCATTCATCTTTCGATAGTGAATATGACCCATACGTCGATGCCACAGGATAGATTCTCTTTCAGAAGCATTTAACAAGAAACATTGACCCACAACATTAGCCTTTGCTGAATTCATGTCTAGAACATACAAATTGGACAAACAAGGTGCTCTCATGATAATGCAATCATCAGGAATATTGTACCCTGACTTCAGAATCAAACATTCACTCCCTGTGAAAGTTGTTGTATACTGCTTATCACATATCTGGGAGACGCTTAGAAGATTGTATTCAAGTTCTTGTACATATTCCACTCGGTCGAAGGTAACAGCACCATTTCTTAGCTTACCAATACCCGTTACTTTACCGCCTTTGTTTCCGGTAAAGGTGACACTTCCTCCGTTGAATGGTTTAACATCGTAAAGCAGAGAAATATCACCCGTCATGTTCTTGGACGCCCCACTATAAACAACCCATAAATTTTTCACGGGCTTTCGTGAAGCACCCTGCACACCAAAACAAATTAATTAGGTCGGGAAGAAACAAAGCTTGAAGCTTTGGGTCGATCGTCATCTTCAACAAAATCGGTTCCAGCAATGGAACTACCTTTTGGTTTCCACTTGTCACTCTGCTGACTTATTGACCCATCAGAAGTTTTTAAAATTGATTTAACATTTATATGTTTACCATCAAATGTCTTATCATGTTTTTCAGACACAAGTGGTTTCAAATCATTATGCACAAAACCCTTAGGATCAACAAATTTAACGTGTTTCTTCGAGTCAACAGATACTGGTTTATCAGAAGTATATCCATCTGATACACAACCAGAATTTCTAGATTTGTTCTTCTTAAAAGGACAAACTTTATATGAATGATCACGGTTTTTGCACTTAAAGCATTTGCGTTTGTCAATGACAACCTCTTCAACCGTGTTGTCATCCATAATGGTTTCAATGACTGGTTTTTGTTTCTTTGATTTTGAATTTTTTTTTAGAAACATGATGATCACTGAAGTCATCATAAAACTCAGAGTCATAACCATTTAAACTATCTGGAAAATTATCATCATGAAAATATCCATCATAAAATTGTGGATTTCCAGCATAGTATCGGTCATCATATTTCTGAAACCTACCCCTCCTTCCACCATAGCCCGATGGATCAACATCATTTCTGAATTCATCATCAAACCAACTTGGACCCCTCCCATAAACTGGCTGATTCGGCCCATATCCAAAATTGTCATAAAAACCATTATCATGATAAAATTGAGATTTCTTAAAAGATAAATTTGGTTTTCTGAAATTTGGTTTGACATGCTCATGAAAAATTTGTTTCTGAACCTTTGGTTTTGGTGGTTGAAAAACAGTTTGTGACTCCTTCACAGATTTTTGTACTCTATTTACCAACCCTGAATCAGAATTATGATCAGACATTTCCGATTGATCCGAATCTAGTGTGTCACTTGGGATGATAATTTTACCATTCCCCCTCCTAATTGGCACACTAAGAGTTTTCGGATCAAACATAGGACCATAACCACCTGTGAAAATCTTATCAATCAGATTCGGATTAACCATGTCCAACGGGAAATCCTTATCACTGTACATCTTGTCTGAACCTTTTGTTGATACCTGATATGTGCGTCGTGTGAAGTATCGAGCAAGGAACAAGTTCATGCCATATTAGGTCTGGCCGAACATGGTTCGAACCTGAAGTTCGGATTGGCCGAACCTGAGGTTCGGACAAAGCTCGGCCAGCTGGGTATAAATAGATGGTTGTTCTTTGTAATGGGGAGTTCTGAGCGTGTGAAATCGGTTAAGTGTGTGTTTTCCAGTGTGTAACCTCTGTGTCATTTCTGAGTGTTTACTGATTTTAATAGTTCTTCGTTGATCAATAAAAAAATCGGTTAATTATGTTTCGATGTCCGATTAGCTAGATCAAGTAGACGATCCGATGCTCACGCATTTTCAAGTGGTATCAGAACTTTCTGGTTCACTCTATTGATCTGTGGTTGCTATTTTCGGATTTTTGAAGTGTTATTGGAGTTTCTCGAGTTGGTTTTCATGTTTTTTATCAATTCTATCGAGTTTTTGGAATCAAATCTACTCCTAAATCACTTCTTATCAGTTTTTCTGATCTTCAGTTGCAAGTTTCGTCAATGTTTGTCAATTTTCGCGAGTTTTTGACAAATGAGTTCGATGGAGTTTTCTGATCAGGTTCGGAGTAACTGCTCCAAACTCGAATATCGGACCAAGCTAGGTGAGTCTTCGGTGAGAGTTCGGTCAGTGTTCGGTGAAAGTTCAGAGTTTATTAAGTTCGGTCGAGGTTCGGAGGTGTTCTAAAGTTCGGACAAAGTTCGGCCATTTGATTTAGGTTCGGACGAAGTTCGGAGGAGGTTCAGAGGTCAGTGATAGGTTCGGAGCAAGTTCGGTCACCAGAATTCAAATTCTTCACGATGACGGAATTTCAAGCGTTTGCTGCAATGCAGAATGCGATGCAAACTATGCTGAATTTTGACAATGAAATCGGAACAAGTCAGAAAGTTCCCAAATTGTTGAAACTAGAAGATTATCAAAATTGGAAGAAACGATTTTCCGCTTACATAAGTACAAATGATATCGATTTGTGGATCCCGCTTAAGAAGCTTTATCAACACCCAACAGATGCGGGAGATTTCAAAGAAGTTCATACTTTTGATCTTGCTGAAAGAAAATCATACAAGCTTGAACAAAAAGCATACGGTTATCTTACAATGGCATTACCCACTGAGTTGCTTCATCAATTTAGCACTTGTAAGAAATCTAAGCAATTGTTGGATGCTTTATCAGCGAGGTGTGAAGGTAATGATGACTACAAGAAGAGTCGGAAGAATGTTTTAAACAAAGAGTTTGATAATTTTCAAAATTATGACAATGAAAACATTACTGCTCTCGTTTCAAGGCTGTCACACTTGATTGGGATTGAGAAAACCAATGCTGATTCAAAAGAAAAGATTTTGGAAGCTTTGCCTGAAAAATGGGAAAACTATGTTTTGCTACTCACTCATGATAAGTGTGACGACCCTAAAACTTTTGCTTTCTCTCCCCAGCAACAACGACAACCGAGGCTGCGAACGCTACGACGCAAGAATAATTTTCGGGACGAAAATTCCAATTACAAGGGGATGATGTGACATCCGAGAATTCCAAGGTTAACTTCCGTTAGACAAACTCCGTTAGTTACGTTATAAGTGTTAACTTAGTAACTAATGCTTAACTAGGCCGAATACGTCCACGACCTTTGGTTGATCACCAAACCCGCCCATATGTGTTATGTGTTCATTTACTTATAGTCATTATGTGCAATGTGATTTAAATACATGATTTAGTATTGTGAATAGCTTGACAACCCATGAACTGTACTTATCTTGCTTAAAATGTAAACTAGTCACTTTCGGGTTTCCAGCGAAACTACCGGGGCGAAACTATAGTGTCGCCCGGATAGTCTACCCTCTGACTACCAGAGGCAGTTTCGCCTGGCCAGCGAAACTGCCAGCGAAACTAGCCTCTGATATATAATATCTTAATAAAACCCTAGTTTCACCATTTGCCTCTTTTACACAAAAACACACACACACTCCATCTTTCTCCTGGAAATCTAGTCAGTCGAGATTCACACCGAGCCATCGAGATCTCAACCCCGAACCATCATCCATCAAGATAGGAGATCGAACCGTGAGTCCCAAAACCACCATTTTTATGTTTTCTATGTGTTTTCTTAAAAGCATGCTTGAATCTTCATGGAATCACCTGATCTCTTGATATGTTGCTTAGGATTGCTAGATCTGTTATAAAGTTTGTAACTTTACGTGTGAAATCCATCCATAATGAATATCCATGCTAGATTAGGTCATTTAGGGTTTTAAATACATTTTGGTGATTTGATGATGAAAACCCATGTTTAAGGTGTTAAAGCTTACTGATTTATGTTGGTAAATGATTATGCATGCTAGATATTGAATTACATGAAATATGAAAGCTGTTAGATTGATTTCTAGGCTGATTTGTGAGTTTTTCGCGACCAGCGAAACTGTACTGTTCTCTGGGCGAAACTATGTAGCGAAACTATGTATATCTTCATCCAGCGACACTATGAAGCGAAACTGTAGTGTCGCCGGGTAAACCAACCCGACCTGTCCGAACGAAACTACCGAGCGAAATTCCCTGAACGAAAGTTCAAACCAGTTTCGGGCGAAACTAGGCTAGCGAAACTGTGTCAACAGTTTCGAGCGAAACTAGCCTAGCGAAACTGTGACATCGGGTATTGCCTAGCGAAAGTGCTGCCCGAGCACCCAGCGAAACTGCCTAGCGAAACTGCTAGCGAAACTGAGACTAGAATCCAAACTTGTGCAATTTATTTGAATATTATACCATGACTTACATGATTATGCCATGATGATACATGCTTTGATTTCTGATGTATATGAACCCTTGTTTATGATCAACCATCGGTGTCGTGTGTCTGTATGTCGAGTCATAGTTCCAACGTGCTATGTTATGGGCCATAGTGACGTTAAGTAAAGATTAGACACAAAAACTAATACTTAAGACCTAAACGTGTTCATAGGTCTTCGTTAAGCAAACTTGGATTATATAGCAAGTGTAGCAGTGCAACCCAAGGTGAGTGTCACTAACCAGATTACCGTGAACCCGTTTGGGTCACACCGAATAATTAAATGAAAAACAGTGCTGACAACTTCGAGAGTGCTATGCACCTCCCTGATGAATGTGAAAACTTGGAGTGCTCGGCACCCACTTGATGAACTTGAAGTGCTTTATGGGAAGCACTTGTGAATTACTTAAACAACTATTTCTGAAACGAAACTGAAAACACTTTTGAGATTCATGAGAATCCAGTAAACCTTTTAATATGGCTAGTGTAGGTTAAAGTCTAAACCACATGATATCACATGATTTCTAAGGATGCCTTGAAACTTAAAAGTCCTCAACTAAATTGTACCATTAATTGTAAAGCGAGGGGATGTTGGGTAAATCTACTGGAGTTTGACAAACTCCGCCCCGTGGCACGGGGAGTGCACGGAGGTACAATATCAGCCTATCTGACCGTGATCCCGAGAGGACACGGGTGAGGCAAATCCGCGATGACGTAGGTCCGCAAAACCTGATGGCACGGCCACTACAATAATAGTCAGCTTTGGTACAAACTTCCTTAGTGCATGGAACAACGGATTAGCTACCCGCGATATCGGTTGAGCACTTTAACTATACAAAACTAGTACATACCCGATAACGTAGGTTACGGACAATAATTTTACTAAACCACGATACTATGATTTTGGTTATCACAAGCATTGCTTTTCACAAATAAATATTACTTAAAGTATATGTTGATACGTTTACGATTACGAGACCGGGCCACTGCGTGACAAGCCCACTGTGAACTCACCAACCGTTAGGTTGACACTTGCGTGGTTTAAACTTTTGCAGATCGCTAAGGAGTATCCGCTGGAGGTTGGCATGGCACACGAAGACATTTATTTTTATTTAAACTAAACTTGGGAATTTAAAACAACGTTTATGTAAAGCACGTGGTTAGTGCTAAAGATAATGTTTTTCCGCTGCGTACTGTTAAACGGTTTTTATTATTAATGTTTGGACTTTACTCTGATTCGTTTAGTATTTGTAACTAATGGTTGTGGTCCTGGTTTGCTCGCACCCCTTAACGGTATAAACTCCGTTAGTGGTTATTTGGGGGTGTGACAGATTGGTATCAGAGCCATAAGTTGCAGAGAACTGGAATCAATTTTGAAAACGATTTGGAAACTGCAACTTGAAACCTTAGTTACAAACGAATAAACAAATTCCCAAAACAAAATTTTTATGTGCCAACCTGGGATACTCGCTCTACTGTGTAAGTAAAAGCTTAGTACGTACATATATATATATATATATAAATATATATATAGACCGTGTCTAGGAAGTCTAACGGAAAACCTTAGGGAAAATTTTCACACACAAATACGAAACGCGAACGCTAATGCGCGCACTATGCCGGGGGAAAGCGACAACGAAACGATGCTACGCGTTACGTCCTGATTTCTACTACGATGACTACGCCGACGGTGACTTTTATGGGAAAGCCGACTTTCGACGATAGCTACTTACGACTTACGACGTTCTTCGACGACGACTCCATTTTGCACGAAAATTTTTCTGGACTAATAGTGGGATAACGGGAGATTGTTAACATGCATATTATGGGATATGTATAAAATATAACTGTGACTGAACACTGGCTACTTTAACTGTCCAGCAAGATGTCTGGAAGAGGACACGGAAGGAACAACATTAACATGACGCCTGCACAGCTGCAAGCAATGATTAACGAACACGTGCAAGCCGCGGTGGCAGCCGTCCAAGCTGCATACGCCGCACAGGGTAATTATTATGCCGGTTGAGGCACAAAGCAATTGTATTTTGACCTGTTTAAATTTGAAACCCGAATTATTTATGCATCAGGAAACCACCATCACTGCACGTTTAAGTCCTTCATGGACTGCAAGCCGATAACGTTTTCTGGCGAAGAAGGAGCGGTAGGACTCCTCAGGTGGATCGAGAAGTCTGAAAAGGTTTTCTCCATGTGTAATTGCCCGGCTGAAAGCAAGGTGAAGTTTGCTACTGGTACCTTTGAGGGAGCTGCTCTCTCCTGGTGGAATGCCGAAATCCAGATGATTGGGATTGATGCGGCTAATAACATGCAATGGGAAGCATTTAAGGAACTGATTATGGAGGAGTACTGTCCCCGTGACCAAGTGAAGAAGTTAGAGGGCGAATTCTTGAATCTGAAAATGATTGGGTCTGAGGTTGAGCAATATACTGCGCGTTACCATGAGTATGCGGTCTTGTGCCCCACAATGGTTGATGCTGAGTTCAAACGCATTGAGCGTTATCTGGAAGGCCTCGCGCCTCAAATCAAAGGACTAGTGACTGCCAGCAACCCCGCAACCGTGCAGCAAGCCATCCGTTTGGCTCACAAGCTTACTGATCAGGAAGTCGAGAAGGGTACTTTACCTACGAAAGCCACTGAGAAGACTGCCTTAAGTGGCAAAAGAAAAGCTGATGATGAAGCTCCTGAAAACTCCATGAACAATCAGAGTGTGGGAAACAGCACTGGGAGGTCCTATAACTCCCAAGGTCAAAGTAAGAGGTCTGGAAACAACAGTGGTAACAACCGCCAGGGCGGAAATGGTCAGAGCAACTATAGGGGTAACCTGCCTTTGTGTAACAAGTGTGGGAAACATCATGCTGGTGCTTGTAGGAAGAATCTGAACTGTGAAAGGTGTGGAAAGAAAGGCCACGAAGCGAAAGACTGCTGGGCAACTCTACCTGAACAACAAAACCGCCAAAGGCAAAACAACAACAACAACAATCATGGCAACAACTATGGGAACAACCGTAACGGGCAAGGAAATAATCAGAACAACAATGGTGGAGCCCGTGGCTGTTTTGAATGTGGTGCCCAAGGCCACATTAAGAGGGACTGCCCACAGCTGAGAAGACAGGGAAATGGTCATCAGGGAAACAACGATGGGAATGGTAATGGTGGAGGTAATGGCAACGGGAATGGTAACAATGGGAATGGTGGAAATGGCAGAGGAAGGGCTTTTGTTATGGGTCAAGGTGAAGCTCGCAATGATGCCAACGTGATTAACGGTAAATTCATCCTTAATGGTTTCTTTGCTACTGTATTGTTTGATTCTGGTGCTGAAAGAAGCTTTATTTCCACTAAATTTGCTAAGTTGATTAATGCTAAACCTATTGCCCTAGACGCTAAGTATGTGGTAGAGCTAGCAAATGGTAAACTTCATGATACGACTCAGATAGTTAAGGACTGTAAGTTAGAACAAGCTGGCCATACGTTAGGAGTCGATCTTATGCCTTTCCCGATTGGTAGTTTTGATGTTATAGTAGGAATGGATTGGTTATCTGAAAACCGCGCTGAAATTTTATGCCAAGAAAAAGTGGTTCGAATTCCACTCAAAGATGGTGAAGTGTTAACAGTTCAAGGTGAGAAAGGTGGAACAGTAACCGGTATTATTTCGTTTCTCAAAGCTCAAAAGTGCCTTCGTAAAGGTCACTTCGCGATCCTTGCAAACGTCACCGACACGACACTTCCCGAACGTAGAATCGACGACTACCCGATAGTCCGCGACTTCCAAGATGTATTTCCTGAAGATCTGCCTGGTTTGCCTCCAGTTCGACAAGTAGAGTTTGGGATCGACCTAGCTCCTGGAGCCGCTCCGATTGCACGCGCACCTTACCGTCTGGCAGTAAGCGAACTCAACGAACTCTCCGCACAACTTCAAGAGTTACTCGACAAAGGATTTATTCGCCCAAGTTCGTCTCCATGGGGAGCACCGGTATTGTTTGTTAAGAAGAAGGATGGAACGTTCCGAATGTGTATTGACTACCGAGAGCTTAACAAGGTTACGATCAAGAATCGGTATCCACTTCCTCGAATCGACGATCTCTTCGACCAGCTACAAGGTTCGAGCTACTTCTCAAAGATTGATCTACGGTCTGGATATCACCAGCTTCGTGTTCGAGATGAAGATGTCCCCAAGACTGCTTTCAGAACTCGTTATGGTCATTACGAATTTCTAGTTATGCCGTTTGGGCTAACTAATGCGCCTGCCGTATTTATGGATCTGATGAATCGAGTGTGCAAGCCGTACCTCGATAAGTTTGTAATCGTTTTCATTGATGATATTTTGATCTACTCCAAGACGAAGGAAGAACATGAGAATCATCTACGTCTTATCTTGGAATTACTCCGCAAGGAACAGCTTTACGCTAAGTTTTCGAAGTGCGATTTTTGGATTCGCGAAGTCCAGTTTCTTGGACACATTGTTAACTAGGAAGGAATTCACGTCGACCCAGCTAAAGTGGAAGCTATCAAGAATTGGTCTACTCCTAGAGCGCCGACCGAAATCCGACAATTTTTGGGACTTGCCGGATATTACCGAAGATTTATTAAGGGTTTCTCGCAGTTGGCTCAACCCTTAACGGCTTTAACGCACAAAAGGGGTGCAATATAGATGGGGTGAAAAAGAAGAACGCGCGTTTCAAACACTTAAGGATATGTTATGTTCAGCTCCAATTCTCACGTTACATGATGGAATTGACGACTTTGTAGTCTATTGTGATGCATCCATTCAAGGACTCGGTTGTGTGTTGATGCAACAAGACAAAGTGATTGCCTACGGATCCAGGCAACTGAAGGATACTGAGAAGAATTATACAACACATGATTTGGAACTGGGAGCCGTTGTTCATGCACTTAAGATTTGGAGACATTACCTCTACGGAACAAAGTGCACAATATTTACCGATCACAAAAGCTTACAGCACATCTTTGAACAGAAAGATCTCAATATGCGACAAAGACGGTGGGTCGAGCTACTGAATGATTATGACTTAGCAATCAAATATCACCCGGGAAAAGCCAATGTTGTGGCTGACGCTTTAAGTCGCAAAGATTATGAAAAGCCTCGACGGGTACGAGCGCTGCAACTTACCATCCACACGGGATTGCCGGATCGGATCCGCGATGCCCAACAAGAAGCTTTAAAGGAAGAAAACTTCGCAGCTGAAGCACTGCGTGGTGTAGATGGTAACTCTGAGGTTAAGACCGACGGACTCAGGTATTATAATGACAGAATTTGGGTTCCTCTACTTGGAAATCTCCTAGAACTCGTGATGGACGAGGCTCACAAGTCAAGGTATTCGGTGCACCCTGGATCGGATAAAATGTACCAAGATTTAAAGGGTTTGTATTGGTGGCCGAACATGAAAGCCGACATTGCTCGATATGTGGCTAAGTGTTTAACATGCTCAAGGGTTAAGATCGAGTACCAAAAGCCTTCTGGATTGTTGCAACAACCAAAGATCCCAGAATGGAAATGGGAGGACATCTCCATGGATTTTGTAACAGGATTACCTCATCGATCGAATCGACCAGATGCGATTTGGGTTATCATTGATCGATTAACCAAATCTGCACACTTTATTCCAATGAGGGAGAACGACAATATGGATAAGTTGACAAAGCTGTACATTGACCGAATTGTGGCACGACATGGAGTGCCTAAGACCATTATCTCAGATCGAGATCCTCGATTTACTTCCCGACTATGGAAATCTATGCAAGAAGCACTGGGCACCAGACTGGATATGAGTACAGCTTATCACCCGCAGACCGACGGTCAGACGGAACGAACTATTCAGACTTTGGAAGACATGCTCCGAGCTTGCGTTCTCGACTTCGGTAAAGACTGGGAGGCTCATCTTCCGTTGGTGGAGTTCTCCTACAACAACAGTTATCATACGAGCATCGGTGCAGCACCTTTTGAAGCTCTTTATGGCAGAAAATGTAGGTCGCCCGTGTGTTGGGCCGAAACGGGTGAGAAAGGACTCACCGGACCGGAAATCATTCATGATACGACGGAGCGAATTATTCAAATCAGAAAGCGGATAGCCGCAGCACGTGACAGACAAAAGAGCTATGCCGACAAACGCCGTAAGCCTTTGAAGTTCGAGGTAGGCGACAAGGTGCTATTGAAGGTATCTCCCTGGAAAGGTGTGATACGCTTCGGAAAGCGTGGAAAGTTGAATCCTCGCTACATCGGTCCTTTTGAAATCATCGGGGAAGTAGGGCCGGTGGCCTACCGATTACAACTCCCTGCAGAACTCGATGGAGTTCACAACGTGTTCCATGTCTCGAATCTGAAGAAGTGTCTGGCTGAAGATACTGAAATAATTCCTTTGGAGGAATTGCAAATTGACGAACATTTGAGATTTATCGAGCAACCGGTAGAAATCATGGGACGCGAGGAGAAAGCCCTCAAACGTAGCAAGATTCCGATCGTCAAGGTTCGATGGAACTCAAAGCGTGGACCTGAATATACTTGGGAACGAGAGGATCAAATGAAGAAAAAGTATCCTCACTTGTTTGAGCAAACGTCCGCAAATACTCAAGGTATGATTTAATTTTGGGGACCAAAATTCCTTTAACAGGAGGAGGATGTGACGACCCTAAAACTTTTGCTTTCTCTCCCCAGAAACAACGACAGCCGAGGCTGCGAACGCTACGACGCAAGAATAATTTTCGGGACGAAAATTCCAATTACAAGGGGATGATGTGACATCCGAGAATTCCAAGGTTAACTTCCGTTAGACAAACTCCGTTAGTTACGTTATAAGTGTTAACTTAGTAACTAATGCTTAACTAGGCCGAATACGTCCACGACCCTTTGGTTGATTACCAAACCCGCCCATATGTGTTATGTGTTCATTTACTTATAGTCATTATGTGCAATGTGATTTAAATACATGATTTAGTATTGTGAATAGCTTGACAACCCATGAACTGTACTTATCTTGCTTAAAATGTAAACTAGTCACTTTCGGGTTTCCAGCGAAACTACCGGGCGAAACTATAGTGTCGCCCGGCTAGTCTACCCTCTGACTACCAGAGCCAGTTTTGCCTGGTCAGCGAAACTGCCAGCGAAACTAGCCTCTGATATATAATATCTTAATAAAACCCTAGTTTCACCATTTGCCTCTTTTACACAAAAACACACCCACACTCCATCTTTCTCCTGGAAATCTGGTCAGTCGAGATTCACACCGAGCCATCGAGATCTCAGCCCCGAACCATCATCCATCAAGATAGGAGATCGAACCGTGAGTCCCAAAACCACCATTTTTATGTTTTGTATGTGTTTTCTTAAAAGCATGCTTGAATCTTCATGGAATCACCTGATCTCTTGATATGTTGCTTAGGATTGCTAGATCTGTTATAAAGTTTGTAACTTTACGTGTGAAATCCATCCATAATGAAAATCCATGCTAGATTAGGTCATTTAGGGTTTTAAATACATTTTGGTGATTTGATGATGAAAACCCATGTTTAAGGTGTTAAAGCTTACTGATTTATGTTGGTAAATGATTATGCATGCTATATATTGAATTACATGAAATATGAAAGCTGTTAGATTGATTTTTAGGCTGATTTGTGAGTTTTTCGCGACCAGCGAAACTATACTGTTCTCTGGGCGAAACTATGTAGCGAAACTATGTATATCTTCATCCAGCGACACTATGAAGCGAAACTGTAGTGTCGCCGGGTAAACCAACCCGACCTGTCCGAACGAAACTACCGAGCGAAATTCCCTGAACGAAAGTTCAAACCAGTTTCGGGCGAAACTAGGCTAGCGAAACTGTGTCAACAGTTTCGAGCGAAACTAGCCTAGCGAAACTGTGTCATCGGGTATTGCCTAGCGAAAGTGCTGCCCGAGCACCCAGCGAAACTGCCTAGCGAAACTGCGAGCGAAACTGAGACTAGAATCCAAACTTGTGCAATTTATTTGAATATTATACCTTGACTTACATGATTATGCCATGATGATACATGCTTTGATTTCTGATGTATATGAACCCTTGTTTATGATCAACCATCGGTGTCGTGTGTCTGTATGTCGAGTCATAGTTCCAACGTGCTATGTTATGGGCCATAGTGACGTTCAGTAAAGATTAGACACAAAAACTAATACTTAAGACCTAAACGTGTTCATAGGTCTTCGTTAAGCAAACTTGGATTATATAGCAAGTGTAGCAGTGCAACCCAATGTGAGTGTCACTAACCAGATTACCGTGAACCCGTTTGGGTCACACCGAATAATTAAATGAAAAACAGTGCTGACAACTTCGAGAGTGCTATGCACCTCCCTGATGAATGTGAAAACTTGGAGTGCTCGGCACCCACTTGATGAACTTGAAGTGCTTTATGGGAAGCACTTGTGAATTACTTAAACAACTATTTCTGAAACGAAACTGAAAACACTTTTGAGATTCATGAGAATCCAGTAAACCTTTTAATATGGCTAGTGTAGGTTAAAGTCTAAACCACATGATATCACATGATTTCTAAGGATGCCTTGAAACTTAAAAGTCCTCAACTAAATTGTACCATTAATTGTAAAGCGAGGGGATGTTGGGTAGATCTACTGGAGTTTGACAAACTCCGCCCCGTGGCACGGGGAGTGCACGGAGGTACAATATCAGCCTATCTGACCGTGATCCCGAGAGGACACGGGGGAGGCAAATCCGCGATGACGTAGGTCCGCAAAACCTGATGGCACGACCACTACAATAATAGTCAGCTTTGGTACAAACTTCCTTAGTGCATGGAACAACGGATTAGCTACCCGCGATATCGGTTGAGCACTTTAACTATACAAAACTAGTACATACCCGATAACGTAAGTTACGGACAATACTTTTACTAAACCACGATACTATGATTTTGGTTATCACAAGCATTGCTTTTCACAAATAAATATTACTTAAAGTATATGTTGATACGTTTACGATTACGAGACTGGGCCACTGCGTGACAAGCCCACTGTGAACTCACCAACCGTTAGGTTGACACTTGCGTGGTTTAAACTTTTGCAGATCGCTAAGGAGTATCCGCTAGAGGTTGGCATGGCACACGAAGACATTTATTTTTATTTAAACTAAACTTGGGAATTTAAAACAACGTTTATGTAAAGCACGTGGTTAGTGCTAAAGATAATGTTTTTCCGCTGCGTACTGTTAAACGGTTTTTATTATTAATGTTTGGACTTTACTCTGATTCGTTTAGTATTTGTAACTAATGGTTGTGGTCCTGGTTTGCTCGCACCCCTTAACGGTATAAACTCCGTTAGTGGTTATTTGGGGGTGTGACAATAAGGATTATTCTACAATGACATTTCACGAGCTTACTAGAAAACTTCATGCTCGGGAAATAGAAATGTTAAACTCAAAGAAGTTAACTGCTACTTTGCAGAATCCTGAATTGTATCATGGTGAGAATAGTGCAAGCATGAATGCCAAAGCTAAGCCAAATTTGAATTCTGCACCAAGTGTTGCTTTCTTGTCAGGAAGTTCAGGGAATTCTGGTAACAATTCTTCAAGGGGTTGTAGCTTTACAATTCCAAATTCATCAAGTCAGAATGTGTTTTCTATTGAATCAACAGATGATTGTGCCAAAATGATTTCTGCATTGATTTCCTCATCCTTTGGGTTTATTATCAAGAATGTTGCTGATGCAAAGTTAACTGGCGATGATCTTGATGCACTTGATGATGATCAACTAACTTAATTGGATATATCTTGGCAATATGCTATGTTATGCCAACGATCTAAGAGATTTTTTAAGAAACATGGAAGAAATATTTCTAGTGAGAAATTGGGTTTTGATAAATAAAAATTGAAGTGCTACAAGTGTTCAAAGCTTGGACATTTTGCCAAAGAATGTCAACAAGCAAATCATAGCAAATCTAGTTTTCCTTTATCAAGCAAACCTGGTTTTACTCAGCCATCTTCTAGTAACACAGACAAGGCAACTGCTTTAACTGTCACACCCCCAATTTCCACTAACGGAGTACAACCGTGTGGGGTGTGATCCAGACCAGGATCCAAGTCTTTAGTTACAACCAAGCCATAGTTAAAGGGTAAACTAGTCAAGTATTACATTTAATAAATCAGAGTTTACATTTCACAAAATCAGCGGAAGCATTATAAGTTTACAAGGTTGTTGTTTAGTAAAAGTGATTACTAAAGTATCTGAAATACAATTTCCAAAAGGGTTTTACAAAAGGTAAGTATTGCCAACGCCCGTGCCATCCATGATCCTCCAAGCAACCTGAAAAGCATTCAACAATCAAGTGTCAGCCAAGGCTGGTGAGTTCACTAAAGTGGTCTACCCGTCACAAGTAGACCTAATGTTTATGAATAAAGACAGGTAAAACACAATCAATATCATAAGACCAGTAAATTCCATATCGTAGGTAGCTAGCCTATAGTTATGTACACCTGAATTGTTCGTAACCGAAGCTGACAATGTTTTGATAGGGGGTACCTATGAATTTGCCTTCCCGTGTCTTGACGGATCACGGTGGGTAGGCTAACATTGATCTCAGTCCGACCGCCAGTCGGGAGGGTGCATCTCGTGCACCGCTGAGCGGGGGTGTCAATCCCCAGTAGTACTACTCAACATTACCTCGCTACTGTATATTAACGGCTCGAATGTAAGGACTTTTTAATATATAAGTTCAATTCAGTGTAGCATATGATATTTATGTCGGAAATTTACTCAGTAAGAAATACCTTACCGTTTGGGTTACCATCCTTACCGGATGCAACCACCTGCGCGTTATCGTCCCTAACTGGACATAACAATATAGTGAGTGAACTCACCTGAGGGTGCACTGGTACTTAGCACTTGGTTCCACCGGTTGGTCAAAATTAACCTATTCGGGTAAAATATGGCCTAATCAAATTAGTAGGTGTCGCTAGGATGAAAATAGCACATAAACACCTAAACATGTTTCATACAATCATACAAGCCACACAATACACATACAAGTCCCAATTTGGGAGAAAATCAAGAAATTTCAATTCAAGTCAAAGTTTTGCCAAAAAGTCAAACTTCAAGCATTTAACTAGTGACATAGCTAAAATCCACATTACCTGGACTTAACTCATTAAATTTTACAGGCATATACTACATATCAATTAGGACTTGTTGCAAAAAGAATCAAGTAAAAATTTTAAGAAATGAGGAAGTTATGCACGTCGGAAGTTAGCAAAAATCAACATTATTGTCTTTGACACACCATTTGGTGGCATGCCTAATTTGCTCCATACTTGGAGTTAAGTTTTAAAATTTTGCAGGCATGGACTACTTAACATTTAGGGAATGTTTCAAAAAGAATCAACTAAAAAAGTTAAGTAACGAGAAAGTTATGCGCATCGGAAGTTGGCAATTTTCAGCTTTTTGCAAAATAGTCAAAGTAGGTTTAAAATTTGCATAACTCATTCAAAACTTAGAGTTTATTAACCAAACCTTCCAGATCTTACTTTCAATATATAAACCTCATTTAGAAATTTCAAACTCGACAATATAACAAGATTATCATGCCCAACCAAAAAGCAAAGTCCACTTTTCACAGAAAAATACAGCTTTGCACACCTAACTTGCAGCAGTGTTTTGGATGACCAAACGGAGGTTTTAGAGAGCGTGCGAGTAGCCGACTCGAAGCTAAGACATAATACTTTACTAGGGAAAAATAATCGACTGATTTCGAGCAAAATTGAGCAAGTTATGACCTCTGCAAAATGGCCTAAAAATCTGGCCGAATCTGTCCACTTTTAATAGTTTGTAAAAATTTCGGTTTAAAGATTTTGAGCAACAATTTGGTCATCCAACTTCCACTAACATAATTATAAGCATTCTAACATGCATATTCTGTCCTAAACATGTTCATATCCAAATCATAGCAAAATCTTAACATTAGGCTAGCATACAAGCACATTGCACCCAAATCTCATAACAAAACACCCAACTAACACCAAGAACATTCATAGTAGATTTTGAACTCAAGTTTCCAGCTTTTAAACTCATTCTAAAATCTGTCCCAAATCAAGAGTTATCATAGCTTAACCTAAATCATTGTTCATGGGCATCAAAACACTCCATTTAGCACATAAACACACAAAAACACACATGCAACATATGAATTTCGGATTTGGGGTTCTAGGGTTTTTACAAACCTTGAAGAAAAACGAAAATGGAAGAAGATGTGATGGAGAAGAAGCTTCCTTTAGCGTTCTTGAGCCTTTTGGTAGCTAGAAACCTTGAATCCTTGCTTGATTTGATGATGGAGGTCGAATTTTTGAAGTGTGTGTGTGTGTGTGTGCTTCGAACCGTAAGAAGAGAGGAGAGGGGAGAAGAATGCGTGAGAAATGAGGGAGGGGGAGGGTATTTGGCAGATTTTTTTTTTTTAAGTTTGAGTAATTACACATTTGGTCCTTCAATCTCCAATTTAAGCATATGTATCTCAAAACACAATATAAATGGGTTTTAAACTTAAGACTTGTAAAATAAAATTACTATAAATGTTTCTAAAAGTTTATAACTTATTTACATGAAATGTTTAGTAGGGAAAAATATAAATATCATTTACACATAAAAATTCCAATTTACGCACGAAGTCCGGTTTTACCCGAAAACGCAAATTTTGCAATTTACACATATAGTCATGAATTTAATTCACGAAACAAGTTACTAACATTAATTATCAAATAACATTAACACATATGCAATGATTCAAATAACGGGTCACGGGTTCGCTAACGGAACTAATGGAGTTAACGGAAAAAGTTAACGGAGTTAACTTGGGAAGTTGCAATTGTCACAGCCTCCCCATGTTAAAGAATTTTCGTCCCGAAAATTGTCGTAGTGCTAACCGTTTAACGGATATATATATGATTAAAAAGCATCGAATGAACATTTCGCATAATCGTATGAAGAGTGATTTTCTATAACGAACGTTTTCATGAGTGAGCTAAATCGCATCGCATGGTTAGGTTTAACAAGTGTCACGATGACACCGTATCCGAAATCGAAGTACTTAATACGACGAATTGACCATATGTCCGAGTAGTCTTCAGCTATAATATCCAATAGGATAACATAAGGTATTGTGTCAAATGACACGGTAGAGGCAAGAAGTGTTGCTAAAAGGGTTCGAACGTTAACGTACCTAGAGAGTGGGTATGCATCCCTGAATTGGGCTAAGATCGGGTGGTTCTTACAGTTTGCAGAAAAGGCATAGGCAGACGACGCTGCAAAGTATCGTAGTATCAATAGCATAGCGGGTAGGCGTGGTAATCTCATAAAGAAGAGTTCTACTTCCCCAAGCCGGTGACAATTTAGGCATACGCGAGGTTAACATATCGTGGTATGTCAGAAATGCAATAACTAGAGGACCAATTGAAATATTTCATCAATTTTCACGGTGAACCAAGACGAGTATGGATTTGGGACGAGTAATCGTTGATAAGGGTCCTGGAAAAAGTCACGGGGTTGCTCCAAGGGACATGTGATTTGTCTTTTATAATATAAAACTTGAGTTGTTAAAACTTTGTTGTTCTTCTGGGTCGTAATCTATATGAGGATGTTTCCTCTCAATCTAGAGGGTTGGAAAACAATAAGTTTTATTCGATTAGACTGTGAATGTCCCTTCTAGTGCAAAATATGTATAACGGTCACGCGAAATCTCAACGGAAGTAACATAAATTTTGCTTTATTATGGGCACTGTCCCCTTAAATGAAGTTTCTAAAAAAATAAGGTTTTTGTTTATGATTTCAAGGTAAATCTGTGGTTCAGCACTGATCCCACCTTCCACATGCCGATAGTGCTTATGTATAGGGTGTACCGCAGCTAACCCACCACACTACCAGCACGTTGCGGGTGTACCAGTTTCCTTGCCATTCCTGGCTATTTGACAAATCTTGTTAGATAATATACTTGAAAATAAGGTTTCTTTTGTTGTTCCTCGGTACTTTTGAGTTTGAATGGGAGAGAAAGAATTGAAACCATGCAATCATGTAAAAAAAATAAATTAAAAAAAATGAATTTTGCGACAAAAAGGTTTTTCCACATTTTCGGTCGATGGGGTCTTCACCCGGGGTGAGGATTTTCAAGAGTTTAGCGGGCGCAACACGAATACAATTTGAGTTTCTAAAGTGGATTCAAAAGTTAATGTAGTATTTCACTGAGGTTCGCCAACATAGGATATATCGTTACGCATATTACCCTCCGGTAAAGATCCAAAATAAGGGTAACATTCTAATGACCGAAAGTTTCTTTGTAAAAGCATAAATGATATCAAGTAGGGGAATACAGACTCAGGATGAAAGGCGATGTAGCTAGTGTAGGGTAGTTGTAACTATACGTTTTGAAGAGTCATCCGGTACAATTGACACGAGTCTGGAGAAGAACGATCTGGGACGGTGGTACCGTACAAAAGAATAGAACATCAATTTATAAAAGGGAAAACGTGTAGTAAGAGTGGGTCTCCGAAATACCGAGAGCTGACGAATTCGAATACTACCCGGCTTTCAATGAGTGTAAATATGAATCGTAGTTAAGGTTTCGCGAGGTCTGCTGCGTATCGAAAAGCCGCATTGCATAAGATGTAAAAATATCGGGTACTTGGGTTGCTTTCAGTGCTCCTCAGGTAGCTCGCCGTATATACGATAAATTTAAACGTGTCTTCGTCAAATCTGGAGTCAATCTACTTCCTGACGCGTGTCTCAAAAGTGCGGGTCAATCATTGGACTAGTTATGAAGCAGAGGGTTACCAATGAAAGTTTTTCTAGAAAAGAAGGAATGAGGACGATGGGTAACAACGTATGATGTTGTGGAACTTTCCTAGCCTACTGTTACCTAATGTTGGTTGTCAATGTTGTCGTACGGGAGCTTCTGACAAAGAGGTGCATGGGAGTGTCATTGATGGGGTTAACTAGCCGCGGTGGCTCAAGGCTTGAAGATGAAGCAGATCGTACCGTTCAGCGACGAATCGAGTGTTTAAAGATAAAGCAGATCGTACGGGTTCGAGAAGTAACCTACATCGCTCAGTTGGGCGAAACTGTATTTGTAGTGAGGTATAAAGTGCTTAAAAATCGTGAGGAGATTACTAGTCAAGAGGGGAGAACTTCACAAGATTTTCCTGCCGAAAGGTTGGTTCCAAAGGTTGAGGTGGAATTGTCCATCGAAGAGGTCTGGTTTTCCATCAGGTTAGAGTTCATGGAGTTTGTTGTATAATTGAGAGAGCTTGAAAGAGAGTTATAGCAGTTAACATCATAGGAGTAGAGTTAGGAATGCGGATAAATTAGAATCAGTGAAGAGTTTAACCACGTCTCGCTCGTAGCGAGGGAAGATATTTATCGTCGGATGGTGTGAGTGATGGGATGTCATACCGGGGTTATCATTTGCACAAGCAATTTTAAAGGATTTTGGTAGGCTGGTAATCATATATAAGAGAAATGAGAATAGGTGTGATAGTGAAATGAATATAGTTGAGAACCATAAGCTTGAAAATTGAGGTCACGAAAATTTTGAAATGAAAGGTCGTATTCCTCATAACTGATGGTTTGCCGAGTAGGATTTGCCCAGGGCTTCCATACACTGTAAATTACATTTACGTGTGCACCCGTAACGGTAATTCACCTTGTATGGTCATGCTGGTTCTTCTTACTTTAGCTTACCAGGTTCGGTGGGGTAGTATGTGGTTTCCAAGGGTAAGTATCAAGAATGTGGTCATCAAATTAAAAGTAACTGACTGGGATTTGCCAAGGAGACAAGTTCTGAGAATAACAGCTGATCTAACTTAAAGTTTATCGTAGGTACGATTTGGTAAGCAAGTTGTTCAGTAGGAGTATGGGTAGGGCAGGCTACAATGCCCCCAACTTACTTAAAGATATAGAGTAGTTATTGTCTGACCCGATCACGAATCCGTTATATACACATATGTTTATATATATACTGAGAGAATCTCATATTATACTTAGTCATCACATGCCTGATTTCATTTATGTTACTAAAGTCACATTCACGTTGAATTATCACACAACACTATGTGATTTATAATGCGAGGTCTAAATTGACCAAGGAAAATAGTGTCAACAGTTTTGGGTAACAGATGCAGTCACAAGCATCCCATGAGAAATCATCTGATTTTATACAATGTTGCCCTATACGAGGCTAAATAGTGTTCTTTACTAACTCGCTACGATAAAGGTACTCCCGGTGTGGGTGTTAATGGGTGTCCTACCCGAATAGGATCTACTACGATTCCTATTTGTGTTATAAGAGAGTATAATCAGTTAAGCTAGGGATATGTTGGATCATTGTCTTAGAGTCTAGATTACCAGGATCTAGGCCTGAAAGTATACCTACCAAGGTCGTTAAGAATAAACAATGTTGTTAAGGGTTAAACAAGTCCTTAAAGATATCGACATCCTAAACAATGGATCTTACCCTATTAGGGTTCTTGATGGTCCTGTATACACTACACAGAGGGCAACGTACATTCTAACATGTGGTACAAACAATTACTACACCAATTTGTAAATTCTTCCAAGTGTCCCATTGAAGTTCGCTAAGCACAAATTAGGTCCGCTAAAATCTGTTGAAGTTCGCTAAGAACAACTTAAGTCCGCTAAGCACCATTCAAGTTCTCTAAGAATGGGATGAAGTTCGCTAACCACTTAACAAGTTCACTAAAGGCATAACAAGTCCGCTAAGAAGAGAGGAAGTCCGCTAAGGCCTCATCAAGTCCGCTAAGAAGCCAACAAGTTCGCTAAGGCCAACAAGTTCGCTAAGAGCATGGGTAAGTTCGCTAAGAACTAAAGTTCAAGTTCGCTAAAGAAGTTCGCTACGAAGGTTCAAGTACGCTAAGGACAATATCAAGTCCGCTAAGCACAAGGACCAAGTACGCTAACATCAAGTCCGCTAAGAGCAATTCTAGTCCGCTAAGGGCATTATGAAGTTCGCTAAGAAGAAATACAACAAGTACGCTAAGCTTCATACTTAGAAAATTTTTCTCAAACTCAGAAATTTCTAGGCCTCGGGAAAGAAAAATTCCTACCCAAAAATTCCAATCCCTATACTGACACAAGACAATAATTCTAAATGAGGATCATCTTCGGCACGCGGGGCAATACTTTTGGGAGTTAGGTTGTAACCAAAGTTTTCAAAAACAGTTACAGTTCAGAAATTTTACTTTTAAAATGTTCTGGTTCGCTGTAACCAATGGCTCTGATACCAATCTGTCACACCCCCAATTTCCACTAACGGAGTCCAACCGTGTGGGGTGTGATCCAGACCAGGATCCAAGTCTTTAGTTACAACCAAGCCATAGTTAAAGGGTAAACTAGTCAAGTATTACATTTAATAAATCAGAGTTTACATTTCACAAATCAGCGGAAGCATTATAAGTTTACAAGGTTGTTGTTTAGTAAAAGTGATTACTAAAGTATCTGAAATACAATTTCCAAAAGGGTTTTACAAAAGGTAAGTATTGCCAACGCCCGTGCCATCCATGATCCTCCAAGCAACCTGAAAAGCATTCAACAATCAAGTGTCAGCCAAGGCTGGTGAGTTCACTAAAGTGGTCTACCCGTCACAAGTAGACCTAATGTTTATGAATAAAGACAGGTAAAACACAATCAATATCATAAGACCAGTAAATTCCATATCGTAGGTAGCTAGCCTATAGTTATGTACACCTGAATTGTTCGTAACCGAAGCTGACAATGTTTTGATAGGGGGTACCTATGAATTTGCCTTCCCGTGTCTTGACGGATCACGGTGGGTAGGCTAACATTGATCTCAGTCCGACCGCCAGTCGGGAGGGTGCATCTCGTGCACCGCTGAGCGGGGGTGTCAATCCCCAGTAGTACTACTCAACATTACCTCGCTACTGTATATTAACGGCTCGAATGTAAGGACTTTTTAATATATAAGTTCAATTCAGTGTAGCATATGATATTTATGTCGGAAATTTACTCAGTAAGAAATACCTTACCGTTTGGGTTACCATCCTTACCGGATGCAACCACCTGCGCGTTATCGTCCCTAACTGGACATAACAATATAGTGAGTGAACTCACCTGAGGGTGCACTGGTACTTAGCACTTGGTTCCACCGGTTGGTCAAAATTAACCTATTCGGGTAAAATATGGCCTAATCAAATTAGTAGGTGTCGCTAGGATGAAAATAGCACATAAACACCTAAACATGTTTCATACAATCATACAAGCCACACAATACACATACAAGTCCCAATTTGGGAGAAAATCAAGAAATTTCAATTCAAGTCAAAGTTTTGCCAAAAAGTCAAACTTCAAGCATTTAACTAGTGACATAGCTAAAATCCACATTACCTGGACTTAACTCATTAAATTTTACAGGCATATACTACATATCAATTAGGACTTGTTGCAAAAAGAATCAAGTAAAAATGTTAAGAAATGAAGAAGTTATGCACGTCGGAAGTTAGCAAAAATCAACATTATTGTCTTTGACACACCATTTGGTGGCATGCCTAATTTGCTCCATACTTGGAGTTAAGTTTTAAAATTTTGCAGGCATGGACTACTTAACATTTAGGGAATGTTGCAAAAAGAATCAACTAAAAAAGTTAAGTAACGAGAAAGTTATGCGCATCGGAAGTTGGCAATTTTCAGCTTTTTGCAAAATAGTCAAAGTAGGTTTAAAATTTGCATAACTCATTCAAAACTTAGAGTTTATTAACCAAACCTTCCAGATCTTACTTTCAATATATAAACCTCATTTAGAAATTTCAAACTCGACAATATAACAAGATTATCATGCCCAACCAAAAAGCAAAGTCCACTTTTCACAGAAAAATACAGCTTTGCACACCTAACTTGCAGCAGTGTTTTGGATGACCAAACGGAGGTTTTAGAGAGCGTGCAAGTAGCCGACTCGAAGCTAAGACATAATACTTTACTAGGGAAAAATAATCGACTGATTTCGAGCAAAATTGAGCAAGTTATGACCTCTGCAAAATGGCCTAAAAATCTGGCCGAATCTGTCCACTTTTAATAGTTTGTAAAAATTTCGGTTTAAAGATTTTGAGCAACAATTTGGTCATCCAACTTCCACTAACATAATTATAAGCATTCTAACATGCATATTCTGTCCTAAACATGTTCATATCCAAATCATAGCAAAATCTTAACATTAGGCTAGCATACAAGCACATTGCACCCAAATCTCATAACCAAACACCCAAGTAACACCAAGAACATTCATAGTAGATTTTGAACTAAAGTTTCCAGCTCTCAAACTCATTCTAAAATCTGTCCCAAATCAAGAGTTATCATAGCTTAACCTAAATCATTGTTCATGGGCATCAAAACACTCCATTTAGCACATAAACACACAAAAACACACATGCAACATATGAATTTCGGATTTGGGGTTCTAGGGTTTTTACAAACCTTGAAGAAAAACGAAAATGGAAGAAGATGTGATGGAGAAGAAGCTTCCTTTAGCCTTCTTGAGCCTTTTGGTAGCTAGAAACCTTGAATCCTTGCTTGATTTGATGATGGAGGTCGAAATTTTGAAGTGTGTGTGTGTGTGTGTGCTTGGAACCGTAAGAAGAGAGGAGAGGGGAGAAGAATGCATGAGAAATGAGGGAGGGGGAGGGTATTTGGCAGATTTTTTTTTCTTTTTAAGTTTGAGTAATTATACATTTGGTCCTTCAATCTCCAATTTAAGCATATGTATCTCAAAACACAATATAAATGGGTTTTAAACTTAAGACTTGTAAAATAAAATTACTATAAATGTTTCTAAAAGTTTATAACTTATTTACATGAAATGTTTAGTAGGGAAAAATATAAATATCATTTACACATAAAAATTCCAATTTACGCACGAAGTCCGGTTTTACCCGAAAACGCAAATTTTGCAATTTACACATATAGTCATGAATTTAATTCACGAAAGAAGTTACTAACATTAATTATCAAATAACATTAACACATATGCAATGATTCAAATAACGGGTCACGGGTTCGCTAACGGAACTAACGGAGTTAACGGAAAAAGTTAACGGAGTTAACTTGGGAAGTTGCAATTGTCATATTAACAGTACAGCAGGATGTTGTTTATGATTGGGGCCAAAGGTTTGGCTATGATTCATCAGCTTTGATTGTCACTCATGTTCAATCAGATGATTCCTATACAGATACTAGTTCCGATACTAGTTCAAATCCAAGTTCTTAAGAATCTGCTGAAAACTTGGAAAGTCTGATGAAAGAAAATGCTTCGTTGTTGAATAAAGTTCAAAAACTGTCTAAGGAATTTGATGTGATTAATTCATGTTTGAAGATTTCTAAGGAACAAGAGAAAGAGTTGGTGTTGAAGAAAGGATGTTTAATAACTGAGATCAAATTGTTGAAAGAAGTTTTAGAAGTGTTCAAACAAGATAAGAAGGATGTTGAAGCTGCCAGAGCAAAGGTTTGTGATGAACGGGATGAGTTGGTAAAAGAGGTTGAAAAATGGAAGTTTAATGCTGAAGATGCTGCTACTGACTTCAAAAATTTATTTGAAAAGTCCAAAATCAAACTTGATTTGCTTACACAGAATGTTGAAGCATCTGCTAGTAAAATTGAAGCATATCAAGTCGATATGGAAAAGTTGTTGGATGAGAAGCGGGAGTTGGTTAGTGTAAATAAAGTTCAAAGAACAAATTTGGAGATTCAAAGGCGAAATGAAGCTAAACTAAAGAAAGAGTTGTTTGAAGGATGGGAAAATCTTCAAAAGCAAAAGTTTGAAACTCATAAAGTTGCTAAGCGGTTGATAGCTACCGAAAAAGAGTTGGCTGAAGCACAACAGAAGATTTCTGATCTACAAATTCAAGTAACCGATGCAAATCGCTTGCTCAACAATGTTTCCAATTCTCAAGTTTTCACTATCTTCTTAGCTAATGATGCTAATTTTGAAAAGATGTTTGATAAAATTGCATCGCCACCTGCTCAAATCAAATAAGCTTTCAAAGAAGTGACAGAGCAAGTTCCTGAATTTGATTATTCACATGTTTTCTCATCTACTGCTGAGGACGACAAAGTTGTGAAGAAAAAGAAGAACAAGAAAAATAAGAAGCAGAAGGAAAAGAAATTTGAGGTTCTTCCAGCTCCAAAGTTTGTGTCTGGTTCATCTTTTGCTGATAATGAGAAATCAGCTACTTCAAGTGACAAGATTCTTTATCAGCCTGAGTTTGATGAAAAGATATTCTATAATCAAAAGAATGTAACTGAAGTGAAAACTGAATTTTCTTGGTTAGCAAAGAATGGACATTCTAATTCTGAGGAGAAAGTTGTTGGAAAGCATGTGGGTCTGGGCTTTAAAGAAAAAGATTTAGCAGATAAGAAGGCTTCAGACTCATCATCTCAAGATTTGAAGAAATTGAAGCTGAAGCAAGTGAAGAAGGATGTATTTAATGCTGAAAAAGTTCAACCTGAGAGATTCTACAAGCTCAAAGGTTCTGCTCAGCTTTTCTCTGATAAAGAATTTCCTCTTCATTGTGTTGATGCTCGAAAGATTTCTGAAGTTTTTGTGAATGCTCAAGATTCTTCTAAAAGTTCTCAATCTCGAAGCCCAGCATCTAAATGGGTCCATGATCACAGACATCAGGTATATGATTCTCATTCTGATCATGTTCGAGATATTCCTATGTGTAATTCTTCGTAGGTACATCAAAAGTGGGACAAAACAAAACGAATTTGTTATGTTTGCCGCCGAATAGGGCATTTAGCAGAGGATTGTCCACTACGTGCTAATTCCCCACAACGGTTTCATAAGAAACCAGTTTTTGGTAAACCTGCCAAACAAATGTTCTTTGATGAATAAGGCAAAGTTTTTGATTACGTTGAACCTACATTCTTTCATAACCAAAAACGTTTTGTTCCAATTTTCTCAAAGGTTCAAAGTGTAGGTTCATCATCACAGTCACCTGTGATAAGTTCATCACAAACTGACTTACCAAAACAACAACAATGGAAACCTAAGGTGGTTTCTAAGCAAAACCCGGACACTGGTCGACCAGAAGCGATTCTCTTCGGGTCATTTATGAACTAATCAGTTTGACCAGTGTGTAGGTACTTTTAGAAGACCTATCGACGATTGCAAAGTTGTTGATGGAGGAGTATTCTGTATAATTTAACTTTCATGATCAAATTTTCTAAATCTGCATATTTTCTGATTCTAAACCTGGAAACTATCCGTGTTGATTGATCATTTTTTCGTTGCTTACAAGTTTTTCTCAAAAGCCAAAAGTAGAGTCTTGTTTTTGTATAAAATGAAAATCCAAAAATAGAGTTTTCATTTTAAGGGGGAGAATTGTACGTAAGGGGGGGGGGGGGGTTATTGAGAAAAAGCATGTTATGGGAAGAAGGTGAATACATGCCAAATATATAACAAAGGAAGGTGAATACATGCACAATATAAAAAATTGTGAGAAATTGATCATTGGGTAATGATGGTACATTGACTTACGTATCTGACTCAAGGATTGAGTAGATGAAAGGGCCATAAGATCATTGTTTGATATGCTTGGTAGACTCGGCAAATCAGAAAGTATTCAGATGTGATATACACTAAAATACTAATGCTTGACCATGTGGATAACATCTTGATGCATATTTCATGACACAAAAAGAAAAATAAGTGTGAAATTCAAACTGAGAAGTCACTGTGTATACATGTGTTCTTTTTGCAACGATTTAAACTTGTTTGATTTTCTTTATCTTGTCAAACGATCGGACTTTCTCTGCGTATCGAAAGATCGACCTGATCGTTGTTCGTTTGATGTTCTGTTTTATTTTCTTTGGTGTTTCGTATAACTCATTGGACTTTCTCTGCGTGTACGGGAGTACCGACCTGATTGTTGTTGAGTTATACAAATTCAACTTGTTTTATTTTCTTATTTTGTTAAATCCGAGGCCTTATCTGCGTATCAAAAGATCGACCTTAAGGTAGACGATTTAACGTTCTTATTTCTTTTTGCATGGAACACAGTTGACAATATCATGAAAAATACTATGCTATTGTGAAAAATCACAAGTGTTATCACACAAAAGGAAAAAGAAAGTCAAACAGAAAATGTCTGAGTATGTCTGATAGTGTGGGGTACACTGGTCAAAGCAAAATTAATCAATACCTTAACATATCCAGATGTTATGAGTACGATTCTGCCTGAGTTTAAGATGGACAAATTATACCAGCAATCAGCATGACTTATGTGTTTCAATTAATTGAAATTGAAGTGTAGTTCAGTGCGTTATGAGCAATAAGATCCCATATAGTGATCTTTCTCATACCAAAAATAGTGTTTGATTCTGTATTGTGATTTCATTTCATTTCAGAAAAGTACAAAAATATTTTTGGTGTGTTTTATCATAAATTTTGAAAAATCAAAAATATTTTAAGTTTGTTTTGATATATTTTTCTAAAAGTCAAAAAGATTTTGTTTCTGCTTTATTTTCGATCTGATCAACACGTGATACAAAATTCAACTTTCAAAAGTCATATCTTGGAGTCTCAAAGAGACGTTTTATGCCAAGATTATTTAAGTATTGATGCAGGATGCTAAAGTGCAAGTGATCACAACTTCAAGTCTTCTGAAGTTGTTAATATAGACCAGAGATACACAAGTCATTGTCAAGTATTCAAGATCAAGCTACGACCAAGTTGAGGAGGAGTTTGTTCGAAGATTCATTTCATTGGATGAACAGATTATACACTTGAGGGTGAGCTTGGTTGAAGATACAAATTTGATGATGTAGAAGAGTAGAGATACTTCACACGACGAGGGGGAGTTTGTTGATACCTGATATGTGCATCGTGTGAAGTATCGAGCAAGGAACAAGTTCATGCCATATTAGGTCTGGCCGAACATGGTTCGAACCGGAAGTTCGGACTGGCCGAACCTGAGGTTCGGATGAAGCTCGGCCAGCTGGGTATAAATAGATGGTTGTTCTTTGTAATAAGGGGTTGTGAGCGTGTGAAATCGGTTAAGTGTGTGTTTTCCAGTGTGTATCCTCTGTGTCATTTCTGAGTGTATACTGATTGTAATTGTTTCGATGTCCGATTAGCTAGATCGAGTAGACGATCCGATGCTCACGCATTTTCACCTTTTAAGCAATAAGTGGTCCATTAGGCATTTTTATCAAAAACATGAGACTTGTTTTTGATAACGGGTTTCTCATATTGACCCTGTGGTGTTTTTGAACTAGAACCCTACTCAAATGTTTTAGCTTTTGAATCAAATCCCACACCACCTTTCTTTGTTTTCTTACCTACAACTGATTTTTCACGAGCAATATTTTTCTGCTTTGTGCTTAATTTGGAAAGCTAAATTTAATTTCTCCGAATTTGTATTTTAAGATAAGCTCATCCTGAGTAGGTTTGGAAACAGTTTTGACCGACTCAGGCTCGGTTTCAGAAACTAAATCATCTTTCCGCTCTTATTCTATATCCTTCTTGTGATCTTCATAGTATTCCTCCAACTGCTTCTTCTAAATTGCCCGAGTGTGGTCTCTTAGTTAGGCACGCTTCTCCTCAAGTGAGTCTTTTTCTAAATCAACTTTAGTGTTGCTAGGCAACTCACCCTTATTCCTTTTAGACAAAACATTAGCTATTTGCCCTAAGTGTCTCTCCATATTTTGGATACTAGCTTGCTGATTTTTAATTTCAGTATCGTGTTTACTGTAGCATTCACTAGGATTTGGACTAACTTTTCCAATTTGTCCAATTTGGATGTCTCACCTTGGTTATAGTGAGGTGGTCGATAAGGTGATTGGAGTTATTAGAATTGGAATTTGAGTTTTGCCAGGAGCTACCGAATTGATTCCTGTTATCTGAGTTGAAAGGTTGACGATTAGATTGGTCTAATGAGCGACCATAAAAGTTATGAGTGAATTCAACCTGCTCAGTTAACCTAGCTGTGAAAACCGGACACTTATCCAAGGTATGAGCACTGCCACAGGAATCACAACCATTGGAATATTTAGTGGTTAGACGATTCACCTGGCTCGTGAGAACTTCGATCTTTGCATTTAATGCAGTCACATCGTCTATGGCATGAACGCCAGGCTGCTTGGAATTGGAGATTTGGCGGCCTCCTGAAGGTTTCCAGTCATAACTTGTTGCTGCTAGACATTCAATTAAAGTGATGGCATCAGTCGGAGTTTTACTGAGAATTGACCCTCCAGATAAGGAATCAATGTGCATACGGGTGGGACTGCACAACACGTTGTATAAATACTGCACTTGGAGTCACGCGTCCATGTTCTGATGTGGACATTTGCGTAGTCACCCCTTATATCTTTCCTAGGCTTCATGTAAACCTTCCCCCTCGTCTTGGTAAAATGTGGTAATGTTATTTCGAAGAAGAGTGGTTTTCGAGAGAGGGAAGTATTTAACTAAGAACTTCTCAGCCAACTAATCCCATGTAGTGATGGAACCTGCTGGTGGGGTCTTAATCTAAGTTTTGTCATTGCCTGCTAGAGTGAATGGAAATAAACAAAGCAAAACTGCATCGTTAGTAAGACCATAAAGCTTGAATGTGTCACATATTTCAAGAAACGTGTCAATGTACACGTGTGGACACTCATCTGCTAACCCGTGGAATTGCGAAGTGTTAGAAACATCTGGATGACTCCAGGCTTGATCTCGAACTTGCCTTGAATGGTGGGTCTTATGATGCTTGATTGCCCTCCTTCGAGTGTAGGCTTTGCGTAATCAGCGATCGTACGCTACACTGCATCCCCCATCCTTCTTGCTTGGTGTATAACGCGTTCAAGATCTTCGGAATCTTGAATAAGAAGTAGACGGTTCGCATGAGTGGAAATAGCAGAAGAATTTTATTATTTTTTTGGATTTTCAGGTTTTTAGATTTTTTAGATTTTTCTGAAATTTTGTATGAAGAAATGCAAAATAGAAAATAAAGACTACTTAAGCTAACTAACCTAACGAGGTCCAGAATGAAGACTTGCTTCCCCGAAAACGGCGCCAAAAAGCCTTTGATGCACACGTGTATATATAAATAATATATGCAAATATGACCTTTAAAGTTATAGGACCTAAATCATCTTAAAACTACCCATGAACATATGGGAAAGCGGACCTATCGTATGGTAGCATTAAGAGCAACTCAGGGTCGACCTAAGGAAGCAATGGTGTAATCAAACTAAACCTAATTATTATCATTAGGATTGTGTCACAGTTCCTAATAACTGTTAACTAGAAAACAAGAAAGCAAATGGTAGCAATAATGAAATAGATATATAATCATAATAAAGAAATAGATATCATCTAAGACTAATCACTATTATTGCATTACCTAGACCTGACATTTACATTTTTATATTATCTGTCTAATGGATCTATAGTCACTAGACTCATAAATCAACAATTAAAACCACAACCATAATGAAGTATCCACGAATTAATAACCTAGCTATATGACACTAAACACATGATTTAAGACCTAGGATCATAGACCAATCCTACTCTGATTAACCATGATGGACTAATAAATTATAACGCAATTGATACCATAACATACGTATTATATTTAGTCATTTCACTATCCCTTTTACCCAAGACATGGAAGCTAAGATTCATGACTGAACATAGAGACATACTTCAATCAAGACAGATTATTAAACATGCAAAATCACCATTTCCTATCTAGGCTCGCTAGAGTTCCTAAACACATATTGAAATCGCTAGATAACAACTAAGAAATAGCATCAACTCAATAATTAGAATACATCTATCCTACCAACCAAATTAATAACTACTAGGAAAGGATCAAACACATAATTTAACAACACATCTTTAATATGCAAGAGGAATCATAAATATTATACTCAAATCATTATGTAAAACATTGTCAACGTCAAATCATAGGTAAAACATCAAATAGATCACATTGTCATGACATCAAGAGAGTTAGCCTCTCATAGCTAAACTAATGAAAACAACAATAGTAAAGTAAATAAACTTTATTGTAAACGCAAACCAAAGTTGATCTATGACCGAATCTTCGAGCACTTCAATTTCTCGAATGATTGGACACCTCCTGGATCTTCTAAGGCTTGGAATCTCGACTTCTATCTTCTGATCTCTTCTGGTACCGTACTTTACTGGTGTCAAGTGTGTAACCTCTTGAAATGACAAAACGATTGGGTATTTATGGGTTTCATTTAGGGTTTCAGAAACTAAGCGTAATGGGTAGTGACACGGTCACGGGCCGTGAGCGCCACCATGAATTTATGGATTAGGGTATCTGGAAATGCTCCTGTAACGGCTCGTAATGCTGGTAACGGGTCGTGACTTGGAGAAAAAGTAAATCCTCCGAATGTTGAGCAATTTCTCTTCAAATCCTTGTAAGATCTTCAATTATGACTTTGGTCCCCTCTATTTACCTGTTTATGACATTTCATATGAAACAAAAGGGTAAAATGGACCAAAATAATACATAAACTATCAACATTCGTGGGTGTTTAACTACTAAAAAGATGTGTAATTTAAAGCACATCACATGCCTCAGCAGAACCAAAGAAGAAAGTCAATTTTGTTGATAACAAAGGTTTGGTTCATGATGAATTGAAACCATCAGTTTCAAAATTTAAAACTGCAAAACATAATAAGAAATTCAATGGTGAAACTGATAAGATTAAATCCATTTTGAAAAATTCCGAGGCGTATCAAGTTAGCAGAGAGGTCAGTGGAAACCGAAAGGTTCTTCCACCGTAGGTGCTGATTTCGTGGAGGACACCGGAAGGCCCAAAGCTTCAAGCTTATCCCTCCCGAACTAATTAATTTTCTTGATTTGTGTAGGGAGCTCCGAGACGGTCCATGAACAATTTATGGGTGTCAATAGTAGAGCCTCCCGGCACATGACAAGTGACATTTCCTTGCTCGACGAAGTCAAACCATTCAATGGAGGAAGTCTTACCTTTGCAGGAAACAAAGGTGGTGAAATAACGGGGCTTGGCAAACTTATCAACGGTGTGATTACATTCGACCGAGTTAAATACGTTAAAGAGTTGGAGTACAATTTGGTCAGTGTCTCCCAGATATGTGACAAGCAGTATACAACGGCTTTCACAGGGAATGAGTGTTTAATTCTGAAACCCGGATTTGAGATTCTTGAAGAGTGGATAGTTATGCGAGCACCGAGATTGTCTAATTTTTATGTTTTAGACAAGAATTCACCAAAAGCAAACGTTGGTTGTCAATGTTTTGTATGTAAGGCTTCCCAAAGAGATTTAATTCTCTGGCATCATCGCATGGATCATATAAACCATAGAAAGATGAACAAATTGGTTAAGAAGGGTCTGGTTGAAGGAGTCCCGAATAATCAGTTCATTTTCAATGACGTCTGTGTGAGTTGCAAGAAAGGAAAGGAAAAGAGAAAGTCACATCCATTGAAGAAATACCATTCAATTACCATTCCACTTGAATTGCTCCATATGGATCTTTTTGGTCCTGTAAACAAACAAAGCATTCGGGACATTGGTATTGTCTGGTGGTGACAGATGAATATTCTAGATTTTCATAGGTGAACTTTATTGTGAAGAAAGATGAAACAGTTGGAGTGCTTATCAACATGATCAATACATTAGAATCATACTACAAGTTGAAAGTACGTCGAATCCGCAATGATAATGGCACGGAGTTCAAGAAATCCACAGTTGGGAATTTATTTTAGAAAAGAACATTTTACATGAGTTCAGTGCGCCTTATACTCCTCAACAGAATGGTCTTGCAGAAAGAAAGAATGGAACAGTATCGAGACAGCGAGAACCATGTTAGCTGACTCAAAGCTTTCAGTTAATTTCTGGACTGAGGCAGTTAGCACAGCATGTTATGTGTTAAATCGGGTTCTGACGGTTAAACGGCTCGAAAAAACATGTTACGAGTTGTTGAAAAACCAAAAGCCGAATCTGAAATATCTGGAACCTTTTGGGTCTCCATGCACGATTTTGCAGTCTGCCGGGAAGTTCGACGAGATCAATACACATTGATTGGTGCACGATTTTGTAGTCGAAGGATTTTTCGTCGAATATTCTAATCAGAAAAAGAGAATTTTTAATAAGGTGACTGGTGCAGGGGAAGAATGGTTACACATTGATTGTCAACCACATACATTACCACCCAAAGGTGTTGGTCCAGATTGGATATTTGACTATAAAGGTGTATGTAAGATCGAGATTCTTAACACCTATTTAAGTTACAAGATTTACTTGCAAGATTAACTTTACGGAATTAACTTAACCTTCACTTTACCTTAAACAATTAACAGTTGTGAATACTAGTTGTTTGCACGAATATAGTAACACACGAAGTAATATATACTCGGCACTATTTGCACTAACTCAACAATATTACACAAGTTTTGCATAGACTCATACGTACAAATGTTGAAGACGGGCTATGCTATATATAGTGCTAAGGGAAATTAACGATAGCCATTGATTTCCATACGATCATCTAGATCATCGATTACAAAAGTCAAAGTAAACTACCAAAATAATAATCTTCTTCAGATGGGATGTTTTGCGTGTGATCAGCAGCAATCTACTTTAGGAGAGCGGCTTTGATAGATATGGAAGCAACCAGGAAGCTTTTTAGGGATATGATGACTGAAAAGACTTCACAAGAAAAGTCCGATTGAACTCATTATCTGATAGATAATCGAGTTCACCTGGAATATTCACAACTGGACAAAAACTGCTTCTTTCGGTTAATTTTCCGCTTGAACTCAGAGTTCCGCTTGAACTGTGTTCAGCCGAAACTGCTACAAAATAAACTTCAACCGGAAAACCAAAGTGTGATATTCCTAACAATCAATCTCCCCCTAAGCTGATGATGTCAAATTATCATCCATCTTCGAACCTTTCTTCAAATATTAACTTGTACAAAAATGTTCTTTTCTCTGACCTACTTGTCCAAGATCCTGATGCTTGCATCCAAATCCTGAGATAACTCTTCCATGATAGTTTTGGTCACCTTCACAAATTTAAGGGCTTCCCAATCTCTTTCATTCCATTGACCTTGAACAGAGATTTAGTCATAAGTGGAGAATGTACCATCAGCCCTGTGCACATAGAATAGCTTCTCTTCTTCTTCCCATATGACAAATTTGATCTCACTAAAGGACTTTTCTTCTTCATTGTCTGTATCTCCCTGAGATCTATAAAGCATTCCACACTCATGCACTGTAGGTTGTATACAGATTCTCAACAAATGCTCGGCTCTAGTTGGGCTCAGAATTTCTCTTAGCTTCACATAAATATCTGTCAACTGGTAGACATCAAGCATTCTAGTGGCTTTATGAGCATTTACCACTTTGGTTGTCCCATCGTCGATTTAAAAAGTGAAGTCAAAGGTGGCTTCATCAACTGTCTAGCCTGTAATCCTGTTCTTTCGTCTGAAAGGATTTTTTTTCTTTTTTGTTTCCTTTCCTTCTTCCTTTTCATGTGCATTAGTCTCCTCATTCTCTTCTTCTTCTCCTCATCAGAATCATCTTCTGATTCTTGATCAGTAGGGGCTTTCCCTTTTGATGAGGAAGAGGAGGGACCAAGAGGTATGTTAACAAGTTTGGTTGGAGGTGTAGGAGCAGTGGTTTCAGTAGATGGAGGTTCTCTTATGGTAAGAGGAGGTAGAGGTTTAGGCTTTTGTGAGGGTGGTTTCATGGATTCTGGTGCAGGGCTAGTAGGAGGTGAAGGTGGGAAAATATCAGACATATCCAAAGCTGAGCAAGGCTTTGGTGAATGTATGGGGTGAAGTTGTTAGTTCTGTGTGTAGGATTTGAGAGAACTTTGGCATCCTTTTTGGAAATGGTGGGAGGTTTGTATGGAATTATGGCAAGGGGTTGGGATAATGATGATAGACCTATAGGGTTAGGGTTTGGATCATATATGAAAGAAGGTGGAGGTAGTATATTTGCAATGTCGTCAAACTCTAGTTTAACAAATACATCGGTTGCCATAACTGAGATTATCTCTGAAGGTAGGGGCAACACCAGGTTTAGGTTGACAACATATTCACCTCCTTTGAGCTTCTGATACATGGAATCAATCAAGCGACATAGCTCTTTTACCTTCATATGAAACACTTCTTCTGATTTCCAATTTTCTAACAATCAGAACCCTTTTTACCTTCTTCAACAGTTCATAGTATTCAGCATTTTTCACCAGTTTAGTGGGCATCTTTGAGGCTAAGTCAAGCAATCTTTGCTTCTCACTCTCACCCATTCCTTCCAAGTTATATTCTTTCAACCTCCATTCCATGGACCTTCTTTTAGCTTCCTCAAATAAACTTTCAACAACCCAATTTTGAGAAAGTAAGTCCAACTCTTCTTGACATTCTCTGGCTAACCTATCATTTTCAGCCTCTATTCTAGCATTTTCCACAAATTTGTTAAGAGATTCAGCTTCTTAAGTATGAACAGCTGTCAGGACCGATTTCACATCAAGAATCCCGATCTTGAGCAAGAACGAAGGTGAGATCGAAGGAGACGGGATGGAGAAGAATCAAAGATAAAACATGACAAGAAAATGATAAAGATCAAACGATTCATTGATTATTGCTGAATGATTACAACGAACCGAATGATTACAAACTCGTCATAGGAAATCCATGGTGACTCTCTCTCTCTAGAATGATAGCTCACATCTCTCTAGAACATCCTTATTCAACTTATTCATCATTTATTCATCCTCTATCTAATGGAGCTATCCCTTCCTATATATAGAGAGCCCATGTGCTCACTAGCCCACTAACTAGTAAAACACAAAAAAATGAGCTAAATACAAATAAACAAATGACATAATTATTATTAATTAAATCAAAGATGATTTAATTAATATGAAGCTTGACTCGCTCGAACCGATCTTCCGTTGACTTTTACGTTGACCGTTGACCCGAACGGTTGGCTTTTCCAGAAAACGTCTTCGGTCCAAACTTGCAAGCCTCGAGCATCACAACCCGCGTCTCTGAATCAAATCACAATGGATTCTTCAACCGAATTATTCGAGAATAGATTTGATGGCGTCAGTCATACTTATTAAAAGTTCCAACAATATTTTTACCTGTTTAAACTTAAAACCCGAACTATTATTGCATCAGGAAACCACCATCACTGCACGTTTAAGTCCTTCATGGATTGTAAGCCAATGACGTTTTCCGGCGAAGAAGGAGCGGTAGGACTCCTCAGGTGGATCGAGAAGTCTGAAAAGGTCTTCTCTATGTGCAACTGCCCTGCTGAGAGCAAAGTGAAGTATGCTACTGGTACCTTTGAGGGAGCTACTCTCTCCTGGTGGAATGCCGAAATCCAGATGATTGGGATTGATGCGGCTAATAACATGGAATGGGAAGCGTTTAAAGAACTGATTATGGAGGAGTACTGTCCCCGTGACCAAGTGAAGAAGTTAGAGGGCGAATTCTTGAATCTGAAAATGATAGGGTCTGAAGTTGAGCAGTATACTGCGCGTTACCATGAGTACGCGGTGCTATGTCCGACAATGGTTGATGCTGAATTTACAAGCATTGAGCGTTATCTGGAAGGCCTCGCGCCTCAAATCAAGGGACTAGTGACTGCCAGCAACCCCACAACCGTGCAGCAAGCCATCCGTTTGGCTCACAAGCTTACTGACCAGGAAATTGAGAAGGGTACACTTCCTGCTAAGGCCATAGAGAAAACTGCCTTAAGTGGCAAAAGAAAAGCTGATGATGAAGCTCCTGAAAACTCCATGAACAATCAAAGTGTGGGAAACAGCACCGGGAGGTCTTACAACTCCCAAGGTCAAAGCAAAAGGTCTGGGAATAACAGTGGAAACAACCGCCAGGGCGGTAATGGTCAAAGCAACTACAAGGGTAACCTGCCCATGTGTAACAAGTGTGGGAAGCATCACACTGGTATTTGCAGAAGAAATTTAAGCTGTGAAAGGTGTGGCAAGAAAAGCCACGAGGCAAAGGACTGTTGGGCGATTCTTCCCGAGCAACAAAACCGCCTAAGGCAAAACAACAACAATCATGGCAACAACAACCATGGAAACAACCGGGGCAATGGGAACAACAATGGTCAGAACCGTAATAACAACAATGAAGCTCCCAGAGGAAATGGTAATGGGAACTGCTATGAATGTGGTGCTCAAGGCCACATTAAAAGGGACTGCCCGCAGTTGAGAAGACAGGGAAATGGTAATCAAGTAAACAATGGTGGGAATGGTAATGGTGGAGGTAATGGCAACGGGAATGGTAACAACGGGAATGGTGGAAATGGAAGAGGAAGAGCTTTTGTCATGGGTCAAGGTGAAGCTCGCAACGACGCCAACGTGATTAACGGTAAATTCATCCTTAATGGTTTCTTTGCTACTGTATTGTTTGATTCTGGTGCTGAAAGAAGCTTTATTTCCACTAAATTTGCTCGATTAATTAATGTTAAACCAATTGACTTAGATGCTAAGTATGTGGTAGAGCTAGCAAATGGTAAACTTCATGATACGACTCAGATAGTTAAGGACTGTAAGTTAGAACTAGCTGGCCATACGTTAGGAATCGATCTTATGCCTTTTGTCAGGACCGATTTCACGTCAAGAATCCCGATCTTGAGCAAGAACGAAGGTGAGATGAAGGAGACGGGATGATGAAGAATCAAAGATAAAACATGACAAGAAATAATAAATCAAACGATTCATTGATTATTGTTGAATGATTACAACGAACCGCCAAGCAGGAGTCCCACTGAGATCGCCAAGGCCATTTTTCTTTTTAGCGAGATCGCCAACAGCAGCAGATCAACACAAGTTAATTTTTATGAAGACTTTCTGGTTTAAGATGCATTTACAACCAAAATGAGAACATTCGAAGTAAGAGCATTAAAAATTCTCAAGTGAGAACTCAGTGTGTTGCAAAAACTTTAAATGAGCTCATTAAGGGCATTTTGGGAATATTTAAGATTTCTAAGTACATAACATGATAAAAACACCATATTGACTCAGAACTTTTAAAATTCACAATCATGACCAAAAACCTTATTGAAACATAATAACTTGAGTCAGACCAGCCCTAACTTACCAAAACGGTTGTTTTTGTCTTAAAACAGCAAATGAACCTCAAATTTCTCAATTTTGACAAATTTATCACAAACTTGAAGGTTTTAAGCACAAAGCACCCAAATTCACTTTTTATGCCAAATTTGGTTGTATCAAAGCATAGTGCTTTCATTTGCACCGTTAAATCCTTATTTTCTGGTAATTTCCAGTAATTTGCTTAATTTTGCATATTTTTGCTCGGTAATGGTTGGACTTATGTTAGGAATCAAACCGGTCAATTACGTGATCACAGACACTTACAAGTCAAATTCCCTCTCAGATTCAGTAACCTAAGTCAGATTGTCGGTATTGTTATCCACTTAAGCTCAAGCAAGGCAATTTTCAGCAAAATCACTGTGATGTCATTTATCATGTTTTAGTTTTGACTTAATGATTATTGTGTTGACTTTTTATTCCACAAAGTCAAACAGTTATCCTAGCTTTGTCTATTTAGCACTTCAGTCAAGCACAACACACATATGGAATTTCTTCCCCCTATTTCTTTAGAGGTAAGTACTGATTTCAAGATGGGTGAATATTTTTGTTTCACGTGAACACAAGGTCAGAGTTCCCTCAGCAGATGTGTCACGGAATATTTTCAATGATAATGACAGTACGCGTGAACACAAGGTCAGAGTTCCCTCAGCAGATGTGTCACGGTATGTTTTCAATGATAATGATGGGACGCGTGAACACAAGGTCAGAGTTTCCTCAGCAGATGTGTCACGGTCAATGGATGGATGTGAGATGTTTCTCACTTAGGGATTAATGTGTGATATTTCACACTTATTGTATGGTTTGAAATCAGCACTTTCCGCAAAAGAAATACTCGAGTGTGTTGGTTAACTTACTTAGCACAGACTTGAGCAAGTTTAAAGGATTTTACCAACTGTTTTGACTTAAAGTCCACAAATTCATGGTTTTAAGTGTTTAATCACAGGATTTGCCTAGTTCTTAATTTGCTGAGCCTACCGACACATCGAATGATAGAATTACTGATCGATTGGATCATATCCTATGGTCAGATCACAAGACCAGAATTATATCATGTTCCTCATAGTTTGTCCAACCAAAACCAAAGTTTTCTGGTTTTCTTTCTCAAAGTTTATTTCAGGCATTGCAGAATTGCAAAAATCTTGTGCTTAGACTCAAGTACCCATCAAGTGCCTTTACAAAAGTTGTTGGGAATTACTCGATTCTAATTTACATGATTTTTATTTATTTTTCCAAATTTTTGGAATTTTCTTCAATTTTTCAGTATTTATTGAAGCATCACAAAAAAAATTCAAGATTTTGACTTTAACATCAGGTATTCAACAAGTGTCTTCACAAAAGTTGTTTGAAATGACCCGATGCTATTTTTAGTGATTTTTATTTATTTTTGCAAATTTTTGTGATTTTCTCTAAATTTTCAACCGTGAGTCGGTTTAGGCCAGACCGACTGACACAAGGACTCAAAATAAAAAATAAAATAAAATAAAATAAAATAAAGATAAAATATTTTTGGTATTTTCTGAAAAGTTGATCAACACTTAGTGCTTTATTTGATGATCAAGACTAATGACCAAAAACTTAACAAAAATTCAAAAGAACTAAAAGTAAAATCTTTTTGTGTTTTCTTCAAAAAAACAAAAAAAAAAATTTAAAGGCAAAATCTTTTTGGCTTTTCAACTTGGTGTCAGAAGGATTGAAGCAAAACAACAAAATAAAATCTTTTTGGATTTTCAAGATCTGATTATTGTGGTTATGGATCAAACAGAGACAATACCTCTAAAACGACACAACCTAAGACTAAGGCACTTATTCTAAAGGAACCTAAAGAAGAGCTTACTCAAAGTTAATCATTCCTATTGATTGTACTAGAAAGTTAAACCTAGAAACATCAAATCCCTTGGTGAAGAGATCTGCAAGTTGGTTTTCAGAGGAAACATGAACTAAGGTAATCAGCTTTTTCTCATGACAGTCCCTAATAAAGTGATGCCTAATCTCTATGTGTTTGGTCTTAGAGTGCTGAACAGGATTTTTAACTATGAACATAGCAGCAGTGTTATCAATGTTAATAGGGGTGGACAGAAAATTCAAACCGTAGTCCAGAAGCTGATTCTGGATCCAGAGAACTTGAGAACAACAGGAAGCTGCAGCGATGTATTCCGCTTCGGCTGGCGAGGTAGACACCGTTGATTGTTTCTTGCATTGCCACGAAACCAATCTGTTCCCCAAAAATTGAGCTCCGCCGGTGGTTGACTTCCGGTCCATGTTGCAACCCCCGTAATCACTGTCAGAGAAGCCTCGAAGATCAAAAAGCTCATCCTTGGGATACCACAGCCCTCTCTTCGGATTGGACTTCAGGTATCTGAAAATTCGTTTCACGGCTGTCAAGTGTGACTGTTTCGGTTTGGATTGAAATCTTGAGCAGAGACACACGGCAAACATTATATCGGGGCGGCTGGCAGTCAGGTACATAAGTGACCCGATCATTGATCTGTACAAATGTTCATCGACACATTCACCTTCAAGATCCGAATGAAGCTTGACACGAGTCTCGACAGGAGTGGAAAAGCCTTTAGAGTCGTGGTACCCAAACTTTTTCAGCATTTCCTTCACGTACTTTCCTTGACTTATTAGGATTCCTTCATTATTCTGTTTGACTTCAATACCAAGGAAAAACGTGAGTTCCCCCATTGAACTCATTTCAAAGCGTTTTTCCATGAGACACTTGAACTCTTGACAAAGTGCTTTATTTGTTGATCCGAAGATGATGTCGTCCACATACACTTGAACTAGCAGCATATCATCTCCCACGTGCCGTATGAATAACGTCTGATCAATCACCCCTCTCTTGTAGCCATTTTCCAACAGATAGGTAGACAAGGTTTCATACCACTTCCTTGGTGCCTGATGGAGTCCATAGAGAGCCCTTTTTAACTTGTACACCTTATTCGGGAAGGAAGGATTGACAAAACCTGGAGGGTTTTCACACACAAATGAGGCTATCCTTCCTATATATAGAGAGCCCATGTGCTCACTAGCCCACTAACTAGCTAACACACATAAAATGAGCTAAATACAAATAAACAAATGACATAATTATTATTAATTAAATCAAGGATGATTTAATTAATATGAAGCTTGACTTGCTCGAACCAATCTTCCGTTGACTTTTACGTTGACCGTTGACCCGAACGGTTGACTTTTCAAGAAAAACGTCTTCGGTCCAAACTTGCAAGCCTCGAGCATCACAACCCGCGTCTCTGAATCAAATCACAATGGATTCTTCAACCGAATTATTCGAGAATAGATTTGATGGCGTCAGTCATACTTATTAAAAGTTCCAACAATTCCCCCTTGACTGACGCTTTCAAATCTGTCATACTGGTGAAGAACCGCTATGTCGTGCATCTTCGAAGAATAACTGATAAACCGGAATCTTTCTGTTGTGAAGGTTCCCCCTTTGAATAAGCTTCTTCTGTTCTTGTTGCTCCAGTTGAGATCCAAGTGCTGCAGTTCACTCGGTTCACACGGTCGGGTACAATACTAAGAAAGCTGAACATCGGAGTCAAAATTGCAACAAATCGAATCAGATAAACCAATCAATCACTGAAAATGCTCCAACTTCAGATAATCGACCAGATAATCCAAATCCATAGAAGTTCCCCCTTTTCTCTAGATCCCTCTGAAAACATCCGATGCGGAAGCGGAAAATCAGATGCAGAGAGTGGAACCGTTCCGCTCAGTTCCGAAGAGAAAACGGTACTGAAATCCTGAAATCGGACAATCTTGCGAAAAACCGGAAGCCGGGTGCTGACAGTTGTGAATGATCCATAAATACTGAACTTGTTTCGCGTGACTGGGTTGGATGCGAAAATAATGTCAAATCGGTGAAAAACTGAGATCCCGAGCGTAAACGAGAAATTTATTCATAACCGGAGTCTTCGTAATTTTGGGCGAAGAAAATCGAGCTCGGAAAAATATTCCGTGAAGAATTCTGAGTCAACCGGTGCAATTTGGAATGAATCTGAGAAGACCGTAAAATTTTATTCAAGTAACGGCCTTCCGTTAGAGATTTAACGGAATATTCCAATATTTAACTGAGATTCCAGTTAATTCGGTTAGATGACATCAGCACTGCATCAGCTAAACAACTTGTAGTGAGACATAACGAAAAAGTCACAATCTTAACCGAGAAGCGAAACCAGTCCGTCAGTGGTCGTTAGCTAACGTGGCCTTGACGTCAACAAAAACTAGAAACCCGGTCGAAATAAATGAAATAAATCCATGACCACTAAAATATTTTCAAAATTTCGTTTCGGCGTTATCTCGTTATTCTTGTAGAAATTGATGAGAAAAACCCCGCATTTAACGAAATAATACTGAAAATTAATTAATGGTGAAAAATCCCTTAAAAGCACAATCCATGTGCAATTTATTCAGCCAATCAGATCCACTTATTTATCTCATCTAACGGCTAGAAAATTAAAGGATTTAGTGTCCTGGATCGAAATCTGAGTGATGGGCTATCAGCGAATCAGAGAGAAGAAATAAAACTGATCCAATGGACAGGAAAATCCAGATCTGATGGTTGTGGAATATCGATCCGTGTGAGGGAGAGGCAGGCCAATCAGAATGCGCCAGAAGAAACACATTCACGGTATTCTTTTATTTGGACAGCTGGGGTCCACATGCCATTTCAGCCAATCACCATGCGAAAACAGCAAGAGAATTCAACGGCTATTTTCTTGACATATGGGGCCCACGCGCATACCATTGGACCAATAGGGAAGCAACAGCGAAATCCTTTCAATGTATCTCTTGCGCAGATGGGACCTACGCCATTCTCCTGGCTAATTACAAAGCAACAACAAGAATGGAATGTCTGGTCAGCCGACAAGAAGAGAGAGAAATACATTCTCATCCAACCAATTGTAGACCGACACGTCAGTGTCTTCCTCCCTAAACCTGCGAAACCCTAATCCGGCCATCGGAATTACGAATACCCACCGGAAAAACGCAGGCAACCGGAAAAGCGTATTATGTCCATAACTCCGTGAATACCGAACGAAATCCATCGAATTTTAGCTCGTTGAACTCGTATGATCATTCTCTACACATCTAGACGACCAAAAATCTCTAAAAACAACTTGAAAGAAAACCCAGTTGTCAACCTAGACGAGATCGCCAAAGTATACGAGGTCGCCAAGGTTTATTGAGATCGCCAACAAGGATTCCAGGTCGGTTCGAGGTCGCCAAACGCAAAAACGAAATCGCCAAGACGAGATCGCCTAGTTTATTCATGAAATCGCCAAGAGCAAACTGAGATCGCCATGAACAATCTCGAAGTCGCCAAGTGCATCTTCAAGTTCAGCGAAGTCGCCAAGAACACCTTCAACAAACCCAGAAACCTTTAAGAACACATGAATAACAGCAGAAAACCCAGATCTTCGTGATCGACTTTGAACCACCAAATCATGAGGAAAAAACAGATTTATGAACGAGAAATGAAGCCAAGCATAACACGAAATCATTCTGGCCACAAACAACTCGAATCGCAGCCTCAAACGTCCCGAATCAGTCTCAAAATCTGGAAATCCATCAAGAACACGAAGAACACCTAGTAAACACCGTTAAGTGTGTGTTTTTCCAGATCTGTCAAATCTGTTGCGAATCAGTAGAAACCGATGCTTCCATTGGATCCGGAATGCGATTTCCATCAAGAATGATACTTTATTTCACCCAAAAACACTGATTAAAACACCAAAAACTCAGAATCAAAGCTCTAAAATCTTCAAAAATTTCAAAAACGGGAAAACTCTAACAGCTTTATTTTTCAGCTCAGATCTCGCATTTCTTCACTGATTTGAACATATGGAGCATGAAATCATATCTAAATGAACCCAATAACAAGAATCTATCATCAGATTCATCCAGAAATCATCAATCAGCTCCAAAAATAAGAAAAAATAGAAAAAAATCTCCAAAGTGGGTTTTCCAATCAGCACCTCATTCAAGCTCAAAATCACAGATTCGAGTGACCAGATTCACGGTGAGATGAATCTGATCGGTACCCGCTCTGATACCATTTGTCAGGACCGATTTCACGTCAAGAATCCCGATCTTGAGCAAGAACGAAGGTGAGATGAAGGAGACGGGATGATGAAGAATCAAAGATAAAACATGACAAGAAATAATAAATCAAACGATTCATTGATTATTGTTGAATGATTACAACGAACCGAATGATTACAAACTCGTCATAGGAAATCCATGGTGACTCTCTCTCTCTAGAATGATAGCTCACATCTCTCTAGAACATCCTTATTCAACTTATTCATCATATTCATCTCACCTTCGTTCTTGCTCAAGATCGGGATTCTTGACGTGAAATCGGTCCTGACACCTTTCCCGATTGGTAGTTTTGATGTCATAGTAGGAATGGACTGGTTATCTGAAAACCGAGCTGAAATTTTATGTCAAGAAAAAGTGGTTCATATCCCACTCGAAGGCGGTGAAGTGTTAACAGTTCAAGGTGAAAAAGGTGGAACAGTCACTGGTATTATCTCGTTTCTTAAAGCTCAAAAGTGCCTTCGTAAAGGTCACTTCGCAATCCTTGCAAACGTCACAGACACAACACTTCCCGAGCGTAGAATCAAAGACTACCCGATAGTCCGCGACTTCCAAGATGTATTTCCTGATGATCTGCCTTCCATTTCGACAAGTCGAGTTTGGAATCGATTTAGCTCCTGGAGCCGCTCCGATTGCACGCGCACCTTACCGTTTGGCGGTAAGCGAGCTTAACAAACTCTCCGCACAACTTCAAGAGTTACTCGACAAAGGATTTATTCGTCCAAGTTCGTCTCCATGGGGAGCACCGGTATTATTTGTTAAGAAGAAAGATGGAACGTTCCGCATGTGTATTGACTACCGAGAGCTTAACAAGGTTACGATCAAGAATCGGTATCCACTTCCTCGAATCGACGATCTCTTCGACCAACTGCAAGGTTCGAGCTACTTTTCAAAGATTGATCTACGGTCTGGATATCACCAACTTCGTGTTCGCGAGGAAGATATTTCTAAAACTGCTTTCAGAACTCGGTATGGCCACTACGAGTTTTTAGTTATGCCGTTTGGGCTAACGAATGCACCTGCTGTGTTTATGGATCTGATGAATCGAGTGTGCAAGCCGTACCTCGATCAGTTTGTGATAGTTTTCATCGACGATATCCTAATCTACTCCAAGACAAAGGAAGAACACGAGAATCACCTGCGACTTATCTTGGAATTGCTCCGCAAGGAACAGCTTTACGCCAAGTTTTCAAAGTGCGATTTTTGGATTCGCGAAGTCCAGTTTCTTGGACACATTGTTAATCAGGAGGGAATTCATGTCGACCCAGCTAAAGTGAAAGCTATCAAGAATTGGTCTACTCCGAGAGCGCCGACCGAAATCCGACAATTTTTGGGACTTGCCGGGTATTACCGAATATTCATCAATGGTTTCTCGCAATTGGCTCAACCCTTAACAGCCTTAACGCACAAAGGAGTGCAATATAGATGGGGTGAAAAAGAAGAACACGCGTTTCAAACTCTTAAGGACATGTTATGTTCAGCTCCGATTCTCTCGTTACCCGAAGGGGTTGACGACTTCGTGGTCTATTGCGATGCATGCATTCAAGGACTCGGTTGCGTATTGATGCAACGAGACAAAGTGATTGCCTACGGGTCCAGGCAACTGAAGGATACTGAAAAGAATTATACAACACATGATTTGGAATTGGGAGCCGTGGTATTTGCACTCAAGATTTGGAGACATTACCTCTACGGAACAAAGTGCACGATATTTACCGACCACAAGAGCTTACAGCATATCTTTGAACAGAAGGACCTCAACATGCGACAACGAAGGTGGGTCGAGCTACTAAATGATTATGACTTAGCGATTAAGTATCACCCGGGAAAAGCCAATGTTGTGGCTGACGCCTTAAGTCGAAAAGAGTACGAAAAGCCTCGACGAGTACGAGCGCTGCAACTTACCATTCACACGGGACTGCCGGATCGGATCCGCGATGCTCAACGAGAAGCTTTGAAAGAAGAAAACTTCGCAGCTGAAGCATTGCGAGGGGTGGATGGAAACTCCGAAATTAAGTCCGACGGACTCAGATATTACAATGACAGAATTTGGGTTCCTTTACTTGGAAATCTCCGTGAGCTCGTGATGGACGAGGCTCATAAATCAAGGTATTCGGTGCACCCTGGATCGGATAAAATGTACCAAGATTTGAAGAACTTGTATTGGTGGCCGAATATGAAAGCCGACATTGCGCGATATGTGGCTAAGTGTTTAACGTGCTCAAGAGTTAAGATCGAGTACCAAAAGCCTTCAGGATTATTGCAACAACCAAAGATCCCAGAATGGAAATGGGAGGATATCTCCATGGATTTCGTAACGGGATTACCTCATCGATCGAATCGACCGGATGCGATTTGGGTTATCATTGATCGACTAACCAAATCCGCACACTTTATTCCAATTAGGGAAAATGATAACATGAATAAGTTAACGAAGCTGTACATTGACCGAATTGTGGCACGTCATGGAGTGCCTAAGACCATTATCTCTGACCGAGATCCTCGATTTACTTCCCGACTGTGGCAATCTATGCAAGAAGCACTGGGAACCAGACTGGGTATGAGTACAGCTTATCACCCGCAGACCGATGGTCAAACGGAACGAACTATTCAGACTTTAGAAGACATGCTCTGAGCTTGCGTTCTCGACTTCGGTAAAGATTGGGAGGCTCATCTTCCGTTGGTGGAGTTCTCCTACAACAACAGTTATCACACGAGCATTGGTGCAGCACCTTTTGAAGCTCTTTATGGCAGAAAATGTAGATCGCCAGTGTGCTGGGCCGAAACGGGTGAGAAAGGACTCACTGGACCGGAAATCATTCATGATACAACGGAACGAATTATTCAAATCAGAAAGCGGATAGCCGCAGCACGTGATAGGCAAAAGAGCTATGCCGACAAACGCCATAAACCTTTGAAGTTCGAGGTAGGCGACAAGGCACTATTGAAGGTATCCCCCTGGAATGGAGTGATACGCTTCGGAAAGCGTAGAAAGTTGAATCCTCGCTATATCGGTCCATTTGAAATCATCGGGGAAGTAGGCCCGGTGGCCTATCGATTACGACTCCCTATAGAACTCGATGGAGTTCACAACGTGTTTCACGTCTCGAATCTGAAGAAATGTCTGGCTGAAGAAATCGAAATAATTCCTTTGGAGGAATTGGAAATTGACGAACATTTGAGATTTATCGAGCAACCGGTAGAAATCATGGGACGCGAGGAGAAAGCCCTCAAACGTAGCAAGATTCCGATCGTCAAGGTTCGATGGAACTCAAAGCGTGGACCTGAATATACTTGGGAACGAGAGGATCAAATGAAGAAAAAGTATCCTCACTTGTTCAAGCAAACGTCCACGGAAACTCAAGGTATGATTTAATTTTGGGGACCAAAATTCCTTTAACAGGAGGAGGATGTGACAACCCTAAAACTTTTGCTTTCTTTCCCCAGCAACGACGACAGCTGAGGCTGCGAACGCTACAACGCAAGAATAATTTTCGGGACGAAAATTCCACTTACAAGGGGATGATGTGACATCCGAGAATTCCAAGGTTAACTTCCGTTAGACAATCTCCGTTAGTTACGTTATAAGTGTTAACTTAGTAACTAATGCTTAACTAGGCCGAATACGTCCACGACCTTTGGTTGATCACCGAACCCGTCCATATGTGTTATGTGTTTATTTATTTATTGTCATTATGTGCAATGTGATTTAAACGCATGATTTAGTATTGATAATAGAATGTAAATTGACCACTTTTGGTTTCCAGCGAAACTACCGGGCGAAACTGTAGATTCGCTCGGTAGCCGACTAAGCTGTTTGACCTACATGTGTTCAGAGCCAGTTTCGCTTGGCTAGCGAAACTGCCAGCAAAACTAGCTCCTGATATAAAGCCCATTAAACCCTAATTATATCCCATTTGCATCATCTCCACACTAAACACACACACACTCTTCTGGAATTTCTGGTCAGTCGAGAAACACCCTGAGCCGACGTGATCTCAGCCTCGAGACATCATTCATTCAGACCCTAGATCGAATCGTGAGTCCCAAAACCATACTTTATGCATTTTCTATGTGTTTTACTATAAAGCATGCCTAGATCTCCATGGAATCGTTAGAACTTCTGATATAATGTTTAGGGATGCTAGATCTGTTATAAAGTCTGCAACTTTACGTGTAAAAACATGCCATAATGAAGATTTGTGCTAATTAGGTCATATTAGGTTTAAAATGTGCTTTTGGTGATTTGATGATGAAAAACCCGTGTTTAAGGTGTTAAAACTTGTTGTTTGATGCTGATAAATGTTTATGCATGCTAAATATTGAATCACATGAAGTATGGAAGCTGTTAGATTAATTTTTAGGCTGATTTATGTGTTTTTCGCGACCAACGAAACTGAGCTATTCTCTGGGCGAAACTGTATAGATATTCATCCAGCGATACTATGTAGCGAAACTATAGTGTCGCCCGCGAAACTAAGTAGACCTGCTCGAACGAAACTACCGAGCGAACCAACCTGAACGAAAGTTCAAACCAGTTTCAAGCGAAACTAGGCCAGCGAAACTGCGTCAGCAGTTTCGGGCGAAACTAGCTAGCGAAACTGTGTCATCGGGTAATCCCTAGCGAAAGTGCTGCCCGTGCACCTAGCGAAACTATGTAGCGACACTAAGTAGCGAAACTATGATTTGACCAAAACCCAACTTGTGCAACTTGTTTAAATGTTATGCTATGACTTACATGGTTATGCAATAATGAAACATGCTTGGATTTCTGATTTATGTGAACCCTTGTTTATGATCAACCATCGGTGTCGTGTGTCGGTATGTCGTGTCATAGTTCCAACGTGCTATGTTATGGGCCATAGTGACGTAAGTTAAAGATTAGACACAAAACTAATACTTAAGACCTAAACGTGTTCATAGGTCTTCGATAAGCAATCGATATTTGGATTATTTAGCAAGTGTAGCAATGCAACCAAAGGTGAGTGTCACTAACCCATTTACCGTGAACCCGTTTGGGTCACACTGAATAACTAAATGAAAGACAATGCTGACAACCTTATGAGTGCTATGCACCTCTCTGGTGAACTTGAACTTAGGAGTGCTTGGCACCCACTTGATGAACTTGAAGTGTTTTATGGGAGACACTTGTGAAATACTCAAACAACTATTTCTAAAACAAAACTGAAAATGTTTTCGGGATTCATGAGAACCCAAAGTAAACCGTTTTAATATGGCTAGTGTAGGTTAAAGTCTAAACCACATGATATCACATGATTTCTAAGGATTTCCTTATAACTGAAAAAGTCCTCAACTAAATTGTACCATTAATTGTAAAGCGAGGGGATGTTGGGTAGATCTACTGGAGTTTGACAAACTCCGCCTCGTGACACTGGAGGTGCACGGAGGTACAATATCAGCCTATCTGACCGTGGTCCCGAGAGGACACGGGGGAGGCAAAGCCGCGATGAGTAGGTCCGCAAAATAAAATAGATGATGGCGCTGCCACTACAATATGAGTCAGCTTTGGTACAAACTTCCTTAGTGCATGGAACAATGGATAACTACCCGCGATAGCGGTTGAGCACTTTAACTATACAAAACTAGTACATACCCGATAACGTAGGTTACGGACAATACTTTTACTAAACCACAATACTATGATTTTGGTTATCACTAAGCATTGCTTTTCACAAATAAATTGTACATAAGAATATGTTTACACGATCTTGATTTATGAGACCGGGCCACTGCGTGACAAGCCCACTGTGAACTCACCAACCGTTAGGTTGACACTTGCGTGGTTTAAACTTTTGCAGATCGCTGAGGAGTATCCGGAGTGGGTTGGCATGGCACGTGAAGACATCTTATTTTGGTTAAACTTAATTGAGAATTTAAAACAATGAATTGTAAAGCACGTGGTTAGTGCTAAGATAATATTTTTCCGCTGCGTATTTTGAGACTTTATTTTATGATATATATCTGGACTTACTCTGATTCGTTTAGTATTTGTAACTAATGGTTGTGGTCCTGGTTTGCTCGCACCCCTTAACGGTATAAACTCCGTTAGTGGTTACTTGGGGGTGTGACAGTCGTGGTTCGGTCATAGGTCAGAAGTTTTTTTGTTCGGTAGAGATTCGGTCGAGGTTCGGATCGGTTTGTGTTCGGAACAAGTTCGGAATAGGTTCGGTACAGGTTCAGAAGGAGTTCAGTGATAGTTCGGCATTGTTAGGTTCGGTTGAAGTTCGGATTACTGTTTGAGGTTTGGAGGAATTTTGGAACAGGTTCGGATCACATGGTAAGGTTTGGATAGGGTTCGGACGATCAGACTTAAAATTTTCAACGATGTCGGAATTTCAAGCTTTTGCCGCGTTGCAGAGTGCGATGCAGACCATGATGAATTTTGATAACGAAATTGGAACAAGTCAGAAAGTTCCCAAGTTATTGAAGTTGAAAGATTATTAGAATTAGAAGCAACGATTTTCTGCTTAAATAAGCACGAATGATATCGATATGTGGATTCCTATCAAGAAGCTTTATCAACATCCGACTGATCAAGGAGATTTCAAGGAAGTTCATACCTTCGATATTGCTGAAAAGAAATCATACGAGCTTGAAAAAAAGCTTTCGGTTATCTTACAATGGCATTACCCACTGAGTTGTTACATTAATTTAGTATGTGTAAGAAATCAAAACAATTATGGGATGCTTTGTCATCAAGATGTGAGGGAAATGATGAATACAAGAAGAGTCGAAGAAAGGTGTTAAATAAAGAATTTGATAACTTTCAACATTATGACAATGAGAACATTACCGCTCTTGTTTCACGGTTTTCACATCTGATTAGTGAGATAAAGGTAGTTGGAATTGAGAAAACCGATGCAGATTTGAAAGAAAAGATTATGGAAGCTTTGCCTGAAAAATGGGAAAACTATCGTTTGTTACTCACTCATGATAAAGAATATTCTACATTGACATTTTATGAGCTTACTGGAAAACTTCATGCTCAGGGAATGGAAATGTTAAATTCAAAGAAGTCAACTGCAACATTACAAAATCCTGAGTTGTATCATGGAGAGAATACTGCTAGCATGAATGCTAAAGCTAAGCCAAATCTGAGTTCTGCACCAAGTGTTGCTTTTATGGCTGGAGCTTCTATAAACTCTGATTCTTCAAAAGGTTGCAATTTTACCATTCCAAATTTCACAAATCAAAATGCCTTGTCTGCTGAAACAACGGAAAAGTATGCTAAAAAGATTTCTGCTTTAATTACATCATCTTTTGGGTTGGTTATCAAGAATGTTGCTTATGCAAAGATTACAAGGGATGATCTTGATGAACTTGATGACGATCAATTGAACGAATTAGATTTAGCTTGGCAGTATGCTATGCTAGGTCAAAGATCAAAATGATTTTTCAAGACACATGGCCGGAGTTCATCTGATTTCAATAGCAAATTGGGATTTGATAAATCCAAGTTGAAGTGTTACAAATGCTCAAAGCTTGGACATTTTGCTAAAGAATGTCAACAAATTCATGGAAGCAAAGCTGGTTTTACTCAACCATCGTCAAGTAATGCAAACAAAACAGCTTTAATAAGTCAGAATGATGGTGTTTTGATTGGGGTAAACATTTTGACTCATCTGCTTTGATTGTCACTCATGATCAACAAGAAGATTATTGTTTAGATACAAGTTCAACACCGAGTTCCTATGAATCTGTTGAAAACATGGAAAGTTTGTTGAAAGAAAATGCTTCGTTATTGAATAAAATTCAAAAGCTTTATGGGGAATTCAAGTTGGTGAAAGAAGAATTGAAGATTTCTACAAGAATAGAGAAGGAAGTTGAGTTGAAAAATGAATCTTTGATAAAGGAAGTCAAGATGCTTGACGAAAAGAATGGTAAGTTAAGTGAAGAAATGGAGAAGTCGGTTCAAGAAGTCAAGAAATGGAAGGATGGAGCAGAAGACGCTGCAAATGATTTTCAGAATCTTTTTGATAAGGTTACAAAAAGATTGATAGCTACTGAGAAGGAGTTGTCTGAAGCTCAACAACAAATTTCAGATTTAAAGATTCAAGTATTGGATGCCAATCGATTGCTGAATAATGTCTCCAATTCTTAATTGTTCACAAGCTTTCTGGCTAAAGATGAAAATTTTGAAAAGATGTTTGATAAAACAGCTTCACCCCCTGCTACTATCAAAGAAGCTTTCAAAGAGGTGCAAGAAAAGGTGGAAGAGTATGATTATTCAAAGGTTTCATCATAAAATTCAGAAGAAGAGAAGATTATGAAGAAGAAGAAGAAATCCAAGAAGACTTAGAAGAAGAAGGGCAAGAAATATGAGATTCCTCCAGCTCCTAAGTTTGTTTCTGGTTTATCTTCTGCTGATAATGAGAAATCAGCTACTTCAAGTGAAAAGATTTGTTCTTAACCTGATTTTAATGAGATGATCTTCTTTGAACAGAAAAATATTAAAGATATCAAAGCTGAGTTTTCAAAGTTAGCAAAGGTTGGACACCAGAATTTACATTCTAAGGAAAAGGTGTTTGGGAATAATATTTGTTTGGGTTTTAAAGCACATGATGTCAAAGTTGAGGAAGTTCCAGCATCAACATCACAAGATTTGAAGAAGCTTAAAATAAAGCAAGTGAAAAAGGAGGTTTTCAAGGTTGAGAAGGTTCAACTTGAGCGGTTTTATAAACTCAAGGGTTCGGAACAGATATTCTCTGACAAAGAGTTTCCTCTTCATTGCGTGGATGCTCAGAAGATTTCCGAAGTTTTTGTGAAAAAGGATGTTTCAAGAACCTTGAAGAATCAAAATGCAAAAGTTTCTTCTGATGGTTCTCATTCTCGAAGCCCAACATCTAAATGGGTTCATGATCACCGCAGACAGGTATATGATTCTTTCTCTGATCATGTTCGAGATATTCATGTTTGTAATTCTTCGTAGGTATCTAAATATCGGGACAAAACGAAACGTCTATGTTATGTTTGCCGCCAAAAAGGGCATATGGCAAAACATTGTCCACTTTCTGTTGATACGTCTCAAGGATATTAACAGATACCGGTTTTTGGTAAACCTGCCAGACCAAAGTTCTTTGATGAACAAGGCAGAGTTTTTTATGAATGTGAACCTACATTCTTCCTAAAACAAAACCGTTTTGTTCCTATGTTTCAAAAGGTTCAAAATGTAGGTTCATGATCACAGTCACCTGTGACCGTTCCATCAAAAACTGCATTACCAAATCAAGAACAATGGAAACCTAAGGTGGTTTCGAAGCAAAACCAGGACACTAGTCGACCTGAAGCAGTCGCTTCGGGTCAAGTTAAAAACTAACGAGTTTGACCAGTGTGCAGGTACTTCTAGAAGACCTATCGATGATTGAAAAGTTGTTGATGGAGGAGTATTCTACTTAACTTAAATTACTTGCAATATATATTTTTCTAACCTACAAATTTTCTGAAATTCTAAACTGCAAGATATCCGTGTTGATTAATCAATTTTTCTTTCTTTAGGCATTTTCAATTGATAAAAACTAAAACTAGCGTCATGTTTTTGTAAAATGAAAATCCAAAAATAGAGTTTTCATTTTAAGCGGTAGAATTGCATGCAAGGGGGAGAAATTGTGAAAATGCATGGTATGGGAAGAAGGTGAATACATACACAATATATAAAAATTTGAGAAATTGATCATTGGGAAATGATGGTACATTGGCTTACGTATCTGACTCATGGATAGTAATGAAAGAGCCATAAGATCATTGTTTGATATGCTTGGTAGGCTCGACAAATCAGAAAGTATTAAGATGTGATACACACTAAATACTAATGCTTGACCAAGTGGACAACATCTTGATGCGTATTTCATGACACAAAAAGAAAAAATAAGTGTGAAAATAGAAATGAGAAGTCACTGTGTATACATTTGTTCATTTTGCAAAGATTTAAACTTGTTTGATTTTCTTTATTTTGTCAAACGATCGGACTTCCTCTGCGTGTCCACAAGACCTGATTGTTGTTCGTTTGATATTCTACTTTATTTTCTTTGGTTTTTCATATAACTCATCGACTTTCTCTTTGTGTACGGGAGTACCGACCTGATTGTTGTTGGGTTATACAATTTCAGCTTGTTTTATTTCTCTTATTTTGTTAAATCAGAGGCCTTATCTGCGTATCGAAAGATCGACCTTAAGGTAGACGATTTAACATTCTTATTTCTTTTTGCACGGAACTAGGGCTGTTCACGATCCGAACGAGCCGAACAGACCTTTGCTCGTGTTTGGTTCGTTTACAAACTGAACCGAACCGAACCGAGCATTTTTTCAACCGATCCAAAATCGAACGAGCGACTTTCGATCCGAGTATTTTTTGAGCGATCACCGAGCAAATTTCGAGCCTCGCAGAACAAAAAGGAAAATGACATGGGTGGTGATCTGACATAACACCTTCATCCATGTTTCCAATTTTAACACATTTTGTCCAATAACTAACACACTAGTCTTGTTTGTATTTTATTAGACCAACTAACACTAATATGAACTGATATAATTTTAATGAATGCACTCTTTCTTTTTTTTACCATTTTCCCTTTGTACATGTCCTCGATGTCTACAAAATTTGGATGTGCTTCAGAACTATTCTTTCGCTTTCCCTTTCTAGTTGCATCAACATCTTTTTTGCTTACGTTTTCCTCATTTTTTACTTCATCAACTAACTCAAAACTCTCTCCATCACTTAATTCAACATGAGAAGTCTCGATACCATTGTATTCTTTGTGAAAAGACATTCTATATGAGAAAGAATTATACAAAGGTTAATAAAAACAATGATGCTAAACTAACATATTAAACTTACATCGAAAGTCAAATATTAAACTTACAACCAAAATCCTTACATAACAAATTAAAATTGATAAAATAAATAATAAAAATATATAAAATAAATAACTAAATGTACATACAGTTGACAATATCATGAAAATATTATACTTTGTGAAATACACAAGTGTAATGACACAAAAAGAAAAAACAAAAGAAAAAGAAAAAAACCAGAAAACGTCTGAATATGTCTGATAGTGTGGGGTACACTGGTCTGAGAAAATCTAATTAATACCTTAACATATCCAGATGTTATGATTATGATTCTGCCTGAGTTTAAGATGGACAAATTATACCGGCAATTAACATGACTCATGTGCTTCAATTAGTTGAAATTGAAGTGTAGTTCAGTGCGTCATGACCAATATGATCCCATATAGTGATCTTTCTCATACCAAAAATAGTGTTTGATTTTGTATTGCATTTTCATTTCATTTCAAGAAAAGTACAAAAAGATTATTGGTGTGTTTTAGCATATGTTTGAAAACTCAAAAAGATTTTAGGTTTGTTTTGATATAAACTTTCTAAAAACCAAAAAGATTTTGTTTTTGCTTTATTTCTGATCTGATCAACACGTGATACAAAATCAAATTTTCAAAATCACTTCTTGGAGTCTCGAAGAGACGTTTTACGCCAAGATTATTTAAATTTTGAGCAGGTTGCTAAAGTGAAAGAAGTCACAACTTCAAGTCTTCTGAAATTGTTGATAAAGACTAGAGGATCATCAGACATTGTCAAGTATTCAAGATCAAGCTACATTCAAGTTGAGGAAGAGTTTGTTTGAAGATTTATTTCATTAGACGAACGGATTCTACACTTGAGGGGGAGTTTGATTGAAGATACTTTTGTGATGATGATGAAAAGATACTGCACACGACGAGGGGGAGTTTTTTGATACCTGATATGTGCGTCGTGTGAAGTATCAAATCAGAAATCAGACAATGTTATATGAAGAATCAAGACCAAGTTCAAGACAAGAGTTGCTGCTGTCGAACCTAGTCCGAACCTGAGGTTCGGATCAGCCGAACTCCAGGTTCGCTAGGAGTTTGGACAGCAGTGTATAAATAGAAGTTTGGTCTTTGTATTTCATAAATAGAAGTTTGGTCTCTGTATTCTGAGTTTTACTGATTGTAACTGTTCGTGAGATTAATAAAACAATTGGTTAATTACTTGTTTCGTATCCGTTATAGCTAGATTGAGTAGACGATCCGACGCTCACGACTTTTCAGGAAGCAACACAAAAGGCCACATAAACCAAAGCTTTTCAATTCCATCTCTTCGGTGCTACCACTTCTATATATGGACCTTTTTGGTCCAGTAAGTATGTTTAGTTTAAATCTTTGTGCCTTTTTGTCTTGTTATTAATAATGATTACTCACGTTTTACTTGGGTGTTCTTTTTGCATAAGAAAAGTGAAACTGCAGATATTTTGAAAGATTTTATCAATGTGATTGAAAACATGACTAGCTTGAGGTGAAGTCCATAAGAAGTGACAATGGGACATATATTAAAAATAGTGCATTTGATGCATTTTGTGCAGCGAATGGAATTGAACATCAGTTTAGTGCACCGTATACTCCTTAACAATATGGAGTTGCTGAACGTCGAAACATGACCGTTAATTGAAGCTGCACGTACTATGCTATGTGATTCATAGTTGCCAAATATGTTCTGGGTAGAGGCCATCAATATAGCCTGCTATGTGCAAAATAGGGTGCTTATTAATAAGCGTCTGGAAAAGACACCCAATAAGATTTTGTTTAAAGAAAAGCCCAAAATTAGACACCTTCGTGCTTTTGGGTGTCCCTGCACTGTGCTTATTCATGATGAAATTCCCAAATTTGCAGCTAAAGCTGATGAGTGTTATTCTGAAGGTTATTCGGCCAGCTCAGCTTATCGGGTTTTTAATAAGACAACAAAAAAGATAGTGGAATCTAGAAATGTTAACTGGCTTGAAGAAAGTTCCACTGATGCTGGAGTTGCACCTGCACAGGTATTTGACTATAATCAATTTTTTATACCTTTCTGACTAAATCCTGTGATTGCAAAAGAATTATTCAATGATGCTGTTGTTGTTGTTGTTCCCTCAAGCAATCATGTAATTTCAAAGATCCCCTAGTGCAAGATTCAGATCTTCAGCCAGAATCAGCTCCCAAGTCTGATCCCGTGATCACAATTAATGATAATGACGTCACATCTCCATCTAAGGTGGATCTAGATGAAGAAGCACATGAAACAACGTCTTCTATAAAAGAACATTTCCAATTTAGGCCCTGAGACAACAGTTCATGCTTTTCTATAATCCCGTACTCACAAAGATCACCCACCTGAAAATATTATTCATCCTCTGGATGCCGAAGGTCAAAATCGCAGCAAGTCTAGAGTTATAAATCAATGCATGTTTGCTTTCTTTGTCTCTCAGATTGAACCTACAACCCTAGTTGGGTTGAAGCAATGCATGAAGAACTCAACCAGTTTCCCAGATTAAAGGTATGGGAGTTAGTTGAAAAACTAGTAGATCAAGGGGTTATCTCGACTCTATGGCTCTACAGGAATGAGAAGGATGATAGCGGAGTCATTGTATGGAATAAGGCACGATTGATTGTGCAAAGATATTGTTGGAACAAAAAGTAAGTGTGACGGACGCCATCAAATCTATCCTCAAATAATTCAGATGAAGAATCCATTGTGAAATGATTCAGAGATGCGGGTTGTGATGATCGAGGCTTGCAAGTTTGGACTGAAGACGTTTTCTTGAAAAGTCAACTGTCCGAGTCAACAGTCAATGCAAAAGTCAACGGAAGATTGGTTCTAGCAAGTCAAGCTTCATATTAATTAAATCAACTTTGATTTAATTAATAGTTATGTTATTTGTTTTTATTTGAGTTTAGCTCATTGTATTTGTGTCTTGCTAGTTAGTGGGCTAGTGAGCACATAGGCTCTCTATATAAAGGAAGGGATGGCTTCATTTGTAAAAGGATGAAAATTTGAGAGATGTGCGCTATCCCTTGCCTTTTGAGAGTCTCATCTTGGGTTTGAGCTCAACCCAAGATGACCATGGAAGATTCATGAGAGCAATGATGTGTTGTTGTGATTACGTGATTATAATCATTCGGTTATATGAAATCATTCGACTTTATCACTTTTCTTGTTGATTATCCTAGATTCTCATCATCCCGTCGCCTCATCTAATCATTGTTCTTGATCACAATCGGGATTCTTGCAGTGAAATCGGTCCTGACAGATATAAGCAGATCGAAGGAATTGAGTATGATGAGGTGTATGCTCCAGTTGCTCGATTCGAGGTAATTTGAATTTTCCTAGGCTTATGTAACTTACATGAACTTCACTGTATATCAATTGGATGTGAAGACAACATTTTGATATCTGAAGGGTAGGCTGTTGCGTCCCAGAATCCCGAGGGGTGGTATTCTTCCTGGTTAGCGACTTTAAGTTATCTTGAGTGATGCTATTGGCAATTTTCCTTTAGATAGGTACTCTACGAGAGGGGTCATCCAGGATGTTCCTTCTATGGCCAATATGTCTTCTCCCTCGATGGAAGGGGCTACATGTTTCTCTGTTTTCACCTTTTTGTCTAGGTCCTTGGATGATACTGAAGCTATTTTGCTCAGAGCATCTACTTTTTTGTTCTTTGACCTTTGGACATAAATTACTTTGCAATAAGAAAATTTGTTGATGAGTTGCTTAACCCTTTCAAGGTACTTTTTTCATCTTCTCATCCTTAGTTTCATATACCACTTGTCACCAACATTGAGTCGACATGTGCTTCTAGGTTTTTGACCTTCATTTTTTCTAGCCATTCGCAAGCCAGTTAGAAGGGCCTCATAGTCTGCTTTGTTTTTGGTGGACGTGAAGTCGAATATAAGAGCACTTGAGATTTCTTTCTCCTTTGGGCTTGTCAATATTAGTCCTGCCCCACAGCCTTCTTCGTTTGAAGCCCCGTCAGTGAATAGCTTCCAGGTCTGATAAGGGGCTGCTCCCCTTTTCACCGTTGAGGGGAGACCATCTTTCAGCTCCTCTTCTGGGGGTATTTCGACTAAGAAATCCGCAAGGACTTGGCCTTTTTTTGCTGTCCTACCCTTGTATTCTATTTCGTAGTTTCCCAGCTCAACAGCCCACTTTGCTAGCCTTTATAATACTTCTAGTCTTTTGAGCATAAGCTGCATAGGTTTATCAGTTATTACCTGTATGTGGTGTGCTTGAAAGTACATGGCTAGCCTTCTTGAGGCGTGAATGAGAGATAGTGCAAGCTTCTCAAGCGTTGGATATCTTACTTCTGGACCTTTGAGGGTCCTTGATAGGAAATAGATTGGTATATACCCTTTGCGTCTTTCGACTAATAGTATTGACCTTACCGCCTGGTCGGAGATGGCTAAGTATAGCTTTAAGGTTTCCACTTTCCTTGGAATGGCCAGCGTTGGCAATTCACAGAGGAAATCCTTGATGTTGTTGAACCCCTCTTCGGCTTCTGGTGTCCATACAAACTGGTCTTTCTTCAGGCATTTTTTTAGTGTTTTGACTAGCGACCTAATTCTGTCAGCCAGCCTCACTTTCTTAGGACGGGCCTGGATCCCATCCTTTTTTATTATCACCCCCAGGAACTTTCCTTCTTCTACCCCGAATGAGCATTTGTTGGGGTTCAGTTTCATGTTGACTTCTCTGAGGGTCTCGAATGTTTCTCTAACGTCTTGGATCATATCTCCTTCACGCTTGCTTTTTATTACAACATCGTCCACGACTCCACGTATACTTCCAGGTTTTTGCATAACTGATCTTGGAATAAGCAATCCATCAACCTTTGATACGATTCCCCGACATTTTTTAGCCCAAAGAGCATCTTCGTATAGCAATACGTGCCGTCGGGAGTGTGAGCTGCTGCCTTCTCTTCGTCCCCCTGGCCATTCTGATTTGATGGTAGCCCTTATGCGTCCAGGAAGCATTTAAGGGGAAAGGTGCCAGTGCATCAATTTTTTCATCAACTTCCGGCAATGGGTAGCAATCTTTTGGACACGTTTTGTTGAGATCAGAGAAGTCTATGCACATTCTTAGTGTTCCGTCTGGCTTTTTCACCACGACGGGGTTTGCTACCCACTTTGGGTACTGTATTTTCCTCACTATGCGCGCGGCTAGCAACTTTTTTGCTTCTTCACTTGCGACAGCGGCATGCTCGGGGCATAAGCTCCTGAACTTATATTTGGTGGGTTTAGTCCCTTCCGGGATGTTAAGATGGTGCTCTATGTATTGCCAAGCGAATACATCTATGTGTTTAAGCAGAAGCTCCTTCAGGGCAGTCTTCCACCTTCCTGGCAGTTGGGTACCTACCTTGATGGTTTGTTCAGGGAACTAGTCATTCAGAATCCAATTCTCTATTCCTGGATCGGGGGTTATGTTTGGCATCCAGGACACACTTGCAACAATTTCAGTGGCGGATCCTATCGTCACAATTCCCCCTGTCGTGGTGAACTTAATCGTCCCATGTTCTGTGGATGTAAGCGCCCGCAGGGCCTGTATTCTGGGTCTTCCGAAATGGCATTGTACTTGGAGTTTCCCCTGACAATTAAGAATGTTAGCTCGATTGTCCTTATAGTGAATCCTTCCCCGAATGTTACTGGGAGGGTGATTTTTCCCAATTGCCTAACCACCTCTCCTGGGAATCCTATAAGGGGCATGTACTCTTCTACCATCCCCTTCCTGACTTCTTGCCTGAGCCGTACGAAGTAGTGTTCGTACATGACCTCGGCCCCACTTCCCCCGTCAACATGTATTCTGGCCACTTGGTGCCCCGCTATGTCAGCCGATATGTTTAAAGGGGCTTCTTGGGCCTTGTCGGGGCCTAAGTCAGGGAAAGTGATGGATCTTTCAAGCCACGTGGACCCTTCATCCCCTCTTAGCCTTACGGTTCTCTATGGCTCGTCGTCTTCATAATCCCTTCTTCTTATCATATCTATGTATTCTGGTTCTACCTTCGCTGATCCTTTTGTCCTTTCACTTTCTCGCTGGTCTTAATTTCCCTTACCAGGTGGGACAACTTGCCTAATTTGATTGACAACTCTATTTCCTTCCTCAACTGTATGCAGTCATCAGTGGAGTGACCACTGCCTCTGTGGTACTCATAAAATTCGTGAGGGTGAGCTTTGCTTCCATACCTTTTTGGGTGAGGCTTTCCGAAGGGTAGAAGCTCCTTCTCAGTGGCGAATATCTCACTTGGAGACTTCATGAGTGGTGTGAATTTATCAAAGCCATTATCGAAGCGATTAGTCGTACCTGAGTAAGGTTCCGAGGCCCTTCCTCCTCTGGAGTTGTATGGTGACACCGAAGGTCTCTTATCTAGAGTCCCTCGGGTTCTGGTTTGGGGGCCTCCATGAAGGTAGTCTATCCTTCCCTTCGGGTAGGGGCTTCCAGGGTCCCTTTTCGTTCCCTATTCTTTGGCCTTCTGCCCGGTGTCCTTTCCTCTTATGTATGCCCGGACACGGTCCATAAGAGCATCGAAGGTTGCGGGGAACTCTTCTCCTAATTTCTCGCATAGCTGAGAATTCGGAAACCCTATATGAATCCGCTTATCTTTATCACCTCTGGTACGTCCCTAATGTACATGCTTTCCTCTATGTAACGATTCATGAAGGTTTCCATGTTCTTTTCATCCTTCCTTCTGATGTGGAGTATTTTGTTGGGGTTCGCTGTCGTCTTCTTTTGCTAGCTGAAGTACCTGAGGAGCTTTTCCCTTAACTCCTCGTAACTGTTGATGCTTTTGGGAGGCAAGGTGTCAAACCATAGCCCCGCGTTTCCTGAAAAGGTAGCTACGAACATGTGACACCATGTGGGCATAGTCCAGGCTCCGGCAGCCCCTGCAGCTTGGATGGCGTGCAAGTGGTCTTACAGGTCCTGGGTTCCGTCGTACTTGCCTACCGAAGGAGGGAGTCTGATCTTTTGTTGTATCGGGGCCTCATATATCCTTTCTGTGAACTTGGACGCATCTCGGAGGTCTGATAGTTTGTACGGCACATCCATGGGATCTGCTTCCCTGGCCTAGTCTCCTTCATCGAGGACCTTCTTATCGCCCTTACCTTTTGCTCTTTCATCTAAGGCCTCCAATAATTTTATTACCAGATCTTCCAGCCCCTCGAGGTTGGTGTCACCCGCTTTTACTTTCACCTGCTTTGGCTCGTCGCCGTCCTGGGATTCATCGTGATCTGAATGACCTTCGTCATAGTGACGGAACATAATTCTCGGCGACACTTCGTTTCCTTCATCCTTTTCCAATTCGAATAGGCGAGCCCTTAGTGTCTCTCAGTAGTTCTTGATGAACTCCAGAGTGATGAGTTTTTATTCTCTAGTGCCGTCTCCTCTTTTACTCTTTTCTTTCTCTGAGCTTTCTTCCGGAACTTTCTTTCTCGCGTCAGATACAAGGGTGAATCGTCCGGTGGTGAGGTTAATGGTGCTCTGGTCAGTTGCTCCGGGCATCTTGAAGCCCAGTGGAGGAACAAAGATGTCACCTTCTTCCGTCATCTCCACCGAAGTGTTTTCCTTTGAGCGATTTTAGACCAAATATGTGTCGGTCCCACGGATGGCTCCAATGTTACGTCCCAGAATCCCGAGGGGTGGTATTCTTCCTGTTTAGCGACTTTAAGTTATCTTGAGTGATGCTTGGGTGTCCTGCAAAACAAGAAACACCGTTAGCCTTGATACGAAGGAAGGGGGTCTTCGTGACCAAGCTCCGACGTGAGAGCAAGAGATCGTTCGTCGGAAGTATGCCAGAAATTAAAGAGATATTCATGGAGAGGAGAGAACTTGCCTTCCCTTCCCGACTTACCTTTTCATTTATATTACAAGTCATCATGTCCGCATTTAATGTTGCAAGGAGCATATAATGCTCCGGACGTGCAGCTTCTCCTTCTAACAGGGAAGACTATCCGTATATAGACCCTTCCGTGGTCCAGGAAGCCCGTCGCTGGCTCCCCTTGTCCTTTGAGGCTATCACATCACCGCTCGTCTATTCCCGAGGCCGGCGCTAGTCCCATCCTGTCGGATTTGTACCTTTGAGGAATATTTTAATTCCTTATGTTCTCATGCGGGCCCTTCCGCCCAGATGCTTCTCCTTCAAGCTTTGGTTGTGCACTTCTTTAATTCTCTGTCCTTCTCTAAGGCCATTCGTGGGTATATCTCATCATAGGCCTCGACTTGGTCTTTGGTATCCTAGAGAATCAGAATTTAATCTATTTACTTTTTTTTACAGCGATTATGGAGGTTGTGAACTGGATAGGAGGTCCACGTCTGCAGGTTGTCAATATCTGGGAGATAGGCTGATCTCCTGGCAGTGCAAAAAACAGCACACCGTTTCAAAATCCATAGTTGAAGCTGAATATGTTGCAGCATCTGCATGTTGTTCTCAAGTTTTGTGGATTCAACACCAGCTGGCAGACTACGGCTTCACATCTGCAGACACACCAATCTATTATGATAACTCTACGGCTATACAAATAGTGAAGAATCCGGCCAGCATTCAAAGACTAAACACATCGACATAAAGGTACACATTATTCATGAATGTTTTCACAAGAACTAATCCATCTAGAGCAGGTAACTTCTGAGGAAAATTTTTTTGATCTATTTACCAAACCTTTAGATCGTGGGATTTGAAATGTGTGTCTAGGGGTTGCAGATGATAATCTTTGAGTACTAGACATACTGTTTTTTAAGTTTCTTTTCTTCTTTTAATCTCTAAAATAAATCGTCTGTTAATAAAATAAATTATAGTAGGGGAAGTATAAACACCCTCTCAAAAGGTCTCTTTTGGTGTTTTTTAAATTTATTTGGAAATGAAATAATTATGTCTTTAGGTGACTGACACACGTAAGGCAGAAGTGAAAGACATGCTCCAGTTTGATGTGCTCCGTAGGCTCAGTTGCAAAAACAAAGGTATGTGTCACAACACTTAAAGATACATTATGACATTTGACGAGAAACACACACTTAGGTTAAGTTACATGTTCTATTTGAATACGAAATTATTCCCGATATACACGCCGGACTCCAAAGTGTTGAATCGAAAATCTCAAAAGGTCGGCGTCCCTTCTATTTTGTGGGAGCAAAGACTTGCGGATGTCAAAGTCGTTAGTCAGTCTCGCCTCTATTTTGCGTGAGAAAAGACCTCGTGTAGATTGTACCGACGTGTTAGTCAGACTTTCCACTGTTCTGTTGGAACAAAAATCTATGTGACTGACGCCATCAAATATGTTTACCGAAGTATTCGACTGAAGAATCCATGTGAAATGATTCAGAGGCACGGGTTGTGATGATCGAGGCTTGCGAGATTGGACCGAAGACCGTTTTATGGAAAAGTCAACCATTCGGGTCAACGGTCAACGTAAAAGTCAATGGATGAAATCCGTTGAATGATATTTGGTTGTCGAAATGTCATTGGATGAAAGAAAAAGGAGTGGGCGCAGCTGCCTCAAATATCCGTTGAATGCCTCGCTAGATGGCGTTTTCTGATTGGCTGTTGCCTATTTCACATGGATGGCCAATACCAGTCGCTGGATTCGAATTTTCTGCACCGTCGGATTACATTTTGTGCTTTTCACTGATTGGTCCAACCGCCCATCACTTGGATCGCAATCTCAGGCCTCAGATTCTTTCTTTTTCCTTCGTTGGATCATTTCAAAGATGAAATCTGATTGGATGTGAGGGTTAGCCAAGGATTATGGTTTTTCTTTAAGGGAGTTTTAATACTAATGGAACTTTTTCTGCATTTTTGTTAAATGTGAGGTATTTTTATTAGTCTTTTACGAGACTAACGGAGACAACGCCTCAATGAAATTGTGGAAAAATTTTAGTGGTCACGGATTTATTCAATTTATTTATTGGGGTTCTCGTTTATTGACGTAATGCGTACGTTGGCTATCAACCACTGACGGGTTAGCTTTATGTAAGGACCAAGATTTGTGGCTTGTGTATTAAATTATCCTTTGGCGGATTATTTTGAAAGCCTGTGTGTTAGAATAGGTGAAAATTAGATGGGTTATGGGTATATTAGGTCACTGGGCCATTTTAGACATGTTAGGGCCCAATTAGAAAGAGTTTAAGGGGTGTTTAGTGGGCCTGTTTAGCCTAATCCGAAAATTAGGTTTAATATTTGTTTATCTATATAAACAAATCTTAATACCCATATTAGGGGCTAGCCAGTTGAGAGAGACATAGGAGGACTGTTCGGTTTGCATCAAGGTTGTGTACCAGACGATCACAAGAGTTGATCGTGTGCATAATCAAATAAAGGTTTAAGTATTTCGTTTATTGTTGTTTACATTATTTTTCGATTTCTCCATCTCTATTCTTGAATCCAACGATTACTTGGATTCCGCACTCGTAATCGTTGTGTGATATCGTGTTTGGACCGTTTTCGGGACTTACAATTGGTATCAGAGCCAAGAAACGCGTGTTTCGTGGATCGCACGATATCGATTCAAGAAGTTGCTAACGATTCTTATAATTTTTGTGAAGTTTTCTTAGGTTTTCGAGACTGCAAGGTGGTTTTCTATCAACAAACCATTTGTGGAAAGTTGGTGAATTTATTTGGTTCCTTCATATACAATATTTGATTTGGCAAAATCAATTTTGATTTGCTCTGGTTGTTTCCGCTTTTAGCTCTATTGAGTTTGTCAAAGTTCTACATTATTTTAGGAGATTTGAAAAATTAAACAAAAATTTCGGACATTTCCATTGTGAGATTTTAGCAAATCGAAAAGAGGTTTTCGATTGAATCACGGGTTTATGTTCCAGTGGGTTTTTCGATCAAGCATTTTTTTTTGAGTGGGTATTCGTTCAAGGCTGAAGTTCGAGTCAATTTGAAGATAACCAGTATTACAATCTTACCGCCATATATTTTTACGTGAATGTCAATTTGAAGTTGAAGAATATTACGGTTTTGCCATTTAACTCTGGTCTCACGTAAATTTTATATTCAAAAGAAAATTTTGCCATTGGTCTTTATTTAGAGTGTGTGGTCCAGATCATCCGGTTTTTGAAGCTGTAAACGGCCACTCATTTCAAGTTGGTGCAAATTTATTTTGACAGGGTATTGATCGTTGATTTTTTCTGCACTTTGTGGAGTAATTCGTTTGTTTTAATATTCATATTTTTTTTGCTCCAAGTGCTTTAAGGTGTTACTAACGATTTTTTTGTGAGTTTCGTGTGATTATTGTGCAGGTTACAAGTGTTGCAGAAGCAAGAAGCCCGAGTTCTATAAGCTATTCGATCGAAAATCTGTGGCTTGGACCCTTATTTCGATCGAAATTTTTGGCTTTTCGACCCTTTTGGACACTTTTCGATCGGAAAGTCCCTTCGTGACTTTCGATCGGAGAGTACTTCCCGGTTCCCCACTTTTCGATCGGAAAGTCCCCTCGTGACTTTTCGATCAGGTCCGTTTCGATCGGAAAGTCCCTTCGTGACTTTTCGATCAGCTCCGTTTCGATCGGAAAGTCCCTTCGTGACTTTTCGATCAGCTCGCCCTTCGATCGGAAAGTCCCTTCGTGACTTTTCGATCTGCCTCGCCCTTCGATCGGAAAGTCCCTTCGTGACTTTTCGATCAGCTCGCATTTCGATCGGAAAGTCCCTTCGTGACTTTTCGATCTGCTTACACTTTTCGGTCGAGCCGAAACTCTGCCCGATCGAAAAGCTGTCTTTCCGATCCTGTTGAGACTTTTCGATCCATCCCGTTTCAATCCGTTCAAGTCTTTCAGTTCGTTTTTGATCCATAAGTTCATCCAAGGAAGAAAATGACAAGTTCTCAAGTTGCTTCTCCTCTTGTGAGTGATCAAACTCAGATATGTTCGAACTCGGCATGCTCCGAATCAATCGAACAATATAAGCAACTGTTTCGAACTGAAGAAAGAGACCGTCTCAATGCAGAGTACAAACTAAAGAATCATCTAAAACAAGTCGAACCCTACAAAAAGAGGATAGAGTCTTTAGGTAACGAACTCAGTCAGGAGAAGTATCTTTTCCGGACATTCCGTGAAAAAAGAGGAGGAAAAGCGGAAGATCAATCGTGCTGATGGAACTTGGATCTGTAACTGCAAGGAATGCTCAAACCCCATCTGTTGTGCTTTGATTAAGGAATGGGAACATAAATTCATAAATGAAACCGCAAATCATGCTCTCACTGCTAGAGACCTTAGGGAGTGCAAAAGTAAGACCAAAATTTTTAGAGAGAAACTTGAGGCCATTCAGGTTGATGTTAAGAATCTTCAATCTCAGGTGAGTAATAAAAGCACATATCTTAGGCTTGCTAACGCTAAGGTAGAAGAGCTAACCAAGGAGGTTGAGGAACTAAGAGCAAAACTTGACACTTCCCAATCTGCCCTTGAGAAACATCAAGTGATACAAAAGAAAATGATGGATTCTCATCATGCTTTATTCAAATCTGAAGAGCGACTCGAGCAGGTAAAACAAACATCTGGCCTCGGGGATGGAAATTTTCCTCCCCCATTGCAACATGAATACATAAAAGTGCCCCAAACTGCAGATGAATTGTTGAAAGAGTCCCAGAATGAAGCAACCATGGTATATGGGCCTCAACCTGTGCATAAAGATGAAAAGACAGCCACTGAAGCAACTCAGTCAAATAACACTACTGAGTGTGCAGGTTCAAGCTCTAGTGAAGTGAAGAGAGCTGATGAAGAAAAGTTGGTTCCTTATCCAAAGATGGAGACTCCTTATTCCAAAGTTGTGGATGAGGTAAAGCGGGAACGAGTGGTGATGACTACAAGGCCCAATGGTAAGATCTTCATGACAACAGGGTCCATGTTCATTCCGATTGAAGGAGAAGAGCGACCCTCATTCAGCACTAAGTTCAAAGGCTTGGGTCATGATGGTGGTTTATCTTCTTACATTAAGAGTATAAAGCCCAAGATCACCATTAAGCCTCCAACTTCTGTTCCGATCAAGATCGAAAGGCGAAAGATCACCATTCAGTCTCCAAATGTGAAACCAACAGCTACAGTGAAGAATGAAAAGCAAAAGAGAGTGGTTGTGTCTCCCTTTTCTTCAGTAAGCTCATGCAGTTGCAGTTGTAGAAATGATGCCTCGACATCAAAGAATACATGGAGCACAAGATCAGAAAAGATAGATTCAACTCAAGCTTCGAGGAACCAGCCCACAGTTATCCCTAGATCTGCTAACAGGTTAAAGATGCAGACACAAGCAAATGGTGCTCCACCTCAGGAACTAAAGAGAAACGGTTACACGTCTGACTTCTATCTAAAGAAACAGACTTGTTTTAATTGTGGCAATCCTGGTCACATTGCCCGAAATTGTCTCTATCGCCCCTATGAGCCATATTATCCGCAAAGTCAAAGTGTTCCATCTCAGGAATCAGTTAAGTCTAAGCCAATGAAGGTGCAACCACCTAAGGTAATGAAGACTGTTTCTCCTAAGATAAAATCCTCTGATCAACATTGGGGCGCTGCCAAAGAGCAAAGAAAATTTTCAAATCAAAAATATGTTTTTCCAAATTATGAAAAGTTCCATAAAAAGGTGAAGAAACCGATTTCAAAACAACACAATGTTGAAAAACCTAAAGTTGCCCCTCCAAAGGTAACTAAAACTGTTTTGAAAAAGAAACCTGAAATGAAAAAGGTTGAAATACCTAAAGTCACTACTCCAAAGGTGACCAAAACAACTTTCAAATCACCTGGAATTTGGAAACCAAAATCAAAGGCAGCTGCAGCTCAAATTCCTGATTTTTCAAAGGGCATGTGTTTAAAAGAAGTAACTTTCATTGATTCATCAGGTCTACCCAGAACCACAATGGCCTGGGTTCCAATCGCTAACTGATCTCTCACTATGTGCAGGAACAGTCAAGGAGGACTTTCATTAACCTTTGTTTGTTTGTGATAGTGATTGTTCCAGGCATAGGATAGGAGGCATCTCTCTGCTATATGCAATGAAGATTTCAATGGAGGGTATGTTTCCTTGTGAGAGGTAAATCTGAGAAAATCAGCAGTAAAAGTAACACTGTCTGAATTGTTTGTTTCTTGGCTGATTTGATGTGAAGTATGGTTGTGCATGAAACAAAACCCACAAGATAAACTTTGAAGGTTAGCTTGGCCAGTTTTTAGTACATATTTAGTATTGTGTCAGTGAGTGTTAAAAAAAATATATCAAAAAAAAAAGAAAAAAAAAATCAAAAAAACAATCAAAAAAAAAAATCAAAAAAAAAAATTTTAAAAAAAATGTGTGTTGTTATTAAAATTCAAAAAGCAAGGGGAAGAATAGAAAAGATGAAATTGTTGACCCCTCAAAATTAAATTGTGATTTTTAATTTTTAATCTTTTGTTTCCTTTAGAAGGTGGGAAGTGAAATAAACTTCTGTTTTGGAGATGGCTGACACGTGTAAGGCAGATGTGAAAGACGTGATCCATGGTGATATGCTGGTAGGCTCGGCTCTTAAATCTGAAAAGGTATGCGTTACACACTTAAAGATAACGTATGGCAGTTTGTTGGGTAACAACACTTAGGTTATTTGCATTTCTATTTGACTGCATGTTCAAGTTCCCGATACACACGCTTGTCTCCAAGAGTGTGAAATTGAGCTCAAAAAGTCGGTGTCCCCTCTGCTTTGCATGAGCAATGACCTGGGGATGCTTCACATGTATGTAAGGCTCTCCTCTGCTTTGCGTGAGCAATGACCTGGAGTTGTCCATACATACGTACTTCTAGATCATCTAAAATTAAAAAAAAATAAAAAAAATAATATACACCCAAAAGATGCCAAAGAGCACATCAAAAGAGACCCTCAAGAGTCCAAAACACTTAGCCTTTGTCACTGATGAGAGCATTATCAAAAATGTTTCAAAAAATTCAGTTGACTTGTATATTATCCCCAAAAGTCTATGTGATCTATTCTTTCTCTTCTCAACCAAGTCTCGAGCTCAAATTCAAACTTCTGGTTCAGGTTGTGAAAATATGTGGTAGGGAATTTATATACTTGATAGTGTGCAATAACATGTACCTAGGATTTGTTGAAACCCTCTTGCTGTTCATAATTAATACACAATAAAAGATAATAAAGTAACAAACAGCCTGATAAAGAAAACGGGTTTGAGTTTAAAGTGGATCAGTATATTGGCAATCACCTGGACGTGTTCGAGTAACAGAAGCTGAAAAGGGTTCCTCAGTCAGATTCATACGGTTTGATCCCATAGAAACCTTCTCGTTTAGTAATTTGGTATGTTTGTTTTTATTTTTATTTTTCTTTTGGGCTATCTTAAGTTTTTATTGTTTATTTTTCAATCATGGCCAGGTTAATTTAAAAAATTTAAATAAGTTTTATGGGTTTTATGCAAGAATGTATCACCCCTCCAGAATCTCAGGGGGAGATAATGTGAAGAGTCCTCGGGTTCAGGGAAGTATTTGTGAGAAACCCGTAACCTATGTTAGGGTTTTTGGTTAAATAATGCTAACCCGTTAACCAGTCATCATATCTGGATAGTGTTTGTTCCATGTTGTGCTTGACAGGTTAAATGGAAAAGACAACTCATGGACAAGAAGGTCAAGGACTCAGTTGACCAAAGCAAGAACTTTGCTACTGATCAAGTTGAAGAACCAGCCGGAAAAAGGACTTACCCTATGCTTAGGGAAAGTTTGTTGGTTTTTCAAGTAAAGCTTCTAAAGACTCAAAAGATACCATTCTCAAGTTTAGGGGAAGCTAAATGAAGAAAAGATGCCAAGACAAGCAAGTCAAGACAGTTACTGATGATTCAGCAAGGAATCCACATTTTTCGAAAAGAAGCAAGTACTTGAGAATCCTCCTCTCATTACTTGGTCATCATGTGCAGTTCAAGCTGATGCTGGCAGAGAGAACACTCCCAAAAGTCATTTTTTTGTTGCCCAATGAAGATTGCTCAAGAAAAGAATCTTCACCAACCCATGTTCAAGCCAAGGAGAAGACTGAAGTCTGAAGATTGAAAGTAGAAGATATTTAATAGCACAAGCCAAGGGGAAGATTGTAAGGACCAAGATTTGTGGCTTGTGTATTAAATTATCCTTTGGCGGATTATTTTGAAAGCCTATGTGTTAGAATAGGTGAAAATTAGATGGGTTATGGGTATATTAGGTCACTGGGCCATTTTGGACATGTTAGGGCCCAATTAGAAAGAGTTTAAGGGGTGTTTAGTGGGCCTGTTTAGCCTAATCCGAAAATTAGGTTTAATATTTGTTTATCTATATAAACAAATCTTAATACCCATATTAGGGGCTAGCTAGTTGAGAGAGACATAGGAGGACTGTTCGGTTTGCATCAAGGTTGTGTACCAGACGATCACAAGAGTTGATCGTGTGCATAATAAAATAAAGGTTTAAGTATTTCGTTTATTGTTGTTTACATTATTTTTCGATTTCTCCATCTCTATTCTTGAATCCAACGATTACTTGGATTCCGCACTCGTAATCGTTGTGTGATATCGTGTTTGGACCGTTTTCGGGACTTACACATTATTATCCAGTTAATTATGTAGCTTTTTTCGTTATGTCTCACGGTTTATTTTTAGCTGATGCAGCGCTGATGTCAACTAACCGGATTAACTGGAATCCCAGCTAAATTATTGGAATTATCCGTTAAATCTCACGGAGAACCATCACTTGAATAAAATTTAATGGAATTTTTTCGATTGAGCCGTTTTCACCAATATTTCTTAGAAATCTTCTCGGAATATATTTCCGAGCTCATTTCGCCCAAAATTACGAAGACTCCGGTTATGATTATTTTCGCTCGGGATCTCAGATTTTCACAGATTTGACACTTTATTTAATTTTCACATCCAACCTCAGTCACACGGATCATTCACAACTGTCAGCATCCGACTTCCAGTTTTTGCAAGTTTGTCTGATTTCAAGATTGTTAATCTGATTTCTCTAGGCAACCGATCGCGACAGTTCGACTCTCCGCATCTGATTATTACACTTCCGACTGGATGTTTTCGGAGAGATTTAGAGAATATGACGAATTATTATGGAACTGGATTATCGGGTCGATTATCTGAAGTTGGAGCATGATCGATGATTGATTGGTTTATCTAGTTCAGTTTGTTGCGGTTATGACTCCGATGTTCAGCATTTCTTAGTATTGTACCCGACCGTGTGAACTGAGTGAGCGGAACACTTGGATCTCGACTGGAGAAACGAGAACGAAAGAAGCTTATTCAGAGGGGGAATCTCTACAACAAATTGTCTCCGGTTTATCAGTTTCTCCTCGAAGAATGTACGGCAGAGTGGTTCTCCAGCAGTTGAACAGATTTAAAAGCATCAGTCAAGGGGGGAATATGTTAGAACAAAAATCTATGTGACTGACGCCATCAAATCTGTTTACCAAATCATTCGACCGAAGAATCCATGTGAAATGATTCAGAGACACGGGTTGTGATGATTGAGGCTTGCTAGATTGGACCGAAGACCATTTTCTGGAAAAGTCAACCGTTCGGGTTAACGTTTAATGTAAAAGTCAACGGAAGATCGGTTCGAGTGAGTCAAACTTCGGATAATTAAATCAACTTTGATTTAATTAATATTTATGTTTATTTGCTTTATTTGTAATTTGTTCAGTTATTATGCTTTCACTTGTTAGTCACCCTCACTATATATATAGTGAGGGTGCCCCATTACAAGAGGAGTCTCTGAGTGTGGAGATGATGATTTTCTTGTAGAGTGATGTGAGATTCCATTCTAGAGAGAGATTGTGTGATTGTCATGATTTCTTGATGTTGTAATCATTCGGTTCAATGAAATCATTCGACTAGTTCATCATCTTTCTTGTATGATTTCCTAGATTCATCTCCATCATCATCGTATCGAGTTTTCGAATCCGACCTCCGTTCGAGCTCACGATCAGGATTTTTAAAGTGAAAATCGGTCCTTACATGTTCTGCGTGAGCAAAGACCTGGTTAGTCTGTACTAACGTGCTTGCAGATCACTGTATATTATTTTCACCCAAAAGATGCCAATGTGCACAACAAAAGAGACCCTCTAGCATCCAAAACCCTTTAGCCCTGACTTTGTGATTAGGCTTATGTGTTTGATGAAAGGTTTCAACCTGACTAAAAAATGCCTCTGAGTTGAAATCATACAAGTCTCTGTATGTTATCCCTAACTCTTATTATCTGTTCTTTTTCTTCTCAACCAAGTCTCGAGAAAAGATTCAAAACTCTGGATATGGGAATGTAAAAATATGTGGTAGGGAATGAATAAGCTTAATAGACTGCATAAATTAATTATCTAGGATTTGTGTCTGACTGTCTTATGTTCATAATTAATATACCTAAAAGATAATTAAGTGACAAATAGCTTAGAAAAGAGGAATATGGGTTTAAAGAGGATCAATATATTGGCAAACACCTGGACGTGTTCGAGTTACAAATGCTGAAAAGGGTTCCTCAGTTCACAAGACGGTTTGATCCCTAAATTCCTTCTAGATCTTATAGTTTAGTTTTATGTTTTCTTATTTTAAAAATTTTATTTTTTTTGTATTGATTTATGTGTTGTCTGGTCAAATTTTATTTCAACCTTAGTCAGTCTAGGTCTAAAAAGGTTGGTAGATCGAGTCTCATTCTTAAGGGAAGCTACTGTTTTAACTTTGGTTAACTTTTGGGTTCTTTTTGAATAAAATTCAATGAAGGGGATAGTCATATGAAAAATCCAGCATAGTTTAAATTGGTCAAATGCTTTTTATTAAACCCTAAATCCCTTGTCTCTTTTTTCCTCCCTCTCCCGTTGTTCCTCTATTCCTCACCGACGTATCCCACCTCTCACTACCACTCAATGCCGCACACCACCTGTCACGCCCTCTTACCGCCGTTTTCCACCACCATTCTTGTATTCAACTTTGTATTCTTGTCGTTGGGTTGTGTGTGTTGACCAAGAAATTCTCAAAAATTTGTGTCCGCCATTGTTGTTCTTTTAAAGCTTTGATTGCCACCATGTCATATGAAGGGTAAGTAAAATGTTTTGTGTTCGAGATTGCTTGGTTGTGTGATTACAGGTGAATTAGGGACGAAATTGCCATTGTTGAACTCTGGTTCTTCAATGAGTATTATGCAAAAAGAAGGAGTTTCCGGCTCACCCCGAGAGTTTTTGGTTTGACTGGAGTTTTCGCCCCAAGTCTCTGGCTCGGCCGGGAGTTTTCACCTCATTCCTGGAGATCCCGATTCGACCAGAGTGTTAGGCCTGAGGTTTTCGGCTCGCTACTGAGTCTCTGGTTCGAGCGTGTAGTTTTCGGCTCGGGTTGGACCGAATACTCTTCTGTTAGGTGGAACACTCTATATGTTGACCAAAAACTCTCTGTGTTGACCGAAAACGCTCATTTTAGCCATTTTTTCATGGGTTTTTCTCTTATGTGTGTGTTCAAAATTTGATCAAATTTTGAAAATTCATGTTATTATGAGGTTGAGATTATGAATTGTGTGTTTGATTTTTCGTTTTACTGATTCATTCCAAGTATATGCAGTGAATTGGAGTTTGTACTTGATCACAACGTTGTAGCTTTCATGACAGATCCACCACCAGACCATCAAGATTTGTTTGGCTCACTGATTGCTGGTCCGAATAAAAGTTGTTTAAGGACTGTGTTGAGATCTAATCCGCTTGTTTACAAAAGAATGGTTCGTGAATTTTGGTCAACGGATACCGTGACTGAAGATAAAACAACACTCTTAGCTAGGATTCAGGACACTGATGTCAAAATCACCGAAGCAGATATTCATTAAGCTATAGTATTCAGTATTACTCCAGATGATCCAATTGAGTACCCAAAGTAAAATGTTTTAAATGTGCTGAGAGAAATGGGATATAAAGGGCCATCTCATAGAACTATGAAGAAAGACATCCCTATTTTATGGAAAATGTTAGCTCACTACCTTAAAAAAAAGCATTATTGCCAAAAAGAGGAGTACTGATGAACTCAATCAGCAACATACTGCTGTATCTGTTGCTCTTGCAAAGGGATGGAAGTTCAACTTTTCAAGAACGATGCTCAAAGATTTGCAGGTCGTAGCTATCAGGAAAAAAGATAAATTACCAGTAGCGTCGCGATTCATACAAATGATCTTGAATGATAAGTATCCGTCTCTAGAAAAATTTGGTGACTTATTGGATCAAAAACTAATGGGAATAGATGTGTTTTATCTCATTAATCCTCCTCCAAGGCCATGAAAGAAGAAAAGATTGAAGATTTCTACATTTGGGAATAAGTTTGGTATATTTGCTAAAAGCTCTTCTGACATTCCTGCTACAATTCCGTTAAGAGCTCAAGCTATAGTTGCTGAGGAACATAATGTAAGGCAACTATCTTCTGTTGTTGAAGAAGTTGATGTGATTGAATCTGAGTCTGAGACTGATAAATCCCCTGAGGGAGAACAAAATTTGACTACTTCACATGTCTCCGAGATTCCTCCTCTTAGAATTCCTGTATCTGAGATGTGTCTCCTGCTGCTTATACAATTATTGAACAACCAAGGCCCCTAAAGAGAACAAGGAATACTGATCCTAGATTACAAACTGAAAGTAGTTCCTCTAGGGAAGCTACTACTCATTTCGTTCAAGCCCCAAGTACAACCCCAGTTACAACCTAACCTGTTGGTATTTTGGGTTTAGGAAAAGGAAAAGAGCTAGAGACTGTTGAGTCTATAGCTATTCGTGATTTGCAGCTTAGAGTTCAAGATTTAAAAAATCAAAATGCCAACAAAGCTGGATTGATTAGTTCCTTGCTGGCTACTCAAGAAGAAGAAACTAAGAAGCAAGCAGAATTCAAGACTAGAGTCGAAACTCAGATTAGTTTTTTGACAGTGTTGTATGCAGATATGAAGACCAAGATGGGTAAAGATTTTTTCTGAAATAAAAGTACCCGATGTTGGTAGATCAAGTTCAAGTCCGAAAGGAGATGTGAAGAATGTTGCTAATTCTTTAACCCCAGAACCTGAGTTTGATTTTAATAAGGATTTTCCAAACATTCCAGATGATGCTGGTGAATTTTTTAGGTTTGAAGACATAAATATTAATGATTTCTTCGAGAGTTAGCAGTTAAGGGAAGTGAAAGTGCGTGAGCGTACGGATCTTCTACTTAATCGTAATGAAATCAAAGTAATACTAGATGAAACACAAAGAGTAAATACAAATGAGCTTTGTATTAACCACTGAGACCACATAGTACACAGAGAATATATGACGCGGAAGCATAAACTCTTATCTCTCCTGAATACAACACATGAGACACATATTTATAGTGCTGAAATACGACCGGCCGAGCTTGAGGTTCGGCCACACGTTCGGCCATGTCCGAACTCCAGGTTCGGCCTGAGTTCGGACCTCAGCATTCTTGTGTGTATCCTTCTTGTATTCGATACTTCACGTGACGATCAAGGACCATGTATCAACAAACTCCCCCTCGGCATGTGCAGTATCATCTCTTCTATACAAACTTGTATCATGTATCTTCAACCAAACTCTTCCTCGTTCTTGACGATGAGTTCAATCTTGAATACTTGATATTGAATCGTGTGTAATCTCTTTATCAACAAACTTCAGAAGACTTGAAGTCGTGGTGCTCTCTTCCCACTTAGAAACCTGCCAACATAAATAATCTTGGTGCAAAATGTCTCTTCGAGACTCCAAGATAGATTGATTTTGAAAACTTGATTTCGTATTTCGTGTTGATCAATCGAAAACAAATAAGAAACAAAATCTTTTTGGCTTTTAGAAACTTTATATTAAAACACACCTAAAATCTTTTTGGTATTTTCTGATAAGAAAAGTAAAACAATACTGAATTAGACACTATTTTTGTCTTTTGTGAGAAAGATCACAACCTGGGATCATATTAGTCATAACATGCTCAACTACATTTCAATTTCAATTATTGAAGTACATAAGCCATGCCGATTGCAGATATAATTTGTCCAACTTTAAACTCCGACACAATCATACTCATAACCTCTCGATATGTTAAGGGATTGATTAAATTTGCATTGACCAGCGTACCCCACAATATCAGACATACTCAGTTATGCTTTGCTTATCACATTTTGTGATTTCATTTGTGATTTGAATCACATAATGATTGTAACCATGATATAGTCAACCGTGTTCCATGCAAAAAGAAATAACAACGTTAAATCGTCTACCTTAAGGTCGATCTTTCGATACGCAGATAAGGCCTTGGATTTAACAAAATAAGAAAATAAAACAAGTTGAAGTTGTATAACTCAACAACAATCAGGTCGGTACTCCCGTACACACAGAGAAAGTCCGACGAGTTATACGAAACACCAAAGAAAATAAAGCAGAATGTCAAACGAACAACAATCAGGTCGGTCTTTTGACACGCAGAGAAAGTCCGATCATTTGACAAAATAAAGAAAACCAAACAAGTTTAAATCTTTGCAAAATGAACACATGTATACACAATGAATTCTCATTTTATTATTTATATCTTTTTCTTGATATATCATGAGATATGCATCAAAATGTTGTCCACTAGGTCAAGCATCAGATTTAGTGTATATCACATTTGTATACTTTCGGATTTGCCGAGCCTACCTTGCACATCGATCAAATGGTCTTATGGCTTTTTCATCTACTTTATCCATGAGTCAGACACTGTCAGCCAATGTACCATCATTTCCCAATCATGTCGGATACAATTTCTCATTTTTCAATGTTTTTGGCTTTTTCAATTTTCTCCCCCTAAAAATGACAACTCTATTTATAGATTATCATTTTTACGACTTGAAAAACAACACAATATTTTTGTATATTTGCAAAAACAAACTCCCCCTCAGATATTTCACAATCAACAATTTTCCAATCACCAAAAGATCTTCCTGAAACACCTTCTTGACACCAAATAAAACATTAGTCGCGTTGGGATCGACCTGAATCAACAGCGTCGGGTCGCCCGGTGTCTTCCACAAAGTCCTTGTTGGCCTTGGAAACAACTGTTGGTTTCCAAATTTGTAAAAGTTTTAATTTTTGATCGGAACCTGAGTCAGATTCAACCGACGTACTTGATTTAGACCAAGATGATTTACGAGTTAACTTAAGCTTTGGGGACCATGGTTCATAAAAAATTTGACCTTTGTTATCCACATATTTTGCAGTTTTGTGGATATATGCAGTCGTAGGACAATCAGCAGCTAGATGTCCTGGTTGACGACATACATAACAAAGTCTTTCTCTAAAATTGTGTGAAAAATGTTTTGATTTTTGAGAATTAGATGAATGTTCAGAATAAAAATTATCAAAGAAACCATCAGAAGAATCATACCTAGGAGATGGACTCCTTGAAGATGAAGATCTTCAAGAATAAAAAGAAAATTCCTTCTGAGATGGTGATTTCTTTGTAACTTTTGCTTTAGGAACTTTTTCAACCTTCACAGATTTCTTTGCTTGAACAGAGTCTTCCAACACGTTGTAACCTAAACCTTTGTGTTTAGATCCTTGAATCTTTGAAGAACTGGACGAAGAACCTGAAACTTCTCTTGACTTAGCGTCAATAGTGAATTTGGCTTTGATATCTTCAGCTTGTTCTTTTCAGTCAAAACTTTTTCTTCGTCGGTTGCAGATGAAGAACTGGAAGCAACCTTATCAAATATTTTCTCATTTTCCAGTAGTACAGACTTTGAAGTAAACTTTGGAGCTTCACCCAAAGGTTTCTCCTTCTTTTTAGACTTGGATTTATTCTTCTTGGGTGGAGTAGCAAACTTTGAATAGTCATGCAATTCATTGTTTGGATCAATCTGAGCAGAAGTAACTTCAATCAAATCAACTGGTTGAGATACCAAGTGAATATTTTCTTCCTTAGACTTCTCAGAACTCTGATCCTGCTTGTATAAGAAGTTAAGCAATATCGGTGACAAATTACAGTTCTTCACTTGCCTTTTCAACTCCAAAATCTCCAATTTTAAATCATTAATCTTCTGTTGACCTTCAAACACCTCTTGTTGTGACTTGATGAATTTTGCATTAAGATCATCATACTCATAAGTTTGTAACTTCCGGATCTCACATTCAGCATTTAATTCTTCAAGCACATTTTCTCTCTTTTGCTTGTAAATTTCAATATCTTTAGTTAAAACTTCAGTCTTGTCTCTGTAAAGAACATTTTCATCTTGAAGCATAGAGATCTTATTTTGAAGTTTCTCAATGGTAACAGCAGTTTTAACAATAAGAACAGTAGCCTCTTCATATTTTTGCTGAACCGGATAACTCTTCTCAAACAGATTCTCAAAATCTTGAACTGCATCTAACGCTTCAGCTTTGGCTTTCTCACACTCTTCAGCCAATTGAGCCTTTTCCTTCAAAACATCTTCATGAATATGAACTAACGCATAATATTTCTTTTGAAAATCCTCCAACTCTTTCTTTAACAACACAATTTCTTCAGTTGAAAGTTGACAATCTTGTTCAAAACTTTCAATTTTCTTGAGCAACTTCTCACATTTATAACATTTAAATTCATTATCTTTTGAATTCTCAGAAGACTTAGGTAATTCTTCTTGAACCAATGATATACTTGAAGATGTAGAAACGAGAAACGATCTTACTACTGCATGCTTTGATCAAAGTAACGAACACGAGATGTAAATAAGAGAATTCTTATTGATCACTTGAAGATACAATGAAGTTCTCTCTAGTTTCTCTCTCTAGAAACACACACAGAAAGGTGTAGAATGACAGAAGTGTTCAACTCGTTGCTTGCACATTCCAACACACAGGCTATTTATAGTTAGCGACATAGCACCCAGCGTACCAACTGATACGCCGGACCATATGATCCGCCGGACCATATGGTACGCCACCAACCAAATAGACACTACAACTCACTTTAAGACATGCTCACATAGATACAATACACGAGACACTCATAGCATAGGAATATGCTCTAACAAACTCCCCTTTAACGTGTAGTGTATCTATTTTCTAACTAAACTTCAGTCTTCAATCTTCAACATCGCTGCATCCGATCTTTGACTTAAAATCTTGTCAGAAATAGAGCTTGCATGGCTGGATCACTCTTGAATCAACTTTGAACTTCAAGATCCACTTGTGAAAAATATTACATACTCCCCCTCTCACCATGCTTGAGTCTTGACACACAAACCTGCAATTTCAGAAGACAGAAACGCGGTTTCCTTTTCTTTTGAAAATTAATATTATCTTGGCGCAAAACTTCTCTTCGAGAATCCAAGATATAGTTTTGAAATTTTGATTTCGTATCACATATCGATCGGTCGAAAACAAATAAGAAACAAAATCTTTTTGGCTTTTTGAAACTTTACATCAAAACACACCGAAAATATTTTTGAACTTTTCAGATATGAAACATAAATGCAATCCTGAATCAGACACTATTTTTGTCTTTTGCAAGAAAGATCACAACTTGGGATCATATTGGTCATATCATGCTGAACTACACTTCAATTTCAATTACTTCAGCACACAAGTCATGTCGATTACTGGTATAATTTGTCCATCTTAAACTCAGGCACAATCATACTCAAAACATCTGGATATATTATTGATTGATTTAGTTTGCTTTGACCAGTGTACCCCACACTATCAGACATACTCAGATATGTTTTTCGCTTTTATATCACGCTTTGTGATTTCATTTGTGATTTAAGCACATAATGACTGTATTCATGAGTTAGTCAACTGTGTTCCATGCAAAAAGAAATAAGAACGTTAAATCGTCTACCTTAAGGTCGATCTTTCGATACGCAGATAAGGCCTCGGATTTAACAAAATAAGAAAATAAAACAAGTTGAAATTGTATAACCCAACAACAATCAGGTCGGTACTCCCGTACACGCAGAGAAAGTCCGATGAGTTATACGAAACACCAAAGAAAATAAAGCAGAACGTCAAACGAACAACAATCAGGTCGGTCTTTCGACACGCAAAGAAAGTCCGATCGTTTGACAAAATAAAGAAAATCAAACAAGTTTAAATCTTTGCAAAATGAACACATGTATACACAGTGACTTCTCATTTTTCTTTTTCACCTATCTTATCTTTATATCATGAGATATGCATAAAGATGTTGTCCACTTGGTCAAGCATTAGTATATAATGTGTTTATCACATCTGAATATTTTCTGATTTAATGCCGAGCCTACCAAGCACATCGAACAATGATCTTATGGCTTTTTCATCTATTTTATCCGTGAGCCAGACACGTAAGCCAATGTACCATCATTTCCCAATCATGTTGGATATAATTTCTCATTTTTCAATGTTTTTGTATTTTCTGTTTTTCTCCCCCTTAAAATGAAAACTCTATTTTTGGATTTTCATTTTAACACAACCAAAAAACACAAAGACGCTATTTTTGGTATTTCAATTTTCTCCCCTAAACTACATACGAAATGCATTAAAGAAAGAAAATTGACCTTTCGACATGGATACCTTTCAGGTTTAGCTTTCAGAAAAATTTCAGTTTTGAAATTTGATATCACATGTAATTTAAGTTAAATCAGCAGAATACCCCTCCATCAGCAACTTTTCAATCACCGATAGGTCTTCTAGAAGTACCTGCACACTGGTCAAACATATCAGTTTATAAATGACCCGAAGCGAATTGCTTCTGGTCGACCAGTATCTTGATTTCCTTTTGAAACCACTTTAGGTTTCCAGTGTTGTTGTTTTGATAAATCAGTATCTGATGAACCTGTCACAGTTGATTGTGACGAACAACCTACAAATGGAACATTTTGAAAACGAGGAATAAATCTTCCTTGAGTTTTGAAAAATGTAGGTTGTGGAAATGCATCAAACACTCTGCCATATTCATCAATGAATTGCGGTTTGGCAGTTTTACCAACATATGGAACCTTTTCTCTTCTTGAACTAGAAGCAGCAGTGACATGACAATCTTGTGCCATATGCCCTTTTTGTCGGCAATTGTAACACAAACGATTGTTTATGTTTCTTTTCTTTGGATCCTGCATAGCTTCACAAACATATTCATCTCCAAAATGATCATAAAAATTATCAAATACCTGAAATCGATGATCATGAACCCATTTAGAAGTCGGGCTCTTTGGAGTAGAATTTGATCCTCCAGAAGCATATTTAGCACCTTGTTGCTTCTTGGTCTTTGAATCAACATTCTTCACACAAACTTCAGCAACTTTCCGAGCATCTACGCAATGTAGCGGGAATTCTTTATCAGAAAATATTTGTTCCGAACCCTTGAGTTTGTAGAACCTCTCGGGTTGAACTTTGTCAGCTTTAAAAACTTCTTTCTTTACTTGCTTCAGATTAACTTTCTTCAAATTCTGTTGCTGTTGAACCTTTGAAACATTCACATTAACCTGTTTCTTTTGAAATCCCAAACCTGTATATTTTCCAGAAACCTTCTCTTCTGAATCAGATGATTTATGCCCGTTCTTTGCAAGACGAGAAAATTCAGCTTTAACTTTCTTGAGATCTTTTAGAGCATTGATAATTGTTTCATCAATGTCAGCTTTTGAAGACGAAGACCCAGACACAACCTTTTGAGCTTCAGAAGCTTCAGTACTTTTGCCTTTTTCCTTTTGCTTTTCTTCAACAGATTTGGAACCAACAAACTCAGAATAATCACCAAATCTCAGCCTTGTCTTTCAAATCATGAACGCCTTCTTTGAGACTTCCTGGTGGCGAGACTGTCTTGTTAAACATCTTCCCAAAATTTTCATCTTTGGCCAGAAAACTTGTAAAAGATTGTGAGTTAGTAACATTGTTCAAAAGACGTTTTGAATCAATGACTTCAATCTTTAATTCAGAAATTCTTTGATGAGCTTCAACCAACTCTTTTTCTGTTGCAATGAGCTTCTTCGCCACTTTGTTAGTTTCATACTTTTGCAATCTTAACTCATCTAATCCGGCCACCAATTCCTTCTCGAGTTTATCTTCATTTCTTTTCTGAATATCCAAATTTGCATTTTGCAACTTATTCACTCTAACCAACTCTCTCTTCTGATCAAGTAACTTTTCCATATCGGTCTGATAAGATTGAATCTTAGTAGCTTGATCACCAGAAAGTTGAGTAAGAGTATCAAGTCTGGACTTTGATTTATCAAAAAGATTTTGAAAATCTTTTGCAGTATCCTCAGCTTCATCTTTCCATTTCTTCACTTCTTGAACTAATTCATCCTTTTCTGCATATAATTTTGTAAATTTCTTTTCAAATTCCTGCTCAACACCTTGAAACTGCAACTCTTTTTCAATTAACTCTGTCTGAAAAACTGAAAACTTTTCTTTTTGAGATTCTAACTCTTGGATCATACCTTCCAACTTTTCTCTATCAGCAACCAAATCTTCTTTTTCCTTAACTTAACCTTGAATCATTTTATCTTTTTGAGAACAAAACTCACAGACAGATTCATAACCACTATTTCCATAACTACTAACATTTGAATCAGAATCTGTTATCTCTTCTTCGTCATCACTGTGAACAATCTGAGCAACAAAACAAGACTCATCAGGAAAATTAGCAGCCCAATCATAACCTTCATTCGATGTTTGTTCTATTGATGCAGAAGAAATAGCAGTCAAAGCAATTTGAGGTGAAGCAGTTTTATCAGCTGTCTGAACCACCTTTTCTTTTGCGGGACACTCACGAGCAAAATGACCATATTTGGAACATTTGAAACATTTAATCTGTGACTTATTTAAACCATGTTTGTCTCCTTGAAAAATAGATGTCGTTCCATGTTTCTTAATAAACCTTCTACCTCTTTCAGTTAGCCTAGCAAACTGCCACTCCAAATCTAATTTGTTCAACTGATCTTCATCCATATGATCTAAATCCTCTCTATATAGACAAGATTTACCAATTTGACTAAATATATCGCCAGAAGAAGATGATATGAATCCAGATAACAACGCAACTAAATCTTCAGCTGACTTCCCATTAATCGAACTAGCAGATGATCTATCAGGAGTAGTGAAACTGCACCCCCTTGATGAACTTTCATACTTTCCTGATCCATGATCAGCAACAAATGCTGTTTGAGGTGGATTTGATGTATCATAACCAGATGATTTAGATTTTGCATTGATACTTGCAGAATTTTGTCCATGATATAACTCAGGATTTTGTAATTGAGCAGTGGACTTGTTTGAATTCATCATTTCCATTTCTCGAGCATGAAGCTTTCCAGTCAAATCATGAAATGATAATGTGGAATAGTCTTTGTCATGAGTAAGCAACAACACATAATTTTCTCATTTCTCTGGTAATGCTTCCATCAATCTCTCTTTCAATTCTTCCTCGGTCTTTTCAATCTTGACTACTTTCATCTCACTAATTAGATGTGAAAATCTTGAAACAAGAGCAGAAATATTTTCTTTGTCGTATTGTTGGAAATTTTCAAATTCTTTGTTCAACACTTTCCTTCGACTCTTCTTATACTGATCATTGCCTTCACATCGAGCAGATAAAGCATCCCATAATTGTTTAGCCTTCTTACAAGTACTGAATTGATGTAACAACTCAGTAGGTAAAGCCATGGTAAGATAACCATAAACTTTTTGTTCAAGTTCATAACTTCTTCGTTCATCCTTATCAAAATCTTGAACCTCTTTATATTCTCCATTGTCAGTTGGATGCACATACAGCGTTCGAATCGGAATCCACAAATCAATATCATTTGTGCTGATGTATGCAGAAAAACGTTGCTTCCAATTTTGATAATCTTCCAACTTTAGCAGTTTAGGAACTTTCTGGCTTGTTCCTATTTCATTGTCAAAGTTAATCATAGCTTGCATCGTGGTTTGCATAGCCGCAAATGCATGAAAATCCGACATTTTTCACCGAAAATGATACTTCAAAAACTTCAAACTCAAAAACGAAGGTCTTCCAAGCGGATTTTGGGGTTCAAAACTGAACGGTACTGGCCGTAGGCGGGTACAAGTCCTAGATCTCGGAAAGACGAACGTTTTGGCTGGTATTAGCTCCCGTAACTCTTTACGGTTCTCAAGTTACGTCAGTTTTAGTGAAGGTCACTATTCTGCCAGCGTACCAAAACAAATCGACGGACCAGTTCCGGACCAAAACAATCAGGCGGATCAAATTTGTACTAGCGGACCAGATTCCGGATCAGATGAACTAGCGGACCAGAATTATACTAGCGGATCAGAAGCGGACCAGATATCTTCAGCGGATCAGATTTTGATACGGCGGATCAAAACTGGTACGGCGGACCAGAATTTTCAGCGGATCACACTGATACGCTGTAACTGCTGCGGATCAGACTGATGAAGATTGCCTAGCGGATCAAACGGCGGACCAGTCTGTTCGTTGGGCGGACCAGTCGCAGAAAACTCAAAAATCGACTGATTTTCACAAATTTTGACAATTGAAGCTGAAAACTGGATCAATATGATGCGAAAACACTCCAGGAGCATACAGAAATCATTTTTATCCTTGGAATCACTCAGAATTGGAAGAAATTGAAGAAAAACTTACCAAACCCAAGCTTTCTCTCTCTAAAACTCTGAAAATTGATCAAAAACACAGCATTAGAGCAACCAAAAGCTCTGATACCACTTGTAGATACGAGAAACGATCTTACTACTGCATGCTTTGATCAAAGTAACGAACACGAGATGTAAATAAGAGAATTCTTATTGATCACTTGAAGATACAATGAAGTTCTCTCTAGTTTCTCTCTCTAGAAACACACACAGAAAGGTGTAGAATGACAGAAGTGTTCAACTCGTTGCTTACACATTCTAACACACAGGCTATTTATAGTTAGCGACATAGCACCCAGCGTACCAACTGATACGCCGGACCATATGATCCGCCGGACCATATGGTACGCCACCAACCAAATAGACACTACAACTCACTTTAAGACATGCTCACATAGATACAATACACGAGACACTCATAGCATAGGAATATGCTCTAACAGAAGAAGTATCAGATTCTGTTAAAAAACTTTCATCATCAGCATGTTGAACAGTTAAAGCAATTGAGATCGGAGTATTATTCTTTTTAATTTCTGAATCTGCATTCCAGGCAAACCCATCTGGATGCATAAATGTATCAGTCCAATCATGAGCAAGAGTAGCAGATTTCTGTTCAACCTTTTCAGCTTTATCGGATGGATGAAAAACTAAATGTGCATGCTGACCAGTATTTAATTTACTTTCTGCAGAACTCGGACATTCTCGAGCAAAGTGACCATAAACGGAACACTTATAACATTTCACCTTAGATTTGTCCAAACCAATCTTTCCTTCCAGATTTAGTCTCTTTTTACCAGTTCTATTGAAAAATTTCTTCGTTCCACGAACCAACATAGCATATTGCCAATTCAGATCCATTTCCTCCAAATGATCATAATGAATCTGATCGTAATCTTTATTTGCTAACTCAGTATTACTCACAGCACCAGTGATAACACCAAAGTATGAAGATACCAATGCAGCATCAACGCATTATAATCATCGACAGTTTGAACAGACAATGCACTTTGAGTTGAAGAACTAGGAATTGACACAGTACAACCAGCAGATGAATAACTTGGAGTGTCAGATTTACCTGCCAGAAATGCTGTAGGGGGTGCAGAACTAAGAATATTAGACTTTCCAGCATTCAAAGTTGAATCATTGTTGCCATAATACACTGCAGGATTCTGATTTGCTCAGGAAGTGACTTGTTCACTTTTAACTCCATATCCCTAGCTTGGATTCTTTGAATCAGATCATTAAACGACAACCTTGGATAATCCTTATCATTTGTAATCATCATCACATAATTTTCCCACTTCTCTGGTAGAGCTTCCATAATCTTTTCTTTCCTATCTGCTTCATCTTTTGTAAGATTCACCAACTTCATTTCACTCATTAAATGTGCAAATCTTGCAATCAGATTTGGAATTGATTCATTTTGATAATGCTTGAAGCTATCAAATTCCTTCTTCAACACCTTTTGTCGACTTTTCTTATACTGGTCATTGCCTTCGCATCTCTTTTCTAGAGCATCCCATAAGCTTTTTGCGGTATAGTTACTTGAAAATTGATGTAGTAAATCAGTAGGCAAAGCCATTGTTAAAGTGCCATAAGCCTTTTTCTCAGCTTGATATGCTTTCTTTTGTTCACCAGAAAGTTTCCTTTGAAGAATTGGTTCCCCATCCTCACCCTTAGGATATGTATATTGTTCAGAATACGATAACCACATATCGATATCATTTGTGGAAACAAACGCTTCAAATCGTGTCACCCAACTATGATAATCTTCCAATTTAAGTAATTTGGGAACTTTCTGACTTGTTCCAATTTCATTGTCATAGTTAATCATTGTTTGCATCGTTGCCTGAACTGAATTTTGAATAGCCGCGAACGCTTAAAAATCGGACATTTTCGAAAAACTGGTTACTGTTCACTCTGAACCTCCTCCGAACCTTCTCCGAGCTACCTCCGAACTTAGTCCGATCTTAACAACGCCGAACTCTCTCCGAACTTGGCCTTCGAACGAACAAAAACCAAACAACTCCGAACTAGCTCCGAAAGATCACCTAACCCTCTCCGAACCTTGTCCGACCTCTCACCGAACTTAGAAAAGACCGAACTCAGTCCGAACCTTGAGTTCGGAGCGGTTACTCCGAAGTTGTCCGAACCTCAAACGAGACAGATTTCACTCAACCTCATTTTCTCGATTTTCAACGTTTTTACTGGAATTTTCGACATGAATTCAAGCAAACTCGATAGAAACAATCTAGAAACAAATTTTTGACGAAAAGCACACTCGAGACGATCAAACGAACTCAAAAATGATTGACATTTTCGTAAAAACATGAATTTGAACTCAAAACTCAGAGAAACACTGATTTCCGACTAGTAGAGCAAACCTAATGCTCTGATACCACTTGAAAGTGCGTGAGCGTACGGATCTTCTACTTAATCGTAATGAAATCAAAGTAATACTAGATGAAACACAAAGAGTAAATACAAATGAGCGTTGTATTAACCAGTGAGACCACAGAGTACACAGAGAATATATGACGCAGAAGCATAAACTCTTACCTCTCCTGAATACAACACATGAGACACATATTTATAGTGCTAAAATACGACCGGCCGAGCCTGAGGTTCGGCCACACGTTCGGCCATGTCCGAACTCCAGGTTCGGCCTAAGTTCGGACCTCAGCATTCTTGTGTGTATCCTTCTTGTATTCGATACTTCACGTGACGATCAAGGACCATGTATCAACAGGAAGAGATGAAGGAAGCTAATGAGGCAATGTATAAGAGTGTTAATATGATTTCTTCTCAACCAATTGACACAATGAGTTAGTTTAAAAAATTTCCACATCCTCCACCTCAATACTCATTGTATTTGGGTAAAGAAGATTTTGACAAGAAAAGAAATATAATTGGCATTCGGGCATGGCATTATGATGCTAACAAGAAATTATTTGATGTTCTGCGGAATGTGTATAGTCACGTGGAGTAGAATTCTGATTTTAATCAATTTCACTCCTGGACTAGGGTTGATTTGAATGCCCTGTTAAATGCTACATTTATCAATCGGTCAGGAAATACTGATGTTACTTTTGTTGGTAATGTGCTGAAAAAGGCTGCACAAACTGGATTCAAAGATTATGAAGTTACTGAAGATAAAGTTATCACCAAAAAGGATCCGGTTACTGGTGAAGACAAAACAGAAGTCTAGTGGCCACCAACTATCAATATTAAGGTGGTTCCTGTCACACCCCCAAAAATTCCACGCGCGACAACGCGCCGCAGGGAGCGTGACAAACCAGGATCGAACACATTAGCCATCCGAACAGTCTATATGCAATGTAAAAGTAAAACCAGAGTAAATGCGGTTATTAAATGCGGAAGCGTAAATGAACAAAGTTGTAATAATTATTCAAGCGCCAAAACATGCGCAAACCAAAAATTTATAAGTTTGATAAATAATAAGTCTATGATGCATGCATAGTAATTGTAATCCTTATGTGGTGCATCCTAGCTCGTGGCAGATAATCCAGTTTAGCGACCTGAGATATAACATGCTAAAGTGTCAACACAAAGGTTGGTGAGTTCACAGGTTTAATCAGTTCATCAGTTTAACAGTTCAGTAAAATCCAGATAATATATCAATAGTTAGCTAGACTATTTTCAAGAAATCAGTGCACGTTTGACTAGATCAACTAGCTATCCAGTTACTGAAGCTCGACAAGTTCAATTGTGCCTCGATAAGACTAAGAAGTTTATAACACCCGTTCGATATCCAATCGTGTCAGAGCGACTGACCCGGGTGGGGTTGTCAAACCCAGTAGATCTACTAAATAAGTTCCCGCTGATGTCACATTGACAGTAACTATAAAGTGAGGGCTTTATCATAAGTGTGCCACTATCATTCAGGTGATATATATCTAACAGTTCAAGTGTTTGCATGTTAATCTCCCCCAATAGGATTAAAATAAGTAAAATGGGGCCGTGAAACTCACCTTAGGTTGCTCGGCAAGGTTTCCAGACAAACAGTTAATTCAAGTAGCAAGAACGAGTCTTGTGCAAGCAATCAATCACCTAACGAGCATACGAGTATAAGTGTGTGTTCTAAACTATTACATCTAACGTAAACGATAAAAACGAAGGATCGTAAGGTTCGGAATAAGTCGAGGATGGCACGTGTGCCAAATCCGAGCGATTATCGAAATAACGCGAGAAAAACCAATATATATAGCTTTAATATATATATTTTCTAAGTTTGAGGATATCAAGAATAAATACATATATTATATATATATATATTTAAATAAATGTTCAAGTGACGTTAATATCGAATTTTGCGAGGATAAAGTATATTTATATATATTGAAGGTTATCATAAAAATATTCGATTATTTAAATAAAAATCCACCGTCATATGTTTATATATTTTAGTCTACTCAAAATATATATTTTTACCTTTTTGTAAAACTAGAACTTTTATATCAATATATATATGCACATAGATATTAGAAATCTATTTTTAATTAAAGATATCAAGTTAAACATGTTTTATAAATCAAAATATGATTTACGAGTTATAACATCTCAAATATATTTTTACGGGTTTTAAGTGTGCTATGAGATGACTTTGGTATAAAATCTAGTTGTTCAAAAGCTTAAAATACTAGTAAATAAAAAAAAACAGCAACAATGAGGGTCCTGAGGTTCGAACCCGCGACCTCAGGGTTACGATACAGCGCATGGACCACTCGGCCAGCGCCCTGTTGGTGTCAAAGATCAGATTCGCTGCATATTATGTGTAGGTCGCGACTGGGATTGATTAACAAAATAAAACAGAAAATAAAATGTGGGGGACGGGTTTCGAACCCTCGACCTCTCGCAACCAAGCCCCGCGCCCAAACCATTATGCCAGATTGGCGTCTGAGATTTAGTCGGATCCAAAAACATATAACCCGTACCCAGTCCCTGTCATCTTCTTCACCCATTAACTCCGGTGATCGGAACCCTAGTTCCGGTCGCCGGAAAATCTCGAAACTCAAATAAAACACGTAAGAATGTGCGACTAACATGTAAAGATGATTACCTTGAATTAGAGATGAGAGACGACGAGTTTTAGATGCCGAAAACGAACCCGAAGCTTACCCGCGAACACCGAGCACTAACACGAAATCTAATTCCGATTGCACCAGGTTACTCCTCAGAAACTCGCGACCACAGTGATGATCAGAATGAGGTCGAATGGTGGTGGTTCGGTGGGTTTTTGGTGGATCGCCGGAAAACTAAAAAAAACGATCGAGAGAGAGATACGAGAGAGAGAGCGAGAGAGTGTGGGGTGTCAATACAATGATATAATGATCATTGATCTCCATTGATGGCCAAAAAATAACCGACCAAGTGATTAACGGTGATTGAAATCGGTCGAAACCGATTCCCTGTCTTCAACAGCTCGTAAATGCCATTTAATTGAGTTTTGGAAATTGACACTTTCAGTCCCTCAAGGTTACAATCTAGGAAAAGGGGTTTGAGACAATTACAGAATAGCCCCTCCAGGTTTTTATTAATTAAAATCATGTTTGGTAATTGACAGAACAAGCCCTCGAAGTTTTATAAAAGATCACGGCTCTAACGGAGGTTAACAAAGGAACAAATAAACGAGGAACGTCAAAAATTTAAATCGTATAACGTTTATAAGAAAAATATAAACTTAAACGAGTACATAAAATCATAAATAATAATTCCACTTCTCCATTCAATTATCACATAAAATCATAGGTTTTAATTCTATAACTTATATATTTAGAGTGCATAAATTTGTGAGTTGTAATTAAATCCTTTAAAATCATAACATAGAGATTTAAAACTCATAACTTATATTTAAGTCACATATAACTCTATTAGTAATGGTTTGTAATTAAAATTATTCAATTACACAAATATATAAATATAGTTTAATCATATATATTCTTTTTATTCCACATAAAATCATAGAATATTAAACGTTTAATCTTTCGTGCATGCTCGTAGTGATTGATCACACAAAACCCTAATTGCTAAAGTCAACAAGTCAACACAGTTAAGCACGTAAATGTTCACACAACATTTAATACGGTTTTACGTTCAGTTAATGCTAGAAAGTGACCTGAAAAGTCGGGTTGTCACAGTATCCCCTTGTTGAAGAATTTTCGTCCTCGAAAATTGCGTAACGCGGTAAAGTTAATGAGCTAGACACAAAGAAAAAGAAAAGAAAAATTCTCAGTCGTCACATCATCCCCTTGTTGAAGAATTTTCGTCCGCGAAAATTAAACCAGTACCTGAACTAGACGAAGGCTGAACCTTGAATAGTCTGGGATATTTCTTCATCATCTGATCTTCGCGTTCCCATGTGAATTCAGGACCATGTCTCGAGTTCCAACGAACTTTAACGATTGGGATTTTGCTACGCTTTAACTGTTTAACTTCCCGGTCCATAATTTCTACTGGTTCTTCGATAAATCGAAGTTGTTCGTCCACATGCAACTCTTCTAGTGGAGTGATTAATGTCTCATCTGCTAAACATTTCTTTAAATTCGACACGTGGAAAACGTTATGGACCCCACTTAGCTCTGCTGGTAAGTTTAGTTCATATGCTGATAGACCAACTCTCTCGACGATCTCAAATGGCCCAATGTATCTTGGGTTTAACTTACCACGTTTACCAAAACGCACTACACCTTTCCAGGGTGAGACCTTTAACAAGACCTTGTCTCCTTCCTTAAATTCCAAAGGTCTACGCCGTTTATCCGCATAACTTTTCTGTCTATCCCGTGCGGCTGCCATACGATTACGAACTTGCACGATTTTCTCTGTTGTCTCGAGTACCAACTCAGGACCTGTGAGTTGACTGTCACCAACCTCGGCCCAACATAGAGGTGATCTACACTTTCGCCCGTAAAGTGCTTCAAACGGAGCTACACCAATACTGGTGTGGTAACTGTTGTTATACGAGAATTCCACTAAGGGTAAGTGTTTATCCCAACTTTCACCAAAATCGATAGCACATGCACGCAGCATGTCCTCAAGAGTTTGAATGGTCCGTTCACTTTGACCATCGGTCTGAGGATGATATGCAGTACTCATATCCAAACGCGATCCCAATGCTTCATGTAGAGATTCCCAACATTTGGATGTAAATCGAGCATCTCGATCCGATATGATAGAAACAGGTACTCCATGTCGTGCAACGATCTCTTTAAGATAAAGTTTGCCTAATGTCTCGGAGGTATCAGTTTCCTTGATCGGTAGAAAATGCGCCGACTTGGTTAAACGATCAATAACTACCCAAATTGTATCACATTTGCTTGCTGTACGGGGTAATTTTGTGATAAAATCCATGGCGATACCCTCCCATTTCCACTCGGGAATCTTTGGTTGTTGGAGTAACCCTGCCGGTTTCTGGTATTCCGCCTTAACCTTGGAACAAGTCAAGCACTTGCTTACGTAAGTGGCAATGTCTGCTTTCATCTTAGGCCACCAATAAATCAGTTTCAAATCTTGGTACATCTTATCCGAGCCTGGATGAATAGAGTAACGAGACTTATGGGCTTCATCCATAATCAATTCCCTCAAGTTTCCATACACGGGAATCCATATTCGGTTCGCACAATACCGGATACCATCTGATCTAACTTCCAATAACTTATCCATACCCCGCAAGGATTCTAACTCCATGTTCTCAGCTTTGAGTGCTTCGAGTTGTGCATTCCGGATCTGATCAGGCAAACCGCTATGAATAGTGAGTTGCAACGCACGAACTCTTCTAGGCTTGGGGTTATCCTTCCGACTTAAGGCATCAGCTACTACATTAGCTTTGCCTGGATGGTATCTAATTGCGCAATCGTAGTCATTAAGAAGTTCCACCCAACGACGTTGTCTCATGTTCAACTCCTTTTGAGCAAAGATATGCTCGAGACTTTTGTGATCAGTGTAGATAGTACACTTTGTACCATAAAGATAATGTCTCCAAATTTTCAACGCGAAAATGACTGCTCCCAACTCCAAATCATGAGTTGTATAATTCTGCTCGTGAATCTTTAATTGACGAGAGGCATAAGCTATGACTTTTTCCCTTTGCATCAGCACGCAACCTAGTCCTTGCTTCGATGCATCACAATACACCACGAAATCATCACTACCCTCAGGTAGAGATAATATTGGCGCGCTACAAAGTTTCTGCTTTAGTAGCTGAAAAGCGGCGTCATGCTTTTCATTCCAGTTATACGCCGTTCCTTTATGCGTTAGCGCCGTAAGAGGTTGGGCTATCTTCGAAAATCCCTCAATAAATCGTCTATAATAACCTGCCAAACCAAGGAATTGACGAATTTCCGTTGGTGTCTTAGGCGCAGGCCAATTCTTAATTGCCTCAACTTTGATTGGATCAACGTGAATCCCCTGATCATTAACGATATGACCAAGAAATTGCACCTCACGCATCCAGAAATCACACTTTGAAAATTTTGCATACAATTGCTCCTTCTTGAGTAACTCTAAGATCAAACGAAGATGTTGTTCGTGCTCCTCTTTAGACTTAGAATATATCAGAATATCATCAATGAAGACGATGACGAATTTATCGAGATATGGCTTGCAAACGCGATTCATCAAGTCCATGAAAATCGCCGGTGCGTTGGTTAATCCAAATGGCATAACCATGAACTCATAATGACCATAACGAGTTCTAAACGCTGTTTTTGAGACATCCTCCTCGCGGACTCTCAGTTGATGATAGCCTGATCTTAAATCGATTTTGGAATAGTAGCTAGATCCTTGTAGTTGATCGAACAAATCATCGATTCGGGGCAAGGGATAACGATTCTTGACAGTCACCTTGTTGAGTTCTCTGTAATCGATGCACATTCGAAAGGTTCCATCCTTCTTCTTAACAAACAACACTGGAGCTCCCCAGGGTGATGAGCTGGGCCTAATAAATCCCTTTTCAAGCAGTTCTTGAAGTTGAGTATATAGCTCTTGTAACTCATTTGGTGCTAAACGATAAGGTGCACGAGCAATAGGTGCTGCTCCAGGAGCAAGATCAATCTGAAATTCGACTTCTCGATGAGGCGGTAGACCTGGTAGATCTTCCGGAAAGACTTCAGGAAAGTCCTTCACGATCGGGATATCTTCAATTCTCTTCTCCTCATTCGTTTTCTCTGAAATATTCGCAAGAACAGCAAAATGTCCTTTACGCAAACACTTCTGCGCCTTGAGATAAGATATCACACCCATAACAGTACCACACTTTTCTCCTTGAACTGAGAGTAATTCTCCACTAGGCAACGGTATCCGAACAATCTTCTCATGACAAACGATTTCAACACGATTCTTGGATAGCCAATCCATTCCCACAATGACATCAAAACTTCCCAAGGAGATGGGCATAAGATCTATTTCTAATTTATGGCCAGCCAATTCCAATTTACAGTCTTTAACTAAATGGGTGGACTCAACAAGTTTACCATTAGCAAGTTCAACTACGTATTTAGCATCTAAAGGAGTCATGTTGGCATTTATCATATTGCTAAATTTAGTAGATACGAAGCTTCTATCGGCACCAGTGTCAAACAAGACTAGAGCATAATATCCGTTAAGAGAAAACTTACCGGTAACGACATTTGGATCTGCTCTGGCATCTCCCGAGCCTATAACAAAAGCTCTACCCCTGGCACCATTTCCTCCGTTGTTCCCATTGTTGTTGTTATTATTGCCATTGCGATTGTTGTTGTTGTAGTTATTGTTGTTTCCACCGTTCAGCTGAGGACAATTCCTCTTTATGTGGCCTTCTTTCCCACAATTAAAACAACCTTTAGGGGCTTCAGCATCCTGAACTTGTTTCCCATTATTTTTGGCAGGGCAATCCTTAGATTGATGCCCCTTATTACCGCATTTGGCACACAAATACCTGTCACATGGACCATAGTGGTGGTAGTTGCACTTGTTGCACTGTGGGTACTTGCCCACATAACCCTGTTGCCCTTGGTTCTGATTATTCTGCTTCTGAGAATTTGATGAGAAATTCCTGGAATTGTTGAATTTGCGGTTCTGGTTTTGATGGTTCTGCTGATTTGAAGACTTGTTTCCAGACTGGTTCCCAGAATTATCCCACTTTCTTTTGTTGTCAGAGGCTCCAGAAGTTCCTTTCTTAGGAGGTAAGACTCCTTGATCAACCGCTTGATTCGTGAGCCTATTAGCAATCCTTACAGCATCACGAATAGTCACAGGGTTTGAAGCAGTCACCATTCCCTGGATTTGGGGCACTAAACCCTTGATATACAGCTCGATTCTTCGGTAAGCAGGTGTGGCGATTCTAGGACACAAATTCGCAAGAGAATTCGAGCGAGTAGTGTAAGCTTCAATGTCCGACCCCTCCATCTTGAGGTTATACAGCTCAGTTTCCAATTTCTGGATCTCGTCCCGTGGACAATACTCTTCTTGCAAAAGTTCCTTGAATTCAGCCCAAGGCATGGCATTGGCTTCTTCAATCCCCAGCATCTGCACCTCAGTCTTCCACCAGGTGAGAGCCGGTCCTTCCAAAGTACCCGTGGCAAATTTCACTTTGCTAGCCTCAGGACAGTTGCACATCTCAAAAGCAGATTCCACTTTTTCAATCCAGTGGAGTAGGCTAACAGCTCCTTCAGTTCCTTTGAACTGATTAGGCTTACAGTCCATGAAAGTCTTAAATGTAGCATTACCTGTACATACATTCATACAATCATTCAATCACAGATTACCAATATGTGTGATCACATCAACAACAAAACACGAATTTCGTGTTACCTTGGGGTGGCCCTGCATTGCCTGCACCTTGGACATGTGCCGCTAAAGCATCAGCCACATGTTGGTTGATTAGTGCAGCCAATTGAGCCGGTGTCATGTTTGGTACATTTCCGTCTGCCATTATCTTCAATTCACAATTACCCAAAATGAGAATAAGATATAACATGAATCACAACAACCATCACATAAGTAATAAATTACTTCACAAGAGACAACCACATATTAAATAGTAAATCCCATTTCAAATAAAATGCAACTCGTTCACAAATTATCCAACAGAAATTCAAAATTCAAAATGCATAGTCTTGGGAACATCCTCCCGATAAACAAACAACCAAACAAAACAAATGTGAAAACAAATAACTCAAGAGCTATCATGATCACTGGATGCATCAGGCATCTCCTCCTCTGGTTCCTCTTCAGGATCCTCTTCAGGTTCTTCCTCGGGATCCTCTTCAGGTTCTTCCTCAATAGGTTCATCAATAGGTTCTGCCGGAGCCGGAGGTGCAGCCAGAGCCGGAGTCGGAGATGCAGCCCCCCTAGCCAACTCAAGCTCAGCAACTCGAGCCGTGAGTTTCTCAACCAGCTCTGAGAGGTGATTCACCTGATAATATGTGTCACTCAGTCTTACTTGATACTCGACCAGACGCTCATTAGCCCCTTTCAACTCTCCCCTAAGGATAGCAACTCTGAGACTGGTGTTGGCTCCATTATCTTGCAGCTCCCTGACCATATCAAACAGCCTCCTAATGTCCCTGAGCGCGCGGTCAAACATAGAAACTATTGCCGCGACGACCCTTTCAATAGCATACGGCAGTTCGGGTAGAAAGAATCGAGTTGACGACGGCTCTGTTGGAGTAGGTGGCACTTGCTCCCGATGAACCCAACTGGCCACAAGTGACTCGTACCAGTTCCAGCTGCCGTTGTCCCTTCCACGAACAACAATAGGTTCTCCATAAACGTGGCCCTCGGAATTTATCCTCCGAACACCATGAGTCGGGGTAGTAGGACCCGTAGAAATCCGCCTGCTGGTGACGGATGGGGATGATGATGATGATGATTGGGAAGCGGATATCCATCCAGCCATGTCTGCATATATACCATATATATATACATATATAAGTACAAGTAACACGTAGTCAAATAGTCACATACTAGTGTGTGTGTTCGAGTGTATGACTAAGGTGTGTCTAAGGCTATAGTCGGTCTACTAATGCAAACCTAGTTCACTATAACCAATGGCTCTGATACCAATCTGTCACACCCCCAAAAATTCCACGCGCGACAACGCGCCGCAGGGAGCGTGACGAACCAGGATCGAACACATTAGCCATACGAACAGTCTATATGCAATGTAAAAGTAAAACCAGAGTAAATGCGGTTATTAAATGCGGAAGCGTAAATCAACAAAGTTGTAATAATTATTCAAGCGCCAAAACATGCGCAAACCAAAAATTTATAAGTTTGATAAATAATAAGTCTATGATGCATGCATAGTAATTGTAATCCTTATGTGGTGCATCCTAGCTCGTGGCAGATAATCCAGTTTAGCGACCTGCGATATAACATGCTAAAGTGTCAACACAAAGGTTGGTGAGTTCACAGGTTTAATCAGTTCATCAGTTTAACAGTTCAGTAAAATCCAGATAATATATCAATAGTTAGCTAGACTATTTTCAAGAAATCAGTGCACGTTTGACTAGATCAACTAGCTATCCAGTTACTGAAGCTCGACAAGTTCAATTGTGCCTCGATAAGACTAAGAAGTTTATAACACCCGTTCGATATCCAATCGTGTCAGAGCGACTGACCCGGGTGGGGTTGTCAAACCCAGTAGATCTACTAAATAAGTTCCCGCTGATGTCACATTGACAGTAACTATAAAGTGAGGGCTTTATCATAAGTGTGCCACTATCATTCAGGTGATATATATCTAACAGTTCAAGTGTTTGCATGTTAATCTCCCCCAACAGGATTAAAATAAGTAAAATGGGGCCGTGAAACTCACCTTAGGTTGCTCGGCAAGGTTTCCAGACAAACAGTTAATTCAAGTAGCAAGAACGAGTCTTGTGCAAGCAATCAATCACCTAACGAGCATACGAGTATAAGTGTGTGTTCTAAACTATTACATCTAACGTAAACGATAAAAACGAAGGATCGTAAGGTTCGGAATAAGTCGAGGATGGCACGTGTGCCAAATCCGAGCGATTATCGAAATAACGCGAGAAAAACCAATATATATAGCTTTAATATATATATTTTCTAAGTTTGAGGATATCAAGAATAAATACATATATTATATATATATATATTTAAATAAATGTTCAAGTGACGTTAATATCGAATTTTGCGAGGACAAAGTATATTTATATATATTGAAGGTTATCATAAAAATATTCGATTATTTAAATAAAAATCCACCGTCATATGTTTATATATTTTAGTCTACTCAAAATATATATTTTTACCTTTTTGTAAAACTAGAACTTTTATATCAATATATATATGCACATAGATATTAGAAATCTATTTTTAATTAAAGATATCAAGTTAAACATGTTTTATAAATCAAAATATGATTTACGAGTTATAACATCTCAAATATATTTTTACGGGTTTTAAGTGTGCTATGAGATGACTTTGGTATAAAATCTAGTTGTTCAAAAGCTTAAAATACTAGTAAATAAAAAAAAAACAGCAACAATGAGGGTCCTGAGGTTCGAACCCGCGACCTCAGGGTTACGATACAGCGCATGGACCACTCGGCCAGCGCCCTGTTGGTGTCAAAGATCAGATTCGCTGCATATTATGTGTAGGTCGCGACTGGGATTGATTAACAAAATAAAACAGAAAATAAAATGTGGGGGACGGGTTTCGAACCCTCGACCTCTCGCAACCAAGCCCCGCGCCCAAACCATTATGCCAGATTGGCGTCTGAGATTTAGTCGGATCCAAAAACATATAACCCGTACCCAGTCCCTGTCATCTTCTTCACCCATTAACTCCGGTGATCGGAACCCTAGTTCCGGTCGCCGGAAAATCTCGAAAGTCAAATAAAACACGTAAGAATGTGCGACTAACATGTAAAGATGATTACCTTGAATTAGAGATGAGAGACGACGAGTTTTAGATGCCGAAAACGAACCCGAAGCTTACCCGCGAACACCGAGCACTAACACGAAATCTAATTCCGATTGCACCAGGTTACTCCTCAGAAACTCGCGACCACAGTGATGATCAGAATGAGGTCGAATGGTGGTGGTTCGGTGGGTTTTTGGTGGATCGCCGGAAAACTAAAAAAAACGATCGAGAGAGAGATACGAGAGAGAGAGCGAGAGAGTGTGGGGTGTCAATACAATGATATAATGATCATTGATCTCCATTGATGGCCAAAAAATAACCGACCAAGTGATTAACGGTGATTGAAATCGGTCGAAACCGATTCCCTGTCTTCAACAGCTCGTAAATGCCATTTAATTGAGTTTTGGAAATTGACACTTTCAGTCCCTCAAGGTTACAATCTAGGAAAAGGGGTTTGAGACAATTACAGAATAGCCCCTCCAGGTTTTTATTAATTAAAATCATGTTTGGTAATTGACAGAACAAGCCCTCGAAGTTTTATAAAAGATCACGGCTCTAACGGAGGTTAACAAAGGAACAAATAAACGAGGAACGTCAAAAATTTAAATCGTATAACGTTTATAAGAAAAATATAAACTTAAACGAGTACATAAAATCATAAATAATAATTCCACTTCTCCATTCAATTATCACATAAAATCATAGGTTTTAATTCTATAACTTATATATTTAGAGTGCATAAATTTGTGAGTTGTAATTAAATCCTTTAAAATCATAACATAGAGATTTAAAACTCATAACTTATATTTAAGTCACATATAACTCTATTAGTAATGGTTTGTAATTAAAATTATTCAATTACACAAATATATAAATATAGTTTAATCATATATATTCTTTTTATTCCACATAAAATCATAGAATATTAAACGTTTAATCTTTCGTGCATGCTCGTAGTGATTGATCACACAAAACCCTAATTGCTAAAGTCAACAAGTCAACACAGTTAAGCACGTAAATGTTCACACAACATTTAATACGGTTTTACGTTCAGTTAATGCTAGAAAGTGACCTGAAAAGTCGGGTTGTCACAGTTCCACTGTTAGATGCTATTGAAGATGAAACCTTGGTGAATTCTTTTGAATCTTGGCATTTTGGTTCCACTGTAGTAGTATGCAAAGGTATTGATCACAGGTTTTATGATACAACGGATCTGCTCAAATTTGGTGAAAAAAATATCAAGATACTAGTTGTTGCTCCTATCCTCCGAATCACTAATAACGAGGAAGATGATGATCAAGTAAATGTATTTTCTTTGGCAGCTAAGGTGATCGTGCAGAAGAATTGGTGGTAAACTAAAAAGGAGCGTACTTTCTCTTTCAGCGTACCATGAAGCTCTAATGTCGTAAGCCTAGGGGAGGATTGTAAAGGGCTATTTTAGAGGCTTACACATTAGATATTATTTCTAGTTAACGTGGTCTTGGTTGTAATTAGTAATTGCTTAAATAGAGTTTGTGGGCTAATTTTTACATGGATTAGTGGGCTTTTAATAGATCTGGTCAAAATTAGGGTTGAGAGAGGTGATGATTTGCGAAATCTATATAAGTAAATCATCACCTACTTGTTTAGGTTGTTGATCTATTTTTTCTCTCAACCGGTTCTTATTTTCAAGGTGTAATCATATTTGGTTGTTCTAAACTCTTGTGTTATATGATTTCTATATCATTCAAGTAACTGGTTAGTTTTTTTGTTACATTCTCGATTACTATTTTATATCTTGAATCAATACAAGTTGTGATTCCTCCACTTCTCGTGTGTCTAATATCGTGTAAGGTCTGTTTGTGTTCCTTCATTCCCAAATTTTTCAATGCAACAGGTACGCAACAGTGTTAGGAGCAGTTTATGACTTGTCTCATTCTCATTGGTTCAGTTTTGAATGAGATAAGATCGAAAGACCATTCGGTTTTTTTACCATATCACCTTTTTAGTTTTTTTAGTTCTTTAATCTGAATGTTAATCAAATAAAACACATCTATGCGTTCACGAATACAAGGCGAACCTATGGTGATCGATTTCATGTCAAATGTTGGTCTAAAACAAAAGTTACGGTTTTGAAATTTTTATTCGGTTAAACGTTGTACCAAATGACTTCATTTGCTGAATGACATCATTTGATGCTCATTCGGCTGGCTCAATGTCATTCGGCCAATCTATCTCATTCGGTGGTCATTTGTTGGCTCTCTCATTTTGTGAAATTTTTTATATGAGATTTGTGATTAATGTGATGTTTCTTTTGTGAATCAGAAATGGCAGTTAACCCGAGCTTGGATACCAGACCCAAGCACAACATCTGTGCTTATCTGGTTCCCTCTGTTAATCATCAAGCAAATTTTGGAGGGATGTTCGTGTTTTTTAACCGTTCAAGAATAATCTATGCTATTACAACTCGCTGAAAACCATATTCTGATATCTTGAATGAGTTATGGCATTCTGCCCATTTCAACAAAACGGCGACCCCGCATCAAATCGAAGCTACAGTTCAGAACAATCCGGTGATTATAATTTAATCCTTGATTAGACAGGTTATGCAATTTGATGATGCTGAGGGAGATCCTGTGGTTCTTAATTGCTTATGTGGTTAGTGTTCTTAAAAGGATCATATATTATGGTGATCTATACGTGGAATGGTTCAAGAAGTCTAATCTTTTAATTCCGTACAAGTTTCTGTGTCATGTGTTACTGCACTATATTGGTAACCGTTTGGCGAGCCATGATGAGGGGTAGATCAAGATAGTTTCAGCTATGGTAGCATTTACAATTTTTCAAAGTTGGTGTTTCTAAACATGATCGATAACATTAAAACAAGACAGAAAAAGGTTTTGATGTATCCGAGGTTCCTGCAGATGATATCTTTCGAAGAATGCTATTCTAGAGATTCCGTTGTAGCTTATTACTGCTGCTACCATTACTAAGTTAGCAGTATACAGAAATAAGAGTGACAACCGTCCTCTTTTGAAGTGATTGATCGGGAATACTGCTGATCCGAATTACGTTGAACCATCGAATGGTGCTCCAAGACACGTGGAATTGGATTATTCGATGTATGTTAGAGGTCATGAAGTGATGGATGATGATGATGATGAAGCTCCGGTATTTAATGAAGCTGTGCAAGAACTTGTTGTAAACGAAAATGTGCAAGTTCATGTTATTCAAGCTGAATTTGTTCAGGGAGGTGAGAATCAAGATGATTTGAATGTTGTTAATGTTGGTGGTGACCAAGTTGATGAGAATTTTAAGAGAGATGATGGTGCTAGTGCTGATGGTTCAGATTTCGATGATGATTCATCTGATAATGATCATCCTAATGATTTTATTATGGTAGAGCCTAACCAGAAACAATTATCTTTCAGAAAGTGTTCTGATGAATACCATACTTTTGTCTTGTAGAAGTATGAGTATTGATCCTCAAGGTGGAGATTCTAGTCAAGCGGATGTGTCTGACGAAGACTATATTCCTTCCCCACCAAAAGATGATAAGGGGAAGCAGCCTGCTGCTTCGGTCTCACCGAAAGGAAAGGAAAAGGGTCCATTTCCTAATATGAAGATTGTTCTTAAGATAAAGACAGGTGTTGTGGTTAAACTTGCTCAGAAGAGGAAAGCAACGCAGGTGGTGTCACAAGGTCCTTCACCTAAAGTATTGAAGCCTATTTTGAGATCGTCTATAATGTCTTCTCGAGTTCTTTCTCCAAATTCGTTAAGGAGTGCTTTAGTTGTGTCTTCTGTTCCACATACAAGTTGGCCAATATTTCAAATATTCAAGCTTCTGTTCCAGTCTCTTCTAGTGCTCATGTCTTTGAAAGAACAACTGGTGCTCAAAGAAATACTTCTTCAGTTTGTTATGCTTTTCCAACAGCTTCAATCTCAATGTCAAGTTTTTCACCGCCAAATTTCAGTCTGGCGTATATGCAATCTTTTGATGCCATGGATTTTGATGCTATATTTTCTTCTCCTCAAGCTCCATGAATGATTACTTCTGGTCCTTCTAATCTGTCTGAGAGACCAATTCAAGAGCAATTGACCTATTTGACAAATTTGTTGTTTCAGCAAACCGAGCAGATTGCATTAGTGAAAGCTCGTGATGATGCTAATTCTTTAGCTATTGCTAAACTTTATGCTGCCAATGAAGAAAAGTCAAGGGCCATGGTGAAATATTCGTCTGAAATTCATTAGCTGAAGAAGCAAGTGAGATTGTTGTCTGAATAATTCAATGCTAGGGGGAGATAAGGGGAAGAAAGAAATATGATGATAGTTGTAAAGAAGATGATTTATGGAGATTATAAGACGATGATCATTCGAGGCAATATGATAATCCAAATTCCGCTGTTGATGCTACTACATATCCGACTATGCATGAGGGGAGTCTGCTACTACTGAAGGTGAAGGAAGCAAGTTTACTAGTCCCGATGGTAGAGATGTTTATGATGTGACTCCAATTACTGCTGTCAGAGAGCCGACTGCGAAGGTTACTTCAGATGTTGGTATTATTGAAGATGGGGAGTACATTCATTCTCTAACCAGGAAACAACTTGCAGGATTGTTTGAATTAAATCGTGAGGAAATTGATCGAACTCCTGTTTTTGATGCCGAGTCTGATGATGCTGAATATGATGATGTAGAGGTAGAAGTTGAGGATAAGACTGCTGAGGAGTATCCTGAGATGTATTCTAACTTCAATGAAACACCATATTTGAGCTGTTTGATGATGAAAAACTGAATGAAGCACATGAGAACCTGAAAAAGAGAGAAAGTGTTGTTAATACTGAAGCTGATCCCGTTGTTGCTGATGTGCGTGAACAATAGCATCAAAAAAATTTGATGAACTTATGAAGAGTTTCCATGCGAACTACGTTCCACCGTCGAAGTAAATCAAACAATGCAAGCACGCCAATTATAAGGTTCAGATTATTGGAAACATCATAGGCTGGATGTATGACTCGCAGTTGAAATGCTATGTGTAAATTTATAAGCGTCGGATCGTCTACTCGATCTAGCTATTTCGGATGAGAAACCTAATTAAAAAACTGTTTGATTGATCAACAAATGTTCAATTACAATCTGGAACTCATAGAGAGAAACACCGTACAATACACACACTTAACACTCAGTTAACACACAACTCGTCACTGAATTACAAAGCAAAATGGGTATTTATACCCAGTTACACGAACCCACCCAAACTGTGAGTTCGCATGATTCCAACTCACCCGAAGTGTGACTTCGGGTGACACTTCGTGTCAGTTCGTGTAACACCATTTTTGCAGCTTCATCTTGTTCAGATACTTTACACAACGAACCAATTATGCTCTAACACTATGTGATTAAGCGAGAGTTTGGTATTTAATACTTCATATTTCCATATGATTTCAGTTCTCTACCAACATGGGATATCCGTGAGATTGCTAGAAGAAAATTGACCAACTACGGAGATTACCAGTATGCTGATTGGTTTGAGAGGCAGATTAGGTGTCATTGCTACGAAAATAAGTTTCAGTTTGTGAAACCGAGGAGGCCAAAGTACGTTAAGTCTAAAGAAGATTCATCCAATCACAAAGAAAGCTTTGTTGATCTTGATGTTTAAGCCTCCAAGCATTTTGAAAAAGATTCCTTTAAGGAAAATGAAACATGCCTTTATGAAAGGATCGAAGTGGTGGTAGTACGATGAAAAGACTGGAGAGGCTATGATCGTTTTGGAAGACGAAAACAAAATAGTAAGATATTTGATCCAATGTGCTTGTCAACCTGTCTGAAGTTGATATTCGAGAGCTATATTACAGCCAGATTTGGTACTGGTTAGAGTTCACGGAAAAAGCTCTACAATTCCAACGTTCTATCAGGGTTTGTTTTGCTTTCAACATTAGAAGATGGAAGAACAGACATAAATTTTAGAAGGAGAAGTGAGGAGAGAAGTCTAGCAAATGACAAGGAGGGATCAGTGTGCTAGAGGTTGTAGAATAGCTTGAGTAGAAACTATGTAATGTGTAGTGGAGAATGAGTTCCACCGAATGAGTGGCAAATGATGTAAGTGGCCTATACGGATCTTGTTCAGTTATATCATGTTAGTGCGTTATATGTTCATCATGTGAAGTTTTAGAAGATTTGTGTGAAGTATCAAGAACAAGACAAGGTTACAAGATAGGTTGTGTCCGAACTGACCCGAAGTGGCAGTTCGGGTTCACACGAACTGACCCGAAGTGGTAGTTCGTGTGATCTCCAGTTCGCACAGTTTTGAGTAACTATAAATAGCTTCATCTTGTATAGTTTGATAACTTTCTGGTCATATCTTGTGTGTTTTGTTTTTGTGAGTAACTCTAGAAAGCTTAGCACTACAAATCTCATTTGGATTTACTTCTTTGTGTCGATTTCTTAACTCGAATTACTTTGATCACACATTGATCGAGTAGACGATCCATCGCTCACGAACTTACAAGTGGTATCAGAGCTTTCGGTTCATTCTACTGATCAAATCATCAATGTTTTTCGAGTTTTTGGTTCAAAAAATGGGGTTTTTGAAAATATTGTATGTTTCTGCTTTCATTTTTTTAGTGAAAAATTCAATCCTAAATCATTTCTCTCAAGTATATCTGATTTACTGCTAAAAATATCATTCAAAAACACTCAAATCATGAAAATTGATTAAAAAATGATCCAGATCGGTTGAGTTCAAAAGAAGAAGAGATTAAATGCTATAAATGTGCTGGTTTAAACAACAAAAATGCAAGTTTGGAAAGAGATCTTAAGTCGTTGACTGAAGAGATTGTTGTGCTGAAGCAAGATTTGAAGAGTTTTCATTAATGAAAATTTACTGAAAGAGAAAGCTGATTTATTAAAAAAGAAAGCTGATTTGTTAGAAGAATGTGAGAAAGCCAAAGCTGAAGCTAAAGAAGCTGTTGAAGACTTTGACGCATTATTTCAGAAAAGTTATCATTTTCAACAGAAATATGAAAAATCCAATGCAATTGATGTTGAAGCTGCTGATAGGATATTGAGTCTTCAAGAAGAACTTTCTACACTTTAAGATGCAAATGTACTTCTCTGAGATAAGAATGAAGTCTTCAATAAAAATGTTGACATTTTCAAGAAGAACTGGGAGAAGGTGACTGAAGAAGTGTTAGCTGAATGTGAAATCAAGAAAAGGAAAACGTAAGAGCTGACCCATGACACGGTAAGTGGTCAGTCCGTTTGATAAAATTAAAACAGACCTCTGACCAAGTTTGAATCACTGACTGAATCCCTAAAAAATACATCGCTGACCGAGTCTTTTTCGTTTCCTAAAAAATACGCATATCCTCTACCTTCGCCCTAAATTTCAAAACTGAAGCAGCTTGCCGCCGATCACGCTCCTCCACCAGCGCTCCTCCGCCGCTCGTGCTCCACCACCAGCGCTCCTCCGCCACTCACACAGTGATCTTCCACCACTCCATAGTTGCTCCAATCCTAAATCGCTACCAGCAAACTTCAAGCGAAGCTCATCCGCTCTAGCCCTAAATTGTTACTAGCCTACAACCGGTATTTCCTCTTTGATTCAATTTCTCAATTCCTAACATTAAAACATCGTTGATACTGTTTCCTAAATTACTGATATTCATCTGCAATTTTTTACAATTTTGTTGGTAATCCTTTTGATGTTAATATGGTTTTGGATTTACATCTTCAGTAGTTCTTTATGTCAATCAATTGATAAAATCTTCACGTTTTTGTTAGAATTAGATAAGGTTTTGATGTGTTGAACTTGATCTTTTAAGAGCTTTTTTAAACTTAAAATTGATACATGGGTTAATTTTTTGGTGATTCATATGTTGTAGTATTTTGACCCTGTGTCACTGTTAATTTCGATCTCGTCATGACCATCATTATCTCATCTGCAGCTATTTGCAACTAATGAATAATGACCAAGAATCTATAAAAAACACATATAAAATACCCTCAACATGAGTAATTGGAGGCTTGAAAGGCCGATGCTTCTTTTGGGATCAAACTATATTCAAAATCAGTTTTATATTACATATTATTTGGATGAATACAGATTATGGGTTATGCTATTTTCATGTTTTTATTTCCCTTTTATTTTAGTTAACATCTATTTCTATGCTCATTTTTATAATGACTGTTTGGATATTCAAGTCTACTTGATGTTATGCATCTACTTGTTGTTTTGTTGATACTTGAGTTGTTTTGTTGATACTTGATGCTCATTGTTCGGAGCAAAACGTGTATGTTCCGGACACGCGAACCGGCCCACACCAGACCGCCCCAGGCCCATCGTGTGAGAGGTAAATCAGCCTAACTTGATGCTCATTGTTGTTTTTATTGTAGGTTAGTTGACATATTTTTGTGGTATTAGTTGTGTTGTTCTTTTACTCTGGATAATGCATTCGTTATTTTTTAGGGTTCTGCATCTAGGTTCTATATGTATGTTATCTATTTTGATAAGTTCTTTGGCCTTATTCTTCTTTATTTTGGGGAATGCTTACCTTTTTTTCTTCATAAATTGTTAAATTCTTGTTACTTTCTGTTTTTTATAAGTTCCTTTTTTGGTTCATAAAGTTATACCCTTTTGTTACTTTCTTGATAAGTTCTTTTTTTTGTTCATAAAGTTACACCTTTTTGTTACATTCTGTTTGGTTATGATTTTTTTTCTTAGACCTACAAGTAATTTACAAATAATTTTTAGAACTCATATTAAAGATTTTCATATTGATTTATAGCTCTTGGTTTGGTTTATATAGCTCTTGCTTTGTCAATTTTCTTGCTTAATTTGTTATATACATGAACTTGGAATTGATTTTTAATATGTATCTAGATATGTCTGAAAAAAGACCTGGAGTTAGTTTGAAGTCGAAATCTATGGACAAAGCTTTTCTCGAAGCATGTCTAGACGAAGTAACAATTAACGGCCGGGAGGGTACTACCTTGAAAGGATGCTCATGGAAAGTAGTTGGGGAAAAAATTAAAAATGAACATAATTTCATAGTTGATCGAGTACAAGTGAAAAATCGCTATGACTACATAAAAAAAGTTTGGCGCTTGGGTGAAACTGAGGAACAAAACAAGGAATCTTTATAGTTCTGTAACAAATACTTTTAGTATGAATGATGAAGAATGGGTCGCAAAGGGAAAGGTATTTTTATATTATGAGTATTTTATAACTATAATTATTATCTTTTAGTATTTTGATTTTATTTATAAAATTTTTGAACAGTTGGACAAGTATGTAGAGAAATTGAGAAATGCGCCCTCATTTATCCTGATCTTTGTACCAAATTGTTTGAGGGGGTGATATTGACCGGCGTTCACTGTTGGGAGCCATCTTCTACACTTCCTCATCCTGCTAAAGAATTTTCTACGCATACTATGGTTGATTTTCAAATCCCCGCATGCAAGTGATGAATCATGTGGCTGATCAAAACATAATGAAGATCAAGGAAATAGCAAAAGAGTTCGTAGAAACACATTTGATGAAAATTTAAGAGAAGTTGGGAAGGAAATTGTGAATGTTGCAAAGATGTTGATGGAAAGTGAACTCTCGAATAGAGAGAACGAGAATGAACGTTTGGAAAGAGAGAGAGAGAAAATGATTTAGATGCATGTATGGAGAAGTTAGAGAAAATGGAGCGGAGGGAAGGAGATCCAAGATACGACATGGCTCTTTTCTTATTCGGTGAAAGTGTTGATCTTAGAAATGTTTGGTTGCGTCTTAAGACGTCGAGTTGCGAGTCATGGGTGAGAAATGCTGGAAGGAAGTTTGCTTCTTGTTTTCTTATAGACGACTTATCATATGATTTATTGTTTTCTTTTAGTATGGTATGACTTGTATGAGTTTTGGGTGACTTTGGTATGATTTGTATGGTCTTAGTATGAATTTGGTATGACTTTGTGATGGCTTTTAAGTTACATGTGGATGACTTTTTATATAAAATTTAATAGGTCACATATGTATACGAAAGGTGAAATTATAGCTTTCCTTTTTCTTTCGTGGTATTGGTTGATGTTGGTCCGGAAAAGGAAAAGAGGAATTGAAAGAATAAAAGACAATGATTCTGCGTTAACCGGGCATGCGTATACACAAGAATTACTACATGGATCATCTACACAATGTCATGAAATGATGAGGGTTTCATGCGAGGCTTTTGTACTATTATGCAATGATTTTGAACAACGAAATTGGTTGCAGGCTAGTAGGACGATAAGCACGGAAGAGAATATGGCTATGTTCTTACATATTATAGGGCATAATGAACGTTTTTGAGTTGTTAAACGACAATTTCAGCACTCTACTCAAACAGTTCATCAATGTTTTCACGAGGTTCTGGTTGCAATGTTGCTTTTTGCAAAATAAATTATAGTGCCAACATCTTCCGATGGAACTACAAATATATCAAAACGACATCAAAGGCTAAAAGACATATTTCCCGGAGCAATAGGTGCTTTAGATGGAACTCTTGTACATGTAGTGTTCCCTGCTAATCAACAACCTTGTTTTACGGTAAGAGGAAAAAGTTAATGTTATCAAAATGTGCTAGGAATATGTGATTTTAATATGATATTCACATTTGTATGGGCTGGAAGGGAGAGTATAACACATGATTCGTGAGTTCTAATATAAATTGCATCTAATCCGACTTCTGGATTTCGATTCCCTCCACCAAGTTTGTTTTCTAACTATAACTTTTATTATTAAATATATTACATTTATTCTTTATATAATAGATGTCAAACTCACATTTATAGGTAAATATTACCTTTGTGATGCTGCATATACAAACACTCGTGGACTTATGACACCTTACCGCAATACGAGGTATTGGTTAGCCGATTTTCGACGGAGACGAGCGTTAACTATGGCAGAAAGATTCAATCATGCCCATGCATAACTTAGAAATGTTATTGAGTGTGCTTATGGTGTGCTGAAGGCGTGATTTCCAATCTTAAAACAAATGGCTCCTTATCCCTTTTCAGTGCAAAGAGACGTTGTCAGAGCTTGTTTTGCAGTCCAGAATTTTATACGAAAATACAATATTCAAGATGCATTATTTATGGACTTTGAAGAGATCACTATGGTTATCCCTAATGTACAAGGTGGAGGAAGTGAGGGCATAAAATGGGGTTCATAAGGCGTTGAATATATGACTACTTTGTGTAACCATATTGCTAATCAACTATTTTCAAGTGCTTCAAGTTAAAGTTGTATGAGTTATGCTTGATTTGGCTTTTGTATGACATTTTGAATTATAAGCTATTATGTGTGTTTTAAAGCTGGTTATTTTTAATCATCATTGAACACAAGATAAAATAGAAATTTTGTTATTATTTTTTTATCGTTTCTATAAATAAAGATACAATTATGGGTTTTAACTTTAAAAAATGTACTTTCATTTAATAAAAAGACATTTAATATTATAAAAGAACACGTTTCATTTCTTTTTTAATACGTGCTACAAAAATTATTGTATTGATTTTTTTCAATATTTTTTCTTTTATTTTAATTTACTTTTTTATAAAATGTTTTTAATACATAAAAAACAAATAGCTATATACATTACTCAGTCAGCTCTTACCCAGTCAGCTACTATCAAACACCCAAGTTTCAACGAGAGTTCCTGACTCAGTCAGCTCTTACTCACCCAGCTCTTACTCAATCAGCTCTTACCTAGTTAGCAATTATCAAACAACCCCTAAGTCTCAAAAGGATTTGTTTGCTGCTCAACAAAAGACTTCTAAATTAAAGTTGGAAATTTTGGAACTACAGAGACAAGTCAAGAATTGAAATTTATCACCAACATTGTTGTATTTTCTGTACAAGAAAGATAAAAGTGATAATAGTGCAATAGAAGATGATATCCACAAGGTTCCTTCACAGTGGATTTATCTAAGCTTTCATATGCTCCTGTTGATCCAAACCCTGAGTTGCTTGATTATTCAAAGTTTACTACTCCTGCCAAGAAGAAAGTATCTCAAACCAAGAAGAAGAAAGAGAAAGTTAGTGAAGCTCCAAAGTTCACATCTGATTCATCATTGCTAGAGAATGAAGTTGTGTTTGATAAGAGTGTAACTGGTACTTCTACTTCTACATCATCTGAAGTTGAAACTGCTAAGATTTTGGTGCAAGAGAATAAAATATCAGCAATTAATGTCAATTTTACTCAACACGCACATCAAACAAGTGCTTCTGGTAGTTCCTATGCTGAATCATCAAAATCCTCTGGTTTTAAACACAAAGGTTTGGGTTATCAAGTTAAGGAAGTGCATGTTCAAGCTCAATCTTCAAAGAAGAAAGAAAATGTTTTGAAGACCAAAAATAAAACGAAATCACAACCCCAGAAGAAGCAAACTGCTGCTTTTTATTCAAAGAACAATTCTTATTATTCTAGAGGTTCGTCATCTGACTACAAAGTGTCATCGTGGAGTAAATCTCTGAGGTATGATTCTTCTGATGATTTCTTTAATACGTTTGATTCTGATAATTTATCACTTTCTAAAAATTCAAAGAAGTTTACCAATGATTTTGAGCTTCGTGAACGCATTTGTTATGCATATTGTCCAACGACTGCATATGTCCACAAAAATGCTAAATATGTGGATACATATGGTCAAAATTTTTATGAACCTTGGTCTCCATAGTTTAAATCAACTAGTAAGCCGTTTTGGTCCCGACCAAAGACGCCGGTTAAAAACTTTTCAGGTTCTGATTCGAAAATTTCATCTAGAATGATATGGAAACCAAAGGTTGTTTCCAAGGCCAACAAAGAATACGTGGAAGACACCGGGCGACTCGACGCTGTTGAATGGGTCGATCCCAATGCAACTAATGTTTCATTTGGTGTCAACAGGTATTTCAGGAAGACCTATTGGTAATTGAAAGACTGCTGATGGTGGACTATCTGTGGTTTAACTTAAAATTAATTTCAAATGATTTTCAAAGTCGTGTGTTTTTAAAGTGCTAAATGCAAGTATCTATGTTAGTTGATCAATTTTTCCTTATTTTCACTCCATCTCATTTTGAGGGGGAGTTTGTTTTTAGAAAAATACAAAAATAGTGTGTCATTTTTCAAAAGGTAAAAATGAAAATCTAAAAATAGACTTTGTTATTTATAGGAGGAGAACATTTGAAAAGACAAAAACATTAAAAAATAAGAAATTGTATCCGATATGACTGGAAAATGATGGTACATTAGCTAATATTTCTGACTCATGGATAGAGTAAGTGAAAAATCTATAAGACCATTGTTCAATGTGCTAGGTAGATTCGGCAAATCAGAAAGTATACCAATATGTTATACACTAAATCTGATGCTTGACCTAGTGGACAACATCTTGATGCATATTTCATGATATAAAAAAGATATGTTAAAAGAAAAATGAGAAGTCATTGTGTAAACATGTTTTCATTTTGCAAAGATTTCAACTTGTTTGATTTTCTTTTTTTTCTAAAATGATCTGACTTTCTCTGCATATCGAAAGATCGACCTGATTGTTATTCGTTTGAGGTTCTGCTTTATTTTCTTTGGTATTTTGTATAATTCATCGGAATTTATATGCGTGTCCACAAGACCGACCTGATTGTTGTTGAATTATACAATTTCAACTTGTTTTTATTTTCTTATTTTGTTAAATCCGAGGCCTTATCTGCGTATCGAAAGATTGACCTTAAGGTAGACGATTTAACGTTCTTATTTCTTTTTGCATGGAACACACTTGACTATATCATGAATACAATCACTATGTGTTAAATCACAAGTGAATTCATAAAATGTGATAAGTAAAAGCATATCTGAGTATGCCTGATAGTCTGGGGTATGTTAGAGCATAATCCTATGCTGCAATGTGTCTCGTGTATTGTATCTAGATCAAAGCATGTTAGGGAGTTTAGTGTCAACTTACCAAGGACAGGATACCAATTGGTATGTCTGATGGTACGCTGCAGCTTACCAATTGGTATGTTGGTTGGTATGCCGGTTGCTTTGCTGGTTGGTATGCTGGTTGGTATGCTGGTTGGTATGGTGGTTAGTAAGTTGGTCACTATAAATACTTTGTGTTAGAGAGAGCTTAGAACTACTGGTCATTGAGTCATCTTTACTGTGTGTGTTCTAATGTGTTTCTCTCTCTAGATCTTTGTAACCTCTCTTAGTGAAATTAATAAAGCAAAGCTTTATTTACCTTCGTGTTCATTCTATTGATCGAATTATGCAATAGTAAGTTTTGCCCATGTACTTACAAGTGGTATCAAAGCAATCCAGGTTGCTTTACTGTTGTGTTTTGATGAAATCTGAGTTTTCTATTGAGAGAAAGTGGGTTTTTGATCATTTTTCATCAATTTTTCTCAATTCCGAGTGTTTCTGATGTCAAACTTGATTGCAAAACGTTCCTAGTGTGTTTTCATTGCCTACTGCTACAATTCACATTTCAAAACATTCAAATTCGTGAAAGTTCGAAAATTTCAGATTGGTCCGCCGGTTAAATGTGTTGGTACGCTGGATGAATTTAATGGTACGCCGATTGGTACGCTGGGAAATCTTTAACATTGGTACGGAGCAGTTACAGCATACCAATTGGTACGCTAGGCAATCTTCAACCAACATACCATTTGATCTGCTGATTGGTACGCTAAGGAATCTTCAACCAACATAGCAACTGGTACGCTAATTGGTCCACTGGCAGCATACCATTTGGTCCGCTGATTGGTCCGCTGGCAGCATACCATTTGGTCCGCTAATTGGTCCGCTAGCTGAATAGTGAGGATTACTAAAAGTGACATAACTTTGTTCCGTTAAGAGTTGCGAAACCCATAACCAGTCAAACGACTGTCTCAACGAGATCTTCATTGTTACTTCAGATTTGACTTTCAATTTTCGTTTCTAAGACCTTCGCATTTGCATTTCAAGGTTTTGATAACCGGTTTTACATTTCCAAAATGGAAGAGATCGAAAATGTTTGTAGTCATAGACAGGAAATGCCATAATTGTTAAGACTTGAAGATTATTCTCATTGGGCACCAAGATTTAAATAATATCTTAATGGAGTGGATAAAGATTTGTGGATTCCGATTCAGGATATATATGTTTATCCAACTGATTCTTATGGAGAAGGGATCTTACAAATGTAGAGATGAAGCAAAATGAAAATGAAAAGAAAGCATATGAGTTTATTAAGTTGTCATTATCAACAGAGTTACTTGTGTATTTTAAGGATTGTTGGAGATCAAAAGTTTTATGGGATAGTATAAAAACAATTTGCGAATATCACAATATGCAACTTTATCCAAATTCAAGGTCAGGAAAGATTCCCAATGGTGAGGTTGAGGAGTTAGTGAAGAAGGTGGCAAAGCTGACTGAAGAAAATAGTATTCTAACAAAAGAAGTGAAAGAATGGAAAAATAAAGTCAGTGATGATTTAGTTGTAGAAATTCAAAAGAAAGTATCTGCATCATGCTCAAACTAGGTTGGCTGAACGAGAAGAACATGTTGATTGAAGAATGTGATAAAGCTAAAGCTAAAGAAAAAAAAAGCAATTGAAGATTTTGAAGCTCTTTTTGTTAAGTCAAAGGAGAAGCTTGATTATCTTCAAGTACAAAGTGGTGAACTTGTTGTTCAGGCTAAAACTTTTCAGCTTGAAAATACAAGGTTAATCGATGAAAGGAATGAATTGACTCGGCAGAATAATCTCTTGAACGCAAATATGGAAATTTATAAGTCCAAATGGGAAAAGGTTATTCAGGAAACCTATAATGCTCATGATCAATTGAGGAGAGAAAAGTCTACACAGAATAGAACATCAGAAGAACTTATTGAAACACACAAAGAGTTGGCTAAAGCGCAAAGGAAAATTACATACATGAAGATTGAGGTTAGTGATTTCAAAAGACGGTTGCATAATCTCAGTAATTCATCATCTTTCACAAACTTTTTGTGCAAAAAGGAGAATTTTCAACAGATTTTCGGTGATGTTTGAAGAGTGTTCCACCTCCTGTGGTTATTGAAAATTCTATCAATAATTTGCAATCTAAAGAAGAATGTTGATACATGAACCTTGTTTGGCCATTACTGTTCGAATTGTCAAAGCAGACTGAGTTGACTAGGACATGAACTGGGATCCGAACTCTAGCCGAACTTGATGTTCGTGTGTTCCGAAGTTGATCCGAACCTGAAGTTAGGATACATTTCGGATAGGGTTCGGATGAAGCCCAGTTCGGACAGAATTACACAAGTATAAATTGTTTCGTCTTTGTAATTCTTTGTAAGTTTCTGTCCATATCAAGTGTTGAGAGGGGAGGTTCTATCCAACCTCCCCCGGTCCTTAATCGTTGTATACTCCTTCGTTTTATGTAATCATTCAACACAATATATGACAAAACTTCCGTCTTGATATTATTTACCATAGAATCGATCCTAATATGCATTTTCAAAGAACAACATGATTATTCAAAGTTTGTTGATACGAGTTCGAGTAAGAAAACAAAGACAATGTTTAAAAGGAAAAATGAAGAAAAAGTTGATTATAGCAAAGAATCGAAGTTTGATTCCAAATCTACATTTCTTGATAAAGAAAAGATTTTTGTAGGGAATCTAGGTCATGAGAAGATTCCAAATTTTTCAGATATTGTGATTGATGAGTCATTACTTGGTCAGAAAAGATGGTGTGAATGCTATCAAAAGTGAATTTCTCGACTCGCATCACAAGGTCATTCTGTGAAAGATTATCCTAAGTTGAAGAATGGTGGATTGGAATATGAAGGCAAAGAGGTATCAATGAAAAATGACAACAAAAAGGTGATTAAAGCTGAGAAGAATAAAAAATTAGAAGGTGTTATCACATACGAAGCCTCATGTTTGGAAGAAGGTAGTGTTTCTTACATCTACAGATGATAAGGTGTCTACTGATGAATCCTCATGCATATCTAATGCTACATCACCAGGCGTTAAAAGTTTCAGATTCATTTAAATCCGCTAAATCAAATAGGTTTTATTGTAAAGATCAATTCTTTGGTTATCGAGATGATTCTGGTTTTTATGATCCCCCATTTGACAAATGTTTTCAAAAATCTCCCAAACCAAATAAATATAAACCTGTAATTTCAGTTGTTTTTTATGATGGAACAACTGGCTAATTTTGTTATCGAATTTGTTACATTTTTCGTCGAATGGGACATTTTGCTGCTACTTGTCCTACGAATGTTAACAATTCATCATCTTATGCCAAAAATACGAAATTTGTAAATCCAGAAGGCATAATTTTCAATGAACCAATGCCCAAGAGTAAAATTTTTCTGGAAAAAGAAAGTTGTTTCTGATTCTCTGGGTAGCAGTTGTGACTGTCATACATCAGTTGAGACTGGTTCATTAGAAAATTCAAAACCAAAAACGGAATGGAGACCAAAATTGTCTCCACGGGCAACACTGATTTTGTTGAAGACACTGGACGACCTACCACAACTGTGGATGAGGGTCGAGGTTTTACGAACTTATTGTTTTCTAGTGTTTGCGGGTATTTCAAGAAGACCTGTTAGTGATTGAAATATTGCTAACAGTGGAATACTTGTGGTTGATTTAAGTTCAAATGCATCGTTACTATCTTTGAAAAACTGATTTTCACAACTATCATTTTCAAAAACTGATTTTCATCTTCTTTCGTTCATATTTTTAGGAAGAAGAAAAGATTTGGAAAATTCAAAAACTAGAGTTTGTTGAATTTTAGGGGGGGGGGAGAAATTCTAAAAATATATAAAAATATAAAAAAATGAGAAATTGATCCGACAAAAGCGAGAAATGATGGTACATCAGCATGTACATTATCTACAATGGATAGATTAGGTCTAGAGGTTGTAGGTACTTGAATAATCTATGAATGTGCATGACAAATCTGATATCTACAAGTAAGATATAAACATAAAGCTTGCCTGATGATCTTTGGTTGTTTGCTTCTTGATGAATGCCGTGTGATGATTCTAACGAAAATAGAATAAGAGATATCCTGACGAATGCATGTTTTCATTTTGAAAGATTTAAACTTGTTTGATTTTCTTTATTTTCTCAAACGATCGGACATTCTCTGCGTATCGAAAGATCGACCTAATTGTTGTTCGTTTGAGGTTCTGCTTTATTTTTTTCTTTGTGTTTTATATAATTCATGGGACTTTTTCTGCGTATACGGAAGTATCGACCTAATCATTGTTGAAATTGTACAACTTCAACTTGTTTTGCTTTCTTATTTTTTCAAATACTTGGCCTTTCTATGCGTGTCCACAAGACCGACCTAATTGCTAGGTATTTGGGATTCTGCTTTATTTTTGCATGACTCATCAAGGATGATTAAATCTCTAAGAAAATTTGCTTCTAAATGATAAACATGATGATTTGCCGGTATTTCTGATAGAGTGGAGGCTGAGTTATTAGTGAATGATAATACTATAGTAAGAATATCTAAAAACGATAAATATGATTGGTTCGTGCTGAAATAAACATAAATGTTGTATTGGCGATTATCTTGGCCTGCATGCTGAATAAAATCGAAATTGAAATGTGCTAGATGCATTATGTCTGATATAATCTCGCATCGTGATCTTTCTCACAAAATACCAAAAAAATAGATTTTGATTTTGTATTGCATTTTATTTTTCTTTCAGAAAAATCAAAAAGATTTTTGGTATGTTATAGCATAAATTTCATAAAAGCCAAAATGATTTTATTTCTTGTTTGTTTTCAACTGATCGACACAAGATACGAAAAACTATATATCTTGGATTCTCGAAGAGAAGTTTTGCGCCAATATTAACTTATGTTGGCTTGAAATGGAAAACCGCGTTTCTGTCTTCTGAAATTCCAGGTTCTTTGTGTTAAGACTCAAGCATGGTGAAAGGGGGAGTTTGAAGTATCTTTCACAAGTGGATCTTAAAGTTCAAAGATTGTTTAAAGTTCTGATCCAGCCATGCAAGCTCTATAGCTGACAAGAAATTTCAAGTTGAAGATCAGATGCAGCAATGCTGAAGATTGAAGACTGCAGTTCAGTTAGCATAGATACACTACACGTTAAGGGGAAGTTTGTTAGAGCATAATCCTATGCTGCAAAGTCTCGTGTATTGTATCTAGATTAGAGCATGTTAGTTAGTTTAGTGTCAAATTACCAAGAATAGCATACCAATTGATATGTCTGATGGTACGCTATAGCTTACCAATTGGTATGCTGGTTAGTAAGTTGGTCACTATAAATACTTTGTGTTAGAGAGAGCTTAGAAGTACTGGTCATTGAGTCATCTGAACTGTGTGTGTTCTAAGGTGTTTCTCTCTTTAGATCTTTGTAACCTCTCTTAGTGAAATCAATAAAGCAAAGATTTATTTACCTACGTGTTCATTCTATTGATCGAATCATGCAATAGTAAGATCCGTCTGTGTACTTACAAGGTACACTAGTCAAAGCAAATCTAATCAATACCTTATCATATCTAGATGTTATGAGTATGATTATGCATGAGTTTAAAGCTGGACAAATTATATCTACAATCGGCATGGCTTATGTGCTTATGTAACTGAAATTGAAGTGTGGTTTAGCACATCCCAAGTCGTGATCTTTCTTGCAAAAGACAAAAGTAGCGTCTGATTTTGTACTGCGTTTACGTTTCTTATCAGAAAATACCAAAAATATTTTAGGTGTGTTATGATATAAAGTTTTGAAAAATCAAAAGGATTTTACTTTTTGTTTGTTTTCGATTAATCAACACGGGATACCAATCAAATTTCAAGATCCAATATATCATGGAGTCTCGAAGAGACATTTTGCGCCAAGATTATTTATGTTGGCAGGTACTTAGTGGAAAAGAGAATATCACAACTTCAAGTCTTCTAAAGCTGTTGATAAGAGATAACACGCGCTGCAACGTCAAAGTATTCAAGCTCAGACTAACCGTCATGTTGAGGGAGAGTTTGATTGAAGATACAAGTTTATGTGGTGAAGCAGATACTGCACACATCAAGGGGGAGTTTGTTAGTGCATTATATCTTTGTCGTGTGAAGTATCAGAAGATGTGTGTGAAGTATCAAGAACAAGACAAGGCTACATGATAGGCTATGTCCAAACTGACCCGAAGTGGCAGTTCGGGTTCACACGAACTGACCCGAAGTGAGAGTTCGTGTGATCTCCAGTTCACACAATTTTGGGCAACTATAAATAGCTTCGTCTTGTATAGTTTTATAACTTTCTTGTCATATCTTGTGTGTGTTTTCTAGTGTATAACTCTGGAAAGCATAGCTATACAAATCTAATTTGTATTTACTTCTTTGTGTCGATTTCTTAGCTCGAATCACTTTGATCACACATTGATCGAGTAGATGATTCATTGCTCATGAACTTACATATCAAGTGTAGAATGAGTAAAATGAGAACAAACAGTAAATACAAGCCTTGATATATTAATCACCGAATGGCCAGGACACACACTGAGTTCACCGAATGAATACACAAGGACCATGTGACAACCCGTATATTCTAGGTTAACTTTAATATTATATTAACGTGCAATTATCTGATTATCTATGTGCATTAGACTTAATTTATTTAAATTAGCGAACTTACGTGCGAACATAGACAATTAAGTCAGACAACATTTACCCGTAGTGGAAATCGACTTAAAGTTCTGTGTTTATTCAAGCTAGAACTTCAATAATAAAAATATAAAATATTCATTTTATATTTACATAACATTACGTTACGTCGTAACGTGTTCAAAACAAGTCATTTATTCAAATGACGAATTCATTCCGTTCAAAACAAAAGTTTACATTCGTTTTATTCAAAACATTATTTCACCTCGACAAAAATAATCTTAACATTCGGTTAGATTCAAACGTCAAATTCAAAACTATTACGTTGTATCCGACGTAATCCAAACATAACATTCATTCGAACGACAATCCATTTCACACAATAATTAGTTTTATTCCTAAAACTATTTCAATCCAAACTATATTATATTTTTACCAAAACAAATATTAAATGTTGTCACCAGAACTTCAAACAATAAACGCTCATGTCGAGCGAAGTTGTTATTTCTAAACGATAGTACATCGTCGGTGCATAATGAAACAACGAAAAATCAAGAATGTGACATTCCCGTTCATTCAAAAATTAAACGCGAAACTTATTCATTTATTTTTTTTATTTATTGATTTATATTTATATATAAATCATCCGTTCTCGAGTCAAAAACCGACTTTTCACTCTTTTATCCTTTTGACTCAAACGAAGTGTCGTTGGACTCGTTGAATCGACCCGGACTCAACCCGACCACGACCCAAGACCCGGTTCAGCCCAGTGAGCCCAATGGGCCTACCGGCCCATTACTTTTCTTTTTCTTCCCTTTCGGCCCAAACCCTTTGGCCCATTCTCTTCGGCCCATATCCCCGGCCACTCTCCTGGCCCGTTTTTCTTTCATCGCGGACCAGCCCAGACCGGCCCAGCCCAGCTTTCTTTTTCCGATTGGGCCTAAGCCGGCCCACTCTCTTTTTTCTATCTTTCTTTTCTTTTCTTTTTTCGGTTCTTTTTCTCCATTTCTTATCCAAATTCCAACCAAACTAGCTCCCAATTGATTTTAACCAACCTCCCTAATGGTTTGTCACAAACCACACATGATTAATCCATTTTGTCATTGAGATATTGAACAAGCTTGTTGCCTAAGTACAAGACATGAACCAAGGACCTTTGGTCACTACCATTTTCCACTTACACATGAGACATGTTTGTTTCCCATGTCTCCTATTTTTTTTTCATCTAGCCACCACAAGCCACCTTATGGTGAGCTTGATTCTAAACACAATTGTCTCTCAAGGACAAGACATGCATCAAGATCCTTTGGTTAACACTTGTAACCACCAACACATGAGACAACTTTGTCTCACTAGCCACCTTCTTGTCCCCTTGTTCCCTCTCTCTTTTGCCGGTTTTCCTACACCCACAAACCCACACTTTGTTTGATTTTGAACATAAGTAACCAAGAGAATTTTTAGTGGTTCAAACTCTCTCTTTCTCTCCTTCTTTCTTTGGTTCGGACCACCACCAAACCGAGCCCCTTCGGTTCACTTAAAACCAAGACCAAGCCACCACTTAATCACCCTTATAACACTTGAACATCTTTCATTTTACACTTAAACTCCTCAAGAAAAACACTTAAATCAAGTTCCTTCGGCCCTCCATAAACCACAACCATCACCACATTTTATCAACATTCTAACACTTAAATCAAGTTCCTAGTACCTTCTTTGATCAAGGTAAATCATCTCTAACCTCTAGATTCATCATCTTTCTTCCATTTCTTTCTTGTATTCTTTCATGAATATCTATCTAATCTTTTGATTTCTTGTCAAAATTCATGACCATTCTTTCATTCTTGCACCCTCTTCTTCCTAATTCAAGATCAATTAAGTGAGGAACCTCTTTCTTTTCTTAACTTATTCCATGATTTATTCAAAAAAATGTCACAAATTCATGTTCATGATTAAGTCTTGGTTGTGTTGTTGGATGATTTACTAGCAAACATGTATGTTAGTAGCACTTTATCTCTTTGATGGAAACTAGAATATTGTTTGAACGAATTATTTATAAAAATATGAACATAACATGAACATTATGTTAAAAGTTTCATAAATGGTGACAAAGTTTATAAATTATAACATATCATAAGTTTTAAATGAACTAGTGTGTTGATTTGGTGGAAACACATGGACAAAATGTTTGGAAATCGGATTTCATGGAAAATATATGTTTTGTAAAAACTAACCAGAGATGACACACATTCTGCGTGTCATAAAAACTGTTGTCACTTTAGAAATATATACATTTTTCCAATCTTTCAAACACTTATATTTTTGACTCCAAAACTGAACCCAAAGTTATTTAAGGATGATTTTGAGCCCATAAAAGTGTTTATCAATAATCCAACCATGAAACTTTAAAGAAATGTAAACATGGAATTTTTGTGATAAAAATATCATTTATTTTGATGAAAAAAAATTAAGTATAAGCCTTGTGACAAACTTGTGACCACTTAGGACTTGTGACGTATTATTAGGGCTTACAAAATAATTTGAGAGTTAAACACTTGAAAACAAAACGGTTAAATATCGTAACTACGACTTTTCGGTAAAAAATTATAACTTATTTTTGGTTAAGAGTCGAATCTGGTCCAGAATATAAAACATGCTTATTTTGACATGTAAAAATGTTTCCTAAAGTTCAAAAATGGAAAAACATGTTTTAGAAGTGAACCGGACCAAAACTGTAACTTTCGGTAACTCGAAAATGTCAATAGTTACAAGTTAAACTTCCACCGGCACATTTGGCAACTTAAAACCCTAAACCACATTAAAACAAGTCTACTAACAAATCCTAAGTGTTAAGGAAACTTAAAACATCATAAAACGAGTCAAATCGGTCAAACCGGCGAAACCGGCTAACTACCGGACAAACCGACACTTAATTTTACCAAAATATAACTTATATTTTTTTTGGAACATTTGTTCGCACAAGTGGATATATTTTCAAGTGTCAACTTCTTTTCATAAAACGCGACAAATACCGTGTATTGACGCACGGTATAATACGCGCGTTCAAACGTTAATAAATGAAAGATTTAGTTATAAATCAAAAGGGTTCAAAACTTTATAAATATTTAACGAATTACATATTTATAATTTTCGTAACGTTTAATGAAAAATAATCCATATTATTCAATATTTATTTTTAAAACGCGAAAATCTAGTCATTATTTAATTATTCAAATAAATAATAAATTCCATCAACTTCAATACTATTTATTAGCCAATAAATAATATTCTAGGATTTTCATCACTGTCATCGGGTATTAACACTAGAGACTTAACCTTGAACATTGGGTGACGTGTTCACTAACCCATATAGCCAGACCCCTAAGATGTCTTAATATTACATTGTAGACGCTTGCTAGGCTACTTCATTCAATTCATATCTGTCAGACCATCTTCATATCAAGTGAGTTTCACGGCCCCTTTTTCTTTTCTGTTTTCAAATTATGGGGGAGAATTCAATGAATGCCTTTCAAATTTCATTTTGTCTTATATTATGATTCCAGTAAGACGTACTGATTGCATGTTCTTTTCATAAACCCCAATCTGTGTATTCATGTTGATTAATGCTATATGCCTAAATTCCCACTATTAATTGAATTCAATTAGTTCATTCGAAACGATAGCTTGTGAATAGATCTATTTGGGTTGACGACCCTGCCCCGACTTGGTCGCTCCAGTCCTGACTTCACGGTTATAGTCAAGGGGTACATTAGTTATTTCTGGTCATTCGGTGTACATGGGGTTGGACACCAGGAGTGGGTAAACAGTTAGTTTTGAATTCAAGGTTCATGTTTGATCTTTACAATATCAGATTCAACAAAAATAATATCATGACGGCCAAACATTTCAAACATTGTTTCAAACACTGATTCAAACACTGTTCAAACATTTTCATGTGTCATCAAACCTGTGAACTCACCAACAATTCTGTTGACTTTTTAAATTTCTTGAATTCTCAGGTTATTAAGGATGCGATTCAATGTCTTTCTGCATAGATCCTTCTTGTCACATATCATGGTCTGCATGCTGCATGTTCATGCATTTCACTTTGGAGATTTAGTCACATTACACTTAGGGTTGTCATGTTTTTTTTTTAAATCTCATAACGTTGTCTTTTGAAACTTAACATATATTTCCACTACTATTTTCCGCTGCCACTGTTTTAAATATTTAAATAAATGTTTAAGAATTATGTTTTCGAAAGACAAATGACTTTCCTAAACGTTCACTTAGATGTCAATCATTCATAACCATGACCATGATGCCAAATCAGTCACATGCCCACATTCAGCCATTCTCGGGGTGTGACAGACGTGGTATCAGAGCCATGGTAATAGTGAATTAGGATGCATCGGTCTGCACCTAGTCTATAACCTAAGCTCTGCATCATTCATTTGTGTGTGTGCATTCCTCCATTGCCTTGTATGTGTGCTAACTTGAAAACTCTTATGCCTTACTGTCTAAGATAATTGCCTAATATATTATTATATATTATTGTTATAAACTTGGAATCATCACATCATGGCAAACAAGAAGATTATCGTGATACCATCTTACCCTGAGCCAGAGCCCAGTTACGCACCATCTTCAACTGACTACGTACCTGGTTCACCGGAGTATACACTGTTGACTCCTGTCCCAGAGACCGCACCAGTTCTGGAGCACTCACCTCATCTACCTTCGCCCAGGAGCATGTAGGATCCTATCACGTCTAACGACGAGATCAATGACGACCCCGTTGAACCTGATCCTGCTATATACTTCCTTCTTCTATCTATCATGTCTGTTCCTGACCCTAATTGTTTCCATTCTTAACATTCTTGAGCCTATTCCGTCTGTCCATGTCGTTGACCATTCTTCTTCACCGGCACCGTCGCATCGTTCGTACCGTTTTAGTACAGTAGGCCCTAGGTTTAAGTTCACACCAAGGAGGTCTGTTGTTCGCTGTCGTCCCGTTACTTCAACCCCTATCGACGAGCCTACCCCAAAAGGGCAATGCATTTCTAAACCACTAGTTGTTCCTTCCATTCACGAGGTCGGAGAGTCCTTCGCCTCTGTTACTGCTCGCACTTCCACTATTCTAGATGTCATTCCCATTCTTCTGACTGATCTTGTTTCGATTCAGTCTCGTTTGACCGATCACTATGATGCCATTCGTCGTGTGATTTCCGAGCTTCGTTCCTTGTTGGCATATGATACTATTCAGACTCTCGAGTCACGACTCTCTGCGAACGAGGATCAATCTACTACTGATGGCTACACTATAGATTCGTTGCACGCCAACATGAATGGTGTCTTCAGTGATGTCGCTACCCCTATGCTAACAATGGAGTCTTTTGAGAGACGTATGCTAGTTGTGGAGGAGACCATTCTACTATTCACCGTTGAACTACCAAGCTCCCTCACCTCCACCTGCCGCTTTGAACGCTACAAATCGGGGCTCTAGTAGCCCAGTGCATCTCTGATTCTATAGCCGCTAATGAAGCCGCTTGTGCCGCTGGAGGACACCACGAGGGTTCTCCTAGTGGTAAGATTTCCCCCGATAAATGATGGAAACCCAAGAAAATGATTACCAAGAATTGTTTTCAAGGTTACGTCTAACATTTCAGGTTCCCGAGAATGTATTACAAGGACTTTATGAACTGTAAGTCCATCAACTTCAAGGATACTAAGGGTGCCATAGACCTTATTCATGGTTTGTAAGGACTAAATCTGTTTTTCGCGTCAGCATTTGCACTAATCATTCCAATGTTAAATTTTCCTCCTGCACGTTCAGGAACATTGCTCTCACATGGTGGAATTCACATGCTGGATCTGTTGGAACTGATCTAACATTGCTAGCTACACTAAACATTTTCAAGAACTCGCCCATCCCTGTCTTACAATGGTGATACCATTGTACAAGAAAAATTCACGCGTTATGACTCCCAATATTCAAGTGGATGTGATGTCTTCCAACCGAACCACTCTGCAAAGCGGCGTGTAGCCTGGTAAGTCAGACTATGTGCCAGACAAACGGCACATAGTCTGACTTACCAGGCTACACGCCAAGGTGCATCCTTTGCTAGGAAGACTTCTGAATCAAAGCTTGATGTTGATGTTTGTTCTTCTTCTTCTCCTTCTCCTAGAAAGGAATTCGACCATAAAAGAAAGCGCGGTCATCATGGCAAGAAATGTTCTGAGAGGCGATCAGAAAAGTAACCTGAAAAAGCCCTTGAACCAGTCAAGGATTTTGTTGCCTTTGCTTCTGTCCAAGAAACAATTTAAGAAGTCTGGCTACACAAGGAATCTGCCACTGCGTTCAAAATGTAACTTTCACCATGCCCAGGATTGCAGTCTTGTGTACTGTAACAACTGCAAGAAAAAGGTCACCTGGCCAGAGACTGCCTTTCCAGAACCTATTACGGTTGTGGAGCTGTTGGACGCATGAAGAATCAATCATCCAAAGAAAAATCAACCTGTTTGAACTGCCAGTGGAAAGAGCCTTTGTGATGAATGCTGGAGGAGCTTGACAGGACCCAAACACTGTCACTGGTATATTCATCCTCAACAATTATTATGCCTCTGTTTTGTTTGATACTGGAGCTGAGAAAAGCTTTCTGTCCACTGATTTTTGCCTTTAAAATCACCCCCAAGTGCGTTAGACACTAAGTACTCCGTAGACTAGTAGATGGTAGTTTAGATGAAACCGACAAGGTCTACCAAAATTGCTCTTTGCATCTTTCCGAGCATTCGTTTAGCATTGACATGTGGCCCGTCGACTTGGGAAGTTATGACATTGTAATTGGCAGGGATTGTTTGTCAAAGAACCATGCGGAAATGGTATTGTCATCACAAGCAAGTCAAGATCCCATTGGAAAATGGTGAAACTCTAGTCATTCAAGGTGAAAAGAGTGGAGCCAAGCTAGACATTGTATCTTGTGTGAGAACTCGCAGATATCTTCGTAAGGAAGGTCATGCCATCTTGGCACAAGTCGCCAAGAAGGAATCAAAAGAGAAGTCACCGAAGGATGTTCGCATCGCCGCGAATTTCCTGAAGTATTTGCCGAAGACTTGCCAGGACTACCACCGACTAGGCAAGTAAAGTCTCAAATCGATCTTGTTCTAGGTGCTGCCCCTGTAGCCCGTTCTCCCTATCGCCATACCTCTCTTGCAATACAGGAGTTGTCCAATCAGTTGCAAGAATTATTGGATAAAAGATTCATTCAACCCAGTCGCTCCCCTGGGGTTCTCCAGTTCTTTCGTTAAAAAGAAAGATGGATCTTTTCGCATGTGTATCGACTACCGCGAGCTGAACAAGTTGACTGTGAAGAACCGTTATCCATTTCCAAGGATCGACTACCCGTTCGACCAGCCTCAAGGATCGATCTATTATTCAAGGATTGATCTGCGGTCCAGTTATCATCAGTCAAGTGCTCGTGAAGAACTCATTGCGAAGACTGCTTTCAGAATTTGTTATAGTCAATATGAGTTTTTTTTTAGATGCTGTTTGGCTTGACAAATGCACCAGCCATATTCATAGACTTGGTGAATTGGGTGTGCAAGCCATACTTGGACAAGTTTTTATTGTGTTCAACGACGGTATCTTGATCTACTCCATCTAAAATCCGTCAATTCCTAGGTCCTGCTGGTTACTACCGAAGGTTTATCGAAAACTTTTCAAGATAGCTCAACCGCTGACTGCTCTCACCGGTAAGACGAGAAGTTTGTCTTGGAATCTAAAGTTGAGTCTGCCTTTCAATGGTTAAAGCGGAGTTGCGTAATACACGAATTATGTTCTTTCCTGAAGGAACGAACGATTTCGTGGTATACTACGACGCATCCCTCCAAGACTTAGGATGTGTGCTTATGCAATGAGATAAGGTCATCGTCTATGTCTCTCGTCAATTGAAACCTCATGAAAGAAATTATTCGACTCACTATCTTGAACTCGGAGCAGTTGTTTTGCTCTAAAGATTTGGAGACATTACCTTTATGGTACATAGCGTACGATATACACTGACCGCGAAATTCTCCAGCACATATTCAATCAAAAGAGCTTAACATGAGACAACGTCGTTGGGTAGAACTACACAACGATTATGATTGTGAAATCCGTTACCATCCTGGTAAAGCTAATGTAGTCGCCGACGCATTTAGCTGGAAGGATCGAGTGAAACCTCCTCGCGTTTGTGCCCTTAGATTGACCATTCAATCTAACCTCACTTCTCTTAGTCAGAAAGCCTGACGGAGCATCCTACTCCATGGATAGACTCAGAATACCAAACTTCGGTTCTGTAAACAAATTAGTCTTAGACAAAGCCCATAAATCAAGATTTTCTTTTCATCCTAATTCTGATAAGAGGTAATCATGGTTTGACAGAGTTGTATTGGTGGCCTAACATGAAGGCTGAAATCGCCACATACGTTGGTAAGTGTCTGACTTGTGCGAAAGTCAAAGCCGTATACCAAAAGCCCTCTGGCTTACTCGTTTAACCTAAAATCCCATAATGGAAATGGTAAGAAATCTCCATGGATTTCATTACAAATTTTCCATGGACCCAATTCAAAAATGATGCGATTTGGGGTAATCGTTAACCGCTTGACTAAGTCTGCTCACTTTCTACCTATCCAGAAATCCTGTACCACCGAGCAACTTGCCAAAATCTACATGAAAGAAATGGTATCTCGCCACAGAGTACCTGTTTCTATCATCTCTGATCGAGATATTCGTTTTACCACTAGATTTTGGAAATCTCTTCAGAAAGCTTTGGGTACTTGTATCGACATGAGTACAACCTATCATCCACAAACGGATGGTCAAAGCGAGAGAACGATTCAAACCCTTTAGGACAAGTTTTGTGCCTGCGTGATTGATTTTGGTAATGGTTTGGATGACCATCTACCTTTAGCTGAGCTTTCATATAGCAACAACTATCACACTAAAATTCGAAGCCGCATTCCTGTCATTAATGTGATCTGGAACTTTCGAGATGCTAGTAGGAATCTGACCGGTAGCTAATCGACCTAAGCTATCTCATGAGTTTAACAGTGTCTCTGACACATTCTCTGTTCTGACAAGAGCCGAAAACTTAGAATATGTGAAACCTAGGCTGATCATGCAAGACAAATCACAATTGTGGGTGCACACATAATTGTAATCTGGACTGCATGAAAATCCTGGTGGAACTTATTGCGTGAGTAGGTATGCCTAGCCTAGAATTTCTAATTCAGAATCCTATACATCTGAATGACTAACGCTCATCTTAATAAAAGAACCATTGTTGACGGCCTATCAACTCCACTTCATTCGTATACCCGTGGCAATACTCGGATCACGCGATCCTTGAAAGGTGTTATTCGCTTCCCGAAAGTAGCACCATGGAAAGGAGCTATTCTTTTTAAAACGCGTAATAAGTCATGCCCTCACTACATTGGTCTCTTTGAAATCATTGGAGAGATTGGAGCAGTAGTATAACATCTTCAGTTGCCGCCTGAACTTAGAAAATTTCACGATGCATTTCATGACAGCAACTTGAAAAAGTGTCTACCTAACGAATCTGCTGTCATTCCTATGGACAAGGTTGAGATTAACAATCGTCTTTATTGTATCGAGACTCCTACCGAAATCTGTGACCGTGAGGTTAAGCGATTAAAGCAACATCGGAAATCCTATTGTGAAAGTTCATTGGATCACGTCGAGGTCATGAATACACATGGGAATGAGAAGATCAAATGCGTTAAAAGGTATCCGCGTGTCTTTGCCAATGATGCCAACTCCGGTGTTCAATACTAAATTTCGGGACGAAATTTCTCTAACCGGGGGAGTATGTGACAACCCGTATATTCCAGGTTAAGTTTAATATTATATTAACGTGCAATTATCGTATTATCTATGTGCATTAGGCTTAATTTATTTAAATTAGGTGAACTTACGTGCGAACATAGACAATTAGGTCCGACAACATTTACCCGTAGTGGAAATCGACTTAAAGTTCTGTGTTTATTCAAGCTAGAACTTCAATTATAAAAATATAAAATATTCATTTTATATTTACATAACATTACGTTACGTCGTAACGTGTTCAAAACAAGTCATTTATTCAAATGACGAATTCATTCCGTTCAAAACAAAAGTTTACATTCGTTTTATTCAAAACATTATTTCACCTCGACAAAAATAATCTTAACATTCGGTTAGATTCAAACGTCAAATTCAAAACTATTACGTTGTGTCCGACGTAATCCAAACATAACGTTCATTCGAACGACAATCCATTTCACACAATAATTAGTTTTATTCCTAAAACTATTTCAATCCAAACTATATTATATTTTCACCAAAACAAATATTAAACGTTCTCACCAAAACTTCAAACAATAAACGCTCATGTCGACCGAAGTTATTATTTCAAAACGATAGTACATCGTCGGTGCATAATCAAACAACGAACAATCAAGACTGTGGCATTCCCGTTCATTCAAAAATTAAACGCGACACTTATTCATTTATTTTATTTATTTATTGATTTACATTTATATATAAATCATCCGTTCTCGAGTCAAAAACCGACTTTTCACTCGTTTATCCTTTTGACTCAAACGAAGTGTCGTTGGACTCGTAGGATCGACCCGGACTCGACCCGACCCGACCCGAGACCCGGTTCAGCCTAGTGAGCCCAATGGGCCAACCGGCCCATTCCTTTTCTTTTTCTTCCCTTTCGGCCCAAACCCTTCGGCCCATTCTCTTCGGCCCATTTCCCCGGCCCGTCTCCTGGCCCGTTTTTCTTTCCTCGCGGACCAGCCTAGACCGGCCCAGCCCGACTTTCTTTTTCCGATTGGGCCTAAGCCGGCCCACTCTCTTTTTTCTTTCTTTCTTTTCTTTTTTTTTCGGTTCTTTTCTTCTCCATTTCTTGTCCAAATTCCAACCAAACTAGTTCCCATTTGATTTTAACCAGCCTCCCTAATGGTTAGTCACAAAACACACATGCTTAATCCATTTTGTCATCTAGATATTGAACAAGCTTGTTGCCTAAGTACAAGACATGAACCAAGGACCTTTGGTCACTACCATTGTCCACTTACACATGAGACATATTTGTTTCCCATGTCTCCTCTTTTCTTTTCATCTAGCCACCACAAGCCACCTTATGATGAGCTTGATTCTAAACACAATTGTCTCTCAAAGACAAGACATGCATCAAGATCCTTTGGTAACACTTGTAACCACCTACACATGAGACAACTTTGTCTCACTAGCCACCTTCTTGTCCCCTTGTTCCCCCTCTCTTTTTCCGGTTTTCCTACACCCACAAACCCACACTTTGTTTGATTTTGAACATAAGTAACCAAGAGAATTTCATGTGGTTCAAACTCTCTCTTTCTCTCCTTCTCTCTTTGGTTCGGACCACCACCAAACCGAGCCCCTTCGGTTCACTTAAAACCAAGACCAAGCCACCACTTAATCACCCTTATAACACTTGAACATCTTTCATTTCACACTTAAACTCCTCAAGAAAAACACAACACTTTTCTCTCTTTCTTTCTCTCTACCCTTCGGCCCTCCATAAACCACCACCATCACCACATTTTATCAACACTCTAACACTTAAATCAAGTTCCCAGTACCTTTTTTGATCAAGGTAAATCATCTCTAACCTCTAGATTCATCATCTTTCTTCCATTTCTTTCTTATATTCTTTCATGAATATCTTTCTAATCTTTTGATTTCTTGTCAAAATTCATGACCATTCTTTCATTCTTGCACCCTCTTCTTCCTAATTCAAGATCAAGGGTGGGTTAGGAGCTAAATTGGAAGCTAAATCAACAACCCATCAAGTCATTACCGATCCGATTTAAGTTTAAGTGAGGAACCTCTTTCTTTTCTTAACTTATTCCATGATTTATTCAAAAAAATGTCACAAATTCATGTTCATGATTAAGTCTTGGTTGTGTTGTTGGATGATTTACTAGCAAACATGTATGTTAGTAGCACTTTATCTCTTTGATGGAAACTAGAATATTGTTTGATCGAATTATTTATAAAAATATGAACATAACATGAACATTATGTTAAAAGTTTCATAAATGGTGACAAAGTTTATAAATTATAACATATCATAAGTTTTAAATGAACTAGTGTGTTGATTTGGTGGAAATACATGGACAAAATATTTGGAAATCGGATTTCATGGAAAATATATGTTTTGTAAAAACTAACCAGAGATGACACACATTCTGCGTGTCATAAAAACTGTTGTCACTTTAGAAAAATATACATTTTTCCAATCTTTCAAACACTTGTAGTTTTGACTCTGAAGAAACAAATATTCCTCGGATTGTAATGTTGTAACAAGCTAAATGAAGATTGAAGTTTAAAGTAGAAATAAGAGAATCAATTGGAAAATTAGAGAGAACTTTATTAGAACGTCACATGCGATTACACATAGTAAAGGTGTAAGTAAAAAATGTGATCCCTATTCTGTCCTAAAACGCCCTATTTATAGGAACCTTCAGCTCTCGCTCTTCCGGTTAAACACATCCATCACTTGCTCCGCAAGTGCCAGCCTTTAAGTACCATGCTCCAACTAAGCCTTTCGGTTCCTGTCCTGAAACAACTTTAAGACAGAAAGGGACTTAATCATGGTGGTGCCGGATGTGTATCACATCCGACACCTATAGTATATCATCAAGTCCCCCTAGTCTATTAACTTACACATGGATGTGTAGTTGTTAATAGACTATGGTTCACTTCCGGTATTTCAACCGTTTTCACGCGTATCTTTTTTGCATTACACGTACTGCATCCTCATCATAACTTCCTGACATGATGGGACGGTTTTTCAGAAAACAGTTATTATCATTTTAAACTCTCCTCTTTTTTCGCAATTCATCACATAAACTTATAAAAACCACCGAACTTTACCATTTACCCATCTCATACTCTTCTTCCCCAAAAATTTTCAAAAAATTTTCTCTGCAACTCTCTTCAAGTTTCCTCCGGCGATACTTAATTCCGTCAGGTTAGTCCTTCCTTCTACTTTCTTCTTCATGGCTCCGCCTTCAAAACCCACTAAACATAACATGCATTTACAATTTTCCACTGTTTCACAAGAAACTCTCGATCAGTTTATCACCGATTACCATATTCCGACCAACCTTCATCCTATTATTCCTTCACCTAATACTCCGATGCATCCTCTCCCAAAAGGAAAAATAGGACTCTACCTTGATTCTATCCGCAATGCCAACTATCGAATTCCTTTTTCCCCTTTTTTGCTTGAAGCCCTAAAATTTTTCGGAGTTCATATTTCACAATGTAACCCCCTGGGACTTAGAACTTTGAACCATTTTGAAGTTTCTTGTCGTGCCCTGAATAGAGCTCCGAATCTCCCTCTTTTCCGTGCCTTTTACCGGATCACTATGTCCGGCGACTGGTACACTTTTGAAAGAAGAAGGAAGTTTGAACCCCTGTACGACAGAAAACTCCCAAAAAACCGTTTCTGGAAAGAAAACTTTATTTTTATTGATGATTCTTGTTTACCAAAAGAAATTAAATGGCGAAAGAAAGACGACACAGTTCGCGATGAACCCCCCAAGAAAGAAGAAGTTAATTCTCGCCATTTTTTAGCTTTAAGCAAATTTGTTCACCCAATTAGGAAGTATCCCAAGGAAGTTCTTATTTCTGCCCAAATCAGTCAGCAATTTAAGAAACCACACTTGCCTCCCATCCTCCTTTTGGATGGAGTGGGTGAGCATTCATTTCCCTTCCCTTTATATTCTGCACTCATACATTTATTATAAAATTATAATGCATGTACCTTGTTTACTGTTTTGCAGAAATGAACTTGTCCAATGTTTTAAAGTTAAAAAGTTTTTCTGGCTTACAACTGGGAAACCCTTCCACTGCATCTCAACCAGGTACCCCCATTGTTGAATCTCCTACAGCCACTCCAAGTAGCACTCCACCATCAACCCCTCCTGTTAATGTTGATCCGACTGCTTCACCCAAGGTAACTCCTGAGGCAACCCTTGCCCCTAATCAAAACAAAACAAGGAAGAGAATGGCAAAAACTGGCCCCAGCAACCCTTCCGAAGCTGGCGATCTCAAGAAGACCCGGAAGTCCCCTCGCACTCAAAAGGTCCCTTCCCATTCTTCTACTTTAGAAGCTTTGTCAGACCATTTGGAAGGTGAACTCTCTGAACCTGAATCCCACTGATTAATACTTCCAGCCCTATCAGCTTTGCCCGTTTAACATCGGATGCTTTTAATGTGGGTGACTATTTCAACCCTTCTCCTTATGACCATTTTTCTGACATTCCATCATTTCCAGTGTCGACCGACAAGGGTAAGCAAGTTGTTATCCCTTCTGAATCCACCGCTGTATCAGCAGCTTTTACTCAGGCTCCACCTCATCCATCATCACTTCCGACTCCACCGTCTTCATTTCGCCCTTTCTACAATCCCTTCTCTGAATGGCTTAAGAAAGAGGTCAAGGAAGTAACTTCAAGGAACTCATCACAGTTCAATCTGGATGAACTGTTTACTCCCAATTGGAACCTTACCAACCGAGACAGCTTTTCTGATCCCTCCATCGCAAGAAACTTATTTTTCCACCAGTCTACTCCCCATGATGTCAAAACTTTTCGGGAAACCGCTGCCCCAGACCTCGCACACCGGATCATGATGAACTATGCGGAAGGCAAAAATTTGATCCCTGAGCTATATTGTCGATGGATCCTTGCCGAGGCCAAAGCTGAGAAAGTGGCCCCTTCCCAGTCATCTTCATCCCCAGCACTTTTGACACTTCCAGCCATCCCAGCTACTATTGAATTATTGAAAAATAATGTTGCAAAGCTGTCACAAGGGAAACTTAGCATGGAAGCCTCCCTTAAAAACCTACAGAATGAACATTGCTCCGTTCAACAAGCTTTAACAAACCTGAAGTCATCCTCTCAAGCTTCGATGGAGAAGCTAAAAACCGAAAATGCCTCTCAAGCTTTAACAATCAAGAACACTTCCGATGGTAACACAAATTTTTACTTTATTTATATATATATTTTATATTATATATTTTTTTATACATTCGCCACTTCCTTACTTTGCAATTTATTTCTTCCAGAGCTGAAGCAACTAAAGGTCAATGAGAGCAACCTTATAAAGCAATTGAAATCTTTCCAAGAAAAGCTTGAAAAGAGCTATGCTGATATAAGGCAGAAAGAAAAGATGGTGACTGATGAGAGGATGGCTAAAGAAATTGCTTGTGAAGATCTAAAGAAGGAGAAAATATGGCTTATGACTGATGGGATTAAGCGGATAGTTCAAAAAGTTCTCAACAGTCCTTCCCTTCAAAATGCCATTGGTAACATGGTCAATGCCACTAATGCAACTGGTTTCAATGAAGGCATAAAAGCTGGTCTTCACTTTTCTACCGGAAGTGACAAAGATTTTGACAAAGTACCAGGGTATGACACTTCCGCTGATGCAACTTTCGCTGATGCTTCTGCTGCCTTTTCTGAGCTCCAATTTCCATTTGTCGCTTCTTGGGCAGAACTCGCAGAAGCACCTTTGGAAGTAATCCAAGCAACCCTGGCTCCTCCTGAAAATCCTCCTTCCGGTAAGTGATCTTTTTTATGGCTATCTTTTGAACTGAGGCTTATAAGCCTTCTTGAAACAATTTATTTTGGTTTGTAATGGGCATGTACCCAACAAGACATCCTTGAATACTGTTGACTTCTTCGGAAGGGTTAGTGTGGGCCCTTCCGACTTTATTTTGAAATCCTAATGACCATGCATTCACAGTATTATGCCATTGAACTGCATATATTATGCATAACAATCAGAAAGGTTTATGTTGGCCTTTTCATTCTTTTTAGATCTGGTTTAATTTTATCCTATGAAGGATATTTTATGACCTGGATCTTTTATCTCATGGTTGGATGCTTTCAACATCTTGTGCCATTTAGACTCGTCAGTCTCTTAGGGAAAAATCTTTTTCCCTGAATTGCACTTAAACAAAAGTGCTGGCATAGTTATGTTATACAACTTAGCCTTTATTAAACCACTTTCGTGTTTTATTTATAACTTGGTCTTTTATAAGAAGACTTAGCTATTTTACAGCATGGTCATATAATTGTTTATATAACATTATAGATTTAGCCTTTTAGGTTTAACATGGTTGTTGCAATCAACTTAGTATAACCTTGCCTCTTTTTTTTCTTTTTTATATTAAACAAAACAAAAGTTCATATTTTTCGAAGAAACCTTCTTCATTACTTGAACCTTTGCTTTTATCAACAGTCTACAAGAAAACACATATAACAAAACAGCATCAATTTCATCATATCAATTATCAAATTTTACAAGAAATTCTAGTCATCTCCCACATCTTTATTCTCAATACTCCCTTACTTGACTTTCCTTAAATGTTGTATTTTCGCAAGTGCAAACCGTTCCATGTTCGCGGAACCCTACTTCCATCTGCATTACCCAACACATACGACCCTTTTTCTAGCACCTCCAAAATCTGATACGGCCCTTCCCAATTTGGTGACAATTTACCTCCAGGCAATACTCTGCTTGCTTCATTGTTTCGAAGGACCAGATCACCCACCTTAAACTGAAAAGTCTTCACATTCTTGTTATAATATCTAGCCATATTTTGTTTATATTTTCGCCTCTCTTATTGCCGCTACTTCACGACGCTCCTCCAACACATCCAAATTCTCTCGCAAACTTTTTTCATTATCTCCATTTTCTAACATTCTTCTTGTCGGAACACCAACTTCAACTGGAATGACGGCTTCGGTTCCATAGGTCAAACTGAAAGGTGTCTCGCCATGACTTGATTTTGGCATGGTCCTTAAAGACCATAGCACATGCAAAAGTTCATCCACCCATCCTCCACCAATTTTTTCTAACCTCATTTTTATGCCTTCTACAATACTCCTGTTCATTCTCTCAACCTGCCCATTTTCTTGTGGATGGGCCACAGAAGTAAAAGTTTGTGATATTGCCAATTCTTCACACCATTCTCGGAAGGGATTATCAGCAAATTGCTTACCATTGTCAGACACAATACATAACGGTAAACCCAACCTACAAATTATGTGTTCCCACACGAACTTCTTCACCTGCTGCCCTGTAATTGACGCTAATGGTTTGGCCTCCACCCACTTCGTGAAATAGTCTACAGCCACAATCAAAAATTTGACCCTTCCAGCTGCTTCAGGAAAAGGCCCAACTATATCTATACCCCACTTTTGGAAAGGCCAAGCGGATGTCACCGGTACCATTGCATGCTTCGGCTTTAGACTCACCGGCGCATGTCTCTGACATTCGTCACATTTTTTCAACTCATCCATGACTGTTTTATGCATCCCAGGCCAATAGTAACCTAACCCTACGAGTTTAGTTACTACCATTCGTGCCCCTGCGTGACTTCCACATATACCACTATGAACCTCAGCAGTAACTTTCAATGCCTCTTACATAGTCAAACATCTTAGCAAAGGACCCAAAAATGTTTTCCTATACAAAATATTATTTTGAAATTGGTATTGGAAGGAATTTACATACACCTTCCTTGCCTCTGCCTTGTCTTCTGGCAACATTTCATCTCGAAAATATGCTACTAATGCATCCATCCAAGTCTCCTGAGAAACTTGTACTTTCGACACTTCCGAAACTGGGACGGATGGATTTTCCAAAACCTCTACCCGAACTTCTTTAGCCAAATGATTAAAAGCTGTTGACGCCAGCTTACTGAGTGCATCTGCTTTTTTATTCTGTGACCGTGGCACATACATTACTTCACAGGTTGAGAATTCCCCCATCAGCTTCTTCACTTGTCTCAAATAAAGAGCCATGTTAGCACCTTTAGCCTCATAATCACCATTTACTTGATTAGCTACAAGCAAGGAATCTACATGTGCCAGAACCTTCCTCGCTCCCAGTTGTTTAGCCAACCGTAAGCCTGCTAGAAACACTTCCCTGTTAATAAAACACACATACAATAAACTCAACCAAAGTTATCTTAGAAGTCCTTGAAAACCTGCTAAAAACGCCTCATATTCTGCTTCGTTGTTTGAAGTATCAAAATTAAACTTCAATGCATATGTTAGCTCATCACCCTCGGGACTTACCAACATTAAGCCTGCGCAAACATGAATTAAAACCCTTATAATGTATAAAAAAGACAACATAAAAAATAAAAATTACCTGCACCGGATCCATCACTTCCAACAGATCCGTCTGTATATAACCTCCACAAGGAATCCATCTCTTTTGTTTCTTGCGATAATAATTCTCCATTTTCTGTCTGAGGTATTTCTGCCAAGAAATCCGCAACTACCTGACCCTTCATTGATATTCTAGGCCTGAACATAACATTGAATTTCCCCAATTCGATAGCCCATTTCGCAAGACGCCCTGACATTTCCGGTCTTCGCAAAATTTGTCTAATAGGAAAAGCAGTATATACTTCCACACGATGTGCTTGAAAATATCTACGCAAACGTCTTGTCGCAACCACCAAGGCCAATACCAACCTTTCCAATGGAGGATATCTCCCTTCATACTCCTTTAATACTTTGCTAACATAGTAAATCGGGATTTGCACTTTATTTCTCTCTGCTAACAGCATTGCACTTACAGCACCTTCAGAAGTAGCAATGTACATATAAAGACACTCACCTTGCCGAGGTGCAGTTAACGTCGGAAGGGATACCAGTACCTCCTTTAACTTCGCAAATGCATTCTCAACTTCTTGTGACCAACAAAATTCATTCTTCCCCATACAATCTTTCAAAACCTTCATAAATGGCAAAGACATATCAGCCGCCTTTGCTAGAAATCTATGTAATGCAACTAACTTTCCGTTCAAGATTTGGACTTCCTTAATGGAAGTGGGAGACCTCATACTGACCACCGCCTCAACCTTGTCTTTACTTGCTTGAATACCCTCCTTTGACACAAAAACACCCAGGAATTTTCCAGACTCCATTCCAAATGAGCATTTCTTTGGGTTCAACTTCATATTAATCGAACACAACCGACCAAAGGTCTCCTTTATATCTAAAATCATTTCCTCTGCAGATTTACTCTTTATGACAATATCATCCACATAGGCCTCAAGGTTCCTTCCTACCTGTGGTTGAAATGTTTTATCCATTAAACGTTGATACGTGGCTCCAGCATTCTTCAAACCAAAAGGCATCTTCATGTAGCAATAAGTTCCTTCCCTGGTTATAAATGTTGTTTTATCCTCATCATCCACCGCCATCTGAATCTATTGTAACAAGCTAAATATCTCATTATTCATAGGCCACAAATATCTCAAAGAACCATACCTCGACCTTTTTCGCCTACTGAACTGCGTTTTTTAGGTGCAGATTCATCATGATAACCTTCATTATTCCGACAGTGCTCATACTCGCTGCCAAGCTCTCCTGAATTCTTCTTCTCCGGCATGGCGCCGTTTTTGTAAACAACTATTTGCTCATCATTAACATCTACCAATTGTCCTTTCACCGATGCTTGTTGCTTTTTTAAGGATCTCAACATATCTCGATTCCTTATTAGGAACTCTCGACTAAATTCTTCCTCCAGACTTATCTCATCTGCATCATGTACATTCATTGATTCATAACGTGCTGACTTATCCAGCTTCGCTGCTGGTATAGAGAACTTGGAATTCGGCGTCACCGAATCTCCAAACTTCGATCCTGCAACCGAAAATGTAGGTACCGAACTGTATAACTGAAATTTAGCACGAGATTCTTCATTGTCTTTCTCAACTTCGCGCCCAGAATTCTCCAATTTTTTCTGATCAACGATCTTCTCTTTCGGAATCTCCATCTAGCCTGTAACAACAGGAATTAGTCCACACACGGATGGCGCCAATGAAGAAACAAATATTCCTCGGATTGTAATGTTGTAACAAGCTAAATGAAGATTGAAGTTTAAAGTAGAAATAAGAGAATCAATTGGAAAATTAGAGAGAACTTTATTAGAACGTCACATGCGATTACACATGGTAAAGGTGTAAGTAAAAAATGTGATCCCTATTCTGTCCTAAAACGCTCTATTTATAGGAACCTTCAGCTCTCGCTCTTCCGGTTAAACACATCCGTCACTTGCTCCGCAAGTGCCAGCCTTTAAGTACCATGCTCCAACTAAGCCTTTCCGTTCCTGTCCTGAAACAGCTTTAAGACAGAAAGGGACTTAATCATGGTGGTGCCGGATGTGTATCACATCCGACACCTATAGTATATCATCAGACTCCAAAACTGAACCCAAAGTTATTTAAGGATGATTTTGAGCCCATAAAAGTGTTTATCAATAATCCAACCATGAAACTCTAAAGAATGTAAACATGGAATTTTTGTGATAAAAATATCATTTATTTTCATGAAAAAAATTAAGTATAAGCCTTGTGACAAACTTGTGACCACTTAGGACTTGTGACATATTATTAGGGCTGCCAAAGACGTTTTCCAAACGTACAAAATAATTTGATAGTTAAACACTTGAAAACAAACGGTTAAATATCGTAACTACGACTTTTCGGTAAAAAAATTATAACTTATTTTTGGTTAAGAGTCGAATCTGGTCCAGAATATGAAACATGCTTATTTTGACATGTAAAAATCTTTCCTAAAGTTTAAAATTGGAAAAACATGTTTTAGAAGTGAACCGGACCAAAACTGTAACTTTCGGTAACTCGAAAATGTCAATATTTACAAGTTAAACTTCCACCGGCACATTTGGCAACTTAAGACCCTAAACCACATTAAAACAAGTCTACTAACAAATCCTAAGTGTTAAGGAAACTTAAAACGTCATAAAACGAGTCAAATCGGTCAAACTGGCGAAACCGGCTAACTACCGGACGAACCGACACTTAATTTTACCAAAATATAACTTATATTTTTTTTTTGGGGGGAACATTTCTTCGCACAAGTGGATATATTTTCAAGTGTCAAATTCTTTTCATAAAACGCGACAAATACCGTGTATTGACGCACAGTATAATACAAGCGTTCAAACGTTAATAAATGAAAGATTTATTTATAAATCAAAAGGGTTCAAAACTTTACAAATATTTAACGAATTAAATATTTATAATTTTCGTAATGTTTAATGAAAAATAATCCATATTATTTAATATTTATTTTTCAAACGCGAAAATCTAATTATTATTTATTTATTCAAATAAATAATAAATTCCATCAACTTCAATACTATTTATTAGCCAATAAATAATATTCTAGGATTTCTATCTCTGTCATCGGGTAATAACAGTCGACACTTAACCTTGAACATTGGGTGACGTATTCACTAAGCCATATAGCCAGACCCCTAAGATGTCTTAATATTACATTGTAGACGCTTGCTAGGCTACTTCATTCAATTCATATCTGTCAGACCATCTTCACATCAAGTGAGTTTCACGACCCCTTTTTCTTTTCTGTTTTCAAATTATGGGGGAGAATTCAATGAATGCCTTTCAAATTTCATTTTGTCTTATATTAAGATTACTGTAAGACGTACTGATTGCATGTTCTTTTCATAAACCCCAATCTGTGTATTCATGTTGATTCATGCTATATGCCTAAATTCCCACTATTAATTGAATTCAATTAGTTCATTCGAAACGATAGCTTGTGAATAGATCTATTTGGGTTGACGACCCTGCCCCGACTTGGTCGCTCCAGTCCTGACTCCACGGTTATAGTCAAGGGGTACATTATTTATTCTGGTCATTCGGTGTACATGGGGTTGGACACCAGGATTGGGTAAACAGTTAGTTTTGAATTCAAGGTTCATGTTTGATCTTTACAACATCAGAGTCAACAAAAATAATATCATGACGGCCAAACATTTCAAACATGTTTTAAACACTGATTCAAACACTGTTCAAACATTTTCATGTGTCATCAAACCTGTGAACTCACCAACAATTCTGTTGACTTTGTAAATTTCTTGAATTCTCAGGTTATTAAGGATGCGATTCAATGTCTTTCTGCATAGATCCTGCTTGTCACATATCATGGTCTACCTGCTGCATGTTCATGCATTTCACTTTGGAGATTTAGTCACATTACACTTAGGGTTGTCATGTTTTTTTTAAATCTCATAACGTTGTCTTTTGAAACTTAACATGTATTTCCACTACTATTTTCCGCTGCCACTATTTTAAATATTTAAATAAATGTTTAAGACTTATGTTTTCGAAAGACAAATGACTTTCCTAAATGTTCACTTAGATGTCAATCATTCATAACCACGACCATGATGCCAAATCAGTCACATGCCCACATTCAGCCATTCTCGGGGTGTGACAGACCAAAAGTTTTAAATTTGACGAATGAGTTGGCTATTTTTAGATTTAGCAGCCACCGAATGAGGTGCCCACAGAATGACTCATTCGGTGGTCATTCGCCACTCATTCGGTGGCTCCCATTCTCCACTTACAATTACAGAAATCTACTCTACACAAAAACCTACAACACTTAGCACATAGACACACAACGAATATTGCATCAACAAACTCCCCCTTGTCTTGTGCTACTCTTCTCGATCATTTCTTTGTCTTCCAGATCCGGTGGTTGTTGTTTCCACTGTTGATACTGAAAGCAAAGCAGATTCTAATAACAAGCTGAAATTGAAGAGCATGCTCTGAATTCTCCAGGCGGTACAAAAGCTGGTTATAGTAGAGCTCTCGAATATCAACTTTTGTAAAATTGATTAGCCACATCAGGTAGAACACTCTCACAACCCTATTCTTCTACTTCAAAACAATCACTGCGTCTCCGATCTTCTCATCATAATACCACTATTTCAAGTTTTTGATAAAATCTTGTTCCATTTTCTTCAGTGGTATTTTCTTCATCATCGTCCGAGGCTTAAAATTCAAGATCACCAATGCCCGGTTGGTAATTGGATGAATCTTGTCATGCAGTGTCTTGAACTTTGGCCTCTCTGACTTGACAAACTGAAACTTGTTCATGTACACCTCGAACCTCAAATCTCTTTCAAACCAATTAGCAAAGTAGTGGTCTCCATAATTTATAAGTTTTCTTCGCGCAAGCTCACAGATATCCCACATTGGCAGGGAATTAAAATCAGGTGCATGCTTAAAATATTGAATGCCGAACTCTCTCTTGATTCCAAAAAAGTTTAGCTAAGAGTCGTACATCTAACTAATAATATTCCTAATGACCTGACCCTTGTAGTTTACATGCTTTCTTTGTTTAGCTGGCTTTGGTGGAGGCACGTAATTTTCATGAAATTTCTTCATGAATTCATCTAAATTCCTTTGACGCGATTGTTCAGTGCATCAGCCACAGTCGAGTCAACATCATAATTTACTTCAAATTGTTTCTTTTTTCAATTCTTTCTTGGCCTCTTTCTCTTCAGCATCACCAAACACTCTGAAGTCTTCAGATTGTTGAGAATTGACATTTCAATACATTTCATGGTATTCTTCCTTAGTAATGTCTTCAACTTTAACATCATCATAATCTATACCATTCGAACCGGGTTCTTCTTCAACAACAGGAACTTTATCAACTTTCTCAGGATTTAATTCATACTGCTCAGCAAGCTGCTCTCGGGTCAAGGAACGACGATGCTCCCCATCTTCAATGTCATCAAATATTGCAGTGCATGAGTAATTTCATAAACTTCACATCTTCCAGGACCCTCAAACTTGCTAGCATCAACATTTGAAGACTCCCCCCTCAGACATAGCAGAGCCAGAACCACCCGCAACAAAGCTAGGATGTTCAAACTGCCAGGAAGGATCATCGTCCTTATCATCATCAGTGTTTTTTCATCTTTCGAAATTTATCTTCTTTACATCCACCATCATCCTTCTCTCTTCCCTCTATCTCCCCCTGAGCAATAAATTGTTCAGACAACAATCTCACTTGCTCTTTCATCTCCGCTAAAGCCTTTGACATTTCATCATTTGATGCCTGCAATTCAAGAATAGCTTTAGTGTGAGCTTGATCACATGCTTTAACACATTAATCTGCTCGGACTGTTGAAGTAACAAAGTCATCATGTAAGTTAACTAGTCTTGAACAGATCTCTTGTAGGATCGAGATATTTAACACTTAGTTTAATTACAAGATTTACTTGTAAGATTAACCTTGCATAATTAAGTTAATCTCCACTCTACTTAATCGGTTAACACTTGTGAATAACAGTTGTTTGCATAAATATAGTAACACACGAAGTAAACTATACTCGGCACTATATGCATTAACTCAATAATATTACACAGTGTCTTGCATACATTCATGAGTACAAATGTTGAGAACGAGCTATGCTATATATAGTGCTAAGGGAAATCAATGATAGCTATTGATTTCCATACGATCATCTAGACCGTTGATTACAAAAGTCAAACTATACTACCAAAAGAATAATCTTCGATTCATGGGCTTTATGGCGTGTGATCAGAAACATACTACTTTAGGAGAGCGGCTTAGATACAAAAGGAAGCAACCAGAATACTTTAACAGCGATTTGACTGCTGAAAAGATGTTGCAGGAAAAGTCCGGTTGAACTCTTTATTTGGTGGATAAAGGAGTACACCCGGAATAATCGTATCTGGCACAAAAGAGCTTCTTCCAGTTGAATGGCCTTCTCCGCTTGAACTTAGACTTCCGCTTGAACCTGGTTCATCGGAACTACTTCAAAATTAGACTTCAATCAGAATAGCAAATGTGATATTCCTTACAATCTCCCCCTAAGCTAATGTTGTCAAATTATTCATCATCTTCGAAGTTATTCACAAAATTGACTTGTACACAAAAATGTCTTCTTCTTGACCTACTTATCCATGGCCCTGATTCTTGCATTGACATCATGAGACAACTGATTCATGTTGGTTTTGGTCACCTTTATGAATTTAAGGGCATCCTAATCTCTTTCACTCCACTGGTCTTGAACAGATGGATTGATGAATGGTGTGTGAAAAATCATCCTTGTGCACATAAAACTTCTTCTCTTCTTCTTCCCATATGAGAAAATTGATCTCACTGAAGGGTTCTTCTTCTTCATTATCAGTATCTACTTGTTAGAACCTATTTGTTAGCAACACAAACTTATTGTTTTCTTATCTTGTAATTGATACTTTATTTTGTAATTGTCTTTTGATATGTACTTGGTAAACTTTGTTTATATGTTAGCGTACTTGTTATGCTTCTTAGCGGACTTGTGACTTATGCTCTTAGCGGACTTGATTTACACTTAGCGTACTTGTTTATTTCTAGCGAACTTGTTTACTTAGCAGACTTGTTTTTTTCCTAGCGTACTTGATTTGTTCTTAACGAACTTGTTAGCGTACTTGTTCATGTTAGCGAACTTGATAATGCTTAGCGTACTTGTTAGCGGACTTGTTGGTACTTAGATTACTTGTAAGCGAACTTGATAATGCTTAGCGTACTTGTTAGCGGACTTGTTGTTACCTAGCGTACTTGTTAGCGAACCTGTTAAGTGCTAGCGAACTTCATTTAAGTCTTAGCGAACTTATTCTCCTGATAGAATATTTTGCTGAATTCTAGGTAATGATTGTGTTGTGTCAAACATTCTTTTTGTCCCAGGCTCTCTAGTAGTATAAATACCAATGAGAAAACCCTATTGGCAACGCTTGAAGGAGTATTATTCCTACAGAGAGCCTATGTGTGTGTGTTCTTGGTGTTAGTGTGTGTTCTTGAGCTTTAGGAATCATTAATGGGTGAGCATTGATGCTGATCCATCCGGAATTGACCATCACACATGATTTCCGCACTTGTGTGATGAATCATATGAGAACATGTTGCTCAAATCTGGTCCTGACAATTGGTATCAGAGCCTTGTTCTTCATTTTTGAAGGTTTTCTCAAAATGGAGAAAATCTCATACGAGTTGTCGATTTTGGATGGATTTTCTAGTTGTTTGAGTTGATTATTTGTAGAAATCACTCAATAAACTCAATGCCATACTCAGATTTCTGAAAATCTCAAGCAAAATGGTCCGATTTTTGGATTTCAGCCATGAACATCGTTTTTTTTGTTTAAGTCCTGTTCTTGAGAAAATTTTTCAATCTTGTTTTTCTGTTGATTATCTGTTAAAATTGATGAATGTCGAGTTTAATACTACTAAAACCGAATAGCCACTGATTTCTCTAAAAAACATCAAGTATTGAAGATTTTAGAGGCTAAAAGTGGTGATTTTTGGTGTTCTTCACATAAACTCACTATTCCATTGATTTAGGTCATTTAGAGTGTTTTTTGGAGTTCGTGACAGTTGAGTAAATTATTCCTACATGAATTTCCAAACTATTGATGATCTTAAACATTGATTTTGTCAACATCGATTTTTGAGTTTGAATTTGCTGTTCTGAAAATTTGACTTTTCAAATTTTTTGCTAAAATATCATTTACGAATGACTAATGATGATTATTATTGTTGGTCTTGTAGGATTTGGGTATTTTTAAGCAATTTACTACTTTGCAAGCAAGTGAACCGATTTCAACTCGTTTGTCCCGTTAGCTTACTTTGTCTCGAAATTGACAAGTATTGTTCATTTCAACATGTCGGATCACTTCACTCCTGCCACATAAGGCAACAATAGGCCTCCTAAACTCATGGGGGCAAGTGACTTCGATGATTGGAATGCGAAATTCCTATCTTACTTGGAATTCGTTGACTTTGACCTGTTAACTTCTGTAGTCGAAGGTCCTGCTGTGTTTGAAGTGGAAGAGGCTACTATTGCTGGCACTGCAGCTGCTGTTGCCGCTGGTGTTGATCCTCCTCCTAAGAAGATGATTACCAAACCAAGAAACAAGTTGGATGCTGCTGAAAAGGTTCAATTGAAAACTGACATGTGTGCACTTGGGTGCATTAAGATGGCTATCAATGATGAGTTGCAATACCAATTTCGTGCTGCCACCTCGGCTCATGAAATCTGGGAAGGGTTGGAAAAGAAATATGAGGGCAACCCGGCTACTAAGGAAAGAAGATTGGATAAGATCAGGTTGGCGTTCAACACGTTCTCTCAGAAGCAAGGCGAATCATTTGAAACACATGTTAATCGATTTTGCCGCATAATCACTGAGATGACGACAAAGAACATCCGACCTGAAAACAGTGCCATCATCAAGAAGGTCCTTCACTCCTTTCCTCAAAAGTTCGCTTCATATGTGACTTACTTGATCGACAGTAATGATCTTTCTACTGCCGACTATATGGATATGATCGACAAGGTTCGTGAGTATGAAGTTCGAGCCGTTGAGCGCAATGGAAAGTCACTCATGGGTGTTGTGACTGTCAGGAGTTCTTCAATTGCTCCCAATGCTGCGTTCATTGCTCCAGACCTAGATGATGAGTTCCAGTTCTCTGTTCCTGCAAGTCAAAGCCCACCTGTCACTATTTCTGTTCCAGCTGCTCCTCCAACTCAAGCTTTCATTGCTCCCGTCACCAATCAGACTCCAAATGTGACTTTTGTGCAACAATATCCAACTGGTTACTTCGTTCAGCAATCATCTCCTGCATCTCAACCGAACACAAGCATGGATTCCGACTTGTGCAACGCTTTTCTGGCTTGCATGAATTCTCAGATGTCCGGAAGTCTTGAGTCTATGACCGTCTGTCAAGTAGACCTTGACCAAGTTTCTGCTGATGATCTCGAAGAGATCGACATCAAATGGCAAATGGGTATGATAGCTGCCCGAACTCGAAAGTTCTTCAAGAAGACTGGAAGAAAGCTTTTTCAAGCTCCATCAAACACCAACATTGGCTTTGACAAGTCGAAAGTGCTATGTTACAACTGTTAAGAAATGGGTCACTTTGCACGTGAATGTCCTAAGCCAAGGACGTGGAACGGGCAATCCAATTCTGGTGGAAGTAACCAAACTCATCAAAAGCAGGGTGGTGGTGTCACCCAATCTTATCAGAAACAAGGCAGCTCATCATTCCAGAAGCCACAGGGCACTAGCTCAAATGTCTCTTAACGAGGATCGTCATCTTCTCAACAACCACAAAGATCGGATGAAAGCAACAAAGTTTTGGTATCGCTTGAAGATTCTAACTACAACTGGACCTCGTCTTAGAATCCGTCTTTTAGCCAGACCAACTATGCTCTTGTAGTGAAGGAAAATGATGGAGAGATAGATGTGTCTAACACAATTGACCCTCTCTTTCTAACTAACTTTTGCTTAATGACTGGAATTGATGATCTGACTGAAGACAATGCTCAAGACACTGGAACTGTTACTGAAGTGAGCTCTTTTGAAGTTGAATCTGAGGCAAGTAAGAGGCTTGTAGAACTTCAACGCAAAACCATCCCTGATGAGGTAAAATATGTTTTATGTTCTGATAAATGTATTTAGGCTATAGCTCGCTATCACGCTTACAACCTTGAGTTGGTCGGTAAGGCGAAAGAGAGTGAGAGCCAAGTTGAGAAATTAAAAGAAAATGAGAAAGACTTTTTGATTAAGATCAATTCTTTACAAGATGACTTGAGGTCATGAAGCATACGGAAACAAATCTAACTATTCAAATAACAGATCTTTTGGAAAAACTAACTTCTCTGAGGACGAGCTATGCTCAGGCTCGAGAAACCATTGATTTGTTAAAACTCAATCCGGCAACACCTGGCAATACTGTTGGCCGTGATATTTTTGCTAGACTTAAAACTGGACTTGGCTTGACAAGGGAAATTGATGATAGTGCGGCAGAGCATCCGCTTAACCATAACTATTATAGAGTTCCCGAGTTAACCAAGATTAATTCAAAGAGTCATTTAAAATTCATTAATCCTGAGTTGGTTCCAAGTGCTTCCGAAATCCAAAAGATGGAAGATCAGCTCTCTACCCACACGAGTGGATCTGATCTCCCACCAACCGATGTCGCACTTCACTTTAAGAAAGTTAATCCTGATATTTTGAAAGGTGTTGATACTAGTTTTTCTGAGACTTTGACTAAAGAGGCGGCTGAACATGAATTCCTTGATTTGTTGAAAACATCTGCCGTGGATGGTCAATCGTTTTTGTTTGACGACAACTACGAGATTTTAAAAACCAATGTTGCTCCAAAACGAGCTAAGAACCACACGAAGGCGAGAGCCTAGGCAGAAATCCAACAAGGGATTCACTGATCAGTCTGATGTGAATGAGGATGAGTTCAATCGTGCATTTGCTGAAATGGCACTCAAACATGGTAAGACTGTCATGCACACACAAGCTGGTCTTAGTTTCACCGATGGTAAGGTGAAGTCTATACCAAGTGCATCAACTGTAACTCACTCTACATCAAAAACACATGCTGGGAAATCTCCTTAATCAAGCAAATCAAAAGCTGTTGTTGAAAGTTCTGCTCCCACTGTAGCTGTTGACTCTAAAGTTGAAATGGTAAAGACTGTCAAACCAAAGATGAAGAATGTTGCAAAAGTAACTGGTACAACCTCCTCACCAACTGTTGAGTCTGCATTGATCGTGGTAGAGCCTTCTGCTCCAATGACAGAACGTGCTGAAGCTGTTTTTGTGGAAAAGAAGAAAAGAACAAGAAGAAGGAAGAAGAAGGTTGTTACTGATGATGAGAAGACTCCTGCTGCTTCATCAGTTGAACCATCATCTGTGATTCCTGTTAATGAAAATGTTGTTTTTGTTGTTCCAAATGCACCATTTGTGCAAAATGGTTGTGCTATCTGTGGCAATCCTCATCACGATGCAATGGTGTGTATCTACAACCAAGGTTACAACACCTATGGCAACGCACCAGTGCCACATGTACACTATTATGAGCAACAAGCAACTGCTGGTCAGAGTACACACCTCCACTCGAGAAACTACGTTAATTGCAGTGAAGACTTCATGGAATTGCGGGATGATTCTAAGTTCCAACAGTCTTATCCCAACCAACCGTACATTCCGAGTCAAGCCCCGTATCTACCACAAGGCTTAGGGGGAAGTCTGTATTCAAGTCAGCCACACATCAGACAACCACCAAGGATGAATGCACCAAGTCTGACTCCATTCAGGTCATGAAACCCAAGGCCAAGACCCGGCTTTATACCAAGGCCATTTCCGTCTCAAAGACCAATGAGAGCTCCAAGGCCTGCAACCACCTTCGTCCCATCTTCAGTTATTCCATCAGTTGCATCGTCTTCATACGCACCAACTTCGTCAACTATGAAGAAACCGGTTATCAAGAAGACCCAAGGTCAAAATGACCGGGGTCCCTCCTTAAACTAATCAATTTTTTTTACTTATGCAGGGACGTACCCAGAAAGCTGTAAACACATGGTACATGGACAACGGGTGCTCCAGGCACATGACAGGGAACAAGGACTTGCTGTATGATGTCAGAACAATATCTAACGGTAGTTCTGTTGCCTTTGGGGGAGATGTGTATGGCGGAAGAATAATAGGAAATGGTCTCTTAACAAACGGAGAAATTTCATTTGACAAGTTTAACCTGGTATCGAATCTGAAGTTCAACCTACTCAGTGTGTCGCAAATCTGCGATAACCAAATGCCAATGGTGTTCAACGATCGTGAGTGTCTAATTCTGAAGCCTGGTCTCAAGATACCTGAAGATCAGATCTTGTTTCGAGCACATCGAAGAGGAAACTTGTATGCTTTGGATATGGCGGAAGCAAAACCTGCAAATTCAATCGCTTTTCTAGTAAAGGCATCGGGAGAAGACACAACCATATGGCACCGGCGAATGGGTCACGTCAACTTTAGGAACATGAATCGACTCGTAAGAGGAAAACACGTTATTGGGCTACCAGAGAAAGAATTCGTCCATGTCGATAACTGTGTTGTGTGTTCCAAAGGAAAACAGCACAAGACGTCTCATAAGCCGAAGCCACCTGGTAGAACAACGACGATTCTTCAGCAACTCCATCTCGATCTTTTCGAGCCAGTGAACATCACGAGCTTAGGGGGAAAGTCTTATTGCCTCGTTGTTACTAACGACTACTCCAGATACTCATGGGTGTTCTTCCTGAGAGATAAATCTAAGATAGCTGAGATATTGAAGAATTTCGTTACTCGCATTGAAAACGCCAGCAGAGAGCGGGTCAGGATAATCAGATCAGATAACGGGACGGAGTTCAAGAATCAAACATTTGACGCTTTTTGCAATTTGAAAGGCATCACACGACAGTTCAGTTCACCGTACACGCCACAGAAAAATGGTGTAGCGGAACGGAAGAATAGAACCATCATCGAGTCTGCCAGAACCATGCTTGCTGATTCTAACCTTAAACTCTCTTTTTGGGCAGAAGTAGTGAATACTGCGAGCTACGTTCTGAACAGAACGCAATTGGTCAAGCATGCTAACAAGACGTCGTTCGAACTGTTTTCTAAACAAAAACCTGTTTTAACAAGACTAAAACCGTTCGGATGTCCTTGTACTGTGCTTATACAGTCTGATCAGTTAGCCAAGTTTGCCCCTTGGGCAGATGAAGGTTATTTTGTTGGATATTCTATGTCCTCAGCGGCGTATCGAGTATACAACAAAAGAACTCAAGTGATCATGGAATCGTGCAATGTTAATTTTAACGAGCACACTCGGATCACTTGAGAACCTGATTCAGATAGCATGTATGACCTTGACTCTCTTTCTTCCACATTTAATATTATTGATTCTGGTGTTTCAGGAAATACTATCTCAGATGATGATGCTCGTGAGGAAGACTTTCCGACTTTTGACACTTTTGCTCCGGTTTCTTCATCGATTTTGGGAACTATCTATTCAGCAGACCCTCCTGATCTAACATGGAGAAATCAGACGAGTGAATCTGCAAATTGGGAACCTTGAATCTACCATCGAAGACACCGTTGTTGAAGAGTCAAGGGTTCACAAAATTCATTCAACAAGCCAGATTATAGGCCCCGTAGACAAAAGGATCAGCCGAAGTCAAATAGAACATGTTAACTCGTGTCTATTTTCATGCTTCATATCTCAAGAAGAACCAACTACAGTTGCTGCTGCTCTCAAAGATGACAATTGGATTGAAGCCATGCAAGCAGAGTTACTTCAGTTCAAACTGCTCAATGTTTGTCATATTGTTGAAGCTCCAAATGGTGTTGAACCCATACCGGTCAAGTGGATTTTCAAGAACAAACGAGACGACCGTGGAATAATCATCAGAAACAAAGCTCGATTAGTAGTGAAAGGGTACATGCAAGAAGACGGCATTGATTATGACGAAGTCTATGCACCTGTCGCTCGTCTAGAGGAAATTCGGATTTTCTTAGCTTATGCTGCATCTATGGACATCATGGTTTACCAACTTGATGTTAAGACTGCATTTCTTTATGGCGAGCTGGATGAGGACGTGTACGTACATCAACCTCCCGGGTTTGTGAACAAGTCATTTCCAAACAAATGTTACAAACTTGACAGGGCCCTTTATGGTCTACAATAAGCCCCGAGGAAGTGGTACGAGACATTGTCGACGTATCTGCTGGAAAATGGATATAAGAGGGGTATTATTGATCAGACTCTTTTTCTATTCGACACGTCGGGAAGGATATGCTTTTGGTTCAAGTATACATTAACGATATCATTTTCGGGTCAACAAACGTGAATTTGTGTCATGCATTCGAGGATTTGATGAAGAAAAAGTTTAAGATGAGTGCCATGGGTAAATTGACATTTTTCCTAGGAATTCAAGTGAAACAGTCGCCAGACGGCATACTGATCAGCCAAGGGAAATACGTTAAAGAAATTCTGAAGAAGTTCGGTTTTCACGACTCTAAGGGATTCTCTACACCAGTGGAAACTCGTCACAGACTGAATACTGATGCTCATGGTATCTCGGTGGATGAACACTTATACCGTTCGATGATTGGGTCATTTATGTATTTGACGGTAAGTCGTCCCGATATCATGTTCGGAGTCTGTCTCTGTTCAAGATTTCAGAGCAAACCAAAGGAATCACATTTGACTACGGTTAAGAGAATTTTTCGATACTTGAAGTCGAATCCCAACTGAGGGCTTTGGTATCCAAAAGATTCAGCCTTCGATCTTAGAGCCTACTCTGATACTGACTATGCTGATTGTCAATTAGATCGGAAGTCTACAACGGGTGGAGCTCAGTTTTTGGGAAATCGACTCGTGTCGTGGCAATGCAAGAAGTCGACTATGGTGTCCATTTCAAGTGCCAAGGCGGAATACATCGCTGCTGCATCATGCTGCTCTCAAGTTCTCTGGATCCAGAATCAATTGCTGGACTACGGTTTGAATTTCATGAGTACTCCTATTCATATTGATAATTATGCTTCTGTATGTATTGTTAAAAATCCAATTCAGCATTCTAAGACTAAGCATATAGTTCAGATTGATTCAGAAAATCAGTTAGCTGACCTTTTCACTAAGTCATTTGATATGTCTAGGTTCAACTTTCTGGTTACCTCTCTAGGTATGATCAACTTTGACTAGGACTGGAACTTCTTGCTCTCTGATACGTTAGTGTCTTGCTCTCTAGGTTGCTTTCTTTTGTGAATTATCTGTGTATATATCCTAACTCTTGCATTCCTCTATCTAAAATCACCAAAAAGATTTTACACTTCTTGCTTGTTTTGCATTTTATCTAATTATTGATGTCTGACTTATTTTATCTTGTGTTATTGCTTTTATTTCTCTTTTGACTCACTTGAGTCTGTTCCTATGTTGTATGACCTAAGGAATTTCTTTTCATTCAAATTGCTTTTTTTTTAAGTCTGTCTGCCGTGCCTGCATCTGTGGAAGTTAAAACCAAAAATAGTGTCAATTCTGTAATTGTTTAGTATTTGTCTATACACATGTGCAGTAAAAATAGCAGAAAATACCAAAAACATTGAAAAAGCTAAAACCTTTTGTCTGTGGTCGGACAATATGTGAGGAACATGATATAATTCTGGTCTTGTAGATCTAACCGTAGGATATGATCTAATCGACCGGTAATTCTATCATTTGATGTGTTGGTAGGCTCGACATACTTAGAAGTAGACTATTTCTGTGATTACACATTAATTTGCTTGAAAATGTGAACCTTTAAGTCTACCAGTGCAAAATTCTTTAAATTTGCCTAAGTCTGAGCTAAGTACGATATGCCAACATACACGAATCATTCTTTAGCATTAAGTCCCTGATTTCACTCATCAGCACACCATCTGTTTTGCTTACGCAAAGACCTTGGTTTCGCTTCATCCATCAATAAATCCGTGGCACATCTGCTTTGCGAAAGCGATGACCTTGTGACCACACGATCCCATCATCACATTCATCATTTATCCGTGACACATTTGCTTTGCGAAAGCAATGACATTGTGTTCACGCGATCCATCATAATATCCATTCATGAAATCAGCTACTTAACACTAAAGAAATAGGGGGAGATAAAATAAGTTGTCATATGTTGAAGAAATTCCATATGTACCAATTTTAAAATTCTTATGTGTGTGGGCTGTCTCTGAAATGCAAAAATGGCCCATGGTAGAATTCTGGTGACTTAAGTTGTATATAAGGTTAATCACATCTTTCGCTAATCGGACAAAACATGATAAATATGTCACAGAAATTTGTTGAAAATTACCTTGTCTGAGCTTAAGAGGATAAACAATACCGACAATCTGACTTAGGGTACCGGATCCCAAAGGTGATTTGAATTATAAGTGTTATTGATCACGTAATTAATCGGTATGATTCTAAACATGTCTGACCACGACCATACAAAAATATGTGATTTATCAAAGCCAATGTGCTAGAATTTCCAAGTTTGGTGAAACATTGACCAACTTGTACTAAAATTAATCTTGGTATTGGTTTGAAATTAACCTACTTGAAAGAAAATGAATTCTTGAGTTCGGGTGGAAAATTGACCCAATTCGGATAAAATTGGAAATTTGGAGTTCGGGTGGAATTTTGACCGATAAAAGTCAAATTTAGGTACTAGGTGTGTCATCATCAAATTTGTTGAAATTAACTAGTACTTGTGTTATAAATTTAAAATTTATCTTCCTTGTAGGTTACTGGTGGCAGGCATGCATTTTTGTTCTTTTTTTAATGTTTTGTAGTTAAATAGTAAATTTTTATATTTTGGTAAATTTTTGGACTTAGAAATTTTTAAATGTTTGGTGTTTTTCATGAAGTCCGCTAAGAACAAATTGTTCTTAGCGAACTTGTTTTTGGTGTGAGTCTTTTGTATATGTTGAGAAGTCCGCTAAGTTGAACTTGTCCTTAGCGAACTTTTCATGTGTTTTATTATGTTTAAGTGTTTGAGAAGTCCGCTAAGAAGGATTTTGCCTTAGCGAACTTCTCCACTTACATTTTATGTCTACTAAGGTTAAAACTGTTCTTAGCGAACTTGTTTATACCTTAGCGAACTTCTTTTTTTTACTTAGAAATTTTTCTGTATCAAGTTCAAATTTGGCCTTAGCGTACTTGTTTTGCCTTAGCGAACTTCCTAACTTAGCGAACTTCTCTCAAGCTTAGCGTACTTGTCCTTAGCCTTAGCGAACTTCATTAAGCTTAGCGAACTTCTCTTAGGCTTAGTGTACTTGATTTAGCCTTAGCGAACTTCCTGGGTTAGCGAACTTCATTTAGGCTTAGCGTACTTCACTGAGGCCTTAGCGAACTTGTTTCTCCTTTAGCGTACTTGTTTCGGTCTGCTTATACTTAGCGGACTTGGAGACAGCTTTAGCAAACTTGTTTAAATTCAGGATATTTACAAGTCCGCTAAACCCTACACTATATAAAGGAGACTTAGTCATTTTTCTTCACTCACGCATTCAAAACACACAACCGCTCTTAAAATTCACACCGGCGACTCTCTACCTCCTCAGTGCTCGATCGAAATCTCTCGTATCTCTCTCGAATCTGTTGTTCTATTACAATTAGGGTTGATTCACACACTCTCCTTGCATTCACAGGTTTGTTTTCACGAGTATTTTGGTTGATTTTGGTCTCGGTGATGATGATGAGCCGTGGGATCGGTTCTCAAATCTTTTAGGGTTCTAATGTTTCTAAATTGATGTAATTACAGATTTCTTTCATCTTTACTTGATCCTAATTCACTTGTGCTCAAGTTAAAGGTATGTGAATCTAAACTCTCATTTATAATTTTGAATCCGAGAACATTGTGTTCTGGGGAGTGTTTAAATGTGTTTTGAGCTTGAAAATTCTTTTTATATTTCATAACAGTTGGTTGTTGTTTCTGTTCTAGTTGATTAGTTTGAATCATGAAATTCTGTTTGAATAGATTAACTATGAACTTTATAAGCTATGATCATCTGTTATATGAATACTTAGGAATTCTCTATTTTTAATTGTCAATTTTGGAACTTTGGTTGGCTTGATAGAACTCAATGTGGCTACTGCCAATTCAGTTTAGTTAACTCAAATCTGATTGTGTATATAAGCATGTGAGTTTACTTTTAGCTACTTTGAAGTTTCAATTTATTTTCACTCATGATTGGCATGACTTAAAGAATTCCACATTGTGTTGAAATTATATTGTCTCCAATCAAAATTTATTTTTCTTTATTGTCCATAACTATAAATTGATTGAGACTTAAACTTGAGAATCTGTTAATAACTGGTGATTAGTCTAGTCACTCATCACATTGATAGATTAAGTTTAAAGTTTCTCAAGTTATGCCTTTAAGTTCTAATTGCCTGTATCTTTATGTGTCTGTCTAGAATTTTGAAGTCTAACATAACTTGTACTAGATCACAAAAACAGAAATTCTTACTGTTGAGAGATTGATCAAGAGCATTGCGTCTTTTACATTGATCTTAGCAAACCATAGATCATCAAAAAGGTATGTTGTTCTATCAAATGGCAATGTGAGTTAAGACTCAATTTTGGCTACACAGGGGCAATCCTTATTTTATTTTAGTTAATCTGATGCTTACTTGATTTCTAATACAACTTGCTTGATCCCAGCAGATAACTCACTGACTCATTGAGAAATTTAATTCATCTTATATTAGATCTTAGTCATCCTTAGATCTTCAGAAAGGTGTGTTTCTCAATACAAGCATTCATGTTAATAATCAGGTAGTGCATCACCTTATTTTTATTTTTGTGTGCTTATGTGTCTCTCTCTGTGTAAATTGACATCCAATTGAGCCTAACTGTGACATCCGAGAATTTCAAGGTTTACTTCCGGTAGACAATTCCGTTAGTTACGTTATAAGTGTTAACTTAAGTAACTAATGCTTAACTTGGCCGAATACGTCCACGACCTTTGGTTGATCACCAAACCCGCCCATATGTGTTATGTGTTCATTTACTTATAGTTATTGTGTGCAATGTGATTTAAATGCATGATCTAGTATTGTGAATAGCATGACAACCCATGAACTGTACTTATCTTGCTTAAAATATAAACTGGTCACTTTTGGGTTTCCAGCGAAACTACCGGGCGAAACTATAGTGTCGCCCGGATTAGCCAACCCTCTGACTAACAGAGCCAGTTTCGCTTGGCCAGCGAAACTGACCAGCGAAACTAGCTCCTGTTATATATTAACATAAAACCCTAGAGATCCCATTTTGCACCATTTACTCAAAACACACACACACACACTCTCCTGGAACTTCTGGTCAGCCAAGAATCACCACAAGCCGATGTGATCCCAGCCTCGAGACAACATCCATTCGGATCCTAGATCGAATCGTGAGTCTCCCAAAACCATTTTTTATGTGTTCTTTATGTGTTTTCTTAAAAAGCATGCTTAAACCTCTATGGAATCACCTGATCTCTTGATATGTTGCTTAGGAATGCTAGATCTATCCTAAAGTCAGTAACTTTACGTTTGAAATCCATCCATAATGAAGATTTATGCCATTTTAGTCATTTTAGGTTTAAAATGTGTTTTTGGTGATTTGATGATGAAAACCCATGTTTAAGGTGTTAAAGCTTACTGATTTATGTTGGTAAATGATCATACACGCTAAATATTGAATCACATGAAGTATGGAAGCTGTTAGGTTGATTTTTAGGCTGATTTGTGAGTTTTTCACGACCAGCGACACTGTGTGTTCTCTGGGCGAAATTATGTAGCGAAATTATGTATATCTTCTTCCAGCGACACTATGTAGCGAAACTATAGTGTCGCCGGGTAAACCAACCAGACCTGTCCGAACGAAACTACCGAGCGAAATTCCCTGAACGAAAGTTCAAACCAGTTTCGGGCGAAACTAGGCTAGCGAAACTGTGCCAACAGTTTCGAGCGAAACTAGCCTAGCGAAACTGCGTCATCGGGTATTGCCTAGCGAAAGTGCTGCCCGTGCACACAGCGAAACTGCCTAGCGAAACTGCTAGCGAAACTGAGACCAGAATCCAAACTTGTGCAATTTGCTTGAATGCTATGCTATGACTTACTATGATGAAACATGTTCGATTTCTGATTTATGTGAACCCTTGTTTATGATCAACCATCGGTGTCGTGTGTCGTTATGTCGTGTCGTAGTTCCAACGTGCTATGTTATGGGCCATAGTGACGATAAGTTAAAGATTAGACACAAAACTAATACTTAAGACCTAAACGTGTTCTAGGTCTTCGTTAAGCAAACAGTACTTGGATTAATTAACAAGTGTAGCAGTGCAACCCAAGGTGAGTGTCACTAACCCGTTTACTGTGAGCCCGTTTGGGACACACTGAATAACCTAATGAAAAACAATGCTGACAACTTTATGAGTGCTATGCACTACTTGATGAAACTGAAAACTTAGAGTGCTATGCACCTACCTGATGAACTTGAAGTGTTTTATGGGAAACACTTGTGAATTACTTAAACAACTAATTCCAAAACGAAACTGAAAAATGTTTTCGGGATTCATAAGAACCCTAAAGTAAACCGTTTTAATATGGCTAGTGTAGGTTAAAGTCTAAACCACATGATATCACATGATTTCTAAGGATTGCCTTTTAACTGAAAAAGTCCTCAACTTAATTGTGCCATTAATTGTAAAGCGAGGGGATGTTGGGTAGATCTACTGGAGTTTGACAAACTCCGCCTCGTGACACTGGAGGTGCACGGAGGTACAATATCAGCCTATCTGACCGTGATCCCGAGAGGACACGGGGGAGGCAAAGCCGCGATGACATATGTATGCAAAACAAAATAGCTGGAGGCGCTGCCACTACAATTATCGGTCAGCTTTGGTACAAACTTCCTTAGTGCATGGAACAACGGATTAGCTACCCGCGATATCGGTTGAGCACTTTAACTATACAAAACTAGTACATACCCGATAACGTAGGTTACGGACAATACTTTTACTAAACCACAATACTATGATTTTGTTTATCATTAAGCATTGCTTCTCATAATTAAATTGTACATAAGAATACGTTTACACGATTATGGTTTATGAGACCGGGCCACTGCATGACAAGCCCACTGTGAACTCACCAACCGTTAGGTTGACACTTGCGTGGTTTAAACTTTTGCAGATCGCTAAGGAGTATCCGGATCGGGTTGGCATGGCACACGAAGACATTTTATTTTTAGTTAAACTTAATTGAGAATTTAAAACACTGATTTTGTAAAGCACGTGGTTAGTGCTAAAGACAATGTTTTCCGCTGCGTATTGTTAAACTGTTTTTATTATTAATGTTTGGACTTTACTCTGATTCGTTTAGTATTTGTAACTAATGGTTGTGGTCCTGGTTTGCTCGCACCCCTTAACGGTATAAACTCCGTTAGTGGTTATTTGGGGGTGTGACACTAACACTGGTGGTTTAGACTGGTTAAGATCCACATGGGTCAGAAACAGGTCAATAACTCAGGTGGAAGGATCTTGGACACAGTTAACACTAAGATAGACATGATTGAATGTCTTGACCTAACTAAGTTGATTTGACCATCTTTATGACTAATTGAGAGCATTTATACATAGGATGTGATCTATGACACCTCTAAGGTTCATATGAACTGTCTTAGGTATTTAAGCTCTACATGAACACTCATTTGGTCATTTTGACTTTAATAAGTCAAATCTTGCATGAAATTGTTTTTATGAGACTTATGTGACTATATTAGCTTGAATGTGAATTTGGTGATTTGGGTATGTGTTATTTGATCCATACATGCTTGTATTTGTGTGTTAGGATTAAATGTGACATGTAGTGGATCCATCTAATCTATTAAGCTTACATAATCACATCTTGTCCTTTAAATGATCAAATTGAAACAATTGACCCGTTAGGATCTCTTACTTGCTTATAAGTGTTTCACTTATTACCTGCATCTAACTGTTCCTTGAATTTTAGTTTGTTTATATTCCAACTTTCCTGTCTTACATTTAAAGCACTGTTTTTAACTAAGTTCTTTCTTGTTATAATCATATGATATCAAATCAAGGAGTTCACAAGCTCCGGTGGAACCAAGTCCCAATGTGACTTTCCCGGAACTGACTTGACAAATTGGGACAACCTAAACTTCTAGGTGTTAATCCCAGTGTGCCAAGCCCTCCTTTGCTTGATATCTGTGACTGTTGTTGAGACCAAGTAGTAGAATTCTCATTGAAACTCTCATTGACCCTCCAACAAATCAGAATTTGGTTAACTTAATCTTCATTTGGGTCATTTTTCAATATTCATGCAAAACATTCAATTAAGTCAATGTTAATGGAGATTTAGATCTGGCTCCTTGTTTTCCAGATTTTATTACTTCACACACAACTGTTAATTTTTCTTGAAATACTTACATTTGTTAATCATGACATTCCGGTTGCTTATGATTATTTTGAAGTATATGCATTATATGAGTTAGTTTATGTCATTAATACTCAAATGAAAAGCTCTGTCACTATCACGGGTTTAGTGTGACATGACATTCATCTAGTGTTGAATTAGATGTAATCTTTTAATTCTATATGTGCAGATGCCTCCCAAACAAGCTACAGAAGCTTTAGAGTATGTTCGCCTGCACAACGTAAGGTGCATATTTAACAAAAACTGGGAAGGTGCTAACGAACAAGCCCTTGATATTATGCTACAATCAAACTGGGCAACGCCCATGAAGATTAACCTTGTTATCTACAAGGGTATCATTGAAGAATTATGTTGAATCTGCAGAACTGGATGATGGAACAAGCGTGATAAGATCTAGAATTCAGAATATTGATGTTGAGATTACTGAAGAAAAGATCAGAACTATCCTGGATCTACAAGATGCTGACAAGCCCAAGACTTTCACTAAGGCTGTGTGGCAGTCAACTATCACAAGAATGGGATATTCGGGTGTCTTTCTTCCCGATGTCAGTAACAAAGTTCAGAAGACTTTATTCCCGACAAATTGGAAATTCATTATCAGTTTCTTATTTGCGGCATTTGGACACCGAAAGGCAGCTCCAGATGATTTCATTGATGACACTGCATGTGCTATCCATGGGTTCGTCTCAGGTGATGGTTTCAATCTCTCCCACCAACTACTGAAGTGGATGATTTCCAATCTGCACCCCATTGGAAGGGAAAGAAGTTTCTGATGTACCCTCGCTTTGTTCAAGCCATCCTAGAGCATTACTACCCAACTTTGGTGAAGCAAGGAGAGACATTCTCTACAAGTTCTATGAATACTGGCTCGTATAGCAAGTACCACAAGGGTAAGTATCAAGGGAGTGAGGTGCATTTCTTTCCCGAGATGATAGCTCGACTAGCTCCCGTTGATGCTGAAGGAGATGTTCACATGGATGAAGCTGCAGATGAAGCACAAATTGAACCCACTGATGCGGCTCAAGTCCACCATGAATTGGACTTGAATGCCCCAGTTATCTCAGATCCTGCTACTGCTGCTGAAGACCTTGGGAATCTCCAAGGTGAAAATGTTGAAGCGTCTGAGCATGTTGAACACTCGTTGAGTCCAGTAAATGTGATCTCTTCAGAAGCTGAGGAATATGATGACACCTATGATGATGAATCTAACTCCTCAAGCTCAGATGACAGCCCCTGCTCAAACTAATGATGTTCACCCTCGGAAAAGGCAAAGGACTGGAGAATCTTCCAGGGCCTCAACGAACCTGACACAACAATCATCATTAGATGAAAGCTACAAACCGTCCAAGGATGACTTAGATGAAGACGACTCTTCGGTGTCTCTCGATCAAGAGGATTCTACATATGATCTTGCAGCTGAGACTGAAAGTCCTCCTAAGTCTCCTCCTAAGTTAACTTTAAGTAAACTTACAATTACCGCTGATGATCGTAATCAATCGTCTGAGTTACTCACGGTAAGAGCTGTAAGAAGCAAGTCCTGCATAGAGAAACTCCAAGTCAGAAGAAAACCCGGTTCCACAGATGAGTATGAAGTTGTTGGTTCATCTAGCACTCAACTGGATACAACTTTGGCTACAACACCCGTTTCTCCATATTCTACTGATCACAGCGATAGGATTGATATGGATATGAGACCTCTGGAGATCATAGATGAAGATGTTGTTGTTAACAATGACCCCTCTGGTACTGTGACTACAAGCCCAACAGTTTCTGAATCTGAGAAGATGATGGAACTACAAGCTAAAGTTGTTAATCTTCAAAGTCAGAACGATCACCTCAATTGTTCTCTACAAGTGGCTAACCAAAAGATCAGTGAACAGTCACTTGTAATTGTTGAACAGGCAGCTGAGGTTCAAAGACTAAAGGATTTGTTAAGCAAACCAGGTGAAGACAAACAACATAGTGTGAAAAACCGAGGTGGTGGGCAAATATATAAATAATGCTACCTTTACTTTGGTTGCGGAAGCGGATCGAGTCTTTGTGTGACTCGTTTTTGAGAAAACAAATGACACCGAGATATAGAGTTTATGGTGTTTGAGATGTGATGATGATGAAGAACAAAGCTAGTAGAAACATGGATATGAATAGCAAGATAGATCAACGATAAGCAACATGAAAGATAGATAACAAAAGATAATCAAATGATTAACAATAACCGAATGATTACATTACCTACCCCACGCATTCCCGGGTTTCTTGAGCTTACTAGGTAAGTTCAAGAACCCTTGACAAGCTTCAAGGAACCATGAGTAACTCTCTCTCACTAGACATACATCATCAAGTCTTTCACAATGAAAGACTTACTATATATACTACAAAACTCACTAATGGCATAATAGTAAAATACTAACTAGTGACAATATTTAAACAATAAATAATATTCACTAGAGCCACTTCTTTGTTGAGTCGTGTTGTCTTGAGTTGTCATGTTCTTCACCGTGTTGTCTGGATGGTAGACGTTAAGTGGCCGTTGAGTATTAATCACATCTATCCAAATCTTGTTGGCTCGATATCTCGATTCCCAACAATCTCCCCCTATTTGGTAGATGGTATACTCAACACTTGTGACATTGATTCTTGTATTCTTGCAACTTGACTTCAAGATAATCTTCATGTAGTTTCAAATCTTTTGTTCTTCAATTCTCCTCTGTGAAGCTCCCCCTACAATAAACATTCTTCTAGCCCCAAACCATAGGCTGTAAATGTATAGGGTGTTTACAAACTTCAACACAATGACAAGCTACTTGAGGAATAAGTCATAACTCAAGGTACCAATATTGTTGAAAGTAAACAAAATAAAGGATCTATGAAAAACTCAAGAATTAACTCCACAATTCAACCATCTTGAAATACTTGGCCGAATACCAAACCAATGCTTTGCACGAAGATAAACCACTTCTTCTTTTGCCAAACCCGTTGCAAAAAGTCTCATCAAATCATCACATTTTCTCCCCCTAGACTTTTGCAACCCATAGCAAAATAAATAAGCATGTTGTTGTAAGCAAACACATCCAAGTAGCATATCACAAACAAAAATCAGCCTTGCAATATCAACCGGTGAATCTTCATAATCCAATCAATAATAAATCCCTTTCATCTTCAACAAATCGACCCAAACTTGCGCATAATTATCATAACCAGTTTACTTCATAGCACGTCTGCCGTAAAAAGTAATCTTGATATAAAAGCATAATTTAGGTGTACATGAAATGTTTGATGAACATTGGGTTCTCGAAGTACGAATTATGTTGGAGAAAAATTATGAAGTGGTTGACGTGGATCCTCTTGGCTTTAACTTTGGTTGCTACTGTGTTGACAACATAATAAAAATAATAACAGTAGCCCAACTGTATTATTTATTCAAGTCTGGCCCAATCTCTTAATTTCCTCTAGCCCAAGCAAACTTATTTCCCTTAAAATAAAGGAAACCCTAATTGAGAGGCACACTATACGTACCAAGAGGCATTATCTCTGCCTCTCATCACAGTCGACGAGAAACAACATCCAGCGGCCCTCAAGACTATTTCCGGCGGGCCAGTAGTACGAGCCGAACAAACTCCGGCGACCAGAGCCATAAACGAAGACAAACACCAGCGGCACTAAAGGCTATTTCCATTTTTCCGGTGGTCAGAAGCATATCCGACGACTTGATGGTGAACAGAAACGAGTACCGGCGACCTGAGGTGAGTAAACATCGAACTCCAGTTAAAACCAGACTTCCGCTTGAACGAATTGAGTTCCGGTACATCTCATTTTTCCGTTTGAAGTTGGTTCCGGTCGAAAACTCCGCTTGAACTTCAAGCTTCCGGTTGAACACAGTTTTTCCGGCTGAACTTCAAAATTCCGGTTGAGCTTCATTTTTCCGCCTGAACTCACTTGAACCAAAGCTCTTAATCTTCGTGTTGAAAGTTGGAGCGGAACAGTTTTTTCCGGTTGGAGTTGGAACTCCGGTTGAACCACGTTTTCCGGTTGAAATCTCCGCTTGAAATATTGAAGTTCCGGTTGAAAAAGATGAAGCGGATCCGAGGAGTTCTTTCTGGTTAAAGTAGGGTTGAAGCAGACTTTTAGGGTTCCGGTTCAGTCGCTGCCATCTTCAACTGTGAAACCCTAATATGAGCAACGAACGCTGGTTCCATCGATTTTCTCCGCATGAAACCATTGATGCAACCCAGTTACCATCATCGATCTGCAGTACGTGTAAACCCCATAACCATAATCATCAACTTTCACCATTTTCGACCTTCTTGCACCCTAATAGAGACACTTTCGGTCACCTTTCTCCGATGAAAACCCTAGCAAACCCCAGAACTGTTGACAGAAACGAGTATACGAACGAGCTTGAGCTGCAGTCTCGTGTTCGTGTTTCTGAGTTCATCTTCTTCATTAGTCAAAACCTGTCACTCACTCAATATTTTTGTATTTTGTAATATTCTTCTAGATTTTAAGAGAGAGAGAGTACTTTGGTTTACTTTGAAAAGAGGGGATGGGACATGGGAGGTGCATGTGACAGAAAAGAGTTGTGGATAAAGAGATAACTCTTGACAAAAAGGACACACTATTGTGGAACTCAAGAAAGCTAAAGTCAAATAAAGCAAGTTGAATTTTACACACAAAGGATAAAGTGTGATGTGAAAGAAATATTCACACACTTTTCAAGAGAGTCTTGAGATTGACAAGTAAAAAGAAATTACCCATGAATTAAAAAAGATATACGTATGATATGCAGAAAAATTCATGTTTTGAGTTTGGATTTAGACTAAGCTTGAAAATATCATAAATCCATTTGTGTTTCCGGACTAAAACACAAACACTCAACAGAATTACTTTTAACAACTCAAGAATATATGAATAAATAGGTTTCCTAATCTAAGAGAGAAAACTTCAAAAACCTTTTTCAAAAACTTTGAAAGATATGGAGGGGAGTTCAAAATCTTTCTAAAAAGTTTACATCTCCATTTGTTTACAAAAATAACGAGCATATGAACACAAAGTTGAGATATCAACTGTGAGGTTGCATAATCTCGACCATGGCTCTGATACCAATTGAAAAACCGAGGTGGTGGGCAAATATATAAATAATGCTACATTTACCTTGGTTGCGGAAGCGGATCGAGTCTTTGTGTGACTCGTTTTTGAGAAAACAAATGACACCGAGATATAGAGTTTATGGTGTTTGAGATGTGATGATGATGAAGAACAAAGCTAGTAGAAACATGGATATGAATAGCAAGATAGATCAACGATAAGCAACATGAAAGATAGATAACAAAAGATAATCAAATGATTAACAATAACCGAATGATTACATTACCTACCCCACGCATTCCCGGGTTTCTTGAGCTTACTAGGTAAGTTCAAGAACCCTTGACAAGCTTCAAGGAACCATGACTAACTCTCTCTCACTAGACATACATCATCAAGTCTTTCACAATGAAAGACTTACTATATATACTACAAAACTCACTAAGGGCATAATAGTAAAATACTAACTAGTGACAATATTTAAACAATAAATAATATTCACTAGAGCCACTTCTTTGTTGAGTCGTGTTGTCTTGAGTTGTCATGTTCTTCACCGTGTTGTCGGGACGGTAGACGTTAAGTTGCCGTTGAGTATTAATCACATTTAACCAAATCTTGTTGGCTCGGTATCTCGATTCCCAACATAGTGACAAACCAGATGGTGATGATGTTGGTAATAAAGAAAGTGAGTTGCCAGAAGACCAGCCTCACACTAATCAAGGAACTGATGGCGACAATTCTCAAGATCCTAATTCTTCGAAAATAATGCCTGCTGGTAAATATTCTACAGGTGCTCAAGACTCCTCAAGCCCCATGCATGACAGTGATTTCGAGTTTGATGAAGATACGTTCACAGAAGGAGATGGGATGAACTCCTCAGACGAAGATGAATCTTTCGTCAACAGTCTCCTTCATAACGAGCCTGTAGATGAAACTCTGGATTCAATCAAGAAGCTTGCTCCTGTGCAAGAGAATCTGAAATTTCCAAGATTTTCACAGGCAGCCAAGGAACTTGCTATTGAGGGAACTTCAAATGAAGAAGCTGCAGATGCATCTGGTTTAAATCTTCAACTCTCTCTTGTACCCTCCTTTCAGACCTCAACTGACACATCCACTGCCCTAGTTCCCTTGACTGAAGGAGTCCGTCACATGCACGTTGACCCGGCCTTCCTAGATTTTGCTATGGCCAACTTCGGGGAATACTATGCAGATAAGATCTACTCGAGAAGAAACTCTTGTGGTATATTGATCGAGTCAATCGAAGATGACACTGGTGAAGTCTCATATGAGGAACATCCATATTCTGTAGATTTCGGTGATGAAGAAGACATGAATGAGCTAGAAGAACGTATGCATGTGGTCATGAATGATGCCAATCCACTGAACTACATTGATCTGGATCTGATCGAGAGTGAAGATGAAGAAATGGAACCTCTGTTTCCCACTCCTATTCAAGTGAAGAAGGAGGTGGATGATATATATGTACAAGTTTCACTTTCTGAGCTTATGCAGACTTCAGCTAAGGCTTCTGCTTTGGATATTGCTCCCCATGTTCTAGGTTCTATTCCTGCAGATGCCAATATCATAAACCTTGAATCAAGTGCTGCCCAAGAATCTGAGAGTCAATCTGTTCCTACAGTATCGACTGAGTAAAGCTACCGTGATCAAATCTTTGAAGCCTCCTTTATGCACTTCTCCTATGATTCTAACACTGAAGATGAACCTAATGTGACTGCAACTCAAAAGCCTGCGGTTACAGAACAACCTGGTCCTTCCACTGAGGATAGAGGAAAAAGGATTTTAACTCCTAAAGAAATTGCTGAAGAGCATCGTAAAAGAGAAGCTGAGAAAGAAAGATCACGTAGAGCACTTATTGATGAAACTCACCGGGAACAAAATAGACTTCTCGAGGAAAAGGCAAAAGCACTCAAGAGATATGAATCTAACCATCCTCCTGCTGTCATGTATGCAAAAGGGTCGAGCACTTTGCCAGAACGTTCAAAATCAATCAGAACAGATGAACCTTTGATCCGCATTGTCACAAACTTAGAGGATACCAATGTGGATGCTGATGACAACTCTGTTACAGCCAACATGGTTAGAACTCTGATGAAAGATAACTTCTCATTGAAATATCTGATGAGTCTCACTGACACTGAGTTAACGAAGTTATACACCGATGAGGAGAGGTTGAATTCTCACCTACCTCAAAATCAAACTGCTGAAGCACAATCTGATCTCCTAGCTGATATCTTTGCCGACACAAACAAGATTGTGGACTTCCTTCCCATTCGTGATCATCTCTCGGATCTTACCCTTGACATCGGCAACACATACATTCCTCCTCCAGAGAACTCGTCCGTTGACCTTCCTGACTCTGAAGCATACATTGAATCCACCACTAACAGTATGAACTCTGAAGCACTCCGCAACTTCTGTAAATTCAAGAACATTGATAAGAAGGCATACTACAAGAAGAGACTTACTGGTTTTCGAAAGTTTCTTTGTGAGTACCGGAAGACAGAGCGGTTGGCTAAGTTGGAACAAATCAGAATCAATGAAGAGGAACGGGCAGAGGCTCTCAATAGAAAAGATAATCCCTCTATCTATGACGAATGGGAAAAGCTGACTCCTAACCTGAAGGCTATGCAATTATGTGTGCCAAGAACTTAAGGAAAATGCCTAGCAACCCTAATGTCAATCATGGGATGAAGATCTTGGGTTGGAAATATGATGAAGCCTTTGATGCTTTCATGGTAAAGAGGAGAAATGGCTATGTCCAAATATTTGGAGACTCCAAAGCTCTCACTAGCTTATTCTCTTGGGAACTCAAACAGCTCAAGTACCTGGACTTGGTGAACCAAACTAAACATCCAAAGGGTATAAGGGCTGATGCGTTGATCCAGTTTGCTTATAATGATAAAAGATTCAGTCAAAATCCAGAAGCACAAAGAAAAGCTCAGTTGGCAGAAGAGAAAAGAAGGCTTCATGCTCCTCACCGGGGTATGTTCAAGGATATAGGAAAGGAAGTGAAAGCAAAGACTATCTCTGGAAACCAGAAGAATGCTCCTATGATCAGTTGGTACTATAACGGGATGACTCATGAGTTGGTAATCGAAAGAGATGGTTCTAACAATATCAGAATATTTGCTGCTATAGAACTCTGTCTTCTCACTCGATCTTACTTGAAGATAATGTATTATGAAAAGATGCGGACCATACATGTTCAGTTGAGACCTTATGAATGCTATGATGCCAACTATTTTTTGATATTCTTAAACTGGTGGTGTAAACGGCTAGCAGAATTAGGTAGACTCACTCTTGATTCAGAACTCCTGAGAACAACAACTTGTTGGTTGATTGAAGAACATGGTTCAAGTATTATTTTGGATAAGTCAAGACGATTGGTCGAGCTGAACAATTATAATGACCTGAAGAAGCTCGTTAGGCAAGATCTCTTTAGGCTGTATGATATGGGTATTCACGTACTTTCTGATAAAGACAAACCTGCAGCTAAAGAGAACTGGAGATTTCTGCTAAAGCTGACCGGTCAAGATGCTTGAAGCTCGAGAGTTTGCATTGCCAACAAGGGTTGGATTGTTAGAACCTATTTGTTAGCAACACAAACTTATTGTTTTCTTATCTTGTAATTGATACTTTATTTTGTAATTTTCTTTTGATATGTACTTGGTAAACTTTGTTTATATGTTAGCGTACTTGTTATGCTTCTCAGTGGACTTGTGACTTATTCTCTTAACGGACTTAATTTACACTTAGCGTACTTGTTTGAATGTTGTCTTAGCGGACTTGTTTATTCCTAGCGAACTTGTTTACTTAGCAGACTTGTTTTGTTCCTAGCGTACTTGATTTGTTCTTAACGAACTTGTTAGCGTACTTGTTCATGTTAGCGAACTTGATAATGCTTAGCATACTTGTTAGCGGACTTGTTGCTACTTAGCGTACTTGTTAGCGAACTTGATAATGCTTAGCGTACTTGTTAGCGGACTTGTTGTTACCTAGCGTACTTGTTAGCGAACCTGTTAAGTGCTAGCGAACTTCATTTAAGTCTTAGCGAACTTGTTCTCCTGATAGAATATTTTGCTGAATTCTAGGTAATGATTGTGTTGTGTCAAAGATTCTTTTTGTCCCAGGCTCTCTAGTAGTATAAATACCAATGAGAAAACCCTATTGGCAATGCTTGAAGGAGTATTATTCCTACAGAGAGCCTTTTTGTGTGTGTTCTTGTTGTTAGTGTGTGTTCTTGAGCTTTAGGAATCATCAATGGGTGAGCATTGATGCTGATCCATCCGGAATCGACCATCACACATGATTTCCGCACTTGTGTGATGAATCATATGAGAACATGTTGCTCAACTCTGGTCCTGACACTACTAAAGATCTGTAAAGCATCCCACATTCTAGCACTATGACTTCGATGCAAATTCTCAATAGATGCTCAACTCTAGTTGGGCTTAGAATATCTCTTAACTTTACATAGATGTATGTCAGTTGGTAAGCAGAAATAAGTCTGTTGGCTATGTGAGCATTCACAACTTTGGTTGTCCCATCTTTGATTTGAAAAGTGAAGTCAAAATTGGCTTCATCGACTGTCCAGCCACTAACCCTATTCTTTGGACGCAAAGGGTCTCTTCTTTTTGGTTTTCTTTCCTTCTCTCTTTTCATGTGCATCAATCTCCTTTTCATCTTTTTCTTCTCATCATCAGAATCATCTTCTGATTCTATATCAGCAGGAGCCTTTCCTTTTGATGATGGAGAGAAGGGAGTAGGTTAACAGGTTTGTTTGGTGGTGTAGGTGCATTGGCTTCAGTTGATGAAGGTTCTCTTATGGTAAGAGGAGGTAGAGGCTTAGGTTTTTGTAAAGGTGGTTTCAAGGCTTCTGGTGCAGGGCTGGAAGGAGGTGAGGAGGGAAAGATATCAGACATATCCAAGAAAGAAGTAGGTTTGGGTTTTGACTATACAGGAGGGTATGGGGTGAAATTGTTGGTTATATATTTGGGATTCAAGAGTTTCGGGGTAACCTTTTTAGAGCTAGGAGGAGGTTTAAATTTGGCTAAGGCTTTGGGCCGGGATTTTGATGAAAGGCCTGAAGGGTTTGGATTTGGCTCATATAAGAAGGAAGGTGGAGGTAATATATCTACAAAGTCATCAACTTCTGGTTTAATAAACACATCGATTGCCATACCTGAGATTTTCTCTAAAGGCAGGGGCAACACCAGATTTGGATCTACAGCATGAGCATCACCTTTGAGTTTCTGGTAGATTGAATCAATCAAGCTGCATAACTCTTTGACCTTCATATGATACACTTCTTCTTCTGATCTCCAGTTTCCAACAATCAGAAACCTTTTTACCCTCTTCAGTAGCTCATAGTTTTCATCATTTTTCATAAGTATTGTGGGCATCCTGGAGGCCAAGTCTAGCAATCTTTGCTTCTCGTTTTCACCCATTCCTTCCAAATTGAAATCTTTTAGTCTCCATTCCACAGATATTCTCTTTGCTTCCTCAAACAAGCTTTCAACAACAAAACTTTCAGAATACAACTCCAGATCTTCTTGATATTCCTTGGCTAATCTTTCATTTTCAGCTTCAACTCATGCAGCATCCGCAACTTTGTTCAGAGCCAATGATTCTTCTGTTTGAACAACATTTATAATAGTTCTGACATTCTCCGCTTGAACGGTTTCTTCAGTTTTAATGGCATGTGGGTTGTTATGCATTAAAATTTGAGCTATATTCTCTGCTTTATCTTCCAGTTGAACTTCTGGTTGGCTTTCTGGTTGGATAACCAATCAGTTGGCTTTCCGGTTAAACTTCTGGTTGAATGACAGTAGCAGAGGAGATAATTTCTGTAGGGATATGATCACGTATTAATAAGCGTATGTCTGGAAAGTATTTAAGCCTACGGGGTTACACGTCTCGACACTAATGTATTTGTATTAATTAATTAGTTAATTAATATTTATCATGAACATTTAACGAGACGTCGTTAAGAACTAACGGTTAATTGTTAACAGGGTTGTTAGTTGTAATTAGAGAGAGTTATAATTGGATTACAATTGAGAGAAGGCTTTGATATAGGGCCTTAGGCCGATTTCGGTTAGGGCTCCCTATCTCAATCCTTAACTTGTTTTCCAAGTCTCCAAACACTGTAAATAAACCTTATGGGTTTAAGGTTTAGGTGTTGATTTTATCTGATAAAGTGAAAAACCTAAACTCTCTCTCTTTCCTTTCTAAAATTCGGCAACAAGAAAAGAACCCAAGGGGTTCGATTTCCTGTGTGGTTCGACCAAAGCCTACATCAAGAGAAGTTCGTGATCAAGTACTAGCATACGTACATCGGTGTGTCGTGTGTGCGATCGTAGAGGGATTTACTTCAAATCCTAGAAGATCTTCTCTTGCTGAGCTAAAAAGGTACACGTTGTCTATCCGGTTAGTTAGATTAATTCATAGGAAAATATCCGCTGCGTTCTCGTGTGTAAATTGAAAATTAGTTATATAACCTAACAGTGGTATCACGAGCCACCTATGATTTTAATTAATTACCAGGAATAAAAACTTGAAAGGGGGGGGGGGGGTAACCATAATTCGATTAGAAACAAGCTTTCTAATCAAGATTCTAGCTTTTCGATCCACATAAAAATCATGTTTTACAATTGGAAAAAGGTTTCGCAAATTGGTAAAAACGAAAACCCTAATCTTGATCGAAAACCGGTTCTCGACCCGTGGCTTGGTTCCCAAAATCGAAAACCGGTTCTCGTAAACCACACTTTTCGATCGGAAATCCTGGTTCTCGATCGTGAACCTGTTTCCGATTCAAGTTCAAATCGTAAACTGTTTACGACCCGATCTAAAAGTACCCGATCGAAAACCCTTGCTTCCGATCGGAAACCCTTGTTTTCCGATCGTAAACCTTAAGTTTCCGATCGAAAACCCTAGTTTCGATCGTAAACCCCATTCCGATCGGAAACCCTATCGTAGATCGTAAACCCCATTCCAATCGGAAACTCGATCGAAATCTATATTATGGATCGAAAACCTCTAGCCGAATCGGAAACCCTAATTTTAGGTCTAAAATTCGACTTTTGTGATCTAAAATTAAGAACCCAAGTTTTTATTATTTGATAATTGTTTAAACAACATGTTGTACCTTTCATTTTAAAATGTTAAAAAGAAGTAAAAACCATGAAGTTTCATGCAAATCGTTTATGGTTATTACTTATATCAAAGAGGATTAAAATTAAAATTATGTTAGATAATTAGAAACCCTAAAATTATGTGATTATTTGTGATAATTGTAACATAATAAAAGGTTTAATTGCAAATTTGTTTTATGAAAATTGAAATTTGCTTAAATATCTATTGAAATATGATTTTGTTTATAAAATAAAATTTGTGTCCTAAAACTCAAAAGAAACACCGGCTCACCCATTTGAACACACTCTAAGAGAGGTATAAGTCGGGTTGCCAAGCTTCCCTAAAGTGGGTAGGTTTTTAATTGCAAAAGTGCAAACCTCACCCCTACGCTTCTTTGTGTGTTGCAAATGGAGCTACCGAGCTCTTTTGATTTGGAAGACAAACTAAGAATTTTATAAACACATTATGTGGTGAAGATGTGCATGAATCTTCACACATAACATTTTTAATCACACATCAAAATTGTTTTGACCCAAACCAAACTTAAGTCTTTGCCATCCACCTTGAAAAGGACACTTGTGGATGTCATCTTACTCACTGGTACACAATGGTAAAATGGCATTTGCATGGCAAATAACCACTCATTGGTACACAATGGTGGACAATTTGTGCGTTCTTAGTTGGACGACTTAAAGTGAGCTAGGCGGTGAGACCCTTGGCCCGTGGCAAAAGATGGGATGAAACATGACTACAAATTACTTGGTGCAAGATTCACAAGTGTTATTTGTAGGTCCCATAAAATCTAGGAATTGTAATTGGAGTACAATTATTGATCGTCACTTACCTTTTGAATGCATCATTTCTAGCAGATCAACTGATGAAATTATGGCATGTCAATTGGATCCTAGCCTTAATAAGCTTAATTGTTTAAAAGTGTTTAAACATTGGGTAATTAAATTTATTAAGGAAAAGATTATCGAAAATACTGATTTTTGAACTTAATATGTTTTGTAGATGGCAACAAACCCTCCTCAAAACAATGTTGGTCATGCTTTTCGTCAAATGTTTGAAAGAGAAAAGCTGAATGGATCTAACTTCAATGACGGGTATCATCAACTGAGGATCGTCCTTAGAGTTGAACGAAGGACCGATGTCCTTGAAAATCATTGGCCGACCGAGCCAGCTGCTAATGCTACTGAGCAAGAGAAAGCGTTCTACAATGCTGAGTATAGCAGATACGATGAAGTTGCTTGCATGATGACCTCGAGTATGACTCCCGATCTTCAGAAGCAATACGAATTTCATACACCTTGTGATATGATCAAAGAGCTAAAGAAGATGTATGAAAAACAAGCTGGTGTTGAATTGTTCAACCTAGTTGTGGAACTCCATGACTTGAAGCTTGAAACTGGTAAATTGGTCAGTAGTCATGTGCTCAAGATGAAGAGCTACTTTGACAAATTGGAATCGCTCAATTATGGGTATAATCAGTGTTAGAACCTATTTGTTAGCAACACAAACTTATTTTTTTCTTATCATGTAATTGATACTTTGTTTTGTAATTGTCTTTTGATATGTACTTGGTGAACTTTGTGTAATTGTTAGTGAAAAACCGTATACGGATCGATTTTATGGATGAGACAGAAGTTTTGTTATTGATTCGTGTCGAATGATTACATAGCGAAGGAGTATACAAACATTTAAGCTCTGGGGGAGGTTGGACAGAACCTCCCCTCTCAATCACATAGACACTGGACAAAAACTTACAAAGAAATACAAAGACGAAACTATTTATACTTCTTCATTCTGTCCGAACTGGGTAACCTCCGAACCTGCTCCGAACTTCCTCCGAACTTGGAGTTCGGACCACCATCGGTCGACTCCGAATCTGGAGTTCGGCTGAGGTTCGGACCTCAGTTCAGGTTTCCGATAAATCAGTCTGTTTGACAATTCGAACAGTAACGACCACACAAGGTTCATGCATTAACAGTTAGCGTACTTGTTATGCTTATTAACTGACTTGTTACTTATGTTCTTAATGGACTTGAATTACTCTTAGCGTACTTTTTTGAATGTTATCTTAGCGGACTTGTTTATTCCTAGCGAACTTGTTTACTTAGAAGACTTGTTCTGTTCCTAGCGTACTTAATTTGTTCTTAACGAACTTGTTAGCATACTTGTTCAAGTTAGCATACTTGTTCATGTTAGCGAACATGATAATGCTTAGCGTACTTGTTAACGTACT
>JBCNJP010000023.1:62277944-62337294 GCA_039602395.1 Deinandra increscens subsp. villosa
GTTTCCCTTATGCTTCGGCTGTAGGCTCTATAATGTATGCGGTGAGATGCACTAGACCTGATATAGTGTGACACCCGAGAATTTCAAGGTTAACTTCCGTTAGACAAACCCGTTAGTTACGTTATAAGTGTTAACTTAGTAACTAATGCATAACTAGGCCGAATACGTCCACGACCTTTGGTTGATCACCGAACCCGTCCATATGTGTTATGTGTTCATCATTGATTGTCTTTATGTGCAATGTGATTTAAATACATGACTTATTATTGTGAATAGCATGATTAATTGTAAATACTTGATAATGTGAAAATTGACCTGTTTTAGTAGTCAGCGAAACTAACGGGCGAAACTATAGTGTCGCCCGGTAGCCAGCTAAGATAATCCAATGACACGAGACCAGAGCTAGTTTCGCCTGGCCAGCGAAACTGCCAGCGAAACTGGCTCCTGATATAAATAAACTTAATAAACCCTAGTAGCCTCATTTGCTTAAACCACACAACAAACACACACACACTCTCTTCTCCTGGAGATTCTGGCCAGTCAAGGTTCACACCGAGTTGTCGAGATCTCAGCCCCAAACCATCATCTACCAAGCTAGGAGATCGAACCGTGAGTCCCAAAAACCTCCATTTTGTGTTTTATATGTGTTTTTCATAAAAAGCATGACCAAACCTTCATGATATTGCTTGATCTTCTGTAAATATGCTTTAGGATGCTAGATCTACCATAAAGTTAGAAACTTTACGTGTAAAAACAAACCATGATGATGATTTATGCAATTTTGGCCATTTTAGGGTTTAGAAGTGTTTTTAGAGATTTGATGATTAAAATGCATGTTAAACGTGTTAAAGCTGCTTGATTTATGTTGGTAAATGCCTATGGATGCTAGATAATGAATTGCATGTATGATCAGAAGCTGTTAGGTTGATTTTTAGGCAAATCCGTATGTTTTTCGCGACCAGCGAAACTGCGTGTTCTCTGGGCGAAACTAAGTAGCGAAATTATATCTCCTTCCAGCGACACTGACCAGCGAAACTATAGTGTCGCCGGTGATCTGACCAGACCAGCTCGAGCGAAACTACCGAGCGAAATACCTGAACGAAAGTTCAAACCAGTTTCTCTGCGAAACTAGGCTAGCGAAACTGCGTCAGCAGTTTCGGGCGAAACTAGTCTAGCGAAACTGTGTCACCGGGCATTGCCTAGCGAAAGTGCTGCCCGTGCACCTAGCGAAACTGCCTAGCGAAACTATGCTAGCGAAACTAAGACTTGACCTAAAAACCAAACTTGTGAAATTTGCTTAAGTGTTATGCCATGACCTACATGATTATGCCATGATGAAACATGTTTGATATCTGATTTATATGAACCCTTGTTTATGATCAACCATTGGTGTCGTGTGTCGGTATGTCGAGTCATAGTTGCAACGTGCTATGTTATGGGCCATAGTGACGTTAAGTAAAGATTAGACACGAAACTAATACTTAAGACCTAAACGTGTTCTAGGTCTTCGTTAAGCAAACATAAATTGGATTACTTGAAGTGTAGCAGTGCAACCAAAGGTGAGTGTCACTAACTTGTTTACCGTGAGCCTGTTTGGGCCACACCGAATAGCTTAACGAAAAACAATGCTGATAAACTCTAGAGTGCTAGGCACCTACCAATGAACAAGAGAACTCGGGATGCTTGGCACCCACTTGATGAACTGATAGTGTTTTATGGGAAACACTTGTGAACTCTGAACAAACTATTTTTGAAACAAAACTGAAAACGTTTTAATATGGCTAGTGTAGGTTAAAGTCTAAACCATATGATATCACATGTTTTCTAAGGATGCCTTATAACTTAAAAGTCCTCAACTTAATTGTGCCATTAATTTGTGAAAGCGAGGGGATGTTGGGTAGATCTACTGGAGTTTGAAAAACTCCGCCCCGTGGCACGGGAAGTGCACGGAGGAACAATATCAGCCTATTTGACCGTGGTCCCGAGAGGACACGGGGGAGGCAAAAACCGCGATGACGTAGGTCCGCACCGTACGGGATGGCTCGGCCCCCACAAAATAAGTCAGCTTTGGTACAAACTTCCTTAGAGCATGGAACAACGGATTAGCTACCCGCGATATCGGTTGAGTCCTTTAACTTTACGGAACTAGTACATACCCGATGACGTAGGTCACGGATAAACCATTTATAAACTGAGATTTAATTACGAGCATTGCTTTTCACAAATAAATGACTTGTAAGTATACCTTGACACGATTTATGATTATGAGACCGGGCCAATGCATGACAAGCCCACTGTGAACTCACCAACCGTTAGGTTGACACTTGCGTGGTTTAAACTTTTGCAGATCGCTAAGGAGTATCCGCTGGAGGTTGGCATGGCACAGAGGATGTTTACTTTTATTTAAACTAAATCGGGAATTTAAAACAACATTTATGTAAAGCACGTGGTTAGTGCTAAAGACAATTATTTTTCCGCTGCGTATGTAATTTAAGACTTTGATTTATAACTTGTGCTTGAACTAACCCTGATTCGTTTAGTATTTGTAACTATGGTTGTGGATCCTGGTCTAGTCGTGCCCCTTAACGGTATAAACTCCGTTAGTGGTATTTTGGGGGTGTGACAGATTGGTATCAGAGCCATAAGTTGCAGAGAACTGGAATCATTTTTGAAAACGATTTGGAAACTGCAACTTGAAAACCTTGGTTACAAAACGAACAAACAAATTCCCAAAGACAAAATTTTTACGTGCCAACCTGGGATACTCGCTCTGCTGTGTAAGTAAAGGCTTAATACGTATGTATATATATATATATATATAAATATATACTAGTGGGGTACCCGCGCGTTGCGGCGGGCGACAGTTTATAGCGCGTTATTTGTTTTCCGTTCGCGGGTTCGGCGGGATGACAATCACCTAACATGCTCCTTCAATTTTTTATTGTATCATTCGTCACGTGATATATTGTATCGTACGTCTGTTAGTATTGTATCGGTGGTCTATCTATATCATGTTCTTTGTAGATCTCAATTAAATAAAAAAGAACACACCACGAATAAGGTTGGTTAACTTGTTATGAACATAATATTGTATTTGAGATCATCATAACATTAATAATTTTAAAAAATCACATGTACACAATATTTCTAATCATGTCATACCTGACTCAATGTCTAAAAAAATGAGATGTTTAATCAAACATGTACCTCTTACTAACACTATTATAAAAGAAAATGATTAATACAAGTGATACTTCTTGTATGCAAGTCACCAATCCGTAAGAACTATCATAATCCTATCAAATAATCTTGAAAAGGTTCCATTCATATCGAAGAATTATAAAGGGTTTCCACTGTTGAGAACTTAAAAGGATTTTCTTTATGCACTCCCAATGTGCCAAACAATTGGCAACATCAATGCACAACTTTTTTTTGAACGATAACAATTAAATAACTAAAAAAGGTCCAGCAAAGCACTGGACAAAAACCCTTACAAAGTTTGAAAACAACTACAAAAAAAAAAGGTCAACAAAGAAAAACAAAACCACCCAGGTGTCAGCACCACAAAAAACCCCTGAATTTTAACATAATAATCCTAACAAAACGACACGACCTCAACCACATCCTTGAACCACACCAGACCCACTTGCATGTAAGACCATCCTGCACATCAACATGGCGACCACCCAGTCCCGCAGCCTATGTTGCACCCAGCAGAAGCAAACTTGACCCATTTTCACCATAACCCACGCAAAACAAAGCAAATGCAGCCAACATGACCAATCATGGTACATCAGCGGCCCTGCCCACGAGCTCGAACAGCCCAGTCTAAGAAATAAAGTCATGTAAAAGGCACTTTAGCTGATAAAAAGACAATTAATAGATGATAAGTAACATGTGTCACATAATTAAATTACCTAGATGGACTATTAATATACAGTTGAGAAACAATTAAGAAAAGTGTATTGTGTTTTATTTGAACTAAAATGTTTTATGGTGGATCTAACAAATACAATGCACAAACATAACCAAACTCATTATGTCCTTGCTAATATCCATCAAATTTGTGTTCTAGCCATTTAAAAAGAAGGTTTTTGAATATAATGAACTTGTAACTTCAAACTATCCTCTGGTACCTCAAACTACTCAGTAAAGGAAAATAAAAGAACTTGATAGATAGCTTTCATCGAGACGGATGAGGCATAAGATGTACTACACAAAGAACAAAATGTTGAAAAACCAACAGAGATTAAGATCAAAGATAAGATTCGGTGGTGATGATTTATACTTGAGCAAATGAAGAACAAAAGAAGGAAGATTAATTGTCATAACTAACAACGGTAATAGAATTAAACCAAATGAGTAACAATTAACTATACCAAATTTACCTTACTTAAATCCGTGTTTGGCCTGCTGCAAATCCTCGTTGTTAGGCCTGCTGAATATAAGAAATGGTTGAAAGAAGAATGAAATTCACTGAACGAATAAGGCTCAAAAAGCTTTGAGTTGTATACTGAAAAATTATAAATATATATCATCAAAATAAATAAAAAATATATTTATTTACCTTTTCCTTTATCAACTCTGTAAAGAACTTGACCTGGTAAATATCAATGTCACAATGAAGAGCTAAATCAAGGCCGAAAAACCCACGATCTGTTGGGTAGCTACAAAGCAAAGTAGCTTTTCTTTTGGGGCATTAACGATCCACCTAACCAGCTCTTGTGAAAAATATACGATCTCAGATTCTTGAGGCATTAACCAGCTCCTGTGTTTTTGAGGCATTAACCATCCACCGAAACAGATTCTTGAGGCATTAACCATCTAATTTTTTTTCCTTTATTCATAGGATTTTAATATAGTAGTCTGATTTAAAGGAGCTCTCTGATTTGGTGTTTTTTCTGAAAAATGTCCATTAAAATTTCTAAATTCAAACTATCATCTATAGAAGAAGGATTTATATGCAAAAGTATGAAACTTTACCTGCTCATTAGGTGTTCCAAATGTATATCCGTTTCTTTACCAAACTAGAATGGTCTCATCATCAACATCAAACACACTGCAAAAAAGTGAGATTAGATGATTAAATCCCAGAAATTTAATCTCTAGGGGAGATTTATACATTTAGGCCCCCTGCCTTTCTTGCAATGGGGATTACACCATATCTCATGGCTATCATCTGAAAATTTAGGGATCAAATAAGAATAATAATTATAGTATAGCAAATTAAATTTTCTTCTAATGGCAAAACTAACTATTACGGTGCACTTGTGTTAAGCCACAAGCCACCACTGCCTCATCTTTAGCATCTCTCTTGTCTTGTTCCTAAGCACAAAACAACATGTTATTAAAATTTAGGAAAATCCCAGAAACAAAAGGGAGTTTTTAAAAAAAAAATTAAACATACATCAAGTCAGTTATTAAGTGCATTAAGATCCCTTAACCATAAAGACTTGGAAGGGGTGTTTGTGAGTTCTTGAAACTCAGCCTTCTTTGTATCCCTTTCATTCCATAGTTGTTGCATCTTCTCATAGATCAACATTCCAAATTCCATTGACAACATATTATGTTCCAATGAACGTTTTGTTTATGGTGCACACAACAGGCTCAAAGATGTTAAAATGCTCAAAGCCTTTAAAATCAGTAATATTATACCTAAAAAGCAGTAACTAATCCTATTGATCCAACAACATGCTATGTTTTGACTTAAGGAAAGTTACTCATCTTTAATTCCCATAAACCACAATAATCTGTCTCCGATAAACATTTTGAATGAGCAGCCCCAAACACTCTCAAGACCCAATATCAAATAATATGAGCAAACAATAATAATTCCAAAACAGTCTCAAAAAGGTACAGGTATGGATGAAAGAAAGCTACACAAAATATAGAAACACAAGTACCTGCATAAGATCATGATGAATTTTGTATATATATATACCTATCCGAGAACCAAAGTTCATTAGCTCAGAAAGTTATACACACTTAAACACAAACCTAAAAACATACCTCCGAGTCCAACCCTGGTAGCAGAATCCGGGGCCATGCTCCCACTTCTCAACCTCACTAACTCACCATTTGCTAACACACAACTGCTACAATTAAATAATCAGATGATATCAACCAACAACTTGTGTTTGAGAAAAGAAAAAACTGTAACAATTGAGAACAAACCAAGAAATTAGAAAAACCCAAAAATCTTACAAAAAATCTCGCATTCAACATAAAAGATGTACCTGAAGAGAGATAACGAAAATGACAACAGGAAAAACATTCAGCCCGAAAAATCAAAAGAAAAAAAAATGAACCTTAGATATTAGATATGCGATAATTCTTTTTTCAGATCTGGGAAGCTATCAACTGAACCAAAAGTAACCAATAAATGGTGGAGCAGGAATAGCGATTGAGTTCCATATGCTGATGCTATTCGATTGTCTCCCGACACGAAAGAGATAGTTAAGGAAATCCCACGAAGACCAAAATCTACACAATCAAGAACCACAAACAAAAACAAAGAATTATTAATTAAAACATAAGAACTAACCATTGGACCAGTGGAAGTTCACAGCAACATCTGCATTCATCTTCACTTTATAATAGTGAAAATGACATTCCACCTGCAGAAGTACAGGTAGATATCATACACACACCTTAGTGGGACTTGAAAATTACCTTTAAAAGCTTCATTAGTTTGTTTTTTGATTGATAACATAAATCCAGAGTACATGTAACAACCTGGAGTTTTCCAACCAATTATTTCAATAAAGTTTATACTCAAACATTATATTATGATCCTTATCTTTATTTCTACACATTCAGAGTAAATAAATGCTCTCATCCTCCAAATCCACTTTACTAAACAACTGAAGCAAACTTCTTACTTCAAATATAGGTAAAAATTCAGATATTATCTGCCAAGAATGTAATGCTAGGCTCTTTAGTTACCCTGCCATCACAAGTAAAAAAACTGATGAGAACGTTGCACTCCAAAACCACAATTTCTCAATCTTTACATGCATTTTAACAACCAGATCACCAAGTTTGACAGAGTCTAGGCTAAAATAACCAAATATTGCTCCAGTTCCATATTGAAATCATAGACAAACCATTAAAAGAAATGATACCACAACCTGTTTAGAAACGAAAAACCCTAAAATCATGTTTATACACTGACAGATCTAAGAAAATAATAAAGAAACCGATTAACACCAAATATGAATATGAAGAACAATAAAAAACGAATATTGGCAAAACCAACCTGAAAGCAACCGCTTTCGATCCGCCATCTTATTCTTGAAGCAAATCCGTGCTGACCAAGCGCTTCTTGTTAACAAAAATTGAAATTTCTTCAGTGGCGTTAAAAATGAAAACAAAACGAAAGAGGCTACCGGTGCTCATTAACAAAGGAGGGCAGAAGAATACGAACACAAACCTGAAAACAAAAGATTTAAAAGCCGCTCACAACCACAACCACCGATGTCCCTAAAGCTTCAATCTCTCTCCCACAGCTACAAAACAAAATTAACATGATTTGAGGAACGATTTCACAAATAATAACCGGAATTTACACAATTTCACATATGATTTCACGATTTGAATCAAGAAAGAGTAGAGAGAGTTTGTGTATAGTAACCTGACAAGAGAGATGCTAGAAGCCAGTTCATCAATAACTCCACTTCATAATCAACCTCTAGTACCAATTCATCAATAACTCCATGAAACTCATACAAATGGAAACTAAACAAAATACAGAAACTGGTTGCATAAGGTCAGAAGAATCAAAAGCCTGTTGTAACTATATAGCAACACCAGCATCTTAAATCATACCACAAACCCTTAAAAGAATCACAAAGATATCACCAAATAGTTAATAAGAAACAAAGAAACAAAAACTAAAGGCACAAATCAATGTTAAGCATTTAAAAATTGAAATGATATAAGAAACCAGTTTTAAGAAACAATTACATTAAAGAAACAGAAAAAAAATACCCAAAAGTAAATACCTTCAGTCGCATCATCCACATCCCAACAATTAGCATACAAAATCAGATCTGAAAATTACCATACAAAAAAAAAAGACTTGATAATAAACATAAATTAGGTCAATATAGATGCTTTCGAGGAAGAAACGAAAATTAAAGGAATGTTACCTCATGAGAAGTATAATCCCCAAATAAACCTTAGAAAACCATTAACAGCTGCAACACATTGAGGAGTCGATATAATCGACAGATGATGAACGACAGATGAAGAAGCATACCTTAAATCGATTATCCTACCCAAAAACACTGCTAGAGCATCCGATTGAAACCAAATTTGATAGAAACTAAATTTGAGAGAGAGAGAGATTCAAATTTCAAATTTGAGAGAGAGTCTTACGGTTCTAAGGTGTCTGGATATCTGTTTGAATGCTTCAAATCAAATGGGGTGAAATGGCTGGAACAATGAAAAGAAAGGAAAAACTCCATCAAAAAACACCATCTCTTGTTTTTTTTCCAAAATCGGATACCTGCAAGTCTCTGTGTTTCATTGAATTTGAAATTAGGGTTACATTTGGGGGAGCGGGTGAGATAAAGGCGTTGAGTCTGCAATCGATTTTGTTTGTTTGCCTGCAATCGCTACCACAGTTTCTTCTTTTAGGTCTAAAAAGGAAAATGATCGCTGCCAAGGTAACCGGGTTTGAATAAGAATACCCAACCCACATTAAGGACCCGATTTGACTTCAAGACATTTGGGCTTTGAGGAGTTGTACAATATGCATAGAAGAGATTTGGGCTTTAGGTACTCGTACATGTAGCCTTAAAGATTGTACCTCTTATTTTTCACTTGTACCTTATGCATAAATAAGTTGTACATCTTAATTTTCAACCACTTGGATAGAATATGCATAATAAGATAGTATAGATGTATAGACCGTGTCTAAGTAGTCTAACGAAAGACCTTAGGAAATTTTCACACACGAATACGAAATGCGACCGCGAATACGCACACTACTCTGGGGAAAGCGACAACGAAACGATGCTACACGCTACGTCCTGATTTCTACTACGACGACTACGCCGACGGTGACTTTATGGGAAGCCGACCTTCGACGATAGCACTTACGACGTTCTCCGACGACGCCTCGATCATGCACAAAATTTTTCTGGACTAATAAGTGGGATAACGGGAACTGGCTAACATACATATTATGGGATATGTATAAAATATAACTGTGACTGAACACTGGCTAATTTAACTGTTCAGCAAGATGTCTGGAAGAGGAAACGGAAGAGGCGGCATAAACATGACGCCTGCAAAGCTGCAAGCGATGATTAATGAACATGTGCAAGCCGCGGTGGCAGCCGTCCAAGCTGCATATGCCGCACAGGGTAACTATTATGCCGGTTAAGGCACAAAGCAATTGTATTCTGACCTGTTTAATTTTAAAATCCGAACTATTTATGCATCAGGAAACCAGCACCACTGCACGTTCAAGTCCTTCATGGACTGTAAGCCGATGACATTTTCCGGCGAAGAAGGAGCTGTAGGACTCCTCAGGTGGATTGAGAAGTCCGAAAAGGTTTTCTCCATGTGTAACTGCCCAGCTGAAAGCAAGGTGAAGTTTGCTACTGGTACCTTCGAAGGAGCCGCACTCTCCTGGTGGAACGCTGAAATTTAGATGGTTGGGCTAGACGCGGCTAATAACATGCAGTGGGCAGCATTTAAGGAGCTGATCATGGAAGAATACTGTCCACGTGACCAAGTCAAGAAGCTTGAGGGTGAATTCCTGAATTTGAAGATGTCTGGGTCTGAAGTCGAACAGTACACTGCACGATATCATGAGTACGAGGTTTTGTGCCCCTCGATGGTTGATGCTGAGTTCAAACGCATTGAGCGTTACCTGGAAGGCCTCGCGCCTCAAATCAAGAGTCTGGTGACTGCCAGCAACCCCGCTACCGTGCAGCAAGCCATTCGTCTGGCTCACAAACTTACTGATCAAGAGGTCGAGAAAGGTACTCTACCTGCGAAAGCCACTGAGAAGACTGCCTTGAGTGGCAAGAGAAAGGCTGATGATGAAGCTCCTGAAAACTCGATGAATGTTCAGAGTGTTGGAAACAGCACTGGGAGGTCTTATAACTCCCAAGGTCAAAGCAAGAGGTCCGGGAATAACAGTGGCAACTACCGCCAGGGCGGAAATGGTCAGAGCAACTACAAGGGTAACCTACCCATGTGCAACAGATGCGGAAAACATCATGCTGGGATTTGCAGAAAGAGTCTGAGCTGTGAAAGGTGTGGTAAGGGAGGCCACGAAGCGAAGGACTGTTGGGCAACTTTACCCGAGCAGCAAAACCGCCCCAGAAGGAACAGCAACAATCAAGGGAACAACTATGGGAACAATCGGGGCAATGGAAACAATGGTCAGAACCACAACAATGAAGCTCCCAGGGGAAACGGTAACGGGAATTGTTATGAATGTGGTGCTCCAGGCCACATTAAAAGAGATTGCCCACAGTTAAGAAGACAAGGTAATGGCAATCAGGGAAATAACGGTGGGAATGGTAACGGCGGAGGTAATGGTAATGGTAATGGGAATGGCAATGGTAATGGTGGAAACGGAAATGGTGGAAATGGTAGAGGTCGAGCTTTCGTCATGGGTCAGGGTGAAGCTCGCAATGACGCCAACGTGATCAATGGTAAATTTATTTTGAACGGTTTCTTTGCTACTGTTTTATTTGATTCTGGTGCTGAAAGAAGCTTTATTTCCACTAAATTTGCTAGAATAATTAATGCTAAACCGATCGACTTAGATGCTAAATATGTGGTAGAACTAGCAAATGGTAAACTTCATGATACGACTCAGATAATTAAGGGCTGTAAGTTAGAACTAGCTGGCCATACCCTAGGAATTGACCTTATGCCTTTCCCGATTGGTAGTTTCGACGTCATAGTAGGAATGGATTGGTTATCCGAAAACCGTGCCGAAATTCTGTGCCAAGAAAAAGTGGTTCGTATCCCACTCGAAGACGGTAAAATATTAACGGTTCAAGGTGAGAAAGGTGGAACAGTCACCGGCATTATTTCATTCCTTAAAGCTCAGAAATGCCTCCGTAAGGGTCACTTCGCGATTCTTGCAAACGTCACTGACACGACACATCCCGAGCGCAAAATTGATGATTACCCGATAGTTCGCGACTTCCAAGATGTATTCCCTGAAGATCTGCCTGGCTTGCCTCCATTTCGACAAGTTGAGTTTGGGATTGATTTGGCTCCAGGTGCCGCTCCGATTGCACGCGCTCCGTATCGTTTGGCTGTAAGCGAGCTCAACGAACTCTCCGCGCAACTACAAGAGCTACTCGACAAGGGGTTTATTCGTCCAAGTTCGTCTCCATGGGGAGCTCCGGTACTGTTTGTTAAGAAGAAGGATGGAACGTTCCGCATGTGCATTGACTACCGAGAGCTTAACAAAGTTACGATCAAGAATCGGTATCCACTTCCTCGAATCGACGATCTCTTCGATCAACTGCAAGGTTCAAGCTACTACTCAAAGATCGATCTACGGTCTGGTTATCACCAACTTCGTGTTCGTGAAGAGGATGTTCCTAAGACTGCTTTTAGAACTCGGTATGGACACTACGAGTTCCTGGTTATGCCGTTTGGGCTAACCAATGCACCTGCTGTGTTTATGGACCTGATGAATCGAGTGTGCAAGCCGTACCTCGATAAGTTTGTGATAGTCTTCATCGACGACATTTTGATCTACTCTAAGACCAAGGAAGAACACGAGGAACATCTGCGTCTTATTTTGGAATTGCTTCGCAAGGAACAGCTCTACGCCAAGTTTTCAAAGTGCGACTTTTGGATCCGCGAAGTCCAGTTTCTTGGACACATTGTTAATGAGGAAGGAATTCATGTCGATCCAGCCAAAGTGGAAGCAATAAAGAACTGGTCTACCCCAAGAGCGCCAACAGAAATCCGACAATTTTTAGGACTTGCCGGATATTATCGAAGGTTTATTAAGGGTTTCTCTCAATTGGCTCAACCCTTAACAGCCTTAACGCACAAAGGAGTGCAATACAGATGGGGTGAAAAAGAAGAGCGCGCGTTCCAAACGCTTAAAGATATGTTATGTTCGGCTCCAATTCTTGCGTTACCCGATGGAATTGACGACTTTGTGGTTTACTGCGATGCATCGATTCAAGGACTTGGTTGTGTGTTGATGCAACGAGACAAGGTAATTGCCTACGGGTCCAGGCAACTAAAGGATACTGAAAAGAATTATACAACGCATGATTTGGAAATGGGAGCCGTTGTTCATGCACTCAAGATTTGGAGACATTACCTATATGGAACAAAGTGCACGATATTCACTGATCATAAAAGTTTACAGCACATCTTTGATCAGAAAGACCTCAACATGCGGCAAAGAAGGTGGGTTGAATTACTGAACGATTATGATTTGGCCATTAAATATCATCCGGGAAAAGCAAATGTGGTGGCAGATGCCCTAAGCAGAATAGAGTACGAAAAGCCTCGTCGGGTACGAGCGCTTAAACTTACAATACATTCAGGATTACCGGATCGGATCCGTGACTGCCAACGAGAAGCTTTGAAAGCAGAAAACTTCGCAGCTGAAGCACTGCGTGGTGTAGATGGCCATTCTGAAGTTAAGTCCGATGGACTCACGTACTATAATGACAGAATCTGGGTTCCTTTGTTTGGAAATCTCCGTGAGCTCGTAATGGACGAGGCTCACAAGTCAAGATACTCGGTACACCCTGGAGCGGATAAAATGTATCAGGACTTGAAAAATCTTTATTGGTGGCCGAATATGAAAGCCGACATTGCTCGATATGTGGCTAAGTGTTTAACATGCTCAAGGGTCAAAATTGAATACCAAAAGCCTTCTGGTTTACTGCAACAACCAAAGATCCCAGAATGGAAATGGGAGGACATCTCCATGGATTTTGTAACGGGACTACCTCATCGATCAAATCAACCGGATGCGATTTGGGTTATCATCGATCGGTTAACCAAATCTGCACATTTCATTCCGATGAAGGAAAGTGATAATATGGATAAATTGACAAAGCTGTACATCGACAAAATTGTGAAGCTTCACGGTGTGCCTAAGACTATCATTTCCGATCGAGATCCTCGATTTACTTCCCGGTTATGGCAATCAATGCAGGAAGCATTAGGAACCCGACTAGACATGAGTACAGCTTATCACCCGCAGACTGACGGTCAGACGGAACGAACGATTCAAACCTTAGAAGATATGCTCCGAGCTTGCGTCCTTGACTTTGGGAAAGATTGGGAGACTCACCTCCCACTGGTGGAATTCTCTTACAACAATAGTTATCATTCAAGTATAGGTGCTGCACCTTTTGAAGCACTTTATGGCAGAAAATGTAGATCGCCCGTGTGTTGGGCTGAAACAGGTGAGAAAGGGCTCACTGGACCGGAAGTTATCCATGATATGACCGAGCGAATTATTCAAATTAGGCAACGGCTAGCTGCAGCACGTGATCGACAAAAGAGTTATGCCGACAAACGACGAAAACCTCTAAAGTTTGAGGTGGGTGACAAAGTATTGTTGAAGGTATCTCCCTGGAAGGGAGTGATACGCTTCGGGAAGCGTGGAAAATTAAATCCTCGCTACATCGGCCCGTTTGAAATTGTTGGGGAAGTAGGCCCGGTGGCCTATCGATTGCAACTCCCTGCTGAACTCAATGGAGTTCACAACGTGTTTCACGTTTCCAATCTAAAGAAATGTCTGGCTGAAGACATCGAAATAATTCCCTTGGAGGAATTGGAAATCGACGAACATCTGAGATTTATTGAGCAACCAGTAGAAATCATGGGACGCGAGGAGAAGGCCCTCAAACGTAGCAAGATTCCGATCGTCAAGGTGCGATGGAACTCGAGGCGTGGACCTGAATATACTTGGGAGCGCGAGGATCAGATGAAGAAAAAGTATCCTCACTTGTTTGAGCAAACGTCCACAGAAACTCAAGGTATGATTTAATTTTGGGGACCAAAATTCCTTAACAGGAGGAGGATGTGACAACCCTAAAACTTTTTGCTTTCTTTCCCCAGCGACGACAGCAACGACGACAGCTGATGCTGCGAACGCTACGACACAAGAATAATTTTCGGGACGAAAATTCCAATTTCAGGGGAATGATGTGACACCCGAGAATTTCAAGGTTAACTTCCGTTAGACAAACCCGTTAGTTACGTTATAAGTGTTAACTTAGTAACTAATGCATAACTAGGCCGAATACGTCCACGACCTTTGGTTGATCACCGAACCCGTCCATATGTGTTATGTGTTCATCATTGATTGTCTTTATGTGCAATGTGATTTAAATACATGACTTATTATTGTGAATAGCATGATTAATTGTAAATACTTGATAATGTGAAAATTGACCTGTTTTAGTAGTCAGCGAAACTAACGGGCGAAACTATAGTGTCGCCCGGTAGCCAGCTAAGATAATCCAATGACACGAGACCAGAGCTAGTTTCGCCTGGCCAGCGAAACTGCCAGCGAAACTGGCTCCTGATATAAATAAACTTAATAAACCCTAGTAGCCTCATTTGCTTAAACCACACAACAAACACACACACACTCTCTTCTCCTGGAGATTCTGGCCAGTCAAGGTTCACACCGAGTTGTCGAGATCTCATCCCCAAACCATCATCTACCAAGCTAGGAGATCGAACCGTGAGTCCCAAAAACCTCCATTTTGTGTTTTATATGTGTTTTTCATAAAAAGCATGACCAAACCTTCATGATATTGCTTGATCTTCTGTAAATATGCTTTAGGATGCTAGATCTACCATAAAGTCAGAAACTTTATGTGTAAAAACAAACCATGATGATGATTTATGCAATTTTGGCCATTTTAGGGTTTAGAAGTTATTTTAGAGATTTGATGATTAAAATGCATGTTAAACGTGTTAAAGCTGCTTGATTTATGTTGGTAAATGCCTATGGATGCTAGATAATGAATTGCATGTATGATCAGAATCTGTTAGGTTGATTTTTAGGCAAATCCGTATGTTTTTCGCGACCAGCGAAACTGCGTGTTCTCTGGGCGAAACTAAGTAGCGAAATTATATCTCCTTCCAGCGACACTGACCAGCGAAACTATAGTGTCGCCGGTGACCTGACTAGACCAGCTCGAGCGAAACTACCGAGCGAAATACCTGAACGAAAGTTCAAACCAGTTTCTCTGCGAAACTAGGCTAGCGAAACTGCGTCAGCAGTTTCGGGCGAAACTAGTCTAGCGAAACTGTGTCACCGGGCATTGCCTAGCGAAAGTGCTGCCCGTGCACCTAGCGAAACTGCCTAGCGAAACTATGCTAGCGAAACTAAGACTTGACCTAAAAACCAAACTTGTGAAATTTGCTTAAGTGTTATGCCATGACCTACATGATTATGCCATGATGAAACATGTTTGATATCTGATTTATATGAACCCTTGTTTATGATCAACCATTGGTGTCGTGTGTCGGTATGTCGAGTCATAGTTGCAACGTGCTATGTTATGGGCCATAGTGACGTTAAGTAAAGATTAGACACGAAACTAATACTTAAGACCTAAACGTGTTCTAGGTCTTCGTTAAGCAAACATAAATTGGATTACTTGAAGTGTAGCAGTGCAACCAAAGGTGAGTGTCACTAACTTGTTTACCGTGAGCCTGTTTGGGCCACACCGAATAGCTTAACGAAAAACAATGCTGATAAACTCTAGAGTGCTAGGCACCTACCAATGAACAAGAGAACTCGGGATGCTTGGCACCCACTTGATGAACTGAAGTGTTTTATGGGAAACACTTGTGAACTCTGAACAAACTATTTTTGAAACAAAACTGAAAACGTTTTAATATGGCTAGTGTAGGTTAAAGTCTAAACCATATGATATCACATGTTTTCTAAGGATGCCTTATAACTTAAAAGTCCTCAACTTAATTGTGCCATTAATTTGTGAAAGCGAGGGGATGTTGGGTAGATCTACTGGAGTTTGACAAACTCCGCCCCGTGGCACGGGAAGTGCACGGAGGAACAATATCAGCCTATTTGACCGTGGTCCCGAGAGGACACGGGGGAGGCAAAAACCGCGATGACGTAGGTCCGCACCGTACGGGATGGCTCGGCCCCCACAAAATAAGTCAGCTTTGGTACAAACTTCCTTAGAGCATGGAACAACGGATTAGCTACCCGCGATATCGGTTGAGTCCTTTAACTTTACGGAACTAGTACATACCCGATGACGTAGGTCACGGACAAACCATTTATAAACTGAGATTTAATTACGAGCATTGCTTTTCACAAATAAATGACTTGTAAGTATACCTTGACACGATTTATGATTATGAGACCGGGCCAATGCATGACAAGCCCACTGTGAACTCACCAACCGTTAGGTTGACACTTGCGTGGTTTAAACTTTTGCAGATCGCTAAGGAGTATCCGCTGGAGGTTGGCATGGCACAGAGGATGTTTACTTTTATTTAAACTAAATCGGGAATTTAAAACAACATTTATGTAAAGCACGTGGTTAGTGCTAAAGACAATTATTTTTCCGCTGCGTATGTAATTTAAGACTTTGATTTATAACTTGTGCTTGAACTAACCCTGATTCGTTTAGTATTTGTAACTATGGTTGTGGATCCTGGTCTAGTCGCGCCCCTTAACGGTATAAACTCCGTTAGTGGTATTTTGGGGGTGTGACATATAGCGTTTGCGCAAAATATCGTTAGCCGATTTCAACAGAATCCAGGTGAAAGTCACTGGACTGCTATTAAGACCATTCTCAAGTACCTACGAGCTACTAGAGATTTGTTTTTAGTATATGGGAGAAATCCAGATCAAGAGCTCAAAGTGACCAGATACTGTGATGCTGGATTTCAGACTGATAGAGATGACACGAAGTCTAAGTCTGGGTACGTCTTCGTTCTAAATGGAGGCGCTGTGGATTGGAAAAGCAAGAAACAAACCACAGTTGCTATGTTTGCAACAGAATCTGAGTACATTGCTGCTTCGGAAGCTGCAATGGAGGCAATCTGGATAAGGAAGTTTATTTGTGGGCTTGACGTGATCCCTACAAGTAACTTACCTATTGATATGTACTGTGATAATACTGGTGCATTAATCATTGCCAAAGAACCTGGAGTTCAGAAGGGCGCCAGACACTATGCCAGGAGATATCACTATGTTCGTGAGCACATCAAACTAGGTGAAATCAGATTACTCAAAGTTCACACAGATATTAACTTAGCTGATCCTTTCACAAAAGCTTTATCGAGGCCGAAGCTTGAAAGGCATGCCGAGGGCATGGGACTAAAATTAGCTAGTTAAATCATGTATGTCTGTTATTCGGTATTTGGATAAGGGATGATAAACAATTTCTATTTAACATAATGAAATAAAGTACTTGATATGTTTGATTTCATTTAAAAGTAAATTGTGTCCTATATTTGCATGTTTAATCCTTGAGTACTTGTCAAGTATTCTAAATTGTCCATTGTCAATTAACTATATGGGAATATAGTTAAACTAAGACAAATCTGAGTGATTGGTAATATTCTTGGAATATATAATGGATGGTCCCACCAAACTCACATGATATTCATAAGATGCATATCGGACTACCCCACTAACGAATTGTCACTTTATGGAACGTCGTCATTAAGTGAAATTCGTAAATGGTTGCTTTATTTATCCTTAGACTTGAGATACAAGCAGCTCATGCATGTATGGATTGCACCTACTTGATATAGTTCTAACTATCCTGAATAAGGTGGTACAAAAGGGCTATTTTCAGTAAGTGTAGTGAAGTATGTGACTGGACACGTGTAGTCAAGAGGATTTGTTCCTTCAGCTTAAAAGTTGAAGCAGATACCACTGGGCCCCTCATTGGGACTAATTAAGATGTTTGCATGGCCATGCCCAAATGAAATCCAGATGTGTCTCGATTTGAATTTGGTAATCTTTAATTAGTTATGGAATGAGAAACAGAATCGTTAAAGTATGAAATGACTTGATCCATATTCATATTTAACAACGGTATCGGTAACAAAGGGATAGTAAATGACTGTATCATTTAAATACACTTTGAGAAACTGTACTTAAATATTTTCCGGGAGCATTGGCGTGTTGCTAGACGCTAACCAATGTTATTACCTTTATTACTACGAGCTCAAGTGGGAGCTGTAGGGATATGATCACGTATTAATAAGCGTATGTCCGGAAAGTATTTAAGCCTACGGGGTTACACGTCTCGACACTAATGTATTTGTATTAATTAATTAGTTAATTAATATTTATAACGAACATTTAACGAGAAGTCGTTAAGAACTAACGGTTAATTGTTAACAGGGGTGTTAGTTGTAATTAGAGAGAGTTATAATTGGATTACAATTGAGAGAAGGATTTGAGATAGGGCCTTAGGCCTATTTCGATTAGGGCTCCCTATCTCAATCGTTAACTTGTTTTCCAAGTCTCCAAACACTATAAATAAACCTTATGGGTTTAAGGTTTAGGTGTTGATTTTATCTGATAAAGTAAAAACCCTAAACTCTCTCTCTTTCCTCTTTAAAATTCGGCAACAAGAAAAGAACCCAAGGGGTTCGATTTCCTGTGTGGTTCGACCAAAGCCTACATCAAGAGAAGTTCTTGATCAAGTACTAGCATACGTGCATCGGTGTGTCGTGTGTGTGATCACAGAGGGATTTACTTCAAATCCTAGAAGATCTTCTCTTTCCGAGCTAAAAAGGTACACGTTGTCTATCCGGTTAGTTAGATTAATTCATAGGAAAATCTCCGCTGCGTACTCGTGTGTAAATTGATAATCAGTTATGTAACCTAATAATTTCATCTACATTCCACTCTTCTACCGCACTTGGCTTGTTAATCTCAGTTTCATCATCAACAATTACAAGCTCCTTAGTAGCCTCATTTTCACCTTCTAAAGTTTCACCAATGTCAACTTCAACCACTTCTTTTTCAGTCAGCTCTTCCAACACATCCTTTTCTGCTTCTACTCTGCTGGTTGGGTAGGGCACCAGCAACCAACATCGATTGGGCTTAAGCCTTTTCATTTGGGATGATCACATCTTTCATCAACCTGGTCATCATATTTGTCTGCTCAGGTAGGGCACCAGCAACCAACATCGATGATTGAACTAATTCATTAAGAGTGGGATCTTTGAATGGGGACATAGCTATGAGTTTGCTGCTCCTGATGGTTTCCCAGCACTCTGTAAGGACTTAGATGGATCTTACTACTGCGTGAATCAATCAATCTAGTGCACGAGAATCTAAATAAGAGTTTTCTTTTTGATCACTTGAAGATTACAAGAAGAACTCTCTCTGGTTTCTCTCTAGAACACACACAGAAAGTGTAGAAATGACTCATAGTTAAAAGCTATCATTCTAACACGATCTATTTATAGTATCAACATATAGGCAGGCGTACCAACTGGCGGACCAATTGGTACGTCCGTACCAATTCGTACGGCGGACCACTATGGTATGGCCCTTGGTATGTTGACACTTTGACTCACACAAATGCTCACTTAGATACAATAGAGATACTCTATAGCATAGGAATATGCTCTAACAGACTCCCCTTAATATGTAGTGTAGCTATGCTAACTAAACTTCAGTCTTCAATCTTCAACATCGCTGCATCTGATCTTCAACTTCAAATTTCTTGTCAGCAATAGAGCTTGCATGGCTGGATCATTCTTGACTAATCTTTGAACTTCAAGATCCACTTGTTAAAGATACTTCAAACTCCCCGTTTCACCATGCTTGAGTCTTGACACACACAACCTGCAATTTCAAAAGACAGAAACGCGGTTTCCTTTTTCTTTTGAAAATTAATTTAATAATGGCGCAAAACTTCTCTCAGAGAATCCAAGATATAGATTTGAAATTTGATATCGTATCACATGCCGATCGGTCAAAAACAAAATAAGAAACAAAATCTTTTTGGATTTTTAAAACTTTACATCAAAACACACCGAAAATATTTTTGATTTTTCTAAGTTTATGCTAAAACACACCTAAAATCTTTTTGGAATTTTCAGATTTGAAACATAAATGCAATACAGAATCATACACTATTTTTGTCTTTTGCGAGAAAGATCACAACTTGGGATCATACTGAACATAACATGCTGAACTACACTTCAATTTCAATTACTTATGCACACAAGTCATGTTGACACTGGTATAGATTGTCCATCTTAAACTCAGGCACAATCGTACTCATAACATCTGGATATGTTAAGGTATTGATTAGATTTGCTTTGACCAGTGTACCCCACACCATCAGACATACCCAGATATGCATTTGCTTATCACACTTTGTGATTTGACTTGTGATTTAACACATAGTGATTGTATTCATGATATCGTCAACTGTGTTCCATGCAAAAAAAAAAATAATAAGAACGTTAAATCGTCTACCTTAAGGTCGATCTTTGGATACGTAGATAAGGCCTCGGATTTAACAAAACAAGAAAATAAAAACAAATTGAAACTATATAACCCAACAACAATCAGGTCGGTACTCCCGTACACGCAAAGAAAGTCCGTTGAGTTATACGAAACACCAAAGAAAATAAAGCAGAACGTCAAACGAACAACAATCTGGCCGATCTTTCGATAAGCAGAGAAAGTCCGGTCGTTTGACAAAATAAAGTAATTCAAACAAGTTTAAATCCTTGCAAAATGAACACATGTATACACATTGATTTCTCATTTTCTTTTTCACACATCTTTTCAATATCTTGAGATATGCATCAAGATGTTGTCCACTTGGTCAAGCATTAGTATTTAATATATATCACATCTGAATACTTTCTGATTTAGTGCCGAGCCTACCAAGCACATCAAACAATGATCTTATGTCTTTTCCATCCAGTTTATCCATGAGTCAGACATGTAAGCCAATGTACCATCATTTCCCAATTATGTCGGATACAATTTCTCATTTTTCAATGTTTTTGAATTTTTCTGTTTTCTCCCCCCTAAAATGAAAACTCTATTTTTGGATTTTTCATTATAACAAAACACAAAGACACTATTTTTGGTATTTTCAATTTTCTCCCCCTAAACTGTAAACAAAATGCATTAAAGAAAGAAAACTAACCTTTCGACATGGATACCTTTCCGACTTGGCTTTCAGAAAAAATTCAATTCTGAAATTTGATATCATTTGTAATTTAAATTAAATCAGCAAAATACTCCTCCATCGGCAACTTTTCAATCACCGGTAGGTCTTCTAGAAGTACCTGCACACTGGTCAAACAAATAAGTTCATAAACAACCCGAAGCGAATGGCATCTAGTCGACCAGTGTCTAGATTTCCCTTTGAAACCACCTAAGGTTTCCAGTTTTGTTGTTTTGATAAATCAGTATTTGATGAACCCGTCACAGTTGAGTCTGATGAACAACCTACATATGGAACATTTTGAAACTTAGGAATAAATCTTCCTTTATTTTTGAAAAATGTAGGTTGATATTCATCAAATACTCTGCCATATTCATCAATGAATGGTTGTTTGGCAGTTTTACCAACATGTGGAACCTCTCCTCTTCTTTGTGGAGAAGTAGCAGAAACCGGACAATCTTGTGCCATATGCCCTTTTTGTCAGCAATTATAACACAAACGATTGTTTACATTTCGCATTTTTAGAATCTACAAAGCTTCACAAAATATAGCATCTCCAAAATGATCATAAAAATTATCAAATACCTGAAAACGATGATCATATACCCATTTTGATGTCGGGCTTTTTGGAGTATAATTTGATCCTCCAGAAGAAAATTTATCAGTTTGCTTCTTTTTTTCTTCGGATCAACATTCTTCACAAAAACTTCTGATATTTTCTGAGCATCCACGCAATGTAGCGGGAATTCCTTGTCAGAAAATATGTGTTCCGAACCTTTGAGTTTGTAAAACCTCTCAAGTTGAACTTTTTCAGCTTGAAAAACATCTTTCTTGACTTGCTTCAGATTGACTTTCTTCAAATTTTATTGTTTTGTACCTTGAGTCCCATCAACTTTAACATTTTTGGTCTTGAAACCCAAACCAACATGTTTACCTAAACTCTTCTCTTCAGAACCGAAGATTTATGTCCGTTCTTTGCAAGACGAGAAAACTCAACTTTGATCTTGTTGATATCTTTTGGAGCTTCAACAATTGTTTCATCAATGTAAGTTTTTGGACTTACTGATTTCTTTTTTCCAGAAGACGAAGAACTAAACACAACAATGGGAACTTTAGAACTTTCAGCAATTTTTGCTTTCTTCTCATTCTTTTCTTCATCAGGTTTGGAAACAACAAATTTAGCATAATCACCAGTTCTACCTTGTCCTTCAAATCATTAACTCCTTCTTTTAGACTACCCGGTGGTGACACTGTTTTGTGGAGCATCTTCTCAAAATTTTCATGTTTTGCCAAGAAACTTGTAAAAGATTGTGAATTAGTAACATTGTTCAAAAGACGTTTTGAATCAATGAATTCAATCTTCAATTCAGAATTCTTCTGGTGAGCTTCAACCAACTCTTTTTCAATAGCTATCAACCTCTTAGCCACCTTGTGAGTTTCATATTTCTGCAACCTCATATTATCAAATTCTGCAAACAACTCTTTCTTTAACTTGTCTTCCTTTCGTTTCTGAATATCCAAATTTGCATTTTGCAATTTGTTCACTCGTACTAACTCCCTCTTATCTTCTAGCAGCTTTTCCATATCAATCTAATAGGACTCAGTTTTAGCAGCTTGTTCATTAGAAATTTTGGTAAGTGTATCAAGTCTAGACTTGGATTTGTCAAACAAATTTTGAAAATCATTTGCAGTATCTTCAGCGTCATTCTTCCATTTCTTCACTTCTTTGACTAATTCAGCATTTGCGTCAGATAATTTTGTAATTTTCTGTTCAAACTCCTTCTCAACACTTCGAAATTTCAATTCTTTCTCAACAACCTCTGCTTGAAAATCTGAAAACCTTATCCTTTTAAGCTACCAACTCTTGAATTATACTTTCCGACTTTTTCTTTTCATCACCCAAATCTTCAACCTTCCTATCATAATTAGCAACCAATGACTCATTTTCCTTTATCAAACTCTAAATCCTTTTATCCTTTTGTGAACAAAATTCATAAACTGATTGATAAACACTAGTTTCAGAACCACTTGTGTTAATTCAGAATCAGATGCTGTTTTATCATTCTGTTCAATTTGGACAACAAATGCTGATTCATCAGGAAAATCTGCAGCCGAATCATAACCTTCTTTAGATGCTTGTGCCATTTTCTTAAAAGTAATAGCAGTTAAAGCAATTGGACGAGAATCATCAAAAGTTCATTCCCAATCATATTGTTTATCTACTTGGGGAAACCAAAGCTGTCGGAGACTTTGAAGAAAATGCATTTGACTGTGAACAATCACGAGCAAAATGTCCACAATTGAAACATTTGAAACATTTCACCTTTGATTTATCTAATCCAACTTTACTTTCCGGATTTAAACTTTGAATCCAGTTTTCTTCCTGAACCTTTTAGCTCTTTGGGCTAGCATAGCAAGTTGCCAATTAATATCCATCTGCTCAAGATTATCTAGATCTATCTGATCAAAATCTTCTTCAATCAAATTAGTTGTTGGCAGACCACCATTTAGCAACTCATAGTATGAAGATAGTAAAGCTAAAATTAATGCCAAATGTTCATCAGGTGTTTTTGCAGAAAATGACGATTGACTTGAATGATTTGGAATAGTGAAGTTACACCCTCCTGATGAATTTTCAGAATTTCCTGAACCATGACTAGCAACAAATGTTTTTGGAGCTGGATTTGATGAATCAAAACCTAATGATTTAGATTTGGCATTCAGACTTGTAGAATTCTGACCATGATACAATTCAGGATTTTGCAATTGAGCAGTTGATTTGTTTGAAGTCATCATTTCCATCTCTCTAGCATGAAGCTTTCCGGTTAGATCATGAAATGACAATTTCGAGTACTCTTTATCATGAGTAAGCAATAAAACATAATTCTCCCACTTTTCTGGTAATGCTTCTAGCAATTTCTCCTTCAATTCCTCTTCAGTCTTCTCTGTTATAACCACTTTCATTTCACTTATCAGATGTGAAAATCTAGATACAAGATCAGGAATATTTTCTTTATCATAGTGTTGAAAATTTTCAAATTCTTTGTTTAGCACTTTCTATCTACTCTTTTTGTATTGATCATTGCATTCGCATCTTGCAAATAATGCATCCCACAACTGTTTACTTTTTTTGCAAGTGCTGAATTGATGCAGTAATTCGGTGGGTAATGCCATGGTAAGATGACCAAAAGCTTTTTGTTCAAGTTCATTAAGTTTTCTATCAGCATTGTGAAACGTATGAACTTCTTTGAAATTGCCTTGATCAGTTGGATGTGCGTAAAGCTTTTTAATTGGAATCCACAATCGATATCATTTGTGCTGATATATGCGGGGAATCGTTGCTTCCAATTTTGATAATCCTCTAACTTCAATAACTTGGGAACTTTCTGGCATGTTCTAGTTTCATTATCAAAATTGAGCATAGCTTGTACCGTGCTTTGCATAGCCGCAAATGCATGAAAATCAGACAATTTGTAATAAGCTTTTCAGTATCGAAAACTTCGGATGCAAAAACAGAGGTCTTAAAGATGGATTTTGGGGGTGAAACCTGAGGGTACTGGCCATTAGGCCAGTATAAGTCTAGATCTCGTCGATATGGTTGTTTTGGCAGGTATTAGCTCCTGTAACTCTTAACGGTTCTCAAGTTACGTCAGTTTTAGTGAACACCACATTTCTGCTAGCGTACCAAAAACCTTCTCAGCGTACGAAATTGTTGACCAACATACCAAAATTTTGACCAGACCAAACTCTTCAGCTTACCAACTGAGTAGCGTACCAGTGAACTCAGCGTACCAGAATTGTCAACGTACCACCTTAGTACGACGTAACTGCCTGCGTACCAACAAGTAACCGTCGTGTACCACCGATGAAGATTGTCTTCCGTACTAACTAGCGTACCAACGAGCGTACCCACAGCTGGTTGAAGATTGCCTTTCGTACCAAATGGCGTACGACGGTGTTCATCCTGCGTACCACGTCATTCTCGACTGATTTTTCAGAATTTAATAGTTTTAAGCAGTAATTTGCTAGAATAAGTTGCAAAAACACACTACGAATGATTTTGAATCATTTTTAGCACCAGAAACACTCGGAATTGGAAGAAGTTGATGAAAAATAAAAATAAAAAACCCCAATTTTCTCTCACTAGAAACTCAAAAATGGATCAAAACACTGAAACTCACGAATTTCACTCCAGATTCAAGATTTTGTCAAATTTCTTCACTTAAATGCTACTGTTAGGTGCAAAAATGACTCCAGAAGGTTTGATTTATCAAAAATCGATCAAACACTCAAGTAATCTCACCTAATTTTTAAGGATGTGGACGGATCTTACTACTGCGTGAATCAATCAATCTAGTGCACGAGAATGTAAATAAGAGTTTTCTTTTTGATCACTTGTACACCCCGGTCAACGGTATCGGAAGTGAGCGAGAATGGAATCATAGTCGAGGATACATAGAACAACATCTAAAAACATTGACGGTTTATTAAGATAGTCGGGACTATGACTCCGTAAGTAGGTCCGATAGCATAGTTAAGCCCCATTTGCATGTCCTCCGGAGTTTTGCTTCAATTACCTAAGAAATCATGAATTTAAAAGGTCAACATAAAGTTGGTGAGGTTCACAGGTTTATCATTTATCAGTTAATGTTTGTAAAACAGTTTTCGGTATACTTAAATATTACACGGGTTTATCGTTGTGGTGTACAAACAGTTCTCGAACGGTGTAGGTTGTGTCTATGGACTTTAGAATTCATGGTAAGAAAGATTGTGTTTATTTTATATTTTATTCACACTCATTTTCTTGGGTAATAATGTTTGTTATGTAATGCAGCTTGATTCAAATACTACATTTTTTATGCTCTCTTTTGCTGTAGCAAGAATGAAACTGAAAATCTAAAACTTTGCAGATAACCAGAAAAAGAATTTCTTTATGAAAACATTAAAAACTGAGTGCTGTAGTTTCAAGTTCTAAGATCCAAAACTAAAAGCATATCTCTTGGAATGAGGATTTCTTTTGTAGGATACTTGCATTGGTGAATATAAATCCTCTTGTCACCTGTGATTCAATTTAAACACTTCATATTCTTTTTTATAGTGACTGAATTACTTTTCTATACACTTGTGATGAGTCTGAGATGTTAGAAAAGGTTTAATATAAGTCTAGTATTATGATTTTGAAAGGCTAAATGATTTATCTATTGTTTTCAAATTTGTGAATTTACGTTTAATTTTGTGTCCTCTTTAGGTTCTGTTGGATTCAGTGCTACGAATTGTTCAAAGTGTACATCATTTCTTTTTTGTACTTTGCAAGCTACTTAAGGAAGGGGCAAGTGGGACAATAGATGGAGGCCCTTGCTTTTGACCAGGGGTGTTTGGCTGATTAGTAAAGTTCAAAAAGTTGGACCAAATGGGTAAGCTATCTCAAGTGAGTAATTTAATTTGCTCTTTGAATTTCTGTTGATTGTTAGATAACAAGTTGTGCATTATTCCGGCTAAAGGTCTTTTTTTTTCTTCTTATTATTTAAAAATTGCAATAATTAGATATGGAGTCATTAGCATGATGAAATCTGGTTGATTTCTCATGTGTGATAGATGAACAACAGGTTCCAACAGTTAAAAGACCCCTAAAAAGAAACAACTTCAAGCTACTAAGCTAAGCGTGGAGGGTTCTCGATGCTTCAAATGTGACGAATACCATCAAAGATACAAAATCAGCACTAGAGGTAGCGCATAAGCCCAACTAATTTAATTCTCTTTGAAAACTTTATTTATTTTTTGTAGTAACAACAAGTGATTTTTTTATTCAGGTTCGAGTTGTTAAAGGATTTCTTCCCATGTAGGAGTTCCTTCTTTTTTTATAAGTATTTATGGTTTCTTTATAAAATGATCAATTTTTTTATATTTTATAATTTGTTGAAAGTATAGAGATTGGTTATTTTTATGGTTTTAAATTATTGTTATTTCTTGACCGTTTTGTCCTTGGTTCTGCATTAAATATTAATTTCAAAATAAGCTGCTATTCTACTTCATAAATGTCCCTTCTGTGTTAATTCTAGGTGTAGACTAGCTGTTGTTTGCTGTCAAATTGTTGGTGTCATTGGACAACTTATGGGTAAGATATGATATTGTAGTTCTCTTTATGTGATTGCTCGTGTGAATCAGAATTGTTTGATTTGATTTGAATCAGAATTGTTTGTCTGTTTTCATAAATTGGATAAAGGTAACTGATTTATTAAGGATTCATTTTGTGTTTTTATTTTTTCAATTATTGCACATGATAGAAAGGAATCAGAGTATACCCTGTTGGTTTTTCATTCATATGAACATGAAGGGTTAAATGTAGGATTTGGCTAGCTAACTCATGTTTGGATTATAAGTAATATTATCATTGTGTTGTTCCATCTTTATTTGCACTTGCTTGAAATGTTTAAAATTGGGTTATGGTTTAGAATATGTTTGATTGTTATATATATATATATATATATTGATGTTTGGAATGTTATATCTTGTGGAGAGTAAAGATTTTGGTTTTGATTTATCAGGTACAAGTTTTTTAGCACTGTTTTAGATGGATAGTAATCTAATATAATTCTTATATATGTGTTTTTTTTTTTGCAGGTTTGCTTTAACCATTATTGATTATATTTCATGACTTCATGGATTGAGATGATGTATCATTGAACGCCTTAAATAGGGTTTCTTATAATTTACAGGTACCTCGCTATGCTTTCCTTTGGTTAGGGCTTTTAGGTGTGACATTTACTTTACGTTCTTCGTTTAGCCAGGTCTGATTTCTATACCGCCTTCACATGTTTCTTCTTTGTAATTTACAGGTACCTTGCTATGATTTCACTGTGTGTATTTTTGGATATTAAAATGTATGCTTATGCAGAAGAGAATGCAAGTCGAGTTTATGCTTTTGGTGCTTCTGATTTCACAGGTTCATTACAGGTAGTTAATCTAGTTGAAGAACTTTTTTGTGCTAATTCCGGTTTAACAACTTTGGTTGGTGATGCAATTGTTTTCCTGAAGAGGGAATTGCTTAACCTGAGCCACGCGTTCTAAAATTTTAAATTATAGAAGTTCTTATTCATATAGCAAATATGGAAAACATTAATTTACCCATGAAATTTATAGCAAAGATTACTAACAAATCCAAATAGAATAACACAAAGGCTGCAATTTGAGTTCTGCTTTTTTTCATGGCTGTGACTTAGTAGGATTCTGAACTCGGGAATGGAGCCATGGACTAGCAGGTGTTACATTTTTATAGTGTAAATTTGCAGAATGGCAGAAAAGTTTGATGGATCCATGACACGGATCTTGCGGTCGGGTCAGCCTCATAATAGTTTGATGGATTTATGACATGGATCTTTCATAAACATTGAAGTGCTGATCTGCACAAACCAAAGCAAGGTAGAATTTCAGCCGTTTTAAGATTTCTGCGGTTTAGTTTTAGTTTGTTGGCAGTTTAGTGGTTCGGCCTTGTAAAACCTGTTGTTTTAAGCTTTTTTATTTATTTATTTCTCAAACTACGGCCATTATTTTTTCTTTGTGTTGGCTTAGATGTCTTGATGAATATTATCATTATCAAAGTGATGTAGCAATTGAAGCCTCAGAAGGCCCGGGGAGTTGAAGATGTTATCTTAAGGGCCGCCCAAATGGGTCAGATTATGGAGAAGGTTTGTTATTTTTCCTAAATACATACTATGATACTAATTCCATCATTTACATTTATTGATAAGCTAAATTGAGATTTCTAAAGAGAAACTCATATCGCTGTTGGAACAAATCAACACCCAAACAAACCAAAGTCACAGTAAGTTAAAGCTTTATTTTATAGCTGTTTTATGTTCTTTGTTTATGCAGGTCAACCCCCTGCTGAAATGAGATTTGCCCTGTACAGAAGCTGAAAAGTTTTTAATCAAACGCTTTTACCCAACAATTTCATGCAACTCATTTTAATTCTTTTTTTACCTTTTTGACAGGAGCAATATCATTTGTTACAACAAAAACTTGCTGGGTGGACTTTTAATGGATTTATGTATAATATGTCTTGGAAGGGCAAGTGGATGCTTAAAGTTAGCTGATGTTGCATCAAGAGTTCTTTCTTTCTATTTTAGTAGATATAGCTGATGTTTTGAGATTATATGTTCATGTTTTGTTTGTGTTTGTGTTTTTATCATGTTGTTCAGTGTTTAGTCTCTTGATATGTTGTTTTTGTTGGTTGATTCCTTTGTTTTTTCTATTACTTGGCTCTTGTACTCTCACTTCAGCCTCCCTTGACTCTTTCGATGTTTTTATTGAAAATTGCGATTTAAAAAAAAATAGATAGTTGTAACAGGCATATTTCGCTATCAACATGCCAATATCCTACTTTTATATGTATTTCTTCTATAATTGTGTTATAAAATCCAATTTTATTTTCAAGTATCGTAATCTTGGATGTTAATATATATACACACATATATAATGTAGTATAGAATAGATGTTTGTTGTCATCACTGGAAGCGTATGTACCGCATTATAAGTTGTCGTGTTGTATTGTGCTAACAGAAGACGAATACCGCGTTGTAGTTTGTTGTGCCGCTGCAACGCGCGAACAGAAGATGAATAACACGTTATACACTGCCGTCGCCGCAACGCACGGGCACACGGCTAGTATATATATATATATATATATATATATATATATATATATATATATATATATATATATATAAAGGTTCTCATAAAATATTCGATTATTTTAATAAAAATCCAACGGTATGCGTTTATATATGAATCTACTTAAATATGTATATTTTACCTTTTTATGTATAAAACCGATTTTTTTATATCAACATATATATATATATATATGTATATATATATATATATATATATATATAAATAGATGTCAAGACTATATTTAATTTAAAATGACAAGCTAAACATATTTTACAATCCTAAATACGATTTACGGGGTTTTAGTGGTTCCAAATATGTTTTTACGGGTTTAAAATACGACAAGGAACAACTTTGGTATAAGATCAAGTGATCATGTGATCAAAAAACACAAAAACCATAATAACAGAAAACATGGTGGTCACCGGGTTTGAACCCGTGACCTCTATGTTAGCGGCGCATCATACAAACCACTCGGCCAAGGACCTGCTTATGTTAAGATTCCGATCAGAAATCGTTTTATCTATAGACAGCGACCAGGAATGAGTTTAGGGGGAAAATAGCGGATCAAAAATGTGAGACCGGGACTCGGACCCGGGTTTCTCGTGTCTAAGTCCAGTAACCGAACCAACGGGCCAGATTGGCGTATGGTAACCAACCCGATCCTAACCCTTATAACCCGTACCCGTTGGCTGTCATCTTTCTCCTCAAATACTCTGGTGGCCGGAGTTTTATTCCAGTCATCGGAAAATCGACAAACACAGGAAAACTCATAAAAATTGTGCGATTTACATAGGGGATGATTTACCTTGAGTCGGAGATGAGAGATTATCGAGTTTGGACACCGAAACGGATCTCGAACGTTAAACGCGAACACTGAGCATGGTCGTGATTCAAACTTCTGATGACCCCTGGTTGTTCGTGAGGGCTTCACGATCACAGTGGTGGTCGAAAGGTGGTGTAACAATGGCTAGGCAGTGGTGGTTCGGTGGTCTCGGTGAGTTTTCTTCGCCGGAAGATAGAAGAGAACGAGAAAAAGGATGTGAGTGTGATCTTTGGTGTGATTAAACATATAAATCAAAGATATTACTTATTATTGATGAAACCGACGAGGCAATATGATCAGTTGAAACCGATCATCGGTGCATTCAAATCACGTAATTGTTCTTTAATTAACAATTGGCTATTGGCACATTTAGTCCCTCATGATTTATCTATTGAGAACCAAGTTTCGGTAATTACAGAAACATTCCTCCGTATTTTGTCAAATAAAAATGAGGGTTGGGAAACGACAAAAAGGGTCCTTCAAAGTTATAAAAGGTTAACGGGACGCTAACTAGTTTAACGGAAAGTGTTTTTAACAATGGATATACGAGGAACATCAAAATATATAATTCGTATAACGTTACTAGGAAAATATAAATCTCATTTTACTAAAAATATTTCATGGAATATAACTCCACAATTATATATTTAAAATCACATAAAATCATAACTTATATATTTAAATCACATATATTTATGAATAATAACTCATAGTTAATCATTTTAAATTCACATAAAATCATAAAATAATTTATGTGGATATATATAAATATCACATAGAATCATAAAATGCAAACCATAGAATTTCAAACGTTTAACTCCCGTGCATGCTCGTAGTGATGATCACACAAAACCCTACTTTCTAAAGTAAACACAGTCAATCACATAAATGCATACACAACATTTAATACGGTTTACGTTTAGTTAATGACATAAAATGACCTGAAAAGGTGGATTGTCACAGTATCCTCGAAAATTGTGTAACGCAGTAAAAGTTAACGAGCTAGACACAAGGAAAAGAAAAGAAAAAAAATTCTCAGTCGTCACATCATCCCCTTGTTGAAAGAATTTCATCCCAAAATTTAAATCAGTGAAAATTGGTTGAAGAGCCGAATTACTAGTAACATATCGAACGAATTCAGGTTTCCTACTCTAAATGGAGTGATTGATGATCAATAATGTGGACCCGATATTGAGGAGATGCCAAATGCTTAGAGGTTTTTGAAAGGAGTTCGAATACAGAGTATAGAAAATGATTTCTTATCGGGCGTTCTCTTACGAGAAGAGTTGTACAAATATAATACAGGAATCGTGTCGTGTGACCAGGCCGAACAGAGTGACACTATAATATAAGTACTTAAAATCAGAATTTCCATACGAAGAAGAATCATGATACGTCCGAGTAGCTTCCAGCTATTGTATCCAATGCTAGGAGTGAGGTTCCCACGTCGTGTCTCGTTTTCAGTTAAGGAATTCACATTCAACAATAACCCAGGTAAATCAAAGAGAAAGAAATTTTGAGGATGAGAAGATTGTTTGTGCATCTGGTCATTCGGTGTGTGTTTAATAGACCCATCGTGTAATGAAAATGCAAACGTCTAGATTTTCCCTAGGAGTTAGTAACTAGCATAGAATTACACAAGACTGATCAAGTTATCACGAGGACCCATTGGTTCATTTACTACTTTATGAGGTTATGACCGATTAAGTTCACATGATTCATAATAACATTCAAATTCACATTTTATGCAATAACGTTTCCGATAACATACGAGTTTCTACAAAGATTTCTTTTTAAAGGTTAATGTGGTCAAAGAGTACTAGCATGCAATCTATCATAAAGGTTTTACCACACAACGCATACAATTGTCCTAACACCTTATATACTACCATACCACCCTAGCATGGCATATCTCTTAGCATATAAGTTCATAATTTAACCAACACAACCCATACAATGCAAAGTTGACAGGGCAACTCCACACAGTCTTGTCATTCTCACCGAAGTAGGAGACTTAGGACCTGGTATGGTGTATGGTTTTCATACTTAATCAAGTTAATACGTTTAGAACATGTCATTTTCTGGTCCCTAACATGTTCATACAGATAATTAATCATGCAATTCTAACAACTTATGCTTAAACTAGCACTTCAATAGTTAATCAGTTTCTATACCCTAAACATGGAATTAAATTCTCACATTTAGCATGCATAAACACATATGTTTTCTAAACGTTCCACATGAGAAGTTCAAATGCAAACAAACTATTTATCATGGTTAAAATGGTTCAAAAATTGCTTACGTCCTAAAACATAACTGGCGGCGTACTAATTTTGTGACAGCAGAACCGGAGTCCAAACAGTTAATCAAACTGAGTGCTACCATCCATTTGAAAGATAACACATAGAAGTTTATTTCTAAAAAAAATTACTAAATTCTGCTAAGAATTATTCAAGTAATTGTGTAAACGATTAGGTTCAATTCATACTGGGTTGAACATTATACAACATATCATCCTACATATTACCCACGGTAAGGGTTCAAAAATAAGGGCGAAAGTTCAACAAAAATAAAAGTGCATACTATGAGGTACCGAATGCTCATCAAGCATGAGAATAGCAAATTTAAGATGAAGAGCGCCAATGGCTTAGTTCATGAATTCTAGTAAGCGATGAGATAGCAAGCTTATGATAGTCGCAACTACACATTCTAATGATGACATGTGAGTTTGAACTGGCACTAGTGAAGATATTAGGAGGGAGGATGCAAATAACGTAGTGGATAGCATAAAATTTCAGAGAGAAAAGTGTGCTTGACAGGATTCGGCAAGGAATTCGGTAAATAGATATCGAGTAAAACGTGTCAACGGTTATACAATCTAATAGAGTAAATGTCTCACTAGGGAAATCCTCATTGTTTAACCTCACCAGTGTGCTCAATCTCCTTGGTGTTCTTGCACTTAATGCGTCATGCTTCCTCTCATGTCAAAACATCAGTTCAAATGGTATTTAAAAATAAGATAGGGTACAAAAGTGTTTTAAAAGGATGTCTGCGAAACACAAAAGAAAAAATCAGGATATCCCAAAAGTGGTTTTGGCTTTCCATGGTTATACATATGGGTTATGGTTAGGTCTTAGAGCATGTGTACTGCAGGTCGAAATGTCATATCGGGTGTTGAATAAAGATGGATCGGGGAAGGTATCACTTCCGTTAATGCTAGAAAGTTTATCAAAAGTCCGTCGACTGAAAATTAGTTTCCAATTAATGAAATTTGATCTACTTCTTAACACATACTTCTAAAAGTTGGAGTTGTTCATTCGATCATGCGGTTTTTCATTCATAAGAGGAAAAATCTCTGGTTTTTAAAACATTGATGTTCATTTGAGTCAGAACTCACGTAGGAGAGTTATTAGAAAGCATGGAGTTTGATTGTTTCGGGCATGTCTCTTTTAGTAGAAATACGTGAGGGATATCTGTATTCTCGGAGAAAGTAGCATTAAGAAGTTTTGTGAAGGACCTAGCCATGATAGATGGAGTTTCTCAAGATGAGGCTCCTGTGTATGACTCTAAAGTCAATCCTTGGTCCGGTACTGGTCCCACATTTAATGTGCCACCAATGTTTATTTATAGGGTGTACCGCAACCAACCCACCACACTACCAGCAACTTGAAGACGTACCAGCTACCTACCATTACTAGCTATCAGTCAAACCACATTAGGTATTTTTTATCGGAAATAGAGGACGTCGACTTCTTCCCATACGCTTGAATGTAAAGGGGGCGAGAGATTAAAACCTCAATATGTTATGCAAATAAAAGGTTTAAGAGTTTTCATTCTCAATTCCAGAAAGATGCGCAAGGTTTGCTATTCTAGTGAAGGTCGTCGAGAGGTTGGCATGCGCAGTGCGAATATCCTAAAGCTTCAAATTTCAGGATGATTAAATTTTAAACAGGCCACAAGGTTCAAGTTCAAGCTTGGGGTTCAACAATGAAAGTTTTTTGGAAAGGACGATGAGGATTTGTGCATCAAGAATTTGTCAATAGTCGCTATGATAGGAGCGTTAATAAAAATACAAATGTATGTATATCTTGGTGTACTCAATATGTAAGAAGGGAAAATGCAGGTCGATGGTATAATTAGCTGTAGGTAACCAGAGGTTCATGCTCGATGGGTGCATATAGAGTTTTCATGAAAAGCTTGGTATTGTTACAACGATTGAAGCACAAGGTTGTCTTATCATCAAGGTTGTTAACTAGTAGAAAAACTAATCAAAAGTGTAACACATTTCGGTTCAAAGATTAGGAGCTTATCCAGGACACAAAGTATTATAAAGCATGAGAATCAGAAATTGCCGGTTACTAAGTCAGGAAAAGTTGAATAATGCAAACAAAAATCGATAGTTTAGGCTCAGGAGATCAATCGAAATAGTCCTTACGTTAAAACTGGGAGTCATTAGTTTGAAGTCAAAAAGGATTCTCACTAGCATTAGCCCCATTCGAGATAAATATGCTTGCGGTGTGGTAGGTAAGTTGTACAACCATGTCGATGTTGCTGGCAACAAGTATTGGTTCGCATAAGAAAATCAGGGAGTATGAATCTTCAGAGGGTAACTTCACAAGACCGTTCAGCTAATAAATACGCCCCTGTGCTCACGGTATATGATTTATCCAATTCGTTCATCTAACGTTGTCAAGGTACCCGTCCGGTGAATGTATGTCCAAGTTATCTCATGAGCATAAGGTTCTAGGGATTGATATGGTCGGTAAGATCGTAAAAATAGGATTATGGTTTAGGATGAGTTCAGACCAGTCAAGGGTTTTGTCGAGAGTGTTCGTAGTTAAGGAAGACTTGTCATTGAAATACACGATTGTGACGGTGTCCTACCAGGACCAACTCATCATAATATGCTTCAAAAGGGTTCACGTATGGATTAGAATCCAATAGTAAAGGGGCAAAGTTAGGTGCGATAGCATTTTCAAAGATAGATGACTTCGATCATTCGGTTGAATTCAACATGTTCAACATTCAATACCACGATGAAATTTTTTTTACAGGAATTTGGTCCCAATACGACTATTGGCTTGCCTAGTAGGATTCTCCAGGATTTCCATATACTGTAAATTACATTTACGTGTGCACCCGTAACTGTGATTTACTTTATATGATTACCCTAGTTCCTCTTAATTCAGCTACCAAGTATGATGTGGTCACTAACCCATGGTTATCTTGGCGAGAATTTGTTAATGAGACAAGTTTTTGAGAATAGAATGCTCACTCAGATTGGAATGACCCACCCGAAGCGATTCAGCCAAAATTTTAGCTCAATAGGATCTGAGTAGGGTTTATCACAATGACCCTGGATTAGCCCGAGGTTAGAAAATAATTATCACACAAATTGGCGTGATTGCAATTCGATACACAAAGATGGAATCTCAGTCGACCCGCATCAGGTTTCATTGGGGTTGTAAGAATTGTACTCAAGTTGTATTATTTCAATGCACAACGCGATAAAATCGAGAAGGGAACGATCCTATGAGATTACAGCAAATGTGAAGGCAATCAGGATAACGAAAGTTAATATAAGTGCCCCATAGGTAGCTACTTGAATTCATACCCTACTAACTCTAGTGAAGCTAAATAATCGCGCTACTAGCACACCGAGATAACATTTCCTGAACGGATGAGTTTAGAGATATACGTAAGGCATGTATAACAAGAACCTCCTAAGCTAAGATAGAGGTTTAAGGACAAGAAGAGATATTACTCCATCTTCCCCTAGGCTTTAGCATTAGACTATCTTCACATTCTGAATTTCTTTGAAAGATTCACCGTCGTTGGATCATACCACAGCTCCTTTGCTACAATCTCAGCTACAGCCCGAGTATAACACTTTGCATATTCTACAGTGTCTGGATTGCTTTCAATCTGATGCTTTGCAAGTACCATTATATCCTTCTTGTGAAACCTCATCAAATCATGAACTTCCATGACATTGATTGTCTTTGATTTGTAGAGAATTTTGACTTCACTAGAATAATCACTATAAGCCCATGTTTGGAAATCATGCAAGCAATCTTCAGGATGTCTCATAGGCAGAGGTATTGTCTTTGTCTTGTCTGTAGGTGGATACAAGACATTTGTGAGCTTCTTGGGTTTGACACTCTCCTTTCCTGGGATACTTTTCTTTCCATCCCATTTGAAGACACTCCTGTACTTCTTCACATAAGATTTCTTGTGAGGAAAATATTCAAACCTCTTGAACTTACTTCGCACAGCATTTTCCAGTTTCTTGTAAAAGTACTTGGCTTGTTCATAGTTTGATGGATTTGAAAATGGAGCCTGGTAGAGCATAGTCAGATCCACATTCGTCCAGGAGTAAAACTGGGTCCAGCTCTTGTAGTATTCCAAAGGATACTGACCCTTTCTTCTCACAACGAACATGTTCTTCTCTCCATCAAACATCCAAGCTTTAACATCTGCATTAATCCCTTGCTTATCATGATAGTGTTCTCCCAACTGGATTAGATACCTTTCAGGAGGATAGGCGAATGTCTGAGACTCCCAACCTCCGTCAAAATCAGAAGCTGGAATAGTCATGTAATCTCTATCCCTGGTATCTTTATCTTCATTTGAGGCTTCAGGTAAAACTGCTTGAGTTTCCTCAGGAATATCTGCTTCAAAATTAAATGCTGGTGATTGTGAGGAATCACCTGCACCTGAACCTCCTTCATCCTTATCTCCTTGGCCAATGCTTGATTTGCTTGATTTATCTGAACTAAGCTGCCTGATCAGCTTATGAAGATCTCTAAATTGTCTGGTAAACTCTCTGTTTATCTTCTTCTGATTCTCCAATTCAGTGTTGTGGATCTTCTGAATATCAATCAAGTCTTCAATCACCTCACTTTGGACTGTATTCTGGGCTTTCAGAACTTTTATTTCTTCTCTCAGTTCCTTTTCCAGTCTGAATTCAGGGGTTTCTACTGCTTTCCCCTTTTCTTGGGTTGTGGGTTGAGTGGATGATTCACCAGCACTTGAGCTTGTGACTGGTGGTACACGAGGGTCCAATCTCCTTCTTCTTGAGTCACGAGGGCTTTCCACAAGGTCTTCTGTAGCAATCGGCTCAGTTTCAGTCATTTCTTCAGTAACAGAAGCACTGAGGGGAGGATCCTCCGTGGCTTTCCGTTTTCTAGTCAGTGGTGTCTCAGTTGTCTCTTCTTCCTTAAAGTCAACATCATCAAGATAGGTGTCATAATTGATATTCTCATCACCTTCAAAGTTGAGTGCTCCAATCCTCACATCATTTAGATCAAATTCTTCCCAGTCAGGGTCATCAGGAAGGTCAATAACTTTCTTTGGAGGAGGAGGCTGATTATGTTCTTCTTCAACAGAGGCATTTCTGTTCACTGGAACTTCCTCTCTCACTATTTCTGCAAATTCTCCAAACTTATCACCAAACGGCATCTTATCAGACAGTTTCTTCTTTGGATTTATCATTGGAAACACCTCAATCCCCATTGGTTTGGTATCATGTGTGTCATTTGTCTTTCTCAGTGCTGGATATCTTGAATCCAGAACCAACTGGATGAATCTTGGAACAGCTGCAAACTTCTTATCTCTGGACACAACAGCCTTCACATCTTCAAATATCATTCTGGACCAGTTGAATCTAACACCTCTGACCAGTGACACCATTGCATGGGTGTGCACTTGATTCAACTGATCTGTAGAGCTCTTTTTGGCAATGACACATTTTTGCAAGTAATGTGCCAGCATCCTCCAATATGGTGGAATGAGAGCTTTCATGGTGGGAGGAGATATTGTAAGATAGCCCATTTCCTTCAGACACTGTGACACCATCTCTTTGTCCAGAACAGTGGGATCAGCAGCAACATCTTTAAGTCTGAGTGCCTGTCTGAAATTCTCTTCAGTTAACATCACCTCAGTAGCTTGAATCTTGGCAATTATCTGCTTTCCATCTTCTGATACATCTGCTATCTTCCAAAACTCTTGTTGTATACGTTTGCATATAACTGGGTTTGCTGTTAAGGCATAGTGTAGACAGCACTTCTTCAATCCAGCTATCATTGACTGGTACTTCTCTCTGTATTCAGCAGGCGGGTCCAGCAAATAGGCTACTTGATTGTGATCTTTGATAAACTCCAGATCCCTGCACTCACAAACACACATAAACAACCAAAACACACAAAAATTCATTAGTTTTAGGGATTTCTCAAAAAACGGACAGCATAACGGCTTAAAATTGAGTGAAAAACCATTGAAAAACATCATCTGGTACCTTTCCGATCGAAAACCAATTGTAAGGATCAAATCAAACCCTCACGCGATATCAAAGTCTATAATCACCGTGCGGAATCCGGTGATTATAGACTTTGATATCGCGTGAGGGTTTGATTTGATCCTTACAATTGCTATCAGAGCCAAGAAACGCAAGTTTCGAGGCTCTCGCGATATCCGATTCAAGTTTTTGACAACTAACGGTTTGAGTTTTGTTGGTGATTTTCAGCCTTTAATACACTCGGAAGTATTTTTGTAGGTTTGGACGTGAAACAAAAGATCTCGTGGTGATTTGGAGACTTTTCGACCCTGCTTCTAGACTTTTCGATCGTCCTCCTGAACGAAAAGCCTTTTCTGTCGCGCCATTTCGATCGGAAAGTCCTTTTGTGACTTTTCGATCAGCCATCTGTCGATCGAAAAGTCCCCCTTGTGACTTTTCGATCAGCCCATTTCGATCGGAAAGTCCCCTTGTGACTTTTCGATCAGCCATCTGTCGATCGAAAAGTCCCCCTTGTGACTTTTCGATCAGCCCATTTCGATCGGAAAGTCCCCCTGTGACTTTTCGATCAGAGCATTTCGATCGGAAAGCCCCCCTGTGACTTTTCGATCAGCTTCTCTTTTCGATCGGAAAGTCCCCACTGAGACTTTTCGATCCGCTGACACTTTTCGATCGAGAAGTCTGCTTTTCGACCGACCCCCTGTCCGATCGAAAGGTACTTTTCGATCCAACCCTTTTCCGAACGAAAACCCACTCTTTGATCCAGAAGTTCAATCAAAGACATTCATGGCATCCTTTCTTCCAGGTAATTCTGTATCTACCAGCAACAATGAGGTAAGTTCTAATCCTAAATGCCAAATTACATTTAATGAATCTCAAGACTGGCAATGTAAGTTCTTTAATGAAACATTAAATCGTGAACTATCTGATAAAGACTTGAGAGAATACAAAGGTAGGACTAAATAATTAAGTGAGAAATTAGAAGCTGCCAAAGTCGACATAAAAAATCTTCAAAGGGATTTGAGTGACAAAACCACATATCTTAAAATTGCTAATGAAGAGATTGCCACATTAAAATCTGAAGTTAAACAACTTAAAGGTAAATTAGAAACATCACAAACCAAAGTTGAGCGAAACGATAAAATTGTGTCAGAAATGATGAAAGCCAGTTCTCTTTTCTATAACACAGATGCCCGAATGCGACATCTAAAAGCCAACTCTGGTTTGGGTCTCGGTACTGAGGTAGAAGATGAAAAATCCACTCATACAGTACCGATGCCCTTGATGCATGAAATGATTTCATATTATGAGTGTTCCAAGACCTCCTTAGAAGCTAAGGCTAAGATAGAAAAGAAACTGGCTGCTTGTTCCATTAAAATTTCTGCTCCTGTTTCTAACACTACTAACAGTTCTACTTGTTTTGCAGATAAAAGTAATAGAGAAGCAGGGGTAGTGGATAGCAAGGAGTCTTCTGAGAGTTCCAGTTCTAATGATTTTCATAAAAAAATTAATTTTGAAAAACTTGAATCGTCTGTTCAGTCTGAGTCCACAACTTCTGAGTCTGTTTTGTTTGCAAAATCGTTTGATTGTGGTGTGTTTACTTTTGGTAAATGTGATGCTAAAGCTGTGAAACCCTTAAGAACTATTAAAATTTTAAGAAGGGATAAGGGACCACAGGTTGCTGGTCCTAAACTCACAAATGGTGGGGTGTTCGGAGTGAAACCTACTGAAAATAAATGACTGTCATGACCAAAATGTGCAGAAAGTGCGGGACCTTAGACCTCATGATTTTGTCCCGTACCCAGAGATCAGTTCTGCATATGACCAGTTTAAGCCGGTTCAGCGGGAGTACATTTTAACCACAAAACCCCACGGTAAAACCCATTGGATCCACAAAAATTGTTCAAAACCAACTTGGATTTCCACTGGGCGTAACCAACCACAGGCTCCCGCTTACGCAAAGAAACAATCTTGCCATGTCTGTGGTAGACCAAGACACGTGGCAAGAAACTGTTTATACCGGCCTTATGAACCCTATTATCCCAAATGGGTTCATCAGAGACACAGTCCAAGGACCCAGAAACAAAGTGACCCAACTCCAAGGCCCGGTCCATCAAAACCCAAGGTGCAGAAACAAGCACCTCAGAGTCACAAAGTTCAGCAGAAACCCAAGGCTCCTAAGCAACGGCCAAAGAACATTTTTAAAGAAAACAAAGCAATTTAGAAATCTGTGAAAACAGCTTGGAGACCAAAATCTGTTGAATCCCCAAAACTAGTTTTCAAATCTGTTTCAAAATCACTCATCCATCCAAATCCAGTTGGTTCAGCTAAATCAAATGGTTGGAGGAAGGATGACAGGTGGAATGTTTCAAAGGTGGTAAACCTGTCTTTCAAGCCTACTGGAGTGTACAAAAAACACTCCAGACAGTTTCAAGAGGTATAATTTCTAAAGAAAAATGAAACTAAAAATTCACCACCGAGAAAACCACAGGTTTTTGGGAAAGAAAATCACCAACCCATAGATGTCAACAAAAAGGACATTCTTAGTCCAACCAAGGCAGCCACACCCCCAATCCCTGATGTTACAAAGGGAACGTTTTTAAAAGAAATCTCTTTCACCGACTCTTCAGGTTTACCCAGAACCACAATGGCCTGGGTATCATTGGCTAACTGATCTCTTAGTGTGTGCAAGAACGGTCAAGGAGGACTTTCATTAACCTTGTTTGTTTATGATAGTGATTTTTCCAGGCACAAGATAGGAGGTATCTCTCTACTACATGACATGAAGATTTCAATGGAGGGTATGTCTCTATGTGAGAGGTAAATCCAAAAAAAAAAATCAGCAGAAAAGGCAACATTGTCTGAATTGTTTGTTTCTTGGCTAGTTTGATGTGAAGTATGGTTGTGCATGAAACAAAACCCATTTCTGAAAATTTTCAAAAGATAAACTTTGAAGGTTAGCTTGGCCAGTTTTAGTACATATTTAGTATTGTGTTAGTGTGTGCTTAAAAAGAAAAAAAAAGTAAGGAAAAAGGTGTGTGTTGTTATTAAAAATCAAAAAGCAAGGTGATGTGAATAGAAAAGATGAAATAGTAGACCCCTCAAAAAAAATTGTGCTTTTTAATTTTTAATCTTTTGTTTATGCGTTTGAGAATGTGGGAAGTGAAATATTTCCGTTCTCAGAATGACTGACACGCGTAAGGTACAAGTGAAAGACATGATCCAAGGTGATGTGCTCGGTAGGCTCAGTTCCAAAAACAAAGGTATGGGTCACAACACTTAAAGATAAAGTATGTCAGTTGACGGGAAACACACACTTAGGTTAAGTGCTTGTTCTATTTGACTGCGAAATTATTCCCGATACACACGCCGTACTCCAAAGTGTTGAATCAAAAATCTCAAAAAGTCGGCGTCTCCTCTGTTTTGTGTGAGCAAAGATCTGGGGATGTCAAAGCCGTCAGTCAAGTCTTGCCTCTGCTTTGCGTGAGCAATGACCTGGTGTAGAATGGTTGACGTGTTAATGAGACTTTCCTCTGTTTTGCGTGAGCAAAGACCTGGTTAGTCTGGATTAACGTACTTGTAGATCACTGTATATAATTTACACCCCAAAAGATGCCAATGTGCACAACAAAAGAGACCCTCTAGCGTCCAAAACCCTTTAGCCCTGACTTTGTGACTAGGCTTATGTGTTTGATGAAAGGTTACCACCTGACTGATAAACGCCTCTAAGTTGAAATCATACAAGTCTTTGTATATTATTCCTATCTCTTTTATGATCTGTTCTTTCTCTTCTCAACCAAGTCTCGAGAAAAGATTCAAAACTCTGGATATGGGAATGTGAAAATATGTGGTAGGGAATGATCAAGCTTGATAGACTGCACATATTAATTACCTAGGATTTGTGTGTGACTGTCGGATGTTCATAATTAATGCACCTAAAAGATAAATAAGTGATAAACAGCCGGGAAAATGAGGAACATGGGTTTAAGAAGGACCAATATACTGGCAATCGCCTGGACGTGTTTGAGTAACAGATGCTGAAAAGGGTTCCTCAGTTCAGACAAAGACGGTTTGATCCCAAAATAAAACCTTCTCGTTTAGTAATTTGGTATGTTTGTTTTGTTTCTTTCGTGTCATCTCAAGTTTTTATTGTTTATTTTTCAACCATGGCCAGGTTGATTTGAGAAGTTTAAATAAGTTTTATGGGTTTTATGTGAGAATGTTTCACTCCTCCAAAATCTCAAGGGGAGATAATGCGAAGAGTCCTCGGGTTCAGGGGAAGTGTTTTTTGGTTAAATAATGCTAACCCCGTAATCAGTCATCATTTGCTGGTTAGTGTCTGTTTCATGTTGTGTTTGACAGGTTAAGTGAGAAAGACAACTCATGGAAAAGAAGGTCAAGGACTCAATTGACCAATGCAAGAACTCTACCACTGTTCGTGTTGAAGAACCAGCCGGAAAAGGACTTACCCTATGCTCACGGGAAGTTTGTTGGTTGTTCAAGTAAAGCTTCCAAAGACACCGTTCTCAAGTTTAGGGGAAGCTAATTGAAGAAAAGATGCAGAGCAGTCACAACAAGAAATTCAAGAAAGCCAAGACAGAGGTTTTCAAAATTTAACCTCTGAAGTTAGTGGCAAGTCAAGACAGTTACTGATGATTCAGCAAGGACTCAACAGTTTTCAAGAAGGAGCAAGTATTTGAGAATCCTCCTCTCATTACGTGTTTATCATTTAAAGTTCAACCTGATGCTGATAAAGAGAGTGAGCCATCAAACATCCCACATGCTGCCTAATGAAGATTGTAAAAGAAAAGAATCTTCATCAACGCATGTTCAAGCCAAGAAGAGGACTGCAAGTCTGAAGATTGAAAGAATAAGACATTTAATATCACAAGCCAAGGGGAAGATTGTAAGGGAATAATTTGTGGCTTGTGTATCAAATTATCCTTTGGCGGATTATTTTGAAGGCCTATGTGTTAGAATAGGTGAAAATTAGATGGGTTATGGGTATATTAGGTCACTGGACCATTTTAGATGTGTTTGGGCTCAATTAGAATGAGTTTAAGGGGAGTTTTGTGGGCCTTTAAGGTCCAGTACGGAAATTAGTGGGGATTTAGGGTTTTTAGGATGACTTGTTCTCCAAGATGGAGAATCCCTATAAAAGGGAAACCCTCCCCACATTAATAGGCTGCTGTTTTTGGTGTTTTTGTGCTAATTGGTGTTTACGAAATTCTCAGAGAGAATTTCGATTCTAGTGTTGCAATCAAGGTGATTAGTAAAATGTTTTCTTCTTCTGGTTTGTGTTCTTATCTTGTTCTTTATTGAATATTCATATTACTTTTTTATTAGACTTGAATCACCTATAATCACCGGATTCCGCACGGTGATTATAGACTTTGATATCACGTGAGGATTTGATTTGATCCTTACACAACTGTTCATTGACAGTTCAAGTTTGAGTTCAAGGTTGACTGTTCAACAACAGTTCAAGTTCATATTCAAGTTCAGATTAAAATCATGATAATACATATACAATAGCTAGCTATGCCATTTTCAAAAATCTAGGCACGTTCATAGTTACTGAAGCTCGACCGTTAAGTTTTGCCTCGTTAAGAGTAATGACCATTATAACACCCGTTCGATATCTAATCGAGTCGCCGCGAGTGACCCGGGTGGGGCTTGTCAGACCCAGTAGTACTATTCAATAACTTCCCGCTAAATACAATTACTAACAGTAACTTTCAAGTGATTACTTTTCATAATCTTGTGCTCGAGTATTCAGGTGATATGATTATCAAAACAGTTAAAGTTCATGCATGTTAATCTCCCCCAACAATATTGAAAATAGTAAAATGGGGCCGTGAAACTCACCTTAAATTGCACAACAAAAGTTTCCAGATAAACAGTTAATCACGTAGCAAGAACGAGTCTTACGAGAGCAATCGATCACCTAACGAGCATACAAGTGTAAGTGTGTGTTCAAATAAGATGACTAAGTCTAACGTAAATGATAAAAACGATTTATCATGGAATCCAAATCAAGTCGAGGATGGCACGTGTGCCAAATCCGAGCGATTATCGAAATAACAAGAGAAAATACAATATATATCAGTATTATATATTTTCTAAGTTCAAAGATTTCAAAAATAAATATATATAATGTATCTATATTTTACTAAACGTTCAAGTGACGTGAATAACGAATTTGCGAGGACAATATATATATATATATATATATATATATATATATATATATATATATATATATATATATATTAAAGGTTCTCATAAAATAGTCGACTATTTCAATAAAAATCCAACGGTATGCATTTATATATGAATCTACTTAAATATGTATATTTTACCTTTTTATGTATAAAACCGATTTTTTTATATCAACATTTATATATATATATATATATATTACCCTATATATACAAATGACAACATATGGTACCACCTCCCCAAGCTCATAGTACAAGCACCTAATGCGCCTACACTGTTCATCAACAGTGGTCACGGGTCAAGACCAATGCCGGGTTAATGTTGGACTATCCATATTGTATGGACCATATAAATAGCTTTGTGTTAAGAATTAGGGCACATTTGGTGCACCTCCTTTTACAGTTTACAAACACCGTGTCGCCCTCTATATGTGTGTGTTGTATATCCTGTTCATCAACAGTTCCCACGGTATAACACATGGAGCAAATCGAGCAGGTGAGCAAATCCAGGAGCAACCATGATACAGATCTCATTCATCTCTCTTTTTCAAAGCAGCAACCACGCAACACCTTCTTCCACTTTCTTATTAGCCCCAGCCCCTAGGGTTATCGGGTTATCTTGAACCAATTTTATGAATCTTGAACCAATTTTATGAATTATTCCATGAAGTTTTTCTTCCCGGAGCTTAGTTTTTGCTTCGGCGCCACCGTCAACTACTCGCCGGCGGCGAAGGAACGGTGGTTTCAGCAAGAACTGGAGGCCGGAGCTCTCGGCAATCGCGGAGGACGGTGGCGCGTTGAGCGCGTGCCAGCGGAGGAGTCGGAATTCGGATATTATCGTCAGATCTGAGAAGAAACCGTTGAATAAAGCCAGATCTCCGCGAAAAACTCGATCTCATTCGTCTCATTCATACAGCAGTGATTACAGGTAAATTAAAACTGATGATTGATTGATTCTTGCAATTTATTATTTCTTCGTAATTAAATTTCCGAAGAAGTTTGTCTGAAAATTTATACATCTTCCTCACGGTGTAATTAATTAAGTCAACGATAACAGTTAGATAGATGAAGAATCAGACTCAAAAACCAACATAATAAGAAAAATAGCGAAATGAAATAAAATTTGGAACCAACTCAGATGTTGTATAAAGAGGTCAAGGTTGTGAAAGCCAAAATTTGGTACTTCACGGATCTTTTATAAGGAGATCAAATATGTATTTGTTGTATGAACTGCTCTCTGTGTAGAAGTATAATACAGGTTTGACTTCTTGAAAAGAAAAATGGCTATATGATTCTCATAACAAGAGCATATGGAAGGTTTGTTTTTGACTTTTAAATTATTGATTTATATTACATTTTAACAGTTTCTTGATAATTAACTTCGCTTGCTACAAGGCATTTCATTGTGTGTGTTTTTGGGATGGAGGTATTGATTTCCATATGCACGAATGCTAAGAGGCTTCTTGACAGTAATTTTTAAGTCTAATTTGCTCCATTGTATACGGTCATTTGATTTGAAGGATGTAACTAGGAATATTTCTAGAACCTTACTAGAAGCCGTATTGACATTTCTTCTAACAATGAGGTTCTTCTTATGTGATTTAACATAGTTATTATTGGGAAAGAACTTGAAGAGGTGTTGGATATTCAGTGGGAACATGTTGCTGATCTTATAAGCCATTTTTTTGTTCTCATCCTTTTTTCATTATTACTTTTGTGTTTAAGAATTTGTTTTCCATTATGTTTATTTGTATAGAACGAACACTCAAAAGCTGCAGATGAAGGTACATCAAGCAACATCTTGAAGGTGATAGCGGTAAATAAAAAATGATTTTCTTTAGTTTCATTTGATAGTGGTAAATAAAATTGATTCTCTTTAGTTTTGTTTGAACTTAAAGTTGCTTATAAGTTCTTATGATTGAACCAAGTCACTTAATGTAAAATGCAAGTTGCAACCTCTCATTATTAATGAGTCATTAATTATATTGGCCGTTTTGCCTATATGAACAGCTCAAAATTTGTAATGTTTCTAACTATTTTTTGTTGATTTGTTTCTTTTTTGTGGTTGAGGTATTTTTGGACAATACATGTAAAAGAAAAGTTGGCTCCTCAACGTCAATCACAACGCCAAACAGGTGACCATTACCCGACCCGCTATGAGAAGATTTTTGTCAAGTACCAAATGATTGTCGCATGAATTATTTCCTTAAAGAACACATTCGTTTTAGAAGTTCGTTATTTTAACTTCGCGTTAAGAACTCTTACGAGCTGAAGGAAAACTTTCTGTCATCGTCTTGGTACGAACCATTCCTCTAAAATTCTGGTACCTATTGTTTTAGGCCTATTTTTTTGTTTATTTGTGGGTCATCTCCTCCGATTTGGAAGCTTCCGAAGACGTCTTCTTTCTACCTTCGACCATTTTTATAGGTTTGTGGGTTTCGATGATTTTGGTTGCCTCTGTTTCTTCTCCATTTCCTGCATTCCGGTTGTACTTATTCTGATTTGGGGTTGTTGTGATTCGCAGAAGGAAAGTTTTTCTTGACACCGTGAGAATCAAATAGGAAAATTGTGAACTCGCCAATCAGACCGCTAAATGAGTTTAGGTTTGTTTTTTTCCTTTTAATCTTGATTTGCTTTGATTTGCACTTAAATTCATCATTTTTTGCATTATGGGTTGGTCTACGACTTCAGCTAGGTTGCAAAGGCAGGTATATTTTCAGTTGCTATGTGTTTTTTATAAATTGTTCTTGCAAAGACACGTATCATTTTCAGTATCTATGTTTATATTTTCATGAATAATCATGTAGCTCTTTAGAGTTATTGTTCACCGAATACCTTAAATCTGATTAGCAAAGCTTTTTGTTTTTAAAAAAATTGTGTGGTAGTTTCATTAGTTGTAATCAGTGAATGGCCGTTGTTAATCAATTGTAATCAGTGAGTGAGTAACCAATAATTAGTTGTAATCAGTGAGTTAATTAGTTGTAATAGTGTGCTGCTAAAGGTAATTTCTTCCTTTAAGCCGTTGAGATTGCATTCTAGATCCAATGTGAAGTGGTGTTGCCTATGTTTGCGGTGCCTTTCGGTCATGAATTTCAGGTTTGATTTCTTCACAATAGGATCTAATGAGAACAAAGCACAAGTTTGTTCTTTGTTTTCTTTGCGACTGTGGTTTTATTCTTAGATTTCTTTTCATTTAATTAGCTTTGATTTTTGAAAGGTTAGGCTCTATTTGGTGGTATAATTGTGTCTGGGTTCATCGTATTTTGGGTTTTTTTGGGCATATTTAGGGTTTGATTGCTTCTACATCTTTAATTTTTGGGTTTAATTGTGTGTTGAGATGGTTTATGTAGCGTTTGTTTGTATTAAATTTTAAGCTTTTTCCATGGACAGAGAGGAAGAAGACGTTGCAGAGCCCTCTAGAGAAAAGTAATTGAGGCCAGATTTTGACTTTTTGGCTCAAAGAGATTATGATATTTGAAGTAATTGTTTGGGTATTCAATGATTTCTGATATTATTTTGTTTTGTTTGTTCCCAATTACCGTTGCTCCCAGGAGGCTGGTCTGCTACATGCCCTTTTTCAATTGCTGGATTTCTTCTCAGGTAATAACTCGCTGAGCTTCTACGTATATATGTTTATGTTTCATAGTAGCTTACAGTTTTCATTGAGTTCTGGTAGAAGCCCATTCTAACGTGATGTTTAAAAGGAAGCTTTAGAAGGATGGTGTTAGAATTAATGTTGTGAGTCTTTATTCACCTTAGCTGGTACTTCCAATTTGAGACCATTTTATAAAGTCCTACTTTCATTAGATACGGAATCTGTTCTGGCTTTCCAAAATATCAGAACTCAAAAACGCATTTGAAAATTATGGTATTAGTGCATATTTCAAGTTGGTTGGCTGACATGATTATGAATATGGATGGACCAATTGAGACCATGTGCATGATTAACATAAAATAGGAGTCCGCATCCTTGAGTCCTCCATTGACTCATTACAAACCTAAATTTAACATATCAAAACAGATTAGTATTGACCCGTTGACTCAAAAACCAGTTGTTTTTTCTTTTGACTTCCGAACTTATTTTTGTGAGTGCATTAGCTAAAAGTTTAGGAGTTAAAAGCTTCAGACATTTTTTTTGCACTTCCCAAAATCAAGATATTGGTTAATGATATAAACTGTCATGTTTGTTTTCTTGGCTTTAGTGGCACACAAATACAAACTTTTGTTAAGAGTCCATACCCTGAGCATGCAATTGATAAGGAAATTTACCAAACAAGACAAATTGTTTATGCACTAAAAGCATGCCACCAATCCATAAAAAACTATTTACAGCTTCTTTAACATCTCCATTTATATACATGAAGCTTTTTTTTCTTCTTTTTTCTTTTATACACAACAGACATAATATTACACCGAACTCCATTGATGCAGGCTTGAAACAGGATGGGACTCATGGATTGAACATTTTAGCATCATAATATGTGTTTTAAGTCCCTTTATTTTAGATTACCGAGATGGATTGCATCTCAAATGAGAAGTATACACATATGTTTTCTTTAATTTTATTATATATTTGATTTCTAGATATTTATGAAATTATAGATATGAATATTTATAGCAGATTCTAACCATAAATATTGCTTACTATTTCGTTAACTCTTTCTTCTGTCTTTCTTTGGACAAGTTTATTTTCTTAGCTCCCAAGAGTGCAATATTACCGGTGGTTATTCGTTTATCTATTTTGCTTTGAGTGTTGCACTTGACTTTCTTTTAAATTATTTACTTTGTTGTTTTGTAATTGCAGTTTAAGGTTTCAATAGTGTATGTAAAAATGGGAAGCAGAGATGCAGTCTCAATATCCTTTTGGAGACTTAGTGATGAACCACCACAAGTGATCCCAAGTTTTCAATAATGTATGTAAATATGGGATACACTTGATATATTTTATACTATCATAAAATCAATATGTATGAGACAACTAAAGCAAGTTACATCTTTTGGTATATACCAGCTTTTGTAGATTATTACATCTTTTGCTAATCGCCCTTTTTAAATGGGACGGCTCCGCGGCAACGCGCGGGTCGTCCAACTTGTATATATATATAGATGTCAAGACTATATTTTAATTTAAAATGACAAGCTAAACATATTTTACAATCCAAAATACGATTTACGGGGTTTTAGTGGTTCCAAATATGTTTTTACGGGTTTAAAATACGGTAAGGAACAACTTTGGTATAAGATCTAGTGATCATATGCTCAAAAAAACACAAAAACCATAATAACAGAAAACATGGTGGTCACCGGCTTCGAACCCGTGACCTCTATGTTAGCGGCGCAGCATACAAACCACCCGGCCAAGGACCTGCATGTGTTAAGAGTCCGATCGGAAATTGTTCTATCTATAGACAGCGATCATGAATGAGTTTAGGGGGAAAATAGAGGATCAAAAAGTGTGAGACCGGGACTCGAACCCGTGTATCTCGTGTATAAGTCCAGTAAACGAACCAACGGGCCAGATTGGTGTCTAGTAACCAACCCGATCCCAACTCTTATAACCCGTACCCGTCGGCTGTCATATTTCTCCTCAAATACTCCGGTGGCCAGAGTTTTATTCCGGTCACCAGAAAATCGTGAAACACGGGAAAACTCATAAAAATTGTGCGATTTACATACGGAATGATTTACCTTGAGTCGGAGATGAGAGACTATCGAGTTTGGACACCGAAACGGATCTCGAACCTTGAACGCTAACACCGAGCATGGTCGCGATTCAAACTTCTGATGACCCCTGGTTGTTCGTGAGGGCTTCACGATCACAGTGTTGGTCGCAAGGTGGTGTAACAGTGGCTAGGCAGTGGTGGTTCGGTGGTCTCGGTGAGGTTTTCTTCACCGGAAGATAGAGAACAAGAGGGAGAGACGTGAGAACGAGAAAAAGCATGTGAGTGTGATATTTGGTGTGATTAAACATCTAAATCAATGATACTACTAATCATAGACGAAACCGATGAGGCAATATGATCAGTCGAAACCGATCATCGGTGCATTCTAATCACGTAATTGTTCATTAATTAACAATTGGCTATTGGCACATTCAGTCCCTCATGATTTATCTATTGAGAACCAAGTTTCGGTAATTACAGAAATAGTCCTCCGCATTTTGTCAAATAAAAATGAGGTTTGGGAAATGACAAAAAGGGTCCTTCAAGGTTATAAAAGGTTAACGGGGAGTGTTTTTAACAACAAATATACGAGGAACGTCAAAATACATAATTCGTATAATGTTAATAGGAAAATATAAATCTCGTTTTACTAAAATAATTCATGGAATATAACTCCATAATTATATATTTAAAATCACCTAAAATCATAATTTATATATTTAAATCACATAAATTTATGAATAATAACTCATAATTACTCATTTTAATTTCACATAAAATCATAAAATAATTTATGTGGATATATATAAAAATCACATAGAATCATAAAATGCTAACCATAGAATTTCAATCATTTAACTCCCATGCATACTCGTAGTGATGATCACACAAAACCCTACTTGCTAAAGTTAACACAGTCAATCACATAAATGCATACACAACATTTAATACGGTTTGCGTTCAGTTAATGACAGGAAATGACCTGAAAAGGCGGATTGTCACAAGGGTACTCCTCTTGTAAAATGCAGGTTAAAAACCTTGGATATATGTAAAAGGAAAAAAGTTGCAAAATTTAATTTTACGGCATGAAAAATCAGTTTAGAGAAGTTAAAACTCTCACTCTTTACCATAGCATAGAAGGCAGAGTCTTGCTCGGCAACAAGTTTATCAAAGCCTCCCTTCTTGGGGGTTAGGCAGACCAATAGGATGTGGGTTAGAAACCGCCATTAGTATGGTAGTTACCCCTTCTTGATGGTCTTACTGGTCATGGAACCGCCATAGCCAACTTCCCTGAACAGTGGTAGATAAAACTTGGCTTCAACCATGATGTAACCATCTTCATCATTCAATTTTATAACTTTTCAAACCTTCGCTTCATCATTTTCCAATACTGTACACTTTACCTTGGAAATGATACTTTCTACACCGTCACTATCTTCGACAACTTGGGAATTTGACCATAACTCTTCCATAATTTCTTCATAGATCACCGCTTCAACTGTAAGCGCGTGATGAAGGTGTGATTCTTTTAAGAATTCTATCATGCCGGAGTATTCATCGGTCTTTCTTGGGTTCTCAAGATATGCCACAAGATTGTGTTTTATGGCAAACTTAGAACTACTGGCAGGCTTTTTGCCACTCGTGCTTGCTTTTGGAGCCATCGCTTTATTGGATTTGAGAGATAATTTGATAGTTTCTTGGAGATTTAGGAGAATTTGAGAGGATTTTAGGTGTAAAGGTTATGAGAAATATGAGGAATGAAGTTAATTTAGGACCTTTTACTTTGACGTGGGTGATGTGGAGGACAGAGAACTTGAAATAACCGTTTAGTGTCTGATGTGACTTGTGCTTTACGGTTTATATGGTACAACCCTCTAAAGCATGTCTTTATCTTAAAGATAATTTACTAAACCTTGGATATTTAATGGTTAAAAAGTTAATGGGTAATTCAATGCATATACACTTAGAAAAAGGTACCTTCCTGGTAATTAAATGTAAAGCATCTTTGACCGTTGACCCGGAAGTTCGAGCAGAACCCATTTTCTCCTTTATTTTAAAAACCAAATTTCTTCCGTTTGAACTTCAAGAGGAAATATTTCCACTTGAAAGAATTGTTTTTAAAAACTTTTCCATCTATACGATAATGGTTATTTCCAGTTGATGTTCACCCGGAGAATTTCAAAATTCTTTTTCTTACAGGTTGAACTGGAACTTGAAGCGGAAAAACAAAAACACATGAATTTTTTTTTAAATGACTTGTGTTAATATTCATAGTTTCACAGAAGTTACTAACTATGAATCAAAATGGTTTTTAATTAACACAAAAATTTTCTTTTTCTTTTTCTTTTTGTATCAAGAGACGGACTCTTTGACACAAAGGTCATCTTTAATAAAGGTTTCTAAAAACATTTCAATCAAAGTTCATCATTCCAATAGTTGTAATGAGGTAGATAAATCTTGCCTCATCAAAGCTTTTGTGAATAAATCAGTAATTTGTTATCCATGTGAACTTTAAGTAACATGATTAAATTCTTTTCAGCACAATCTCTAATAAAATGATACCTGATGTCGATGTGCTTTGTTTTGGAGTGCTTCAAGGGGTTGTTGGCGATGGAGATGGCACTGTTGTTGTCAACAAAAATGGGAGTTCCCTTGAATGTGATTCCATAGTCTAATATTTGATTTTGAATCCACAGAACTTGACCACAGCAGCTTGAAGCAGCAATGTACTCAGTCTCAGCAGTAGAAGTAGAGACACAAGTTTGTTTCTTGCATTTCCATGATACAAGTCTCTCCCCCAGAAACTGACATCCGCCTGAAGTTGACTTCTTATCCAGGTTGCAACCTCCATAATCACTGTCAGCGAATCCTCTGAAGGTGAAATCAGAATTCTTAGGATACCACAAACCTAACTTAGGTTGACCCTTCAAATATCTGAATATCCTTTTAACTTCAAACATGTGGGATTCCTTTGGTGATGCTTGGTATCTTGCATATAGGCAAACACTAAACATAATGTATGGCCTACTTGTTGTGAGATACATCAGAGATCCAATCATTGCTCTATACATGTGCTCATCCACTGGTTCACCACTTGAGTCACTTGTAAGCTTGTGGAATGTGAGATGGGAGTGGGATTCTTGGTGCTTCAAGCTGACTTCATATCAAAACGTTTAAGCATATCTTGAATGTATTTAGATTGATTCAGGAAAATACCAGAGGCAGTTTGCTTCACTTGCAGCCCCAAGAAGAAACTGAGTTCTCCCATTGAACTCATCTTAAACTTAGCTTGCATAAGAGCTTCAAATTCTTTACAAAGAGCAGAATTGGAGGAACCAAAGATTATGTCATTCACATATATCTGAACCATCAACATGTCTTTACCAACCTTTTTAATGAAGAGTGTTTTGTCAATTGCTCCTCTCCTATACCCATTTTCCAAGAGATAATTGGAAAGAGTTTCATACCAAGTTCTAGTAATGTAGGTCCTCAAAACCTAGAGGTTGACACAGATACACATCTTGGTCTAATAATCCATAGAGAAAGGCACTTTTCACATCCATTTGAAATACTCGGATGTTCTTGAATGCAACATAAGCCAAAAATATTCTGATGGCTTCAAGTGTGGCTACATGAGCAAAAACTTCATCATAATCTATAACTTCCTCTTGAGCATACCCTTGCACTACTAACCTTGCTTTGTTCTTAATATACCCCTGCCATCCTTTTTATTTCTAAACACCCATTTGGTACCAATTGGTTCTGCCCCTTCTGGCAAGTCAACCAATTCCCATACCATTTTCTTGTTGATCTGAAAAAGTTCTTCTCACATAGCTTCTACCCAGCTGTTATCTTTCAAAGCTTCAGTTACTTTGGTAGGAACTTCTTATGACAAAAATGCAGCATGCAAGTAGATATTTGCATCAACAGATTTACTTCTTGTCAGTATAGGATCTGACACATCTCCAATAACATTCTCCAAAGGATGATACTTGCTGATTCTTCTATCTTGAAACATTAGGAACTCATGGCTTCTTCAATTGGTGGGAAAGTTGAGTTGAGGGAGTATCACATCAGACTCGACATTACTAATAGGTGAGATGGGATCGGGTGATGTGTTTAACTCCTGAGATCTAGGCATTGACCCAGAGGATTCATAGTCAAAATTAAGTTCATTTGATATAAAATTTATTTGAATTTGAGGGCTCAGTGAATCCAGAGTCAGAATTCTCCAAAGAACCTGAAATGCCATTTTCCTGTTGAACTTGAGCCGGATTCAGTTGAAGTAGTTTCCGTTTGAACTTGACCCAGAGATGCTTTCATTTGAACTTGAACCGGAACTGAATCTTGAACCGAAACTTCATCCGCTTCAACAGATATGACTTCAGTAGAGTTGCGCACAACAGTTGGCTTCAAAGGCTTGGTGCTGAGTGAAGAGAAGAATGTAGGGTCGATAGAGAAGTTCTTGACATTAATCCCCTAATGTTCATCAGCTAAGTTTTAATTTCTAGTTCATGCACTAAATTATTCACAGGCTTCTCAACATTTATGATGAAAGCAGAGGTTAGAGCATCAATATCATATAACCAGGTGGGCTGAGAATTAAAGTTGTTCTTTGATTTTTCATTAAATAAAACATTCAAAGTTTCTTCAACAACCTTAGTTCTCTTGTTGTATACCTTGTATGCCTTTGACACACCAAAATACCCAACAAAATATCCATCATCTGCCTTTTTCAATAAACTTTGGTAATAGCTCATTGGTTATAAGAATAGTAACAGGACACCCAAAGGAGTTAAAAAATAAATATTTGGTTTTTTATTTCTCCAAAGCTCATATGGTGTTTTGTTTTTGCCTTCGACAATCAGGATCCTGTTTTCGACATAGCAGGCAGTGTTCACTTCTTCTGCCCGGAATATCATGGGAAGTTTGTAATCAGCCAACATTGCCCTGGCAGCTTCAATAAATATTATATTTCTCCTTTCAGCAACTCCATTCTATTGTGGAGTTCTGGGAGCACTGAACTGCCTTGTTATCCCCTTTTCTTCAAAAAAAATAAGAATTTAAAACATGATTCTTTAATTCTGTGCCATTGTCACACCTAATTGTTTTGACTGATTTTCCAACTTGATCACAAGAGTTTTTAACAATTCAGTTGTTCCATCTTTTGTTTTTAGGAAGAAAAGCCAAGTATATCTGGAAATATCATCAATTATTACAAAACAGTATGACCTTCTTCCTAAACTAATTACCTGTGTTGGCCCAAAAAGGTCCATGTGTAGTAATCTAAGGGTTGTGAGATAGAACTTTCAGCTTTTAGATTGAAGGATGACTTGTGTTGCTTACCCTTGAGGCAAGGCACACAGTGCTCAGAACAAGTAAATTGTTTAAGCGGAAGACCCTTGACTAAACCAAGATTGATAATTATGTTCATATTCTTGTAATATACATGCCATAGGCTTCTATGCCAAAGATCAGACTCATCAAATGAGGTTTTGGATATAAAGTAAGCAGTGCCACTGGTGGGTGCAGCAACTAACATATCCAAAACATACAAACCTTCTTTCCTGGGTGATTTTTATAGCAAAATCATTTCCTCGGGAATTTTGATTTCAGATTTTATTATGATTGCATCTCTCTCATTAAATAAAACATTTGACTTCTTGTCGCACATTTGTGAGACACTAAGTATGTTGAAATTTAGAGTACCAACAAGATTGACTTTAGCAAACCTTACCGAACCATTTGTAACATCTCCTTGAGCTGAGATGTACCCCTTGTTGCTTCCAAACGCAACTGATCTTCCATTGTGTATTTTTGTATTTTCTAAGATATTTTTATTCCCTGTCATATGGCTTGTGCATCCACTGTCAACATTCCACAGTCGATCTTGACTTTTATTTTGCACCTGCACATATCATAAATTAATTAGTTTTTGTAAGGGACCCAAGTCTTTTTGGTCTTGTGTCTTCCCAAAGCATCGTTATACTTGTACTCTTTGAGTACTAAAGTATTCAGAATAGGTTGCTCAGTAAGCAATTCATCATTCTCAAAGTCTATATTTTGATGTGAACTTTTTTTTGAAATCTCTCACTTCCTATTTTTGACTTTCTTTCTCTAAATTCCCTGAACTTTCTCAGTTTGTTAGACTCAGGTTTTGCAAAACTACTGGTTGGGACTGAATTTTGACTTGAAACTCTAGTTCTTTCTAGTGAAGCAGCATACTTTTGTAATGCAAAGCTATTTTTGACAAATTTTTCACCTTGAAGCGGAAAAGATGAACTTCCACTTGAACTAGTTAAAAACTCATTTTGACCAGAATTTCTTTCCGTTTGAAAAAAGTTGTGAGGATTAACTTTTCCTCTTGAAGGATTTCTTCTTCATTGACTTTCAAACACTTCATAGTTTGCACTGAACCTCACGGATGATCTTTGTTTTAAAACAGTAACTAACCTGAAAATTTTCTTGTTTTCCGGTTGAACCTGAGTTCGAGCGTAAAAATGTTCATCTTAAAATTTAGCCGGAAGATTGATTTGCTTGAAATCAGAAAGACTTCCATTCCTTTTATTTCCAATTAAAACCTTGTTTGAATTAGATTCAAAATGCTTAACTGTATGACTCTTAACAGGTGACACTTTTCCTGTTAGTTTCTTTGCCAAATTTTGACATTTCACAGTTTTAGATTTTGAAGATTGACTTCTGTTCAGAGGATTATAGTAACAATCAGCTACTAAATGACCAAATTTGCCACAAACTATACACTCAATAACTCTAGAAGAGTCATAAGATTGAGTGTACCTAGGGGACTTTTTACTTGTTTCTTTGTTGAAACCTGATATGTGCGTCGTATGAAGTATCAAGCAAAGTACAAGTTCAAGCCAAATCATACTTGGCCGAACATGGTGTGAACCAGGAGTTCGGACTGGCCGAACCTGAGGTTCGGACAGAGATCGGCCAGTTAGGTATATATAGAAGTTTAGACGTTGTAATAGAGGGTTCTGAGCGTGTGAGACTTCTTAAGTGTGTGTTTCTGAGAGTGTTTTCTCTATGTCATTTCTAAGTGTTCTCTGGTTGTAATTGTTCATTTGTGTTCAATAAAACAATCGGTTAATTACGTTTCGATGTCCGAATAGCTAGATTGAGTAGATGATCCGATGCTCACACATTTTCAAGTGGTATCAGAGCTTTTCGGTTCACTCTACTGATCTATGGTTGTTATTGTCGGAATTTCGAAGCGTTTTTGGTGTTTCTCGAGTTTGTTTGTGTGTTTTTTTTATCAATTCTATCGAGTCTTTGGTGTCGAATCTGCTTATAAATCGTTTCCTATCAATTTTCCTTATCCATGATTACAATTTCGTCAAAATCAGTCAATTTTCGTGCGTTTTTGAAATATTATGTCGAGGTTCGGAGGTATCTGGTCGAGTTTGGCGTAACTGCTCCGAAGCTCAACTTCGGATAGTGTTCGGTGCTTATTTGGTGAGAGTTCGGTCAGTGTTCGGCGAGAATTCAAAGTTGGTCTAGTTCGGTGGAGGTTTGGAGGTCTTTCGGACAAAGTTTAAGTTCGGACTGTTGAATTAGGTTCGGACAGAGTTCGGATGACAGTGTTAAGTTCGGCGAACAGATTTCAAAATTTTCAAACGATGACAGAATTTCAAGCTTTTGCCGCTATGCAAAACGCGATGCAAACAATGTTAAACTTTGATAATGAAAACAGAACAAGTCAGAAAGTTCCCAAATTGTTGAAGCTTGAAGATTATCACAATTGGAAGTAACGATTTTCGGCTTATATAAGTATAAATGACATCGATTTGTGGATTCCAATCAAGAAACTTTATCAACATCCGACTGATGCAGGAGACTTCAAGGAAGTTCATACTATCGACATTGCTGAAAGAAAAGCCTATGAGCTTGAAGAAAAAGCTTTTGGTTATCTTACGATGGCATTACCCACTGAGTTGTTAAATCAATTCAGCACTTGCAAGAAATCAAAACAATTGTGGGATGCTTTATCAGCAAGATGTGAGGGTAATGATGATTACAAAAAAAGTCGGAAGAAAGTTGTAGAAGCATATATAGTTGTCTAGTGCTAGGTCTTGTATTTATAATGTTTTGTGTAATCTGGTCTCAGCGGACCAGGAGCGGACCAGATGGTACGCCCGGACCATCTGGTACGCTGGTTAGTTGGTCCGCTGGCCAGAACTAGTATAAAAAGGGTTAGCTCGTTTAGAGAAGAGCAGTTGTGAGGTTTGAGTTTTAAACTGTGTGTTTTTGTAAGGTGAAACCTGTTTACTTTCTCTCTCTAAAGGTTGAGCAATAAAGAAGTGTTATTTACCTAATGTTTACCGAATTGAGATCGTTATGCCCTAGCAAGACCGTTCGCCGGATGAATTTTCTGGTCCGCTAGTATATCTTCATCAGTAATCTTGTCTGTTGCTTGTGGTCCACTCAAGCAATCTTCTTATTCTGATCCGTAGCAGTTCCAGCGTACCATTTCATCCGCG
>JBCNJP010000023.1:62337794-62426513 GCA_039602395.1 Deinandra increscens subsp. villosa
CAAGGTGGGACAAACAAAGCAAATCTGTTATATTTGCCGACGAACAGAGCATATGGCAAAAGATTGTCCACTGCCTGGTGATTCATCTCAAAGGTTTCACAAGAAACCAGCTGTGTATCGAAAGATAGACATTAAAGTACCAGCCTGATTGTTGTTGAGTTATACAACTTCAACTTGTTTTATTTTTCTTTTTTTGTTAAATCCGAGGCCTTATCTGTGTATCGAAAGATAGACATTAAAGTAGACGATTTAACGTTCTTATTTCTTTTTGCATGGAACACAGTTAACAATATCATGAAAAACATTATGCGTTGTGAATAATCACAAATGTTATCACACAAAAGGAAAAAGAAAGAAAAAAAACAGAAAAATGTCTGAATATGTCTGATAGTATGGGGTACACTGGTCAAAGCAAATCTAATCAATACCTTAACATATCCAGATGTTATGAGTATGATTATGTCTAAGTTTAAGATGGACAAATTATATCAGCAATCAGCATGACTTATGTGCTTCGATTAGTTGAAATTGAAGTACAGTTCAGTGCGTTATGACCAATATGATCCCATATAGTGATCTTTCTCATACCAAAAATAGTGTTTGATTCTGTATTGTGATTTCATTTTATTTCAGAAAAGAACAAAAAGATTTTCGGTTTGTTTTAGCATAAACTTTGAAAAATCAAAAAGATTTTAGGTTCGTTTTGCTATAAACTTTCTAAACGTCAAAAAGATTTAATTTCTGCTTTATTTTCGATCAGATCAACATGTGATACAAATTCAAATTTCAAAATCCAATCTTGAATTCGAAGAGACGTTTTGCGCCAAGATTATTATGTTGACCCAGGTTGCTAAAGTGCAAGATATCACAACTTCAAGTCTTCTAAAGCTGTTCATAAAAGACCAGAGATACACTAAGCATTGTCAAGTATTCAAGATCAAGCTACGATCGAGTTGAGGAGGAGCTTGTTCGAAGATTCATTTCATTAGACAAACGGATTCTACTCTTGAGGGGGAGCTTCATTGAAGATACAGATTTGATAATGTTGAAGAGATACTGCACACGACGAGGGGGAGTTTGTTGATACCTGATATGTGCGTTGTGTGAAGTATCAAGCAAAATACAAGTTCAAGCCAAATCATACTTGGCCGAACCTGGTCCGAACCAGGAGTTCGGACTGGCCGAACCTGAGGTTCAGACAGAGATCGGCCAGTCGGGTATATATAGAAGTTTGGACGTTGTAATAGAAGGTTCTGAGCGTGTGAGACTTCTTAAGTGTGTGTTTCTGAGAGTGTTTTCTCTGTGCCATTTCCAAGTGTTCTCTGATTGTAATTTTTCATTTGTGTTCAATAAAACAATCGGTTAATTACGTTTCGATGTCCGAATAGCTAGATTGAGTAGACGATCCGATGCTCATGCATTTTCATTCTTGACTGAAAATTGTTTTACTAAAATTTGAATTTTGCTTGTTTTGACATTTTCAATATGTTTTCCTCCAACTTTTGAATCCTTAGGTTAATAAAAAGTGGGTGGAGGAAAAACAAATGTAGGCTTCAAAATTTTTAATTGATCAACTGATGAAGAAGTGCTTGCATCAGTGATTTCAGTTTCAACATGTTCACATTTCTTTTCAACAACAGTTACTGGAGCAATATCACCAACAACTAAACTAACAGTGATGTCAGTTTGTAGGGCTGAAATTGGTTCAATCACCAGTGAATAATCACTAGGTGGTTTGACAATGACAGAAGTGTAACCAATGCCAGTTTTTCCATACATAGAACCTTTCCAAAGTTTCTCTGCCTTTTCATTTGCTTTTGGAATTTATGACAAGTAGGTTGAGCTTTGGTTAGCTTCACTTCAAGAGCACCCACGTCTACCTTAGCATGTTGGGTTTCTTTCCTTGAAGTGTTCAGCTTGGAAATCAAGTCATCAATCTGTGTTTCTAAATTTGAGTTGCTTTGTTTTAGTCACTCAATTTCTTCATTTAAAATAGTGACTTTTGAAATGTATGAGCTTTTTGTTTTTCTAAAACATTCCTTTAACTCCTTTAGATTTGAACTTCTTCAATTAACTCAGAATTGTAATTCCTATATCTTTCCACTTGTTCAATACTAGCAGGAGAGCACAGGTGTTCTAACACTTTCTCAGGAATGGAGTTTACCTGAGTAGATGGTGACTCCTCCTTGGCCATAAGAGCATGGTTGGTTGGCTCAAACTCCACAATCACATCCTCCCAGTCAACATATTCCATTTCGTTAGCTACAACTGCTGTTGAGTTGTTGTTTTGTTGTTTCCACTTCCGCTTGGTTTTGGTGGTGTTGGTTGTGAGCTTGAAGAACCATGAGTGTTGTTGTTCTTGTTGTTGTTGTTGTTTTAATGGTGGCTTCCCTGTGATTTAGCATGAGCTCGGTTCTAGAACTTCTTTCTTTTCTTGGACTTGGGCATTCTCTTGCAAAGTGTCCCAGTTGGTGACAGTTATAACACTTGACCTTGCTTTTGTCAAGACCGATATGGGCATTTTTCGCTCGTTTGTAAGTCCTCCCAGTACGTTTATAGAAATGTTGGGCTCTTACTGAGACCATAGCAAGTTGTGTAAGAATGTCCATCTTTTCTAAGTCATCTGCAACAATGCATTCTAAGTCTTTACAAATGAAGTTAGAGTGTGAGTCAGTGACTACAAAGGCACGGTGAGTGTTCTCAAAGTTTTGAGAGACATTTTCAGAAAAATTAGCCAAAGATGACTGATTTGAAAAGTTAGAGTTCACATTTCTTTGGCTTTGAAAATCAGTTCTGAAAAGAGTAGTTGACTGTGGCTGAGTTGATTCAACAACTGAGTTCTGTTTGAGATTTATCTCCACATAAGACACCATGAAGTTCACTCGGTTTCATTTTCTTAAGTTTTTTCACTTTCTTATGCTTACTGTAAGTCCACATTGCAGGACCTTATAAATTTTATATTAACATCAGCTCGTTCAAGAGTTACATCTGCTCTTTGAAGCTCATCAAGTAGAGAAACAAAGCAAAGATACTAGTTTCTCATAGATTCACCAGTTTTGTAACTAAAGTTCTCATATTTTTGTTTTAAAATATTCTTTTTGTTCTCTTTAACCTCATTTTTTCCTTCATACGTCTCATTGAGAGCATTCCACAAGTCAAATGCAGTTTTGTACCCCTTAAATCCAACGAGTATGGAGTTGGGCAGCGCTGCTTGTAATGTCTAATAGGTGTCGAAGACTGGCTCAAGTGACTTGTGATCAATGTATGTGTAACATTTTCTTCATCAGCAGATGGTCTAAACTTTGAACAAACCCCTCCATACGGAGCTTCCATGTGTCAAAATCATCAGGTGTGAACATGGGTGGTTTGTTTGTGCTACCGTTTGAAGAAACTAGACTAAGATCATTCATTTTGAAAACTTTTAGATAAAGAAAAGCTTAAAAGCAGTAGAGTAAACAAGTAAAAATCAACTTTGAAGCACTTAAAGTCTTCAAAGTGAGAACCAAAGCTCTGATACCACTTGTAGGATCGAGATATTTAACATTTAGTTTAATTACAAGATTTACTTGTAAGATTAACCTTGCAGAATTAAATTAATCTCCACTCTAATCGCTTAACACTTGTGAATAATAGTTGTTTGCTTAAATATAGTAACACACGAAGTAAAATATACTCGGCACTATTTGCATCAACTCAACAATATTACAAAGTTTCTTGCATACATTCATACATACAAATGTTGAGAACGAGCTATGCTATGTATATTGCTAAGGGAAATTAATGATAGCCATTGATTTCCATATGATCATCTAGACAGTTGATTACAAAAGTCAAACTATACTACCAAAAGAATAATATATGATTGATGGGCTTTATGGCGTGTGATCAGCAACATACTACTTTAGGAGAGCGACTTTGATACAAAAGGAAGCAACCACAATACTTTAACAGCTATTTGCCTGCTCAAAAGATGTTGCAGGAAAAGTCCGGTTGAACTCTTTATCTGGTGGATAAAGGAGTTCACCCGGAATATTCGCGCCTGGCACAAAAGAGCTTCTTCCGGTTGAATGGTCTTCTTCGCTTGAACCTGGTTCAGTCGTAACTTCTTCAAAATTAGACTCTAACTGGAATATCAAATGTGATATTCCTTACATCTCTCGTTCAGATTAGATGGACCAGTGACTTTCATTGAAGGAACTTGCGGTGTAGGAGAAGCTAACAGAGCATCAAAATCCATACTCTTAAAAGTTTGCATATCAGAAAGATTGAGATTTGGAGATGGAAATTTTGATGTAGATATTGGAACAGTATGTGACAGCCCATAAATTTCCAGGTCAAAATCTAAACTTTGAATGCCTGTTTCAAACTGAATATCTATGCATTAGACCTAGTTATATTTAAATTATGTGACTTTACATGCAAATCCGATTATAATTCTTGACGTAACCCCATGATAGTATTGGTAGTCGATCGTTATTAATAATGAAATTAATATTTTATAAGTGGAATTTTCAATAACAAGAAATCTAAATAAATAAAAAAGGAGGGAGAATTTTTATAACCTCCCGTCACATTTATAGTATTTATTTAAATACGTACACTTCGCTCACTCTTTAGACATTATAATATTTATCAACCTCTACGGTTAAATATTCCATTTTAACGCCTTGCATTAAAACTTTTTATTTCGTTAAATTAAAATTTAACGTATATACTCGTATTTTAATTGAAACCCTTCAATGTTTTAATAATTTTTTTTAAAACTATTTGAGATCATCACTTGCATTCTTTTGTCCGAGACCCAACACTCGATTCATTTAACTCGTTCGACACTCTGATCCAACTCATTCGACCCGACGACCCGATGTGGTGGTCCGCCACCTTTGCATGGCTCAACTCGAGCCGACACTAGTACAAAACTGATCTTTGGTGACACCAAATAAGTGTGACCGTAAGGGATTAGTGACACTTTTTTTTCGTCCCATCCGTGACCAAAAGTCGCGCCATTTTAGGTAACCTACGGTGACATTGAACTTCCGTGACCATATGGTTCGAAAAAATGTGACCGTAGAAAAAGTGTGACTATAGACTATCGATTTTTCTTGCGGGATCAATGATTTTACCGAATAATGTCATCATAAACCCTTTTCAGTCACGTTTGTTTATTTTGTAGTGACTAAATGTTCCCAAATAGTGACATGATGTTCGTGTTCACTGTGAGGTTTTGCAAATTAATTGGTCACATAACTATTAATTTATTGTGACTTTTGTTTAGGTTTTAGAGACACTCAATTTGGTTATGTGTGATGATTTCATAAACGTTGATGTAGAAATAGTTTTTAGTGTGACTATTTCATAGTTTTTAGTCACACAAAATTGTCTTAACGTGACTATTGGTTGGAATATGGTCACAACTAAACACCTAGTTGGTAGTATAAAGTAACCATTACATATCTTTAGTGACATAATCTCCCAAATGGTCACATGTTTTTTTGTTCATCGTGACGTTTTGCTAACAATTGGTCACATTACAAATATTTAGGTGTGACTATTGTCTAGGTTTTAGAGACACACAATTTTCTTATGTGTGACCATAGTATGAAAGTTGATGTCGAAATAGTTCGAAGTGTGACTATTTCATAGTTTTTAGTCACACAAAGATGTCTTAAAGTGAATATTTGTTGGTATATGGTCACAACTAAACACCTTGTTGGTAGTATAAAGTAACCATTACATATCTTTAGTGACATAATGTTCTCAAATGGTCACATGTTTTTTTGTTCACTGTGACGTTTTGCTAACAATTGGTCACATAACAAATATTTAGGTGTGACTATTGTCCAGGTTTTAGAGACACACAATTTTGTTATGTGTGACCATAGTATGAAAGTTGATGTAGAAATAGTTTGAAGTGTGACTATGTCATAGGTTTTAGTGACACAAAAATGTTTTAAACTGACTATTGGATGGAAAATGGTCACAATTAACAACTAGTTGAAAAAAATAGTAACGATTATATGCCTTTAAGTCACATATGACAAATAAAAATGCGACTGTAAACGTTTTATAATCACATTAAGTATTTTAAGTGTCATTACATTCCCATTTAGTCACATATGTCACGTAAATATATCACCCTAACACACTTTTAGTCACACTTTTAGGTTTTATGTGACTGTTTCTGTATTTTAGTCAAAATTAATTAGGTAAACTGTAACTATATGTTGTTAATAATAACATAGTTTTTAATATAGTGTGACCATTTCATACCATGTAGTGGCATTAAACAAATTAGTTGTGAGTGTCACTGTTGTTATAGCTTCAGTCACATTAGTTTTGAATATTAGTTTTCACATTTGCCATATAGTCACATATGATACATGAATACATGACGGTAAAACAGTTATAGTGACAGTTTTTATTAATCTATGTGACCATTTCGGTGTTTTTGATACACATTTGTTTATATAAAATGACAATTCTATAGCTTTTAATAACATAAAATACAATAATATAAAGTGATATAGCCATCCGAGAGAACTTCTCTCGGATTGTTCTTTCGGATCATTACTTCTCTCGGAGACCTTCCGGATCATCAGAGCAGTAATATCACAATAATTTCTCATGGATTGTTTTTCCGGCCATCCGAGACAACTTCTCTCAGATTGTTCTTCCGGATCATTACTCCTCTCGGAGACCTTCCGGATCTTCAGAGCAGTAATATCACAATAATATAAAATGACACCAAAAAGGTTAAATAATAACATTAGCATAAACTATTAAAATAAATTGAATTGTTCCACAAATAAAATATCCCGTGCTTAAAAAAACATAAATGCTTCTTAATTCTAGATCTTCCTAAATCTTAACCCTCTTAGTAACATTCTTCATCTACGCGATGTCATCTCTCGTTATAAACTGTTTTTTCGTCTTTTGCCCCTTGACGTTATTATCTTCGTTTTGTTGATCCGGTGTAGTCATAACTGGTTCCTGCATCAACAACATTAAAACGGAAAAAAAGAAAATAACTAATAAATGAACAATAATATACTGTAATTTTAAAGGTAACAAATTAAAAGAAACATACATTTGAATCACCAATGCAAAGTTCCTTTGGCCAAGGAACAAAGTTGTGTAGTGCTTTGTCTAATGATTTGACACCATCTACCTCAAATGGTAAAAAAACTTGCCAGTACTACCACTTCATCTATCGACACCTTGTAGCAGTCATCTTGGAGGGGAACTCCATGAATGTATTGTCTTTGCTCGGACAAGTAAATGGTACCCATAGAAACAGTTAGTCTCTTTGTTGGGTAGGCCAGTTTACACTTGATAGACTGCAATAATTTATGTCATATTAACATAAAAAGAAAGGAAAACCTACAACACACATGTTCGTCAAAGTACATACCTGCATGATTCCTGGTGAAGGTGTGGTTTCTGTTACAGGAGGTGATTCATATATTTTTTTGGCTTCATCGTTACTTTTCGTTTTTTTGTAGCTACATAATTCACACATAAAAGATTTTTAATTGTTGATTTTAAAATTAAACAAATTAATAACTTTGAATAATAACTTACTATGGTTCTAGATCTCGTTGAATCTTTCCTTGTGATTTTATTAGCAGACGCATTCGCTAGGGCCATTTTCCTGGTTTTCTTTGCACCATCCTACATATAAATAATACATAACAATTTACTAGAGACACTTCTGCGTGTATTGATTCTTGTTGTTTGATCATATCATGTTGTCAATCAGATCCCACTGGAGTTACCGGCACATCTATGATCGATGGACTTAACTGATTCGGAGACCCATTGGTATTGGTAGGACTTCTGGAAATGGCCTGATCAGAAGTAAAGTATATGAAAATTGTTATAAATGCCTTCTATATATCAATTTAAAATCCTCTTATAGTTAGAATCACTTACTTGCGTTGTAGATATGTTTGCGTTAAGCTGTGGTACCTGCCCCTCAGGTGGAAGTTTGCCTAATATCTGAGCTATTAGCTTATCTTGTTCAGCTATCCTTTCCTTTAACTTGTTTACTTCTTCATCATTTTCCTTATTTTCTTTCCTCTCCTTTTATAGTTGTGCCTGAAGCTGAGTCACATGCTGTTTCATGGAGCCTCTTTGTCTTGGAACATTGAAATACTTACTGGGATTGACCCCGTTCCAACACCTCTAAATGATCCATATTTTTCCTTCCCTAAAACCATTGTCATGGCATCATTTCCTGGTTAAACTCTCAGTTGTCCATCAACAATCTTTTTTTCATTTTGCATCTATAACAAAAAAAAAATGTCATATACATTAAATGATATTGTATATATATTAATTACAATAATAGAGTAAGTAAAAAATAAAGGTTTAGTGAACTCACTATTTCTGCTGCTATTGCTTTAACATGCTCATCTTCTACTTCGCCCGCTTTATTCTCACGTTCTTTATACCACAACAATGCTCGGGAAGGCGCTTTGTCTACATCAATTACTTTACTTAGTAAAAAAGCACATCATATGGTGTTTAAGTCCCAAACATGTATTAAGGGTGAAGACTGAACAATTACCAGTTTCTGTTCAAATCTTGCATATCCACCCGCCCTAAGCGGTGGTTATAAACGGACATTGAACGAGCAGATTTTGACTACACCGAAATAGCCTTCAATAAACCAAGATTGCCATTAATTTCTTAAATTTAATAAGTAATAAAATATCATAAATTATTAAGAAGGTAAAAGGAATATTTAAACGTTGTATTCATCAGATTGTGTGTAGCCGACAAAGTTGTCCCAATTTTGTTGGTTGAGGATTATGGTTCTGTACTGTTTAGGGATTTTTGCCAACTTCTTTGGTTGCCCAGTTTGGTCGTATGTCAGATTCATCTAGCTTATTCCTAAAGCTTCGCAAGAGCATTCCCATTCGATTCATAACATACATTTTTCTACCCTCATCAACCTCGTAATATTGCTTAAACAATAATTATGAATATGTTAGTATTTGAATGAAATTGTAGTAATATGAATAAGATTTGCTGCAAGTACATATAAGTAATCAAGAGTTATACTTTACCGTTTCCCATATCTTGTCCCTCTGCTCTTTTGTTACTTGCCTCTAGTTAAAAACACTTAAACCCACCTTCTCACGTACCAAATCTCCTAGGTAACTCGTGAATTCTGATTTGTGCCTACCACTGAACCTTCCATACACATCAAATTTGACTCTCCATTTTTTCCACCCGAATTCGTGTGCGTGGTTTTCATCTTGGACAGTCTTGTCAAGCCCCTCTTGGCTTTAATGTTTTTTTGGATTTAGACTTTCCAATCCATTCCCCATATTTATTTCTCCGTCTGAAGTTCCTTCACTGTCACTATCACTCGAATCAGAAGTGTCGTTTCATTGTGATCATCCACGGCATCACCTGAATCATTTTCGCATGTGTCAGCATCACTTTCATCATCGGCTTGCATGGTTTGTAATTGGTGGTTTTCCAATGTGCGTTCTTCTTCCATGATCTACAATTATAAAACAAATACTACTGGAGATTATGAAATCATAAACAAATTAATCACAACAACCATATTAAATATATATATATATATAAGAATAATAACTTACCTTTGTTGAAGACAATGATTGAGTAACGTTTTCCCCACAACTACAGTGCCTCCCCAATTCTTGAATCGAGTTTTAGAAAACAAAGTTACAAATAAAAAGGAAGGAATCAGTTTAATCATGTTATCGACGTGTATATCGGCGGCAAAATATTGAAATTTCAATCTCCGAATTGGTTTGAGATTGTCGTCGGCGGGAAGTGAAAAAAAAATCCCAAAAACCCTATTGATTTTGAAAAAGAATCGGAGGGAAGAAATTTCATTATGAAATTTTCGCTGCCAATATTCCCGTTTATGATGATTTAAATTATCTATGGAAACTGCCAACGTAAATATGGGACAAGACTTCGTGAAGAGGGAAAAAATAGTATATTAAAAAAACTTATAATGGGAATTCAACATGAGACCTTGACCGAATAAAGCAGACAATAACCAATTCATCTAGAGGATAGTATGTTGTAAGATCTTACTCGTAATCCCATATGTTCATTGAGTCGAGCATTACTATATTTTATAAACGTATGGTGACATAATATATTTAATAAAATATTATTATAGTAATTAAAACATTATATTATTTGTTAAAAACTATAAATTTACTCTTAATTTTCTCGTAAATAATATAGATAGTAATTAAGCCCAATTAAGCTTGATTATACTCAATTGAGCTTCATTACACCCAAATGAGATTCATTAAACCCAATTATGTCTATGACACCCAATTAAGCTTGATTATGCCATATTGAGCCTCATTATAACCAATTGAGCATCTTTATACACAACTGAGCTTCATTAGACCAACTGAGCTACAATATACCCAGTTGTGTCGACTACACCCAGTTAAGCCTCATTATACCCAATTGAGCTTGATTATACCCAATTTAGGTTCATTATGCCCAATTGAGCCTCATTATACCCAATTTAGGATCATTATGCCCAATTGGGATTTATTATACCCAATTGAGCCTCATTAAGCCCAATTGAACTTGATTATACCCAATTGAGCTTAACTACACCCAAATGAGATTCATTAAACCCTATTTTTTCCGATTACACCTAAGTGAGCTTGATTATGCCATATTGAGCCTCATTATAACCAATCGAGCATCATTATGCCTGATTGGGATTTATTTTACCCAGTGGAGCCTTATTATACCTAATTGTGCTTGATTATACCCAATTTAGGTTCATCATGCCCAATTGTGCTTATTTATACCCAATTTAGGTTCATTATGCCCAATTGAGCAGCATTATGCCCAATTGAGGATCATTATACCCAATTTAGGATCATTAAGCCCAATTGGGATTCATTATACCCAGTGGAGCCTCATGATACCCGATTGTGCTCGATAATACCCAATTTAGGTTCATTGTGCCCAATTGAGCCCCATTATGCCCAATTGAGCATCATTATACCCAATTTAAGATCATTAAGCCCGATTGGGATTCATTATACCCAGTGGAGCTTCATTATACCGGATTATGCTTGATTATACCTAATTTAGGTTCATTATGCCCAATTGAGTCCCATTATGCCTAATTGAACTTGATTATACCCGATTGTGCTTGATTATACCCAATTTAGGCTCATTATGCCCAATTGTGCCTCATTATGCCCAGTTGAGCTTGATTATACCCAATTGAGCTTCATTACACCCAAGTAGGATTCATTAAACCCAATTATGTTGATTACACCCAACTGAGGTTGATTATACCATATTGAGCCTCATTATAACCAATCGAGTATCATTATGCCCGATTGAGATTCATTATACCCAGTGGAGCATCATTATACCCGATTGTGCTTGATTATACATAATTTAGGTTCATTATGCCCAAGTAAGCCCCATTATGCCCGATTGAGTATCATTATACCCAATTTAGGATCATTAAGCCCGATTGGGATTCATTATACCCAGTGGAGTCTCATTATACCCGCTTATGCTTGATTATACCCAATTTAGGTTCATTATGCCCAATTTAGTCTTATTATGCCCAACTGAAGTAGATTATACCCGATTGTGCTTGATTATACCCAAATTAGGTTTATTATGCCCAACTTAGTCCCATTATGCCCAATTGAAGTAGATTATACTAGATTATGCTTGATTATACCCAATTTAGGTTCATTATGCGCAATTGAGCCTCATTATGCCCAATTGAACTTGATTACACCCAATTTTTGGTTCATTATACCCAATTTTTTGTTCATTATGCCCAGTTGATCTTTCTGCACTCAAAGCAAGTTCAATGGTGCCTAAACCAAAACCTGCAAAAGCAGAGAAGGAAAGTTACTGTTTTTCAATGAAGACAATGTCGTCGCCTACTTAACAAAATCGGTCAAGTCTGAATTGTTCAACGATATGATCGATTTCCTGACGTCGTCCCACATTCACTGTGAATTAACCGTTAGCCCAATCATTTATGATAAAATAATTTCACAATTCTAGGCCAAATTCATTTGTGATCGTGCGTCTTGGTGCAAGTGAAGAAGAACCATCGGTTAAGCAGGTTGAATCTAAGGTACATGGAAAAGAAGTGTACATCACTAAAGATCTAATCAGGAAACATTTAAAGTTTGAAGATGCTGAAGGTTATGAGTCGGTGCCAGTATCCACCTACAATCAAACCTGTCAAGAGATAGGTTACGGAGGCCCTAACAATTTAAGCACTATCAAGAAGGCACAACTGCCTTATGTATGGAGATTTCTTGCTCATACATTGTTGTTATGCCTTACTCCTAAGAAATCAGGGCATGATGAGTTAGCCTCTGTTCAAGCATCTGCCTTCCATTCCTTGATTAAAGGTGAAAATTTTAATTTCTCAAAAATGATTTTTAATGGGTTGTTAATTAACACTATGGATGACTACTTTCACATGTATCCAAGGTTTATTCAACACATTTTAAATGAGGAATTTCCTAATGTTCCTAAGGCAGGAACCATTTATGTGCAAAATGTGCAAAAGGCTTTCATTGACAAAATCTTTTCAAATATGCAAATGGACAAAAAGGCATTTCTTGGTAGGATTACTACCCATCCTATTCCAAAACCAAGGGAGTTGCATGCTGCTCCATAACCAAATGTTATTCATCAACAAGCAACTCCAGTACCTTTGAATGAGCCACTTATTCAGGATGACAACCTTGTAGTACCTACAGTGGTTGATCCCCCATCCAAAACAAAACCTGCATCTTCTTCCAATCCCCCTATTACTCAGAAAAGGAAGAGGAAGCACCACTCAAAAACTCCTACCAAAACTACCACTCCCTTAGTTCCAGAAACTCCAATTTCCGAGGTTTCCAGGATTACTCCTCCTGAGCAACTACAAACCACCCCAGCTTCTAGCCTTGTTGTTGACGAAATATCAAAACAGAAGAAAGCCAAAAAGGGTTACAAAATAATAGATGAACCCTCATGTGAGGATGAATCTCTAGATTTGGATGCACACCCTACATCCACAGGATTTCCCTCCATAAACCCAAACATAGAGAACCATGTGAATGAAGATGAGCATGAGACTCATTCAAGTGATGATATTTTCAAATCCTTTAAAAAACTTAAAGATTATCGGATGAATGAATCCCTCGTCACATCTAACCCCCATTCACCAAAGTAGTTGATCTTCAGAAGGACATAAGAAGTTCATGTGGAAAGGGCTGCCACTACTCTTGACTCCCCACTAGAGCAAGTGGACAGTGGTAACATATCTAAGACCCAATTCACGGCAATCTTCCCACAACCTGATCCCAAGGAACCTATAAAGGAACCAAAGGTAAAGGATGTGATTGAAGAGAATCCCGGGTGCCAAGAAACCAAGGGTGAGGAACCTGATCAAGATAGGCTTGACGGTTCTTCTATACTCAATGAAGCTGATAAATCAGTGGAGAATAGAACTACATTCAGGATATTGACAGAATCTCACTTTAAGCTGCAAATGCAGGTCAATTCACTATTAGAAACTGTTGCAGCATAAAGTGAATTGATCTTGGATCTTAGTAAAAATCAAACCTCATCAGGGGCTAGTGAACCAAACCCTAAACAAATGAAAGACGATGCTACCAAAAAGGGGGAGGAACCTAGTGAACCAATTTCTTCTAATTCTGATGATGAGGACCATGATGTAAAAGATGAAACTGGAACAAGATGTAGAATGGATGTGGACATTAGAGGTGAACTATTTGAAGAATCAGGAGTTGCTCCTTTTGACTGCAAGCACGCTTATCTGAATGTACCTATCAGTGACTTGCTTAAAGTCATACCTGAAAACAAACAACAGGACCTCAGATTACTCTTCTGGTCTACAATGTATGCAGCTGGTGCTCTTCTTACAAATATCAATGAAGAAGATGAGCACATTCATGTAAATCTCCTATCAAGAGAAACAACTTATAGGAAGATCATGAAGAGAAAAGCAGCCAAGTTAAAAAAGTTGGAAGCTAGAAAGCAAAACAAGCTTGTTGGGAATCGAGATACCGAGCCAACAAGATTTGGATAGATGTGCTTAATACTCAACGGCCACTTAACGTTTACCGTCCCGACAACACGGTGAAGAACATGACAACTCAAGACACAAGACTCAACTAAAGAAGAAGGCTCTAGTGAATATTATTTATTGTTTAAATATTGTCACTAGTTGGTAGTTTTACTATTATGCCCTTAGTGAGTTTGTAGTATATATAGCAAGTCTTTCTCATGTGAAAGACTTGATGATGAGTGTATGTTTGAGAGAGAGTTAGTCATGGTTCTTTGAAGCTTGTCGAGGGTTCATGAACTCACCTAGTAAGTTCATGATACCCGGGAATGCGTGGGGTAGGTAAAATGTAATCATTCGATTATCTTTAGTTATCTATCATTTCACGTTGTTTATCTATCTATCTTGTTCTTCATATATCCATGTTTACACTAGCTTTGCTCATCATCATCATCACATCTCAAACACCATCGTGTTCATATCCGGGTGTTCATTTGTTTTCTCAAAAACGAGTTACACAAAGACTCGATCCACTTCCGCAACCAAGGTATTTGCCCACCACCTCGGTTTTTCAATTGGTATCAGAGCCACGGTCGAGATAATGCAACCTCACGGTTGATATCTCAACTTTGTGTTCATATGCTTGTTTTTGTAAACAAATGGAGATGTAAACTTTTTAGAAAGATTTTGAACTCCCCTCCATGTCTTTCAAAGTTTTCGTGAAAAAGATCCTTGAATTTTTCTTTCTTAGAATAGTCAAGATCTATTTGTTCATGTATCATTCTTGAGTCATCGAAAGTAAATTTTCTTGAGTGTTTGTGTTTAAATCTTGATACACAATTAGATTTATATGATATTCCAAGTTTGTCAAAATCTAGCCTCAAACATGAACTTCCTGCATATTTTACGTATGCATATTTCTTCAAATTCAAATTCATGATCAAAATTGCTTTTGATTGTAGATCTCAAGAAAACCTCAAAAGATGTGAATATTCTTTTATCACATCATACTTTGTCTGTATGTGTGTAAAATTCAAGTTGCTTTTTAAGCTTTTGAGTTTTGTCTTACTCACTTTTTATTGAGTCTCACAAAACAAAGTATACTTTTACTAAACTCATTCTATTATCCATTTACTTTTCTGTCAACAAGCAACCTACATGTCCAATCCCTACATTCACTCTTTTCAAAGTCAACTATTGTACTCTCTCTCTCTCTTGAAAATTAGAAGAACAAAAATATACAAAAATAGTGAGTGAGTTACAGGTTTAATTAAAGAAGATGATGAACTCAGAAACACGAACACGAGACTGCAGCTCGAGATCGTTCGTATATCCGTTTCTGTTCGGTTCAAAGACGATGTCAAGGGATCGAGGAAAATGTTTCGATATGGGTTAAAGTGTGTTCAAACATGTTGTTCACAGATCCATATTAGGGTTTCTTAAGGTGAAAGGTGACAAGTTGGAAATCTGTTAAAGAATCCTGGTTTATGTTCGAAGCCATGGTTCTCAATCATATCAACTGATGACGGAGAACGTGAACTCCGCCGGAAGTCACAGATTCAATCAGAAACGAAACTGTTAAACAGATCTGAGAAGCTCTACCGGGTTGTGGAGTTCAACCGGAATCTCCGGTCCAACCAAGAACTTCAAGCGGAAACACTGTTCCGCTCCACCGGAAGATTGAGAGCTCCGGTTCAAGTGAGTTGAGGCGGAAAAATGAAGCTCAAGCGGGATTTCGGAGTTCAACCGGAACTGTGTAGTTCAACCGGAACATGATTTCAAGCGGAAGATTCAACCGGAAATCCGTGTTCAACCGGAAAGTTCAACCGGAACTTTCACATTCAACCGGATCTGTGCTCAACCGGAGACTTCAACCGGAACCCTAGTTCAACCGGAAAACTGTCTTCAAACGCAAAACTTGGATTCAACCGGAAAAACGAGAACCAACCGGAACTTTGATTTCAACCGGAAATGGCTTCTGTTCGACCGAATCCCGTATCTGTTCGCCAACAAGTCACCGGATACTGGCTTATGTTCTTCTCCAGTCGCTGGCCTTCTCTTCTATTCACGATCGATTAACTGGTAATCGTCCTTAAGGCCGCCGATGCTTACACTTCTGTCAGCCATCACTCGCCGGAAAATGCCACTGTGCCGCCGGCTGTTGTTTCTCGTCGACAGAAATGTAGGAAAGAGGCGCTCTCTCTTTTTCTTCTGGTACGTACGTATGGTTCCAGTCTTCAAATTAGGGTTTCTCCTTATCTTAAGGAGATGGGCCTTCTAATCATGTACTGGGCCGGTTCACTCTAATTTTGTGCTGGGCTGCGAAATTCATTTGTTTGGGCCAGATCAGAAAGTTGAAGGCAGATTTGGGATATTTAACAGTAAGCTACTGTTATATTATTTTGTTGACAACACTGTAGCAACCGAAATGAAGCCACAAGGATCCACATCAACCACTTCATATTATTTCTCTAACATCATTCGTTCTCTCGAGAACACGATTCGTCTTAAATATTTCAGGTACACCTAAATTAAGCTTTTATATCAAGATTACTTTTTACGAAAGAGGTGCTATGAAGTATATCGGTTATGAAAGTTGTGCGCAAGTTTGGGTCGATATGTTGAAGACGAACGGGATTTATTATTAGTTGGATTATGAAGATTAACCGGTTGATATTGCAAGGCTGATTTTTATTTGTGATAGGCTACTTGGACGTGTTTGCTTACAACAACATGCTTATTTATTTTGCTACGGGTTGCTAAAGTCTAGGGGGAGAAAATGTGATGATTTGATGAGACTTTTGGCAACGGGTTTAGCAAAAGAAAGCAATGTGATTTTTAATCTTCGAAGCGTCCTCAAGCCGTAACAGTTGCGACATTGCCATTGCGGTAAAAATCGAAGGCAAGATTATTAGCACAAAAAGAAGTGGTTTATCTTCGTGCAAAGCATTGGTTTGATATTCGGCCAAGTATTTCAAGACGGTTGAATTGTGGATTTAATTCTCACGTTTTTCATAGATCCTTTATATTGTTTACTTTCAACAATATTGGTACCTTGAGTTATGACTTAGTCCTCAAGTAGCTTGCCATTGTGTTGAAGTTTGTAAACACCCTATGCATTACAGCCTATGGCTTTGGGGTTGAAGAATGTTTATTGTAGGGGGAGCTTCACAAAGGAGAATTGAAGAACAAAAGACTTGAAACTACATGAAGATTTTCTTGAAGACACGTTGCAAGAATACAAGAACCAATGTCACAAGTGTTGAGTATACCATCTACCAAATAGGGGGAGATTGTTGGGAATCGAGATACCGAGCCAACAAGATTTGGATAGATGTGCTTAATACTCAACGGCCACTTAACGTTTACCGTCCCGACAACACGGTGAAGAACATGACAACTCAAGACACAAGACTCAACTAAAGAAGAAGGCTCTAGTGAATATTATTTATTGTTTAAATATTGTCACTAGTTGGTAGTTTTACTATTATGCCCTTAGTGAGTTTGTAGTATATATAGCAAGTCTTTCTCATGTGAAAGACTTGATGATGAGTGTATGTTTGAGAGAGAGTTAGTCATGGTTCTTTGAAGCTTGTCAAGGGTTCATGAACTCACCTAGTAAGTTCATGATACCCGGGAATGCGTGGGGTAGGTAAAATGTAATCATTCGATTATCTTTAGTTATCTATCATTTCACGTTGTTTATCTATCTATCTTGTTCTTCATATATCCATGTTTACACTAGCTTTGCTCATCATCATCATCACATCTCAAACACCATCGTGTTCATATCCGGGTGTTCATTTGTTTTCTCAAAAACGAGTTACACAAAGACTCGATCCACTTCCGCAACCAAGGTATTTGCCCACCACCTCGGTTTTTCAATTGGTATCAGAGCCACGGTCGAGATAATGCAACCTCACGGTTGATATCTCAACTTTGTGTTCATATGCTTGTTTTTGTAAACAAATGGAGATGTAAACTTTTTAGAAAGATTTTGAACTCCCCTCCATGTCTTTCAAAGTTTTCGTGAAAAAGATCCTTGAATTTTTCTTTCTTAGAATAGTCAAGATCTATTTGTTCATGTATCATTCTTGAGTCATCGAAAGTAAATTTTCTTGAGTGTTTGTGTTTAAATCTTGATACACAATTAGATTTATATGATATTCCAAGTTTGTCAAAATCTAGCCTCAAACATGAACTTCCTGCATATTTTACGTATGCATATTTCTTCAAATTCAAATTCATGATCAAAATTGCTTTTGATTGTAGATCTCAAGAAAACCTCAAAAGATGTGAATATTCTTTTATCACATCATACTTTGTCTGTATGTGTGTAAAATTCAACTTGCTTTTTAAGCTTTTGAGTTTTGTCTTACTCACTTTTTATTGAGTCTCACAAAACAAAGTATACTTTTACTAAACTCATTCTATTATCCATTTACTTTTCTGTCAACAAGCAACCTACATGTCCAATCCCTACATTCACTCTTTTCAAAGTCAACTATTGTACTCTCTCTCTCTCTTGAAAATTAGAAGAACAAAAATATACAAAAATAGTGAGTGAGTTACAGGTTTAATTAAAGAAGATGATGAACTCAGAAACACGAACACGAGACTGCAGCTCGAGATCGTTCGTATATCCGTTTCTGTTTGGTTCAAAGACGATGTCAAGGGATCGAGGAAAATGCTTCGATATGGGTTAAAGTGTGTTCAAACATGTTGTTCACAGATCCATATTAGGGTTTCTTAAGGTGAAAGGTGACAAGTTGGAAATCTGTTAAAGAATCCTGGTTTATGTTCGAAGCCATGGTTCTCAATCATATCAACTGATGACGGAGAACGTGAACTCCGCCGGAAGTCACAGATTCAATCAGAAACGAAACTGTTAAACAGATCTGAGAAGCTCTACCGGGTTGTGGAGTTCAACCGGAATCTCCGGTCCAACCAAGAACTTCAAGCGGAAACACTGTTCCGCTCCACCGGAAGATTGAGAGCTCCGGTTCAAGTGAGTTGAGGCGGAAAAATGAAGCTCAAGCGGGATTTCGGAGTTCAACCGGAACTGTGTAGTTCAACCGGAACATGATTTCAAGCGGAAGATTCAACCGGAAATCCGTGTTCAACCGGAAAGTGAAGTGAACCGGAAAGTTCAACCGGAACTTTCACATTCAACCGGATCTGTGCTCAACCGGAGACTTCAACCGGAACCCTAGTTCAACCGGAAAACTATCTTCAAACGCAAAACTTGGATTCAACCGGAAAAACGAGAACCAACCGGAACTTTGATTTCAACCGGAAATGGCTTCTGTTCGACCGAATCCCGTATCTGTTCGCCAACAAGTCACCGGATACTGGCTTATGTTCTTCTCCAGTCGCTGGCCTTCTCTTCTATTCACGATCGATTAACTGGTAATCGTCCTTAAGGCCGCCGATGCTTACACTTCTGTCAGCCATCACTCGCCGGAAAATGCCACTGTGCCGCCGGCTGTTGTTTCTCGTCGACAGAAATGTAGGAAAGAGGCGCTCTCTCTTTTTCTTCTGGTACGTACGTATGGTTCCAGTCTTCAAATTAGGGTTTCTCCTTATCTTAAGGAGATGGGCCTTCTAATCATGTACTGGGCCGGTTCACTCTAATTTTGTGCTGGGCTGCGAAATTCATTTGTTTGGGCCAGATCAGAAAGTTGAAGACAGATTTGGGATATTTAACAGTAAGCTACTGTTATATTATTTTGTTGACAACACTGTAGCAACCGAAATGAAGCCACAAGGATCCACATCAACCACTTCATATTATTTCTCTAACATCATTCGTTCTCTCGAGAACACGATTCGTCTTAAATATTTCAGGTACACCTAAATTAAGCTTTTATATCAAGATTACTTTTTACGGCAGACGTGCTATGAAGTATATCGGTTATGAAAGTTGTGCGCAAGTTTGGGTCGATATGTTGAAGACGAACGGGATTTATTATTAGTTGGATTATGAAGATTAACCGGTTGATATTGCAAGGCTGATTTTTATTTGTGATATGCTACTTGGACGTGTTTGCTTACAACAACATGCTTATTTATTTTGCTACGGGTTGCAAAAGTCTAGGGGGAGAAAATGTGATGATTTGATGAGACTTTTGGCAACGGGTTTAGCAAAAGAAAGCAATGTGATTTTTAATCTTCGAAGCGTCCTCAAGCCGTAACAATTGCGACATTGCCATTGCGGTAAAAATCGAAGGCAATATTATTAGCACAAAAAGAAGTGGTTTATCTTCGTGCAAAGCATTGGTTTGATATTCGGCCAAGTATTTCAAGACGGTTGAATTGTGGATTTAATTCTCACGTTTTTCATAGATCCTTTATATTGTTTACTTTCAACAATATTGGTACCTTGAGTTATGACTTAGTCCTCAAGTAGCTTGCCATTGTGTTGAAGTTTGTAAACACCCTATGCATTACAGCCTATGGCTTTGGGGTTGAAGAATGTTTATTGTAGGGGGAGCTTCACAAAGGAGAATTGAAGAACAAAAGACTTGAAACTACATGAAGATTTTCTTGAAGACAAGTTGCAAGAATACAAGAACCAATGTCACAAGTGTTGAGTATACCATCTACCAAATAGGGGGAGATTGTTGGGAATCGAGATACCGAGCCAACAAGATTTGGATAGATGTGCTTAATACTCAACGGCCACTTAACGTTTACCGTCCCGACAACACGGTGAAGAACATGACAACTCAAGACACAAGACTCAACTAAAGAAGAAGGCTCTAGTGAATATTATTTATTGTTTAAATATTGTCACTAGTTGGTAGTTTTACTATTATGCCCTTAGTGAGTTTGTAGTATATATAGCAAGTCTTTCTCATGTGAAAGACTTGATGATGAGTGTATGTTTGAGAGAGAGTTAGTCATGGTTCTTTGAAGCTTGTCGAGGGTTCATGAACTCACCTAGTAAGTTCATGATACCCGGGAATGCGTGGGGTAGGTAAAATGTAATCATTCGATTATCTTTAGTTATCTATCATTTCACGTTGTTTATCTATCTATCTTGTTCTTCATATATCCATGTTTACACTAGCTTTGCTCATCATCATCATCACATCTCAAACACCATCGTGTTCATATCCGGGTGTTCATTTGTTTTCTCAAAAACGAGTTACACAAAGACTCGATCCACTTCCGCAACCAAGGTATTTGCCCACCACCTCGGTTTTTCAAAGCTGGAAATGGAAAGACAAGTTGCAAAATTGCTCAAAGATGCATCTGACAACATTTTGAAAGGGGCGAAAAGGTAAAACACTTGTCAAAGAATTTACCTGTGGTGGATGAAGTAAAAGAACAGGATCCTGCAACTATAAATGCAGAGGTGGTTGATGCAAGTGTGGAGGTTAATTCTTCTCCCACTAAGTCAAACAAAATCATATCATCACCTGAAGTTCAAGAAGCTGATACACATCAGGTTGAGGCAAATGTATTGACCACTACATCACCCAAGATTAAAGAAGCTGATACACTCTTGGGTGATGCCTGAAAAATTTCATTTATTGACCTCTATGCTGATCAAATCTCTCTAGCCAAGTCAGCCAGCAAGTCAAAAGAATTCATTTTTTATGATGAAAAAGCTGATATCTAGGTTAGTGAAACTCTTGTTTCTTTGTAGAATATTGGCTTAAATCTCAATTCTCCGGAAGAAGTTGCTCCGAAAGAAGTTGCTCTGGAAAAACTTGTCCCGGATGCAACAACCTCTGTTCTTCCGGAAGAATCTGAAGCTGTAAACAAAGCTGATAGTGACAATTACTTAGCGCTATCACATATAACATGATTCACCAAAACCGATGAAGAGATTGATGATTATAATCTTTCTGCTATTAATGAGCTCTTGGCCAAAGATGCTGAAGAAGATCTTGCTGCCAAAAAGCAGAGAGAAGAATAAGAAGGAGCTGTCAGAAAGCTAGCAATTCAAATGGATGCCACATTTGAAAGGTATAAAAATGATAGTCATTTCATTGAAATGCTGGAAATGGCAAGGCAGAGATCTGATCAAACTTTGATAGAAAAGTTTGAGAAAGCCAGAGATGAGAAAGCTACAAGAGAAGTGAAGAAGTTTGAACAGAAATTAGCTGATGACAAAAGGAAGATAAGGTTTCCTGAATCTATTAATAATGGTGTTTTCTTGCTCAAGATGAAGAAAATGATTGCTGAAAGGAACCTTATTCCTACAAGAGAATTGGAAAGCAAGAAAGCCTTGGAGCTGTGCAAATGGATTGATGTAATTCTTGAAGAAAAGATGGAGGTTGATCTTGGAGAAAAATTAAAGAAGGATAGTGAGCTCAGTTTTAAGAGGCAAAATGCTTTGATCAGGGAAAGACAAAAGATGTTGTTATCTGCTGGAGAAGAAAGAGCTATACTTCAGTGGTACTTTAAAGTTGTCAAGAAGGAGTTTGCTCAAAGCACGAACTCCATGGGATTGACTAAGTTAAGAGTCAAATATGATGAAGTAAGAGCAAAGGAATCGGAAGCTGAAAGGATCACTGGCATACCAAGGCCACCAGGTGCCTGTGCAAGTTATGATCAAGCCTTCCCTATCCGAAGTTCTTCTGATCCCATTATCCCTACTGCACAAGCTAAGAGAAAAAGAACATCCACCTCAAATCCAATTGCCAAAAGGCTTAAACCCAACATCAGTATTCTAAGATCAATTCTTGATAATGTTGATGCACCAATTCCTTATGAAACCAGCTCTCAGACTCAATTTCCTATCTCCACCACTCAAAAAGAAACCACCATCCTACCCTTTCAAACTCCACTCCAACCTATTCCAACTACTCCAACTTCACCAACAGCCAAATTGCCACATTCTTTTATACCCAAACCTAGCATGCAACCTTCTGGCCCATTTTAAACAACTAGTAAGAGAAAGAAAATTGTCTCTTCTGACTCAGAAACTGAATCTGATCCTCCAAAACAATCTGAGGAAAAAGTTTCTGAAACTGCAACTAGAAGAAAGATTTTGCTTTGGAAGTATAATGAGTTAGTCAAGAAGTTCTTTCTCACCACTAGCCACAATGAAGTTCTGAAAATGACAGGTGATGAGATTGTCAGGGGTCTATGTGAGGATGAGCTGAATGATATAATTGAAATTTATTCAGGTATGGAGAATGCAGTTGGTCAAGAGCATATGCTCCTACTAAAAATTAGAAGCATCCTTGACAAAATTCCTAAAAGGCTCTATTTTGCTCAACCTATCTCTGACTACTGTCCTATTGTGAGATTTGAGCAAAGAGATGATAAGAACATATACTATTTCTAGAGAGCAGATGGTACATTCACCAAGCATATAGACTTAAAAGAAGCTGGCTGGTCCCAAAGAGAAATCCAAGATGTTATATCTGAGATTCTGCTATTTTGGTGAAGAGGAAGGTGACGGTTGTATATATATATCCTAGTAGTAATGATCTGGAAAAATAATCCGAGAGGAGTTGACTCGGATGTCAATATCAAAAGTTATCTCGGAAGTTCAGTTATCCCAGATGGCTATGAACCGGAAGAACAAACCGAGAGAAGTTGTCTCGGATGTCTATATTAGAAGTTATCTCGGAATGTTAGGTTATCCCGGATGACTAATAAACTTTTCCTTGCACTATATGTTTGTAGTTAATTAGTCTTTTTTGTTCCAAGTCCACTGTTTTGCAATGTAACTATTAATTTGAAAGCTAATACAAAAGTAGTGCTTGGATCCATCAACACCCAATTTAGGTTCATTATACATAATTTTATATATAGATAATTAATTTATTTATATGATGTTAATTAATTTATTTTACATGTAGATGATTAATTTTATTTTATATGTAGATAGTGGAATTTAATTAAGTTTAGTAGCATTACTTTATATATACATAATTACTTTATGTTATATTTAAATAGGATCTTATCCAAAAACATTTTTAACCCAATTACCTCGTCAATTTACCCAAACCCTAACCCCGTCGTTCTTAACCACATATAATTTCTTTCAGAACTCGAAAACAGAGTTAGGGCACCAGAACCATGAAGCTCTTCAAGGTAATTAATATCATAATCTTTCAATAGTTGAATATGCTTTTGTAGTTTATGATGCTAATAGATCTTCAATTGTTGAGGTTTTCGCAATGAGGTTCTTCAAGGTCATACGCTATCCGTTAGAGCCCTCACTGGTAATTCTTTAACTATCATTCTTTAAATTTGTTCTAATTTCTTTTAAATGTCTCATTAATTGCAAAATTTACCTAGACACGCATTTACATCGTACTTCGACATGTTGGTACCAAACCACACAATTACTCTTCATTTGAGAGATGAGTTACGTTTTCCAGTTCAATTGGATGAGGCAGATGGTACATTTGCATAGTTGATGGTTGGAGTGCTATAGTAGCGGCCGTCCAGATACGCCATAAATATGTTGTGGATTTTGAAATCGTTGATGCTTACAACTAGAATATCACAGTTTATGAAGAAGACGAAGTTAGTGTTGACCTTCACAACATTCCTGGTAATTTTGACCTTAATGACCAACCTGCTGTTGGTGTAGATGAGAACCAAAACGATGATCAAGTGATTGAGAGTGAGGAGAAGAGTGATGATGAATTGTCTGAGCACGAGGAAGAGAGTGATGATGAAATGTCTGAGGATGAGGGGAATATTTTCTACGAGGATGAGATGGTTATTAAACGACATCAGGCATATGTTAGTAGACAGTTTTAGTCTGGTTCTTTGTTATATATTCTTTGAAAGTCATCCGTATGTTGAGTTTTATGTTTTACATCTCTTTTTCACAGAGACCAGCAGCACCACTTGCAGAAATGGCTGAAAATGAATCCACTATGGGTATGAATGTTCGGGTGGAAGATTCGGAGGTATTTGTGCTACACTTTAAAGCTGAAATCAATCCACGCTATACAAGGTACATCTAAACATCATAAAAGTGTAGTAAATACCTATCTGTTTTGATATATATTAATTTAAACTTCAAAAAAATCACAATCAGGTATGTGGCAAGTAATTGGGTTGCTTTTCTAGATGCACATAACTTGGACACCGGTGACAGATGCATGTTTCGGTACATGATGGAGGAGGGAATTTTACAAGTTAACAAACTGATGCCTGATTAGCTTGTATGTTTTTAACACTGTCTTGTTTGATATAACTTTTGTTGCTTCATGGTTGTGTTTGCAACGTACTTTTGATTGAAACTTTTGTTTGCAACTTAACAAATGGATGGATTAACTTTATTGTTGCTACTGTTTCATCTAGCTTTTGTCCACATTTGTTGCTTCTGTTTGATCTAAATATGGGTCATATGTGTTTTGTTGCTTCATGGTCATATTTTGTGTTATACTTTCATACCAATAATTGTTGATACTTGATATGTGCGTCGTGTGAAGTATCAAGCAATGTACAAGATCATGTCAAATTAGGTCTGGCCGAACTTGGTCCGAACCTGAAGTTCGGAGTGGCCGAACCTGGGGTTCGGACAAGGATCGGCCAGCAGGGTATAAATATGCATTTGATCTTTGTAATAGTTAGTTCTGAGCGTGCGATATTACTGTTAAGTGTGTGTTTCTAAGAGTGTTATATGTGTCTATATTCTGAGTGTTTCACTGATTGTAATTGTTCATTTTGATTAATAAATCAATCGGTTAATTACGTTTCGATGTCCGATTAGCTAGATCGAGTAGACGATCCGATGCTCACGCATTTTCAAGTGGTATCAGAGCTTTCTGGTTCACTCTACTGATCTGTGGTTGCTATTTTTGGATTTTTGAAGTGTTTTTCGTGATTCTCGTGTTTGTTTTCGTGTTTTTCATCAATTCTATCGAGTGTTTGGTGTCAAGTCTGCTCCTAAACCATTTTCTATTGGTTTTTCTGACTCACAGTATCGAGTTTCGTCAAAATCAGTACATTTTTTAGCGTTTTTGAAAAATGAAATTGAGGTTCGGAGATACTTGGTCAGGTTCGGAGTAACTGCTCCGAACTTCGAGTTTGGTGGACGTTCGTCAGTGTTCGGAGTTGTCCCGGTCGAGGTTCGGAGTGATTTAAGGTTCGGAGCTAGATCGGAGTCACTTAGAGGTTCGGACTATTGATTTTGATTCGGAGCAAGTTCGGAGAGAGTTCGGACTTTGGTTTTAAGTTCGGACAGAGTTCGGAGCTCAGTGATAAGTTCGGAGAGAGTTTAGCGCCTAGAATTCAAAGTTGTCCAACAATGTCGGAATTTCAAGCGTTTACCGCGATGCAGAGCGCGATGGAAACTATGCTACGTGATCAACTTTCTCGATCTGCTTCAGACTCATCACTCTAATGTCTCGTCCAGGTCGGGATTTGATAACGAAATCGGAACAAATCAGAAAGTTTCTAAATTGTTGAGATTGGAAGATTATCACAATTGGAAACAACGTTTTTCAGCGTATATCAGCACAAATAATGTGGATTTATGGATTCTGATTCGCAAACTTTACATGTATCCACAAGCAGATGGATATTTTAAAAGAATTCAAGATTTTGATGGTGATGAAAGAAAACTCTATGAGCTTGAAGAAAAAGCCTATGGTTATCTAACAATGGCTCTGCCCACTAAGTTGTTGCATCAGTTTATTACTTGCAAAAAGTCAAAACAATTGTGGGACGCATTGTTTGCTAGATGCGAAGGAAATGATCAATACAAGAGGAGTAGAAGAAAAGTGCTGAACAAAGAATTTGAGAATTTTCAACATTATGATAAAGAAACTATTCCGGCACTTGTATCCAGATTTTCACATTTGAGTAGTGAAATGAATGTGGTGAACATTGAAAAGACCGAGGAGGAATTGAAAGAGAAATTAATGGAAGCATTACCAGAAAAGTGGGAAAATTATGTTTTGTTGCTTACTCATGACAAAGATTATCCTGCATTATCATTTCATGATTTAACTGGGAAGCTTCATGCTAGAGAGATGGAGATGATGACTTCAAACAAGGGTACTGCTACATTACAAAATCCTGAGTTGTACCATGGTGAGAATACTGCTAGCATGAATGCTAAAACCAAACCAAGCCTGAGTTCTGCACCAAGTACAACTTTCTTGACTGGAATTCCTGATAATCCTGATAGCAAGTCTTCATAGGGTTGTAGTTTTACAATTCCAAATTTTTCAAGTCAGAATGCTTTTTCTGCTGAATCTACAGATGGTTGTGCTAAAATGATTTCTGCATTGATTTCATCATCTTTTGGTTCGATTATTAAGAATGTTGTTGAAGCAAAGTTAACCAGTGATGATGTTGATGCTCTTGATGATGATCAACTAACTGAACTGGATATATCTTGGTAGTATGCTACGTTATGTCAAAGATCGAAGAGATTCTTCAAGAAACATGGAAGAAATCTTTATGGTGATAAATTGGGTTTTGACAAGTGTAAGTTAAAATGTTATAAATGTTCGTAGCTTGGACATTTTGCCAAAGACAGTCAACAGGCACATGCAAGCAAGCCTGGTTTTACTCAATCACCAAAGCCTGGTTTTACTCAACCATCTACTAGTAACACAAGCAAGACAACAGCCTTGACGACTCAACATGATGGTGTTTATGATTGGGGTCAACATTTTTTATATGATACATCAGCATTAATTGTCACACATGACCAAGATGATTATTATTCTGATTCGAGATCATATGACGCTGCTGAGAATGAAAAATTTGAGTCTAAAATTGAAACCTTGATGAACGAAAAAGAATTTTTGATTAAAGAAGTCAACAGAGTTTCTGCTGACTTAAAAATGATCAGTTCGGAGTTGGGAATTTCTAAAGAAAATGAGAAGGAATTGGGTATGAAGAATGAATATTTGCTTAAAGAGATCAAATTGTTGAATGATGTTTTAGAAATTTCTAAACAAGATAAAAGGGATGTTGAAGCTGCAAAAGTTAAGATCTGTGAAGAAAGGGATGAGTTGGTGAAAGAAGTCAAGAAATGGAAGGATGAGGCAAACGATACTACTAATGATTTTCAGAATTTGTTTGATAAATCCAAAATTAAACTTGATTTGCTTACAAAGAATGCTGAAGAATCTGCTGCTAAGATTGAAGCATATCAAGTTGACATGGAAAAGTTGTTGGATGAGAAGCGGGAGTTGGTTAGTGTCAGTAAAGTTCAAAAAGCAAATCTGGAAATTCAAAAACGCAACGAAGATAAATTGAAGAAGGAGTTACATGAAGGACTTGACAATCTTCGGATGCAAAAATATGAAACTCATAAAGTTGCAAAGCGTTTAATTGCTACTGAGAAGGAGTTAGCTGATGCTCAACGGAAAATTTCTGATCTCAAAATTCAAGTCATCGATGCAAATCGCTTGCTGAACAATGTCTCTAATTCTCAAGTGTTTACAAGTTTTCTTACTAAGGATGAGAATTTTGAAATAATGTTTGATAAAACAGCTTCACCTCCTGCTCAGATCAAGGAAGCATTCAAAGACGTGAAGGAACAAGTTGATGAATTTGATTATTCAAAGATTTCATCATCTATTGTTGAGGTTGAGAAGGTTGTGATGAAGAAGAAAAACAGGAAGAATAAGAAAAAGAAGGAAAAGAATTCTGACATTTCTCCTGCTCCAAAATTTGTATCTGGTTCATTTTCTGCTGATAATGAAAAGTCGGCTACTTCTAGTGACAAGATTCAGCCTCAACCTGAGTTTGATGAAAAGATCTTTTATGATCAAAAGAATGTAACTCGGACTGAAAGCTGGATTATCTCGTTTAGCAAAGAATGGACATTCTACATCTGAGGAAAAGATTTCTGGAAAACATGTTGGTTTGGGTTATACGGCATAGAATGTGAAAGATAAGGAGATTCCACCATCACCATCTTCTGATTTGAAGAAATTAAAGATGAAGCAAGTGAAGAAGGATGTTTTTAAAGCTGAAAAAGTTCAATCTGAACGGTTTTACAAACTGAAAAAGGTTCTGATCAGATTTTCTCTGACAAAGAGTTTCCTCTTCATTGTGTTGATGCTCAAAAGATCTCCGAAGTATTTGAAAAGAAGGATGTTTCAAGAACTTTGAAGAATCAACCTGCCAGATGTTCTTCTGATAGTTCTCATTCTCGAAGCCCAACTTCCAAATGGGTTCATGATCATTGCCGACAGGTATATGATTCTTTCTCTGATCATGTTCGAGATATACATGTCTGTTCTTCGCAGGTACATCAAAGATGGGAGAAAAAGAAAAGACTCTGCTATAGTTGCCGTCAAAAGGGGCATATGGCAAAAGAGTGTCCATTTCCTGCACAATCAAACCAACGGTTTCACAAGAAACCAGTTTTTGGTAAACCTGCCCCAATAAAGTTCTTCGATGAACGAGGCAGAGTTTTTGATGACGTTGAACCTACATTCTTTCTAAAACAACGTCGTTTTGTTCCATAATTTACAAAGGTTCGAAATATAGGTTCATCATCACAGTCACCTGTGACTGTTTCATCAAAAACTGATTTTCCAAAACAACAACTATGGAAACCTAAGGTGGTTTCTAAGTAAAATCAGTACACTGGTCGACCAGAAGCGATTCACTTTGGGTCATTTTTGGACTAATTAGTTTGACCAGTGTGCAGGTGCTTCTAGAAGACCTATCGACGATTGCAAAGTTGTTGATGGAGGAGTTTCTACTTAACTTAAATTTCATGATAAATCTTTCTAACTTGCAAACTTTCTGATTTCTAAAACTGCAACATATCCGTGTTGATTGATCAATTTTCTTTGCTTACAAGTTTTTTCTCAAAAAGCCAAAAATAGAGTCTAGTTTTTGTGTAAAATGCAAATCCAAAAATAGAGTTTTCATTTTAAGGGGGAGAATTGTAAGTAAGGGGGAGAATTGTAAGTAAGGGGGAGTAATTGAGAAAAAGCATGTTACGGGAGAAGGTGAATACATGCCAAATATATAATGAAGGAAAGTGTATACATGTAAAATATAAAATTGTGAGAAATTGATCATTGGGAAATGATGGTACATTGGCTTACGTATCTGACTCATGGATAGAGTAGATGAAAGGGCCATAAGATCATTGTTGGATATGCTTGGTAGGCTCGGCAAATCAGAAAGTATTCAGATGTGATATACAGTAAATACTAATTCTTGACCATGTGGATTACATCTTGATGCATATTTCATGACACAAAAATAAAAATAAGCGTGAAATTCAAAATGAGAAGTCACTGTGTATACATGTGTTCATTTTGCAAAGATTAAAACTTGTTTGATTTTCTTTATTTTGTCAAACGATCGGACTTTCTCTGCGTATCGAAAGATCGACCTGATCGTTGTTCGTTTGACGTTCTGATTTATTTTCTTTGGTGTTTCGTATAACTCATCGGACTTTCTCTGCGTGTATGGGAGTACCGACCTGATTGTTGTTGGGTTATACAATTTCAACTTGTTTTATTTTCTTATTTTGTTAAATCCGAGGCCTTATCTGCGTATCGAAAGATCGACCTTAAGGTAGACGATTTAACGTTCTTATTTCTTTTTGCGTGAAACACAGTTGACGATATCATGAAAATATTATGCATTGTGAAAAATCACAAGTGCTGTCACACAACGGAAAAAGAAAGAAAAATTGAAAATGTCTGTTTATGTCTGATAGTGTGGGATACACTGGTCAAAGCAAATCTTATCAATACTTTAATATATCCAAATGTTATGAGTATGATTCTGCCTGAGTTTAAGTTGGACAAATTATACCAGCAATCAGCATGACTTATGTGCTTCGTTTAATTCAAATTGAAGTACAGTTCAGTGCGTTATGATCAATATGATCCCATATAGTGATCTTTCTCATACTAAAAATAGTGTTTGTTCTTGTATTGTGATTTCATTTCATTTCAGAAAAAGAACAAAAAGATATTCGGTGTGTTTTAGTATAAACTTTGAAAAATCAAAAAGATTTTGTTTCTGCTTTATTTTCGATCTGATCAACACGTGATACAAATCATTTTCAAAATCATATCTTGGAGTTTCGAACAGACGTTTTACGCCAAGATTATTTAAATGATTGAGCAGGTTGCTATGTGCAAGATATCACGACTTCAAGTCTTCTGAAGCTGTTGATGAAAGACCAGAGATACACTAAAATGTCATCAAGTATTCATGATCAAGCTACGATCGAGTTGAGGAGGAGTTTGTTTGAAGATTCATTTCATTAAACGAACGGATTCTATACTTGAGGGGGAGCTTGATTGAAGACACAAAGTTGATGATGTTGAAGAGATACTACACACGACGAGGGGGAGTTTTTTGATACCTGATATGTGCGTCGTGTGAAATAACAAGCAATGTACAAGATCATGTCAAATTAGGTCTGGCCGAACTTGGTCTGAACCTGAAGTTCGGACTGGCCGAACCTGGGGTTCGGACAAGGATCGGCCAGCAGGGTATAAATATGCGTTTGATCTTTGTAATAGTTAGTTCTGAGCGTGCGAGATTACTGCTAAGTGTGTGTTTCTGAGAGTGTTCTCTGTGTCTGAATTCTGAGTGTTTCACTGATTGTAATTGTTCATTTTGATCAATAAATTAATCGGTTAATTACGTTTCGATGTCCGATTAGCTAGATCGAGTAGACGATCCGATGCTCACGCATTTTTAATAATTCAATAAATCCAAAACACCAAACAATTTCATTACAACTTAATTGATCAAAAAATTCATACGCCACAATTTTGGTATTCTATAACAAGTTACTAGACATAAAACAATAAGTGAGAAACAAAATACCAAAAACTAGTAACTTGTTATACTTAAATTATGAAACTTGAAACTTCATCGTTTGGTTTTGTTCTTAAAGAATCATCTTTTCTTCTACCAACTCAGCAATCATCAACTCTAATTCCCTGTTTTTAGCTTCAAGTCTCGTATACGAATCTCTATCTCCAAGAAAAGCATGAACATCATCTTTCCAAATGAAGAAGTTGCATCCACTCCTCTATAAAGCAAATTACAGTCAAGCACCATTGATTTAATTAATCATAAATTAAGTAAACTTACGAACCGGCCATAAAAGGCATCCATAGAATTCCTTGCCTGCTCTTGATTTCCCAGTACCTACATTCCGTTTAATTGCCACCAAATCATGATGGCAGTAAACAACTCCGTTTCGATCTACGCCAAGCTTAAAAACCTTTGAGGTCATCTCCGGATTTTGGATTTGCCGTTAAAGATGTTTGAATAAGTTTAAATTAAGGTGGTCTATTAGGCTTTAAATCAATTAGTAATTTTTTTTGAAGAAAGGTAATTATTTTTTAAAATAAAAATGAAACCAAAATACACTTTAAACGAGGGATTCTCATATATTTAAAAAAAACACTTTAAATGAAGGATTCGTGTATTTAATAAAAATCACCCTAATAACCTGCGAGACTATTCCATCACAACCCCTTTGATAAAAAAAACTTCTGCGAACATTCGATCACAACCAACTCGATCATAAAATTTTCTCTATACGTTCGATCAAAATATAAGGTATGTTTGATTTCACATTATTTTGTTAATGGAATTTTTAATTTTGGTTTTCTTTGATTTCGTGAATTTAAAATTTGTTACGTATTGAATGGAACTGATCGATGATGAAGATGGACAAGTCTTGGATGGTGAAAGATAGAAACACAAAACCTTATGTTGATGGAGTTGACGCTTTTATAGATTATGCAGTTCAAAATATAAAGACATCAAGGAATATGGACCCACTAAAAAGTAGTAAAAACATTAAAATTCCATGTCCATGTACTGTATGTTTAATCCACATGTCTCATCGTGTGGGGGAGGTATCTCTTCACTTATTCAAGAACGGTATAGATCAAAACTATACCTTATGGAATAAGCATGGAGAAAAGGCAGATGAGCCTTTTGAACACAACTATACCCCAGATTTTACATCGGGCATTCCAACAGATGCCGTTGAAACAAATGAAATGGTTGAAGCTACGGAAGAAAATTTCATGGATCATGAACATGAAAAGTTCATAAAACTAGTTGAAGATGCTGAGAAGCCACTTTACAAAGGGTGTCCCGACTTCACAAAGTTGTCCGCGCCGGTACAACTCTTTAACTTGAAGAGTAAGTATGGAGTTTCAAATAAATGCTTTACTGAAACGTTAGTTTTGACAAAGAAGATGCTGCCTGAAGGCAATGAGATGGTGAACAATACATACGAGGCTAAGAAAACGTTCAAAGAAATGGGTTCAGGGTATACGAAGATACACACATGTATCAACGACTGCATACTATACAGAAACGCGTTCAAAGATTTCCAAGTATGTCCCACCCTTTTGGAAAATCTAGATGGAAGGTGGACGACATAAAAAAAGTGATATACGAGAATGTTCTGGAAAAAGTATTGTGGTACATTCCCATAATACCACGGTTGAAACGTCTATTCCAGTCAAAGACAACTGCATGTGATTTGAGATGCCACACGGAAAGTAGAATAAAGGACGGTGTTTTACGTCACCCGGCAGACTCAACCGCAAAGACTGCTATAGATGACAGATATCCAGAAATTGCTAATGATCCAAGAAGTTTGCGCCTAGGAATTTCAGCTGATGGGGTCGACGTTAATCGAGGAAATCAAAACCACAGTGTATTGCCAATTTTATCTGTCATTCACAACCTTCCACCGTGGTTATGTATGAAAAGAAAGTTCATCATGCTTGCATTATTGATATCAAGAACACAAGGTAAGATATTGATGTCTTTTTAGAACCGTTGAATGATGATCTACAAATCTTATTCGAAGTGGGAGTCGACGCATACGATGCATATTTAAAAGAAAAGTTTACATTGCGTGCTGTTGTGTTATGGACGATAAACGATTATCCTACCATTGGAACATTTTTTGATTGTCAATATAGTGGATTCAAAGGTTGTGTAGTGTGTAGGAAATGAACACAATGTATTAGACTCCCTAACTCAAAGAAACAAAGTTATGCTGGACACAGACGTTATCTACCTTATGACAATGCATTTAGACATCAAAAGATGGCATTCAATGGAGAAAAAGAGCTTGAAATTTCATCGGAACCTATGAATGGGGAAGAAATATATAACGAGGTCCAATATGTTATAAATAAATGGGGTAAGGGTGATAAGAAAAATGATCAATACATTCAACAAACTTCGAATGGAAGAGGTGGAAAGATAAAAAGGAAAAGGAGAACAAAAGAAGTTGGTACATCAAACATTGGCAACAAAGAAGACACTTACTGGAAGAAATTTATTACGCATCCCTGGAAAGACAAAAGATGGATTGGAGGCTCGGATGGATTTGGAGTCATTTGGTTTAAGACCAGAGTTACAAGATAAGAAAGAAGGCAACAAAACAATACTTCCGGCAACTTGTTACACATTAACAACCGAGGAAAAAGACAAATTTTGTGATACCTTATACAAGTTAAGGTTCTACAAGGGTATTCTTCTAATTTTTCTACTTTGGTTAGTCTAAAGGATAGGAATCTCATAGGACTTAAATCACATGACTACCACATGCTCATGCAATAGTTTTTGCCCTTTGCAATACGGTCTATTATGCCCAAACACACAAGAAATGCTATTATCAGGTTTTGAATTGTACATTTTTGTCATATCGTCTCTACTTCACAAACATATATCAAATTAGTTGCAATTACATTTACGTCATACATTATGCATTTGTGTATCAAATTTTGCTTCTTTTTCAAATCAATATGTAGCAAGGAAATCAAGGTGGATGATCTTGATAAATTTCAAGCATAATTATGTGTTACATTATGCCTTCCAGAGAAATACCCCCCCCCCCCCATCGTTTTTTGATGTTATGGTTCATTTGACTATGCACCTAATAAGGGAAGTGAAGTTATGTGGTCCGGTATGCTTTAGGTGGATGTATCCGTTTGAAAGATGTATGAAGGTTATAAGGGGGCACGTGCGAAACACAAATAAGCCAGAAGGATGCATTGCTGAAGAGAATGTTGCGGAAGAGACGATTGAGTTTTTGAGCGATTTCCAAAAACACTTAACCACTATTGGCTTACCACCTGAAAGACATAAAACATTTGCAAATAATGACATTGAAGGTAATTGGGACGGGCATCCACTATTAGCGGGTAAACCGACTGAAGTATCTCCAGATATCTTCATCAAAACACATTTCTTTGTGATGCAAAATACATCTGAAGTTAAACCTTATATTGCGTGAGTCTTATTTACATGTATTTTGTTACTTTAAATTTATATATAATTATATATGTATATAAAAGATACTTTTTATTCTACATTCGTCACAAGAACTATCTAGAAAAAAACACCTTTCTAAAGGAAAAGGATAGCTAGAGAATGAGCATGGTAAAACATTTGGTTAGTGGCTACGAGACGAGGTGAACCGTTTTCATATTATGGCATTATTCTTCTTATTATTATTTTTTTGCTTCTGCCAAACCTCAAATTGTAAATAATATTAGGTTGAGAGCGAGTTAGCTGTCTCCAGAGATAGTATATCAGAAACCGTTAGGTGGATTTCACATGGCCCAGATAGGAACGTTGTGAAATACGAAGTGTATGACATCAATGGATATACATTTCGTACAAAATCCCGTGAAGGTAAAGTTAATCAAAATAGGGGGGTTAGTGTAGTCACGGCTGACATGCACATTTCTGAAGAGGTTGTATCCTATGACCAAACTTATTATTACGGAGTTTTACAAGAAATATGGGTACTCGATTATCATTTTCGAAGAATTCATCTTTTCAAGTGTGACTGGGTTGACAATAAAAATGGAGTAAAGAAAGATAGTCTTGGCTACACATTGGTTGATCTTAGTAGATTATGTCACACCCCCAAATAACCACTAACGGAGTTTATGCCGTTAAGGGGTGCGAGCAAACCAGGACCACAACCATTAGTTACAAATACTAAACGAATCAGAGTTAGTCCAAATATATGTCACAAATTAAAGTCTCAAAATACGCAGCGGAAAATATTGTCTTAGCACTAACCACGTGCTTTACAAAATCATTGTTTTAAATGCCCAATTTGGTTTAAACAAAAGTAAAATGTCTTCATGTGCCATGCCAACCCGCTCCGGATACTCCTCAGCGATCTGCAAAAGTTTAAACCACGCAAGTGTCAACCTAACGGTTGGTGAGTTCACAGTGGGCTTGTCATGCAGTGGCCCGGTCTCATAATCATAATTGTGTCAACATATACTTATGTAATATTTATTTGTGAAAAGCAATGCTCAGTGATAATACACCAGTCCATAATCATAGTAGAGTGATTTAGTAAAAGTAATGTCCGTAACATGCGTTATCGGGTATGTACTAGTTTTGTAAAATTAAAGTGCTCAACCGATATCGCGGGTAGCTAATCCGTTGTTCCATGCACTAAGGAAGTTTGTACCAAAGCTGACTAATAAGTATTGTAGTGGCATCGCCATCATCTATTTTGTTTTGCGGACATACGTCATCGCGGCTTTGCCTCCCCCGTGTCCTCTCGGGATCACGGTCAGATAGGCTGATATTGTACCTCCGTGCACCTCCAGTGCCACGAGGCGGAGTTTGTCAAACTCCAGTAGATCTACCCATAATCCCCTCGCTTTACAATTAATCGCACAATTAAGTTGAGGACTTTTTCAGTTAAAAGGCAATCCTTAGAGATCATGTGATATCATGTGGTTTAGACTTTAACCTACACTAGCCATATTAAAACGGTTTACCGGATTCTCATGAATCTCCAAATGTTTTCAGTTTCGTTTCAGAAATAGTTTGTTTAAGCTCCACAAGTGTTTCCCATAAAACACTTCGAGTTTATCAAAGAGGTGCGTGGCACTCATAAGGTTTCAAGTTCATAAAATAGGTGCATAGCACTCATAAGGTTGTCAGCATTGTTTTTCATTAACTTATTCAGTGTGTCCCAAACGGGCTCACAGTAAACGGGTTAGTGACACTCACCTTTGGTTGCACTGCTACACTTGCTAAATGATCCAAGTATTGTTTGCTTAACGAAGACCTAAGAACACGTTTAGGTCTTAAGTATTAATTTTTGTGTCTAATCTTTAACTTACGTCACTATGGCCCATAACATAGCACGTTGGAACTATGACACGACATACCAACACACGACACCGATGGTTGATCATAAACGAGGGTTCACATAACTCAGAAATCAAAGCATATTTCATTATTGCATAATCATGTAAGTCATGGCATAACATTCAAATAAGTTGCACAAGTTTGGGTTTTGGTCTGGGCACAGTTTCGCCACATAGTTTCGCTATATGCACGGGCAGCACTTTTGCTAGGGAATACCCGATGACACAGTTTCGCTAGCTAGTTTCGCTCGAAACTGATGACACAGTTTCGCTAGCATAGATTCGCTCGAAACTGGTTTGAACTTTCGTTCAGGAGTCTTTGGTTGTTTCGCTTGGTAGTTTCGTTCGAGTAGGTCTACTTAGTTTTCACGGCGACACTATAGTTTCTCTGTATAGTGTCGCTGGATGAATATTAACACAGTTTCGCTGTTTAGTTTCGCCCAGAGAACACACAGTTTCGCTAAACGCAGAAAACCCGTTTTTAAGACCAAAAAATCAATCTAACAGCTTCCATACTTCATGTAATTCATTATCTAGCATGCATAAACATTTACCAACATTAAACAAGCAAATCTAACACCCTAAACATGAGTTTTCACCATCAAATCACCAAGAACACTTTTTAAGCACAAAATGACCTAACTAGCATAAATCTTCATTATGGCATGATTTTACATGTAAAGTTGCAGACTTTATGATAGATCTAGCATTCCTAAGCATCATATCAGAAGATCAAACGATTACATGGAGGTTTAAGCATGCTTTTTAAGAAAACACATAGAATATGCATGAAAAATGGTTTTGGGGACTCACGGTTTGATCTTCAAGCTCGATGGATGATGGTTCGAGGCTGAGATCCGGTGGTTCATAGCTGATGGCGGTTTAGAGAAAGAGAGAATGGGAGTGTGTGTGTGTTTTGAAGATAATGTACGTAAATGAAAGAATTAGGGTTTTTGGGACTTTATATAATATATAGATCAGGTGCTAGTTTCGCTGGCAGTTTCGCTGGCCAAGCGAAACTAGCTCTGAATGCATGTAAATCGAAAGTTTAGCTACTGAGCGAATCTACAGTTTCGCTCGGTAGTTTCGCTGGAAACCAAAAGGGGCCAATTTACATTTTAAGCAAGATAAGCACGATTCATGAATTTATCATGCTATTAATAATACTAAATCATGCGTTTAAATCACATTGCACATAATGACCATAAATAAATGAACACATAACACAAGTGGTCGGGTTCGGTGATCAACCAAAGGTCGTGGACGTATTCGGCCTAGTTAAGCATTAGTTACTAAGTTAACACTTATAACGTAACTAACGGAGATTGTCTAACGGAAGTTAACCTTGAAATTCTCGGATGTCACAGATTAGGCCATAAGGACGATCCTCTCATTTTGGCCTCACAAGCCCAACAAGTATTTTACGTTGCAGACCAACTTGATAATAGGTTGTCAATTGTCTTCAAGAATCCTCTGAAAAACTATAGAGATGCGTATGAAGGCGAGGAATTTAGTACCTGACAACGAGAATATACTGCCATCCTTAGACCCACTAGAGTTGCGTAACCAAACTAGAACAACTATTTACGGGACACTTGTCGGGGTATAGTGATACGTAAGGTATATATCTTTTTTTCATAGTGTAATGCTTACATTTATTTTATTTCAAACGTAAACATGTCCTCGTTTAAGTTTGCAGAACCTAATATTCTGTTTGCCAAATTAGTTCATTAGCTAATGCTACTATTTGTTTGTAACAGGTACATGATAGTGCTTAATCACGAAGTCATTTAAAGACAATCAACTTCAGAAAGTGTTGTTTGCTTGTCATTGAATTTCTATGTTTTCATAGCAAAGTGTTCATTAAATTTATTGTTTCATTGAATTCTTCTTTTCATTGCAAATTGTTAATTAATTTTATTGTTTGTGATTGAAATTCGGATTTCATTGCAAATTGTTCATTAATTTTATTGTTTGTCATAGACAATTATATCAAAGTCAATTACAAAGATATCGAACTGTTGACCAGAGAAAGGTGACACAGTTTTGTACAAAAAAAAAGTCCATTTTCTACAATGTTGATACATTATGTGGCAACGAGCTGGATTTGACAAAGAATTGAAGACTTGAAGATATCAACCTAGTTTACTGTTGGCCGAACTTTGGCCGAACCCCGGCCGAACCTTGGCCGAACCTGAGGTTCGGACAAGCCTAGGAGTTCGGTCGGCCGATGTCTATATATAGGTTGTAGCTTTGTCTTTGTAACTAGTTTTTCAGTAGAGTTTTGAGCGAGTGTTAAGCAATTGTGTGTTTTGTGTTCTAATTCTCTCTGTAATCTGTTACGATATTAATGAGAGATTGAGCATTGTTATTTACACCGTTTGTTCTCGTTTCTATAATAAAGTTGATGTCGAACTAAGCCAATCCTACGCTCCAGTGTTTTCAAGTGGTACCAGAGCTTTCTAGTATCGTTTGGTTCGATTTGATTCAATTGTGTGATTCAAAGGTCGTTTTTCATCTTCGTTTCTGAAAATCTTAGTTAAAAACATCATGATTTACGTCTAAATTCCTTGTTTATGTTTGTTTTTGTTCGATTGATCGTCCTGAGCTCGAGTGATTGTGTTTTTCTGTGAGATTCAAATTTTTCCATAATTTTCTCGTTCGGCCGAACCTCAAGTTCGGTGTAACCGATCTGATCGCGAAGTTCGGAGTGAAGTTCGATCATATTTCTCGTTCGTTGAGAGTTCGAAGCTCACTCGGAGGGAGTTCGGTGAGATTTCTGCTTCGGTGAGAGTTCGGAGGTATATCGGTGAGAGTTCGGAGGTTTGACTTTGTTTCAAGAAAGACTGAGAGTTCGGAGGACGTTCGGACTGTGTTTTTGAGTTCGGAGCACGTTCGGAGTTTTATACAAGTTCAGAGCATGTTCGGAGCACGTTCGGACCAATCAGAAACTTGAAATTTTTTCAAGATGTCGGATTATCAAGCGTTTGCTGCGATTCAGTCTCAGATGCAGACTTTATTGAACTACGACAATGAAATTGGGACTACCTAGAAAGTTCCCAAACTTCTCAAGTTTGAAGATTATGAAAATTGGAAGAAAAGGTTCGAAGCTTACATTGGAACGACCGATCCGGACTTATGGATTTCTTTGGATGCACCATACGTGTATCATGTTGGAGTAAAGAATGTGCCTATATTGCAAAGAATCCTGGATGTTGATCAAAAGACTGATTACACAAGAGAACAAAAATCATATGGTCTTTTAACTCAAGCACTTCCTAAGGAGTTGCTACACCAGTTTAAGAGTTGTAAACATTCTCATGAATTGTGGACGACATTGAAAGAACAGTGTGAAGGCAACGACCAATACAAGAAGAGTAACAAGAAAGTTCTGAACAAGGAGTTTGATAATTTCAAACATTTTGATGGTGAAGGCGTTCCGGAATTGATTTAAAGGTATTGCCATTTGTTATCTGAGATGGATAACGTGCAGATCAAGAAGGATGATAAGGAACTTAAGGAAAAATTACTTGAAGGTTTGCCATCAAAGTGGGAATCATATGTGTTAATGATTATGAATGATAACGATTATCCAGCTTTGACATTTGTGAAAATGTTGGGTAAGCTGCAAGCAGAGACTTAGAGATGGAAAATGTGAATACAACACCTGCAGAAGTCCAGAATCCTGATGTGTACTATGGTTCAAACGCGGCAACAATTTCGGGTAAATCGGGTAAAGTGACAAGTTCTACACCAAAAACGGCCTTCATAGCTGGAAATTTACCTGGAAATGTATCTAGATCAGGAAATGGAATGGGTTCGAATAGTTATGAATACAATTATAGTTCTGGAGGGTGTAACGTCTCGATTCCAGCAAGTAACCTGATGAATACTAGCAAGATGGCCATGTCGGTTACAACGACGGAAGACTATATGGCTCTTGTATCTGCGTTGGTATCATCGTATTATGGGGTTATAACTGGGAAGGTAAGTAATGCAGAACTGACTGAGGAGGATTATGATCAGGTTGATCCGGATGACTTGGAGCTGATGGATATTAACTGGCAGTTTGCCATGCTTGCGAGAAGGGTGAAGAGATTTCTGAAGAAGACTGGTAGAAAAGAACTGAATTCTGGAGGAAGAATTGGTTTTGACAAGTCAAAGGTGAGGTGTTATAATTGTTCAAATTTCGGACACTTCGCTCGGGAATGCTCTCAACCTAAGAAGCAAGAATACCAGAAGTTTGCTCCTAAGTCTACTGTTTCTGGAAACAACAATGCATCACATTCAGGGAGTTCTTCAAACTCTAAACCTAATTCTGAAACAACAAAAGCCCTAGTGTCTCAAGAAGACAACACTTATAACTGGGATAATCAATTTGCTGATTAATCTGCATTGAATGTGACACATGTGCAGGATGAAGACACCATGACGGAATCTACTCAAGATGGAGATGAAATTCATGGCGAAGCAATTGATGGAGTTAATGTTGGAGTCAATGATGAAGCAAGTGTATCGGATTCAAAGGATGATCATCAATCTTTTCCTAAAGAAAAATTTGCATTTATGGCAAGCTTGCCTGACCAAGTTGAATCAGATGCTGTTCTCTTGTTAGAGAAGCAAGTTCAAGTTCTAACTGAGGAGAAGGAAGCACTGATCCGTGAATGTGAAGCTGTGAAAGCTGAAGCACTTGACACAGCCTGTCAGGACCAGATTTGAGCAACATTGTTCTCATATGATTCATCACACAAGTGCGGAAATCATGTGTGATGGTCGATTCCGGATGGATCAGCGTCAATGCTCACCCATTGATGATTCCTAAAGCTCAAGAACACACACTAACACCAAGAACACACACACAAAGGCTCTCTGTAGGAATAATACTCCTTCAAGCATTACCAATAGGGTCTTCTCATTGGTATTTATACTACAAGAGAGCCTGGGACATAAAGAATGTTTGACACAACACAATCATTACCTAGAATTCAGCAAAATATTCTATCAGGAGAACAAGTTCGCTAAGACTTAAATGAAGTTCGCTAGCACTTAACAAGTTCGCTAACAAGTACGCTAGGTAGCAACAAGTCCGCTAACAAGTACGCTAAGAATTATCAAGTTCGCTAACAAGTAAGCTAAGTAGCAACTACTCCGCTAACAAGTACGCTAAGCATTATCAAGTTCGCTAACATGAACAAGTACGCTAACAAGTTCGTTAAGAACAAATCAAGTACGCTAGGAACAAGACAAGTCGTCTAAGTAAACAAGTTCGCTAAGATAAACACTCAAACAAGTACGCTAAGTGTAAATCAAGTCCACTAAGAATATAAGTCACAAGTCTGCTAAGAAGCATAAGAAGTACGCTAACATATACACAAAGTTTACCAAGTGCATATCAAAAGTCAATTACAAAATGAAGTATCAATTACAAGATAAGAAAATAATAAGTTTATGTTTCTAGCAAATAGGTTCTAACAATTCCACCCTTGTTGGCAATGCAAACTCTCGAGCTTCAAGCATCTTGACCGGTCAACTTTAGCAGAAATCTCCAGTTCTCTCTAGCTGCAGGTTTGTCTTTATCAGAAAGTACGTGAATACCCATATCATATAGCCTAAATAGATCTTGCCAAACGAGCTTCTTCAGGTCATTATAATTGTTCAGCTCGACCAATCGTCTTGAATTATCCAAAATGACACTTGAACCATGTTCTTCAATCAACCAACCAGTTGCTGTTCTCAGGAGTTCTGAATCAAGAGTGAGTCTACCTAATTCTGCTAGCCTTTTACACCACCAGTTTAAGAATATCAAAAAGTAGTTGCCATCGTAACATTCATAAGGTCTCAACTGGAAACAGGTATGGTCCGCATCTTCTCATAATACATTATCTTCAAGTAAGATCGAGAGAGAAGACGGAGTTCTATAGCAGCAAATATTCTGATAGCGTCAGCACCATCTCTTTCGATTACCAACTCATGAGTCATCCCGTTATAGTACCAAATGATCATAGGAGCATTCTTCTGGTTTCCAGGGATAGTCTTTGCTTTCACTTCCTTTCCTATATCCTTGAACATACCTGGGTGAGGAGCACGAAGACTTCTTTTCTCTTCTGCCAACTGAGCTTTTCTTTCTGCTTCTGGATTTTGACTGAATCTTTTATCATTATAAGCAGACTGGATCAACGCAGCAGCCCTTATACCCTTTGATGTTTAGTGTGGTTCACCAAGTCCAGGTACTTGAGCTGTTTGAGTTCCCATGAGAATAAGCTAGTGAGAGCTTTGAAGTCTTCGAATATTTGGACATATCCATTTCTCCTCTTTACCATGAAAGCATCAAAGGCTTCATCATATTTCCAACCCAAGATCTTCATCCCATGATTGACATTAGGGTTGCTAGGCATTTTCCTTAAGTTCTTGGCAGCAAAAAGTTGCATAGCCTTCAGGTTAGGAGTCAGCTTTTCCCATTCGTCATAGATTGAGGGATTATCTTTTCTCTTGAGAGCCTCAGCCCGTTCCACTTCATTGATTCCAATTTGTTCCAACTTGGCCAACCGCTCTGTCTTCCGGTACTCACACACAAACTTCCGGAGACCAGTAAGTCTCTTCTTGTAGTATGCCTTTTTATCAATGTTCTTGAATTTACAGAAGTTGCGGAGTGCTTCAGAGTTCATACTGTTGGTGGTGGATTCAATGTATGCTTCAGAGTCAGGAGGGTCAACGGACGAGTTATCTGGAGGAGGAATGTATGTGTTGCCGATGTCAAGGGTAATATCAGAGAGATGATCACGGATGGGAAGGAAGTCCACAGTCTTGGTTGTGTCGGCAAAGATATCAGCTAGGAGATCAGATTGTGCTTCAACAGTTTGATTTTGAGGAAGGTGAGAATTCAACCTCTCCTCATCGGTGTATAACTTGGTTAACTCAGTGTCAGTGAGACTCATCAGATATTTCAATGAGAAGTTGTCTTTCATCAGAGTTCTAACAATGTTGGCTGTAACAGAGTTGTCATCGGCATCCACATCGGTGCCCTCTAAGTTTGTGACAATGCGGATCAAAGGTTCATCTGTTCTGATTGATTCTGAACGTTCTGGCAAAGTGCTCGACCCTTTTGCATACATGACAACTGGAGGATGGTTAGATTCATATCTCTTGAGTGCTTCAGCCTTTTCCTCGAGAAGTCTATTTTGTTCTCGATGAGTTTCATCAATAAGCGCTCTATGGGATCTTTCTTTCTTAGCTTCTCTTTTACGATGCTCTTCAGCAATTTCTTCAGGAGTTAAAATCCTTTTTCCTCTATCCTCAGTAGAAGGACCAGGTTGTTCTGTAACCGCATGCTCTTGAGTTGCAGTCACATTAGGTTCATCTTCAGTGTCAGACTCAGAGGAGAAGTGCATAAAGGAGGCTTCAAAGATTTGATCACGGAAGCTTTGCTCAGTCGATACTGTAGGAACAGATTGACTCTCAGATTCTCGGGCAGCACTTGATTCAAGGTTGATGATATTGGCATCTGTAGGAATAGAACCTGGAACATGGGGAGCAATATCCAAAGCACAAGCCTTAGCTGAAGAATTGGAAGAAACGGTTTTCTGCATACATAAGCACAAATGATATTGATCTATGGATTCCGATTCGAAAGTTATATGAACGACCAACTGAAGAAGGAGATTATAAGGAACTTCAAGATTTCGATGCTGCTGAAAGGAAAAGTTATGAGCTTGAAAAGAAAGTTTATGGTTATCTTACAATGGCTTTACCTACTGAATTGTTACATCAATTCAGCACTTGTAAGAAATCAAAGCAATTGTGGGATGCTCTCTCAGCAAGATGTGAGGGTAATGATGATTACAAGAAAAGTCGGAAGAAAGTTTTGAACAAAGAATTTGATAATTTTCAAAACTATGAAAATGAGAACATTACTGCTCTCGTTTCACGGTTTTCACATCTAATGAGTGAATTAAAGGTAGTTGGTATTGAGAAATCTGATGCTGATTTGAAAGAGAAGATTATGGAAGCTTTACCTGAGAAGTGGGCGAATTATGTTTTGCTGCTCACTCATGACAAGGATTATTCTACAATGACGTTTCACGAGCTTACTGGAAAACTTCATGCTCGAGAAATGGAAATGTTAAATTCAAAGAATTCAACTGCTACTTTGCAAAATCCTGAATTGTATCATGGTGAGAATACGGCAAGCATGAATGCTAAAGCTAAACCAAGTCTGAGTTCTGCACCTAGTACAACTTTCTTGACTGGAATTTCTGATAATTCGGATAACAAGTCTTCATGGGGTTGTAGCTTTACAATTCCAAAATTTTAAAATCAGAATGCCTTTTCTGCTGAATCAACAGAGGATTGTGCTAAAATGATTTCTGCCTTGATTTTATCATCTTTTGGTTCGATTATTAAGAATGTTGCTGATGCAAAGTTAATCAGTGATGATCTTGATGCTCTTGATGATGATCAACTAACTGAATTGGATATATCTTGGCAGTATGCTATGTTATGTCAAAGATCGAAGAGATTCTTCAAGAAACATGGAAGAAATCTTTCTGGTGATAAATTGGGTTTTGACAAATCTAAGTTAAAATGTTATAAATGTTCACAGCTTGGACATTTTGCCAAAGATTGTCAACAGGCACATGCAAGCAAGCCTGGTTTTACTCAATCACCCAAGCCTGGTTTTACTCAACCATCTACTAGTAACACCAGCAAAACAACAGCTTTGACGGCTCAACATGATGGTGTTTATGATTGGGGTCAACAGTTTGGTTATGATACATCAGCATTAATTGTAACTCATGAGCAAGATGATTATTATTCTAATTCAAGTTCATATGACGCTGCTGAAAATGAGAAATTTGAATCTAGGATTGAAGTCTTGATGAAAGAAAAAGAATTTTTGATTGACGAAGTTAAGAGAGTTACTGCTAATTTCAAAATGATTAGTTTGGAGTTGGGAATTTCTAAAGAATATGAGAAGGAATTGGGTATGAAGAATGAATGTTTGCTTAAAGAGATCAAATTGCTGAATGAAGTTTTAGAAATTTCTAAACAAGATAAAAAGAATGTTGAAGCTGCAAAAGCTAAGATTTGTGAAGAAAGGGATGAGTTAGTGAAAGAAGTCAAGAAATGGAAGGATGAAACGGAGGATACTGTTTCTGATTTCACGAATTTGTTTGATAAATCAAAAGTCAAGCTTGACCTGCTTACAAAGAATGTTGAAGAATCAACAGCTAAGATTGAGGCATATCAAGTTGACATGGGAAAGTTGTTGGATGAGAAGCGGGAGTTGGTTCGTGTAAATAAAGTTCAAGCCGCGAATTTGGAGATTCAAAAGAGAAATGAAGATAAATTGAAGAAAGAATTGTTCGAAGGATTAGATAATCTTCGTCTACAAAAATTTGAAACTCACAAGGTTGCAAAGCGTTTGATTGCTAAAGAAAAAGAATTTGCTGAGGCTCAACAGAAAATTTCTGATCTGAAAATTCAAGTTCTTGATGCTAATCGATTGCTCAACAATGTTTCAAATTCTCAAGTGTTCACAAGCTTTTTAGCTAACGATGGAAATTTTGAGAAAATGTTTGATAAAACAGCATCACCCCCTGCTCATATCAAAGAAGCCTTCAAAGACGTGAAGGAACAAGTTGATGACTTTGATTATTCAAAGATTTCATCATCTACTGTTGAGGTTGAGAAGGTTGTGACAAAGAAGAAGAACAGAAAGAATAGGAAAAGGAAGGAAAAGAAATCCAAAGTTTCTCCTGGACCAAAGTTTGTATCTGGTTCATCTTCTGCTGATAATGAGAAGTCGGCTACTTCTAGTGACAAGATTCCGTCTCAACCTGAGTTTTATGAAACGATCTTTTATGATCAAAAGAATGTAACCGAAGTAAAAGCTGAATTTTCTCGATTAGCGAAGAATTGACATTGTTCATCTAAGGAGAAGATTTCTGGAAAGCATGAAGGATTGGGTTTTCATGGGATGAAAGACAAAGCTGAGAAGGTTCCAGCATCCTCATCTCAAGATTTGAAGAAATTAAAGATGAAACAAGTGAAGAAGGAAGTTTTTCAAGCTGATAAAATTCAACCCGAGCGGTTTTACAAACTCAAGGGTTCGGATCAATTATTTTCTGACAAAGAATTTCCACTTCATTGTGTTGATGCTCGGAAGATTGCTGAGGTCTTTGTGAAAGCTAACATTTCTTCTGAAAGTTCTCAGTCTCGAAGTCCTACATCCAAATGGGTACATGATCACAGGAATCAGGTATATGATTCTCATTCTGATCATGTTCGAGATATTCATGTGTGTAACTTGTCGCAGGTACATCAAAAGTGGGACAAATCAACACGAGTCTGTTATATTTGCCGCCGAACCGGGCATATGGCAAAAGATTGTCCACTACCTGCTGATCCACCCCAAAGATTTCACAAGAAATCTGTTTTTGGTAAACCTGCCAACACAAAGTTCTTCGATGAACAAGGCAGAGTTTTTGATGACGTTGAATCTACATTCTTTCATAAACAAAAATGTTTTGTTCCAATGTTTTCAAAGGTTCATAGTGTACGTTCATCATCATAGTCACCTGTGATTGTTTCATCAAAAACTGATTTACCAAAACCACAACAGCAATGGAAACCTAAAGTGGTGTCTAAGCAAAACAAGGACACTGGTCGACCAGAAGCGATTCGCTTCGGGTTATTTTTGGACTAATTAGTTTGACCAGTGTGCAGGTACTTCTAGAAGACCTATCGACGATTACAAAGTTGTTGATGGAGGAGTATTCTGCTTAATTTAAATTTCATGATAAATCTTTCTAACCTGCAAATTTTCTGAATTCTAAATCTGCAAACTATCCGTGTTGATTGATCACTTTTCTTTGCTTCCAAATTTTTCTTAAAAACCCAAAAATAGAGTCTTGTTTTTGTGGAAAATGAAAATCCAGAAATAGAGTTTTCATTTTAAGGGGGAGAATTGTAAGTAAGGGGGAGTAATTGAGAAAATGCATGTTATGGGGAGAAGGTGAATACATGCCAAATATATAATGAAGGAAGGTGAATACATGCAAAATATAAAAATATAAAATTGTGAGAAATTGATCATTGGGAAATGATGGTGAAATTGATCATTGGGAAATGATGGTACATTGGCTTATGTATCTGACTAATGGATAGAGTAAATGAAAGGGTCATAAGATAATTGTGTGATATGCTTGGTAGGCTCGGTAAATCAGAAAGTATTCAGATGTGATATACCCTAAATACTAAATGCTTGACCATGTGGATAACATCTTGATGCATATTTCATGACACAAAAGGAAAAATAAATGTGAAATTTAAAATGAGAAGTCACTGTGTATACATGTGTTCATTTTGCAAAGATTTAAACTTGTTTGATTTTCTTTATTTTGTCAAACAATCGGACTTTCTCTGCGTATCGAAAGATCGACCTGATCGTTGTTCGTTTGACGTTCTGCTTTATTTTCTTTGGTGTTTCGTATAACTCATCGAACTTTCTCTGCGTGTACGGAAGTACCGACCTGATTGTTGTTAGGTTATACAATTTCAACTTGTTTTATTTTCTTATTTTGTTAAATCCGAGGCCTTATCTGCGTATCGAAAGATCGACCTTAAGGTAGACGATTTAACGTTCTTATTTCTTTTTGCATGGAACACAATTGACTATATCATGAAATATATTATGCTATTGTGAAAAATCACAAGTGCTATCACACAAAAGGAAAAGGAAAGTAAAACTGAAAATGTCTGATAGTGTGGGATACACTGGTCAAAGCAAATCTAATCAATACCTTAACATATCCAAATATTATGAGTATGATTCTGCTTGAGTTTAAGTTGGACAAATTATACCAACAATCAGCATGACTTATGTGCTTCGATTAATTGAAATTAAAATGCAGTTCAGTGCGATATGTTCAATATGATCCCATATAGTGATCTTTCTCATACCAAAGATAGTGTTTGATTATGTATTGTGATTTCATTTCATTTCTGAAAAGAACAAAAAGATTTTCGGTGTGTTTTAGCATAAACTTTGAGAAATCAAAAAGATTTTGTTTCTGCTTTATTTTCGATCTGATCAACATGTGATACAAATCGAGTTTCAAAATCATATCTTGGAGTCTCGAAGAGATGTTTTGCGCCAAGATTATTTAAATGTTTGAGCAGGTTGCTATGTGCAAGATATCAGAACTTCAAGTCTTCTGAAGATGTTGATGAAAGACCAGAGATACACTAAAATGTCGTCAAGTATTCAAAATCAAGCTATGATCGAGTTGAGGAGGAGTTTGTTCGAAGATTCATTTCATTGGACGAACGGATTCTACACTTAAGGGGGAGCTTGATTGTAGATACAAAGTTGATGATGTTGAAGAGATACTGCACAAAAAATTTTTTCTCGTTTGAAAAAATGTTTTGTTACCACCTTTTCATCTATCTCCTTTGGCTTAGAAACGGAATCAGACTAGTCTTTACTAACAGCGGAAGCTCGTTTCTTTGCCAAAATAGGACATCTATTTCTGAGATGACCTTGTTGGTAACAATGATAACACCACCTACGATCAACAAAGACCCTATGAAGACTATTTCCTGAATTAGTCGAGGTGTTATCATCAGACTTTTGCTTAACAACTCTGCTTGGTGCTTTAGCATTAAATCTTTGAGATTTATGCTTTTGGAAGAGATTTTAACCTTAGGAGTAACATACCCAAATTGGTTATAAAAACCATAGTCATCAACTCCACATTGATCAGCATACCCTTTTGGTTTAATCCGTTGGGCTTTGTTTTGTTCAAATGTACCAAAATCCTCATAGAAAGTCATAATCATCACAAAAACCATAGGCTTTGTAATCAAAATCATTTGTTTTAACAGAAAACCGACCATCAGAGTTGTAAGAACTCTTCGGTGAGTATGTGGAAGTTTTTGTTTCGGAAACAGATTTCTGATCGTTTTGGAGTGTTTGACTTTTGAGTATCCTGATCATTTGGACTCGTTCTAAGTTTTAGCAACGATCCACGTTTCCCCACTACCATGATCAGACACACCATTCTCCTCGGAATCAACATAAAACACCATCGCAACCCGGTTTGGATCAACACAGCATAACGGAAACAACTCATCGGAAAAAATGTGGTAACTACCTTCCAGACAATACATGCTGATCTTCTGAGATGACTCACCAGGTTCCATTTTGCCTTTCAGTTTCTTATCATTTTTCTGACCAACCCGAGGTTTCTTTTGATTGACCTCGGATTTTTCAGAAACTGATCCAAAACCAACACCACTAAACTTGACAGACTTTGGAGGAGCAACCCGGAATTGCATTAACATCCGGTGTGGTTGTGTTGCTAGCTGTTACTAAACCTTTTTCATAAAAGAGATCTGAGCCTTTAGCAAAATTTTCTTTTTCAAAGGTTTTCATTTTCTTCCCAGTTTCTTTTACCTTAACGGCTTGCTCCAAAGGTGTCAATTTGACAGAACCTGTTGGTTTGTCATCAGTTGGTTTGTCACCTACAGAATCACTTGACTCGTTGGATTTGGGAGCATCCACATTTGTCTTAGACACATGTTTGATAGGCTTCTTTTTATAGGTGCCTTCCTGTTTGTCAGAATTTCCCACCAAGTTCTCAGTGAACTTTGAGTAATCAAACACAATCGATGGTTTTGGTTTCAGTGTCTGTCGGTTCCAAACCAGGCACAATCGGGGGTGGAACTGAATTGCACTTTCGAGTCTATGAACACCTCTTTTAGGGTTTCATCTTTGCAAAGAAAACTTGCAAAGGAAGCTGAGTTTTTAAAATTCTCAAGTTGTCTTTTAAGATCTAGAATTTCAATGTTCAATTTAGAAATCTTAGCATTAGCTTCTGCAAGCTTCTTTTCACAAAAGATGTAGTCTTCAGTTTTGTTGTTTAATTCAATTTTGGTGCTCAAAGTCGAAGCATGTTCGCTTTTCAGTTCAAGCCTTAACGGCCTCCCACCTTTGTTTATATATTTTTGTGTTCTCCTCTGCTAACATGTATTTATCATGATACATAACTTTCTCATCAGAAAGTTCTTTCAATTTATTAGCAGAGGTCATGCAATGTTCGCAAGGTTTAGAGTCAACCTGAATGTTAGCCATAAAGGCTTGCTGGCCTTCAGCAAAGAAGTCTTCACCTGGAAGTTCAGGATCATCTTCAAGTTTCACATCTCTTTCTTCAGTACACAGCAAGGCAGACTCATCAGGATAATCTGCTCCCCAGTCATAGCCTTCTCCAGTTTGAGAAACCAAAGCTTTAGAATCTTGATTCGAAGCATTTGCATTTGAACTTGATGGAGTAGAATTGCTTCCTGATGCTTTTGAACTCTGGGCTGCATACTTCTTAAAGTAGTCCACATTTAGGATGTAAAGTAGCTGTATTTACTAAAGTAAAAAAAAATTGGTCAATATATAAAGAAATAAATTGCAGTACTAAATTAAAAGGACTACCATTAAAGGGACCTGCTTATGAAAGTAAGATTGTACATATTTCTATTTAACTTATTCTATGAAAGTAAACTTTGAAAGTTTGAGTTTTTAACTTACCCTAAAGTTCAGACTATTACTTTCCTTAAACCTCATATCACAAAAATTTATTTCTTTCTCAAACATGGTTATTTTCAATGTAACTGTCCTAAGCAAGCAACATGAAACATTAACAACCTTAGACCCTTAATGTGGGACCGCTGCAACTTATTTATAAAAAGCTGGAAAATTAGGCCATTTTGATTTGTACCTTTAGTATAAACAGTGGATGAAAGAATTCATTAATCGAAACAAATAAACGTAATCAGTCGCGTACCAGTGGAGGGAAGATGAAAAAAACATGGATGCTGAATAACAATGGATTTTATCCTTCCACAACCACCACTGTGAAACAGCCTATGTACCTCCAAAACCACCAATTCAAATCAAACCATAAGAAAAAGACAGTAAGCAGTAAATGTTTTCCCAAAAAAAATGACAGATCCAAGCACAAATCACGAAATATTGAGTAATGAACCGACCTTAACTTTGCAAATTACCCTAGTATCCTCGACAACCTCCTTCTTTAGCTAGCATGAGCTCATGAGGCAACACTCAATCAAGTGTACGCAAAATGTCAACCGATAAACCTCTGATTCAAGTCCATCAAGAAACCAAAAGCAAAACCAAATCAGCAACTAATTTAACATAAATGGAGGGATTCAAGATAATATAAACAATAACATATGCATGAATGTTGACACCAAAAAGCCTTTAATTAAAAACCAAGTGAAATGTATACATGTATTTCAAAACTCCTAAATAGTTGAAATCTCACATGAAGGAAACAAATTTAAGAAGATGGAATCGAACCATATCTTTGACTATTCCCTTTTGTTGCTGTCGATTTTGAACCCATGATCCTACAAACATTCACATAAAGTCATAAAACTAACAACATGGAAGGAAATACTGAGAAACCACAACCATGAAAATAACTTCGGTGAAGAATCCTTCTTTGGACCTGCAATGAAGGATAAAAAATTATTAAAGCATAAAAAAACCCTACATAATCAGCAGCCCCAATTTCAAAGTGAAATTGAACGAATTTAAACCTGAGAATTTTGAAAACCCAACGTACAGAATTAGAACATAGATCAGAGTCGATGAAATAATGTATAGAATTAAAACATAGAAACAACCCAACAACGTTCTAACTTGGGGTTAGAACACCTAATAGAACAATTTAAACCCGAGAATTAAGATCAGGAAGAAGAAATTAGTCGGCTGAGTGGACTTACAATTGTTAGGGTTCAATCGAAGGGGGAAGAAGTGATATGATGAATCATCGTATTTTTCTTGTTCACTTCTCTACTTCTTGGATCGATCAGGTCTTCAACAAATTTAATAGATTTCTATGATGCTTTTTGAAACCCTAAAGGCTTGCCCGTAGAAGAGGATCAACAATCAAAAAAATAAAAATAAACTGAGTAAATGGATAGACAAAGACGGAGCTTGTGAAATGGGAAATACCTTGCAATTGCAGATGTGTATAGGAACGAATCGACTAAAGAAACCCCTAATCGCAGGCGAGGAGAAGATAACGGACGCATTTTGACATCAACAGGAGCAGATCTTCAAATAGAGAAAGGATTTGAATTGTGAGCGAAATTTGCTTTCAATCTAGATCTAGAGGTAGAAGGGGTTGTCTGCGAGATTAGATATAACTTCTGCAAAAAAAGCATCGGAGACGTACCTAGAAGAAGAAATCGGAGATGTCCCTGGTTCAAACATCGTTGTAAAAAACAAAAGCAAGTAAAAAATGCTCCCAAAATGGAGATTCATTGATTCTGCTCTCTTCTCCTCTGAAAAAGCAACTCACTCCCCCACTACCATCCACCGTTTGATGTCTGTATGACTAAAAATAGGTTTGAAAGAAGGATCAAGATGGGCTGCTCACAAAAGTAAATTGGGTTTCTATACCACCTATTTGAAAATGGTTGATGCAAGATGGTTTCTATGTGCTCTATACACTTGCACGGTATGCTTTAAATGTTTGTACAATCTTAAATTTCAACAATTCATATTTTCTCTTTCTAATATATATATTAATGTTTATAAATATATATAGGATGTGGTTCAAGAGAAAACCAAACTAAATCTAGAAAACCAAGAAAACTAATTACAACCAATCATAACATTTCTTGCTTTTTATATTTATTTAAAATAGAAAAGGTTAGTAATGTAATTTGACCACTACTCTAATTAATTAATAAATTAACTATTTAATACAAAACAGTTTCCTAATTTGTCTCATCTATCTCTCCTTTCTTTCCTACTCTATCTTATGTATTATTCAGGTATTACTTGTTTATCTTAAGGTTTCCTAATATGTATCTACTCATTGAAGTTATATGTTATCAGTTATTATCCGCCAAAAGCAACACAACAAATGAGTCTATATAAGGTTACATATACGTAACCACTTATAATAAGGTTTATAATCTGATTTTCATCAGGTTACTTCTATTACTATCTCGTTGTACCATGTATGTAATCATGTATCAAGTTTATCATCATGTTTATGTAAACATAACCACTCATTAGAGTTTATCATCAAGTTACACTTCATCTTACATATATGTAATCATAAGTTTTCGTTTAGAATAATAATTTATACCTTTGCAAACATGCTTACATATATGTAATCTTATCTTTTATGTAGATATTAGTATTTATAGCTTCTTAGTTATGATTAAATATATAATTACATGTATTGAACTTTGTTAATATATGTTTTTTTGTAAACTATATAATTGATTTTTACGTAACCACTTATAATATTACGTATATTTTATCAATTATTATCCGCCAAGAGCAATATAACAAATGAGTCCATCTAAGGTTACATAAACGTAACCACTTATAATATGGTTTATAATCTGATTTGTCATCAGGTTACTTCTTTTATTATCTCGTTGTACCATATATGTAATCATGTATCAAGTTTATCATCAGGTTTACGTAAACATAACCACTCATTAAAGATTATCATCAGGTTACAAATTATCTTACATATATGTAATCATAAGTTTTCGTTAACAATAATAATTTATAACTTTGCAAACATGATTACATTTATGTAATCTTATCTTTTATGTACAGATTATAATTTATATTAGTATTTATAGCTTCTTATTTATGATTAAATATTGATTACATGTATGTAACTTTGTTTATATATGTTGTTTTGTAAACTATATAATTGGTTTTTACCTATGTAATTACATATACATAATGCGGTTAGAGATGTGCTTACATACATGTAAGCAAATTTACATATGTCTGTTACGATTACTTGAATTTATTCTAAAAATGATGAAGATGAAGAAAAAAAATGAAGATGATTGAATTCTTTTAAAAACGTGTAATTTATGAGAGAGGAGAGAGAATGTAGGAAATTATTATGGAGTTTTTTAATTATGAAATTGTTATCCTTTTTACCAATTTTGCCCCTTACAATTTAATTGTAATTAATGTGAGATTTTTTTTCTTTTTTTGAAAATGACATATAATCTTCTCCATTCAATTTTTAATCAATGGCAATTAAGTGGTTTCCTTGGTTTTCTAGAATTGGGTGCTTTTCTCTAGAATCCTCCCCTATATATATATATATATATATATAGGGGATGGATATAATGAAAACCTCTCCGAGTTTGGAAAACAGTGAAAACCAAGCTAAAAAATTCGTTTTTTGTTCCGATTTTTTTATGATGACTCTTTAAGTTAAAAAAATCTCCTTTATGCAAAAAAGTTAAAAAAATCTCCTTTATGCAAAAAAGTAAAAAAAAACGCCTAGTAATTGTTTTTAAAAAAAAATTTATAAACGATGTTACATATGTAACATTACCCTGTTACATGTGTAACAGCGGTTATAAACTATTTTTTTTTAAATTACTAGGCGTTTTTTTTACTTTTTTGCATAAAGGAGGGTTTTTAAACTTAGAGAGTCACCATAAAAAAATCGGAACAAAAAACTTATTTTTTAGCTTGGTTTTAACGGTTTTTCAAACTCAAAGAGGTTTTTATTTTATTCTTCCTCTCTCTCTCTCTCTAAATGGTCAAATATTCATTTCATTTGGCTTATAAAAATCAGTGACCTAATATAAATCCCTAAGTTTCCTAATTGACGTTTATTCGATAGACGTAATTATCCTTACTAGACATAATTAGGGTTTCTCCTTAAGTGTATAAATAGAGATAATAGGCAGAGAGTTAACACCTTAATCTCTTTCTCTCTCTCCAATGTTGAGACTCTCTCTCTCCGCCTCTCTACAATTCGTGGGTCTCCTCACTTTAGCCATCCAAACCGTACACCGTAAACGGGAACCCGATCAGCATACCAGATGGATTCTCCAAGAAGCTCTCACGCTAACGATCTACAACAGATAATCTTTTATATTATTATCTGTTTATCATGTATTACGATTCATGATTCGTTCAACAAAGCCTAAAAGCACAAGGTATAGAATAGATTTTTTCCGTCTCGATCCGTGTTTTGGGCTTCACATTCGTTAATCTCGATTGATATACACTTCTCCTCTCATGCATCTCGATCTCCAACATGTCATTTTTCTAATATCTTGTAGTGTTCATGATTATAAATTAAAAAAAAAAAATTTGATGACCAAAAAATTCTGAAATGAAGCTAGTAACACATACATCAATAGAGAAATATTGGTTCTTAAAACACATTATTAGACGCTACAATCTTATTCCAATAGAAGGTACAATACCTCACAAAGCCCTTGAAACTTGGAGGAACAATAACAGAACACATCAAGGAAACCCTAAGCTTACTACAAAAACATCTAGAAAACATTTACATCAACAGACAGTAAGACAGACAAGACATACTGTCAGCCCACATGAAAAACAAATGGCCACGTTTGGTTTTGAATACTAAACAATAACTGATGAATTTGAGTTACACTATGATGATGTTTTTGTCTTGAACTTTCTCTGTGCTTTCAAGTCTATAATAATGACTGTTATGTTATCTTTACTTCCCTTTTGAAGAGCACGGTTCGAGAGGCTTTCTGCAGCCGCTTGGGCTGCGGGATCAATCCCTTGACCTCGTTCTTGTGGAAGATTGCTTGAACCATTTTTCTTGTGCCATAAGAGTATTCTTTTCCTAGCAATTTCACACGCTTCCTCGTTGCTCATTACATCCCATAAACCATCGCTTGCTAGAATTAGGCATTCGTCTTCTTTGGCTCGGGGAATAAATGTTACTTCTGGATCGGGGATGATCCATGGTTTCAAATATCTATCACCTGCATCCCACGATGATTCCCGTTTTGTAGGAACTAATAGTATTAGTAGCTGAATTTCCTTTTTTGGAAAGTTTCAAGACAATACTATTTATATGTAGAGGTTGCAATTACAATATTTTACTTACAAAACGGGTCGTTGATTTGGGTCATGGTCTTTTGAAATGGGTTAAGGACAAATTTTGGGCTAAAAACAAAGTATTTTTGTGTGCATGCATCCTTAATAACTTTATTAAGATTTTTAGTATGATATTGTAATGATATAGTTTTTGTGAGTCATGTTTAATCCAGTAGTTGACTTGTTATGGATGGACAAAATAGGATTAAGAATGGGTTATGTCTTATTTCTAATAGACATGGGTCAAATGTTGGCCAAAGTGTCTGATTCCGTATAACTTCCTAAATCGATCTATTTAAAATTTGCTTTTTTATTGAACTTATTTAGGTGTTGTATATCATATTAAATGCATTAGGCTTGTAGAATCTATTTGAAATTGGACCAAAAAGGATCCAGTTGAGCTACAAAGGAACCATGTTAAAAGTAACCTAAAGTGTATTTTTAACTTCGTATAACTTTATTTAGGAAGTAACAATATTATTTTAAAGTTATAGTTTTTGTACATTATATGTATTAACTTTCTAATATATATCAAAAATAAAAATTGACAGAAAGGGGTTTGAGTGTCAACCCAACCAGTTTTGACCATCTATAACACGAACCCGTTTAACCGCCCAGCCCACCTATTTGCCACCTCTACTTGCATGGCTACCATTATCATTAAGGTCCATAAATTTGTTTCTAGTAGCTACTCATAGTACAAAAGTATTTTAGACTTTTGGTTAAAAGTCAAACACTACTCTAAGAACATAACAAACACGTACCGATAGATCTTGACATTGCAAGAACACCAAAAACACGATGTCCGTTCCATTGTATGACCTTGCCTCCAGCCGCTTCAATCCTTGCATATTCATCCTCCCGATTTGGCTATTTTAGTGTAAAACAACACAATGATTAGTAGGAGATCAGCATATATGTAGTATAAAGATTAGAAAAATAAGTTTGATGATTTTCATGATAATCCGTAACAATGGCTGGCTATTCCGAGTATATATGTATGTATGTATACATGTATAACTAAATTCATAGAAGTCTAAAAACAGTCCTCTATTATAAGTTTTCTTCATAAAAGGGTGTTTGGATGAGCTTTCTCAATGTGATTACATGGTATAATAATTAGAATTAAATATACAATTGTAAATGAACATGTTTGGATGTGTTTTTGATGTTTGAAGTTGTAATAATCATATAATCAGACGCTTCTTGAGTATCTTGCAAATCTGATTCAAGATATAACAGATTAAAATATTAAGAAAAACTTTCCCACTAATAAACAATCAGAAACGGAACATTTCATCCAAAGTAACACAACAAAATTCTAAAACTTGAGTAATTGGACATAAGTAGAGATGTTTTTATCTTACTTTATGATCTACCGAGAGTGCCATGGCTTCCTTCCCTCTGCATAAAACCGCCCTTGAATCACCACAATTTGATACCACAATATGTGAAGAACATATTAATGCAACTACAGCAGTGGAGCCAACAGTTTCAGGAGCAACCGTTTCATGATTCCCTTGTTTTCCTCCAATTTCCTCATCAACCTTAAGGAAACAGTTAGCGAATGCTTTTCTCCACATTTCTTGACAGTTATTATCGTTACTAACACTACTTTCATTGCCACCCCAACTTTCCATGAGAGGCTCAAGTTCCTCTTGTAAAGCAGTATGAAGACGCGTACTACAATAATTTGCAACCTGATCATAAGATTCAAAGTATTATACACATGAAAATGAAGATTTATTTGAGTAAATTCATGAGAAAATATCATCATATGTCCTAGACCCCACTTCCTATTTAGTTTGTTTGTTTGTTTTGGATGGAAATATCTATTTAGAGCAAAAAAGATGTGATTTGACTTTTTAAAGTCCTGCAAATAACGTCTTCTGAATCAAAATGTTGATGGTCATACATACTCTTACATATCATGTGTTTAGTTGTAATATACTTTAATCCGTTCGGCCTTGCCACCGAATTTCATTCAAACACATGAAAACATATGTATCAGTTTTAAATGTGAATCGTAATCAATTTGACTTTGAAAAGTCAAACTGTACCATTCACTTCAACTGCCTTGGAAAGAGTTAAGATACCTGAGCACCACCATGCCCGTCATAGACCCCGAAGAAATGGGTGGTCAGATGGCTCAGAGTTTTGTTCAACCGGTCACCATGGCCACCGGTTAGCATTTGAATAGGAACCTTCAAGAATCTAGGAACAGTTGCAACCGCATCTTCCATCTCGGGTCTCCTTCCACAGATGGAAGTGAATCCCCACAAAGGCACACAATCCACTTCAAAAACACTACGCGCTACCGTGCCAGTCCCAGTCCCAGCCACAGTCGAGACATTCTCCGAAATTACGATTTTACCCTCAACTGCACAAATGCTATTTTCACCAGACTCAAAAGCTATCAAATCTTCTCCACACAAACTAACTGAATCACTCACTACTGAGCCATCAAAGATTCTGTCAGTCTCTAATGACATTATGTCATCTTCACTTTCTTGATATCCATCATCTTGAGAATGATTACAGTCATGATTCTGAACAGGATCTTGAATCAAATTAGTTTTTTCTGCCATAATTTGTTGTATCCCGGTGATTACAACAAGGGTTTCCTCCAAAATCAGGGTTTTACAGACCAAATTACCTACATCTAATGGCACTATCACCGCCTGAAGCATCTCCTCCATCAAAATCACTTTCTTGATTGAAATTAGATTTACAGACCACCCCCTCAAAAGTCACACAAACTGTCATTGTTTGACTAATTCATCTCCTTATTGCACATTAAAGAAGCATGTAAGTCCATGCCTGTGAATCAAATCAAATCAAATCAAATCAAACTAAATCAACTTGATCCAATCATAACAAAAATAAAAAACAGAAAACTTGGGGAGGGAGGTAGATCTAATAAACAAATAAGAATCCAATCATCTAAAAATGGTCCTAAAAAGATATTATTTTTTGTGTTGCGGGAGGGAATCTTTAACAAGTTCAAGACAACCCCACAAATTTCAACAATCTTTGCAACTCTAGATGCAAGAAAGCTTGAAAGAAAGTTTAAAAAGTGTGAGTAATCACAGGGAAACCCAAAAAAGATGGAACCTTTTTTGTTCATAAACTTTTGGAGTTCCCTGGATCTGAGGCAACAAATGTCAACCTCATATCATCAAAGATCAAACATGTGAAAGTTTTACAAGTTTCTTTCTGTCTTACCTAATCTTTACTTATATAATCAATCCTGGAGACTTGTTCTTGATGGCGTTCAGCACAACTATCATTCTCTTGTTTTCACACTTCCCACAAGTTTTTTTCTTTCAGAAACCATAAAACTGAATTTTTAGGGTTAAATGTGATATTGAATCTTTAGGGCTAAATGTGATTACCCATTTCTTGATTGTTGGGGAAGAACCAGAACTGAGTGAGAGCAGGTGATGGAGAGGTTGAGAGAGTGAAAAATATATTTTTGTTTTTTTGTTTTTGATGGAGAAGAAGAAATTGAGTAGACAAAAAAACTTAGAAAAGCATAACAAGTCATCTCCACACATTTAATTGTCATCTCCTTTATATATTTTTGTCTTTTGTATTGACCAATAGAAGGCCTCCATGTTTCCTACAAAGCATCATACAGTGTTAAGTCCAGTCTATTTCTTAATTATATTTTCTTTAATTGTCAAAAATGATCGAGATTCTAGGTTTAAAGTTTTGGCTTTTCTTTAATTTATATTATCTTAAATATAGATATTTTTATTATAAAATTTATAAGCAATTATATTCTACTACAAAATTAGGTCCGCACTTCGCCACGTGTTTTACTTCATACAAGATGGTGATCCTTTGTGTTTCGTAGCGGATCATTCATTTACCCGTCAGTTTAAGTAAAAACGTTTTAAAGTATTAAATCGTTTAGAAATTAGCAATTCCATGTAAATAGAAGCTTTGACCATTTTAAAATATAAAACTCTTTAAAATATAGCAATATATAAAACAAAGTATAAAACGTAAAAGTGTAAAAGTTTTGTTACCAAAGTAAGAAACCACAAAAGTTAATAAAAACAAAGTAGAAAACTTCATGGGTAAAAAAACATAAATGTATAAAACATTGGTGGCCAGAGTAGGAAACACAAAAAAAAATGAAAGTATAAAAGTTAAGGGATATAAAACGTAAAAGTCTAAAAGTTTTGTTGTCAAAGTATAAAACTAAAAAGAAAGTCGTGGCCAAAGTTGAAAATATATAAATATACTAAAAACAATAGTATAAAAGTTAAGGTGTATAAAACGTAAATGTCTAAACGTTTCGTGGTCAAAAGTAGTGGCCAAATCTAAAAGTTTTGTGGTTAAAGTATAAAAGTAAAAAAAAGTCGTGACCAAAGTTGAAAACTCTAATTAAAAGTATACTAAAAAACGAAAGTAGATAAAGGGCATAAAACATAAATGTCTAAAAGTTTCGTGGTCATAATATAAATAAAACTAAAAACAAACGTGGTGGCATAATCTAAAAGTTTTATTGTCAAAGTATAAAACTAAAAAGAAAAGTCGTGGCTAAAATTGAAAGCCCTAGAAGTATACTAAAAATCGACAATAGAAAAGTTAAGAGTATAAAACTTAAATGTTTAAAAGTTTCATGATCAAAATACAAAACAAAAAAAATATATGACCAAAGTTTAAAACTATAAAACTATATTGTTCCTATTCAATTTAAATTGTTATATAAATCTTCCTATCTTCCTTCTTCCTATTATAATAAAGAAAAATTCTTATGAGATCCTTCTGCCACGTACTCATGTCTATAAGCTGCCACGTGTATCTCTCATTGAGCAAGACATACTCTCCTTCGGTGTTAGGGTTTTCTAACAAATCACGAATTTCCTATGAATTATTTTCAGTTTCATAATTAAATTCGCACTACTTGAGGGAGTTCAACCAAATCGCCTCTCTCTCCGCCGATATTCCATTCCAAACTCAATGAGAGATTATTTTGTTCATTTATCATTTCGATTGTTGTAGCTTTGATAAACCTAAATTTGCTTTCATTCTTTTATAGCATGCCATCATTTCTTCTCCCTGCCTCCCTTAATCGAATTTATTAAACCCTCGACTCATCTGGATTGAATATAGCATGTTAGTTTTTCTTCTGATTTAATACATTTTGATTCAATCTATCCCAATTAAAGATTTCAAGGTTCTGATTTCAAGCGATTTCGGGTTAATCCATCCACTGAATTGAAGATTTCACAGTTTATGGGGGAGGAAACGAGGGTTTCATATTGAGAAGGTTAGAATGGGCAATCGACAATCCTTCCTCTTCTTCAACGTTGCTTATTTCACGCCTTGCTCTTCTTAATCCCTAGGACACCATCGCAACAACATATTTCTTCACTATATGAGGTGATTGCTTCCTGTTCTCATGATTGGTTTAGGTTTACTTTGATTTCCTGGTTTAGTCTTAAATTGGGTTTTTGAATGTCGTAATTTTGATGTTTCTTTGTTCTTTTTTTAATGAATTATAGTTTAAGTTCGGCATCATTATAGTTTGATGGTTCTTGATTTCTTGGTTTGGGTTTCTCAAAGTGGGTATGGTTTGATTCTTGTACACCTGCTTTTTTTTACATTTAATATTGAATTGGTTCTAGTATGTTTAAGTGATTCTAAATCAAATTAGAGTTATTCTATTAGTGATTGGTGGTTGTTATAGGATTTATATGTATCTCAGAATGCATGGAGTTTTAGAGATGATGTGAAATAACCAAAAACTGATATTGTGAAATTGGATACTACTGCAGCTGAATATGAAATCACAAAATGTTGATGGATACTCTAAGTAAGATCAATGTATAGTATGGTTATCTTACATTTACCTTAGATAGTATGTTGTTGCACGTATATATGTACCTCGGCATCTTTCATCTTACTATATAACACATAATAATGTTTTTATGCCGTGGGTATTCATTATTTCGCAACCCGTGTCAATTTGTATCATTGAGTACTTAACCTATTGTACCATTCTTAAACAGAAAAGTCAAGCGTTAAACATAGTCAAAAGCATTGCTTATAGAATCTTTCTAATTGTTATATAATGGTTATGAAAATTTTAAACCTTAGTACATCCATTCTTTTTATAGCATTTTGTGTTAATTTTATGGTAGTTCTTGTATTAGATGTTCTATTTTAATTTTTTAATCAAAATGGGGCTATATATATATATATATATATATATATATATATATATATATATATATATATATATAGGGGAGGGTTAAAATAGAAACCCTCTTGAGTGAGGGAAACCAAAGAACCCCAAATGAAAGGCTCTTCTTGCTCCACATCAGCATTTTCTACCTTTTTTGTCTTATACCAAAGAAGGGTATAATAGTCAATGTACCATCTTTTTGTCTTATACAATACATGATTTCACCCTCAAGAAAGTCTTTTCTCTCCCCCTCTATCCTCTCTCCTCTTGTACTTTGGAATGGCTCACTGCAGGTCACCCATCTTCATCCTAGCTCCTTACTCATGCTCTAAATTCAGGTAATTGATCTGCCTACACACATACATATTTGGTACAATACAATATTTGCGTTAGTGGCCAGCTACGATTATGTTTCTAGCTTATTTATGATTACTTCAAAAAATTATATAAAGGATATTCAACTTTGACACAACAATACTTTAAGATTAAGTTTCCACTGTGCATTATTCGTATCTACATGTGCATTACAAAACTTTAAGATTTAGTTTACTCACAAATATGCTTTTAAAAACATACAAATAGAATATATGTAAACTTTCTTATAATAAATTATTGTTTTATTAGAGACGTTTGCTATAACATTACGTAAAAAAAAAATTTTAAAAATATGTAATAACCTGATATGACATGAACCGGAAGCTAGAGTGAATAGGGCAACCCATCACCCATGACCCAATCAACTACATACATCTACATCTTTTGTTTAACGGTTTACTCCACGTCGATGTTGCTGCATATTCTCTTGTTTACTCCATGATTTTCATATCATCCTTATTTTTTGTTTTACACTTTTAGCAATTTTGTTATTTAAGTAGGAGTCGTATGAATAAAATAGACACGAGAAAATTATGTAGAAGTTAGTTTCCTTTATCTTGTTTTTTTTAGCCCAATTCATTCTTCTACGGATTATAATTTTCGATCCCTCCTTCCCGCAATGCTTTCCCTTTCACCGATGACGAGCTGACAATCGACGAGTTGTCCGTTCAAATCCAACAACTCAATCAAATATTCAGACCTATATGAAAATAAAAAGAATAGTCTACAGGAGGCTTTATCCTATATACACACACATATTTTTCGTTCTTTTTGGCTTAAGTTAATTAGTTTTAGCTCTTACCCAACCTTTCTGTTTTTCCATATGATGTAGGAAGTGTATTTCATGCAACTCGTCAGCCCAACCAACCTGACTTGCTTCTAAAAGTTGGTTAGTTTTAGCTCTTACCCAACCTTTCTGTTTTTCCATCTCTTGTTTTGTTCGTTTCTAGGCCTTGGCGTGTTGGGCAAGATGTTAAGTTCGGAAAGAACACACCTTGTATGTATAGAATAATTAGCAATCAGCTTTCACTCAGAAAGGCAATTTTCGTGTATCGATACTTTACTTATAAGAATGGCAATTGTAAACATACCTTCTCACAGTTGCTATATAGATCTTAATACTCTAAATTGTTGCAATCTGCCATCACCATGCTCTTAGTATTTGATCACGTTTAAACCTGAACATCTAAGTCATAGAGATCACAAACAAACATCTAAACCAAAGAAGAAATGTCCTAAATAAGCCGCAAATTAGGGCAAAACGAATTGAACTTGTACGTGTACCAAGCTATGAAAACAACAATTTGAATTCTCACACTACATCACTTGAATAATGCGAGTAAATCGAGAAAATAAAAAGTGTGAATCATAATTTATAAATAAAACAGAAAGCCATAGGATTTGTAAATGGCGACTTTATATTATTACAATCATATGATTTTTTAAAACCTATTAATAAACACTATTACAACTTCATTAATCTGTGTAGAGTTCACATGTTTTATTTTCTCATTTGGTGTTCAACATAATTATAACATAAACTATATTTAAAACAGACTACACCAAATTTAAATTTAATGGAACTCTACACATGCTACACCAAGTTGAACATCCAACTTACGAATTCAAATCCAAAAATAAAACAGAAGACACACCTTCACATCAGTTACACAAAGCAACATGTTTCAACCTGAAAAGATACTAAACATATGGCTAAGAGTTACATTCTTATATATACAAAAAACCAACACATGATAGAACCAAAAATTAAGAACCACTGCAAGTTGAATCATGTCTGCACACAGAAGAACATAAATCAAAATAATAACGCAACGGGGGATCTCTTCTAAATCATAGGATCCACAGGGGTTTTACCTACTAACAAAGAAACTAAAAGCAGCACCATAAACAAACAAAGTAATGAAAAGAAAGATACCTGTGAACATCACTATGTAGACTATACCTTATGAGGGCAACCAAGAGCCCTAAAACTAAAAGCCCCAAACCTGCAATTGCTGAAAGCATAAAAAATGAAATCGACTGAACATATTATGAGCATTAAATTAAGATACAACCGACCTTCGTACAACCTTGACGACGGCGCTTCGACGGTCATCGAAGAATCATAAACAACACCGCCGGCCACCATCGATCTGCGAGAGAGAAGAAGTATGAGCCTTGAACATTCGCATACAGTCTCCGACTACCGCCAAACACCGGTGATAACTGCACAACAATGATAACAAATTCGGTGCAACGATCCTCATTGTCTGCCGCCGTCTCGGGGCACAACCACTGTCATCGCTCCTCACCAAAGATGGTCGTCGTCGTCTTCTTCAGAGCCTCTCCATCGCTGAATCTCCTCCCTCTTTTCTTTATAGAGAGGGTAGGTTAGTACCCGTCTGGATTTGAGAGAGTGGGTGAGACAGGGTAGTGGGTACATAAGAGATAAGAGAGAGATGGTTAGGGTAGGTTAGTACCCGTCTGGATTTGAGAGAGTGGGTGCGACAGGGTAGTGGGTACATAAGAGATAAGAGAGAGATGGTTTCAACCACAAAACTCATGCAAGCATATGTTGTACCTCCCAAAAGTATTTGGTTTGTAACCCAAGCTTTAGCAATTGTACTCTATGTTTTAAAAGTGGTACTATGGGTTGTGTTTTGTATATATAGGGTAATTAATAATTTCTCTCACTTTTTTTTGAACAGCTACTTCAATGAAAAAAAAACCCCTAGCGGGAAGCTAGAAAAGGGGTAACAAACATACAACAAAAGAGGGGGGACTTACATCATAAAATTATCCCACATATCCCAACTCAAACTACCCCACTTACCCTTATTTCTCTCACTTACTTTATTAATATTTCAATACATTTGTTTTTTCGTTTTTATAATTTAATAAAAATCTGTAGAGATTTGTTTTTACTTTTACTTTTTTCTCTACTATTTTTTAATTTTCTTTTTCGGTATTTTAATCATCAGATATGAAATGTTACATACGTAACTTTTCTGGGTCTGGTGTAAACAAGAAATTGACAAAATATAGAATGTTACATACGTAACTTTTATGGGTCTGGTGTAAACAAGACATTGACAAAATATATTTGATTAATTTATAAGAAAACATTACAATCAACACTAAATTTAACAAAAATGTTTCATACGAATTATAATTTTAAAAAATATAACAACCTAACAAAAAACATATAAAAGCTATTTACGCTTCCATTCTTGGTAATCATTTTCATCTTTGATGCACAAATCCATTCACCTACGAAGAAAAATAAATTCATCACTTCATATATGTAAAATGTTACACATGTTATATTGACAAAAATCAAGAAACAAGTTTATGTAAGCTATTAATGTAACAACTCTTAACATATGTAATGTTACAAATGTTATATAGCAAAATAGAGAAGCAAGTTTATTTGACGCTCGAATGTAACAATTTGAAATATATGTAACGTTACATGTGTTATATAGACAAAAATCAGAAAACAAGTTTATTTGAGTTACGCATGTAAAAACTTGTAACATATGTAACAACTTGTTTCATCTGTAACGTTACACATGTTATATAGTCAAAATCAGGAAAACAAGTTTATTTGGGTTACGCATGTAAAAACTTGTAACATATGTAACAACTTGTTTCATATGTAACGTTATACTTGTTATATACAAAAAAAAAGAAGCAAGTTTATTTGAGCCTCAAATGTAACAGTTTATAACATATCTAACGTTACATGAGTTACATATACAAAAAACAAGAAACAAGTTTATTTGAGCTACGCATGTAATATTTTGTAACATATGTAACATTATATTTGTTATACATACAAAAATCAAGAAATAAATATATATTTGAGCTACGCATGTAACAAATTATAACATATGTAACAATACATGTGTTATATAGATAAAAATCATGAAATAAGTTTATTTGAGATATGCATGTAACAAGTTGTAACATATATAACTTTACACATGTAATATAGACAAAAATCAAGAAGCAAGTTTATTTGAGACACACATGTAACAACTTGTATATAGACAAATCTAAAAAGACATAAAACAAGTTACATTTGTAACGATAGACAGGTTACATATGTAACATCAAACATCTTACATATGTAATAGCAAACAGGTTACATACGCATGTAACAACTTGTAACGTATGTAACATTATATTTGTTATACAGACAAATATCAAAGAAATGAATATATTTGGGCTACATATGTAACAATACATGTGTAAAAAAATAAGAATGACATGCCGTGTATTGTGAGATATTCATAGTTTAAACAATAAATGAATCACAAGCCTCATTTCCTCTCTCTTTCCTTAATTGACAATATAACCATATTCATATCAGCATATACATGTATATATATATATATATATATCATAGAGAGTGAGAATTAAACAATCAAACCTGCAGGTTTTTAAAGAGATCAATTGAAAGAAGATATTGGTTTTAACAATGAAACACCAAAACTCATCAAGAAAATCAATGAGCAAAATCTTGAATTTCCTCCCAAGAGCAACATCAGCCGTTACATTCCAAAGCCCTCCACCTTACAACCCGAATAAAGACAAGAAACCATCGGAAAAACCCCACAAATCCAATATCGGAATTGGATTCTCCGGTCCCATCATCAACTCGGAAACTCGCCAGAAAATCAAGAACCATGACGACAACCACCATCTAAACCCTAGCCGCCGCTAAGAAGGAGAGAGAGGTACCGTCGCTTGTGGGTGTTCTCGAGTGGGGCGATGGCAGTGGTGGTGGGTTTACAAGATTGGTGGTGGTGATGCACGGACAGCGACGAGGCGGAGCACAGCGGATGGAGATGGTGGCGAAAGATGAGATCTAAGAATGAGAAAGTTTGAATGGAGATGAAAGTGGAGATCTAAGAATGAGAAAGTTTGAATGGAGATGAGATCTGGAAAAAAATGGAGATTTAAGAAATGAAGAAAGCTTGAATAAGGAGATGGAGAAGTGATTGGAAGTGATGGGAGAGGGTAAGTAAAAGTACATTCAGGGATTAGGAACACAAAAATACTATGCCCATACTACCCTTTTAGCATATATGTCAAATGTTTTATTAATTAATGTTGGTCCGAAATCAACAACTAATCACGATATTTTAATCACAAACGAGTGCGGAATCCTCGTTTATGATTGATTCAAGATAGAGAAGAGAAGAAACACGAAGAATACGATGATTAAACGTTAAAAACTTGATCTTTTCACACAAGAAAACTTGTCGGGTACAAAACAGAAAATCGTAAACTCTCTTGGCTGCTCCTCTAAGAATCGTAAACCAGCCCTTAGAATCGTAAACTAGCAAGCCCCCAAATGAGGAGGTCTAGTGGGGTTTATATAGGCACCCCAATGGGTTTACTATTGGGCCTCTTGAGTCATAAACCCAATAGTAAACTCAAGCCCAACCATAAACTAGCCTACATACAATAACCAAACTAGTCTACTAAACTAATGAAACCCTCTAAGCCCAGCCCAACATATTTAATATTACAAGCCTCATAATCTAGCCTCTACAATCTTCCCCTAGGCTTGTGATATTAAATGTCTTCAATCTCTGAAATTCTTCTTCTTGACTGGATGGCATAGATGTTGATGAAGATTCTTTCCGCAGAAATCTTCAATGGGTTTCATGACGGGCATTTGGGACTTTCTCTTGATCAGCATCAGCTCAAACTTCTTGAAATGAACAAGTTAATGAGATGGAGGATTCTCATTGACTTGCTTCTCATGAAGGAATTGGTTCTTGCTGAATCTTCGGTAACTGTCTTGAATCTTCATAAATTAGAGGGTTGAAATTTTGAAAGCCCCTAACTTTGAAGAATTTGATTGTTGAACTTGGCTCTTCACGATCTCTGACTGCTCTCTGCGTCACTTTCTTCAACGAGACTTGAAGTCTTCTGCTTCCCCTAAGCTTGTGAACATCTTTTTTGATAATCTTTTAGAAGCTTGTAAAGAAACCAACAACTTCCCCTGAACACTTGCTTATTCAGATGGTAGTCTTGTCCGGCTGGTTCTTTAACTTTCAGCAGCAGCAACATCTTTCTATCATCAACTTGTCTGACATACATTTGAAAAAAATAAATACTCCACCAGACATTTGATGACTGGTCTTTGGGTTAGAGGGTAATTATCATCTGTTCAGTTGATTCAAATTAACAATATATTAACCAAAAACCCTAATATAGATTACGGGTTTTCTATAAAACTTCCCCTGAACCCAAGACCTCTAAAGACTTCCCCTTAGCTGATAACTTCCCCTCAGCTAAGGACTTCCCCTGAGATAATACATATTATCTTCGAGTTCCCTTCAGATACTATGTATTATGGAAGTCTTTTCGGATAATACTTATTATCCTCCCTCCTTCCCCTAAAAATTTGTCAAGATCTGACGGAGGAAGTCTTTTCCATTAGATAATAAGTATCATCCTCGAGTTCCCTTCGGATAATACTTATTATCCCATACTCCTTCCCCTAAAAATTTGGCAAGATCTGTCGGGGGCATATTGTCATGCATTAAAACCCATGAAAAACACATTTTGACTTCTCAAATCAACCTGGCCAAGACGAAAACACACAAAAAAGAACTTAACGACTCACACACAAAAGATATAAACTAAACAAATACTTACCAAACCAAACATGAGAAAGTTTACAAGGGATCAAACCGTATGAATCTGACTGAGGAACCCTTTTCAGCTTTAGTTACTCGACTAGTCCAGGTGATTGCCAGTATGTTTGTCCGCTTTAAACTCAAACCCGTTCAATCCCAACCGAATGCGTCATGCTTAATATAGTACAATATTACCTTCATGTTTAATTGTCCCCACACCCAAGCGTACACAGCAAAACCTACCCAACCTCAGAGTTTATTGAGGATTCACAAACCCCCAGCTTGAGGAACCATGCAACACCGTTATGACTACCACTTATGTCATTAACCATCAGTTGGTGATCAGGTCGGCCGCTAAGCACGCAAAGAAGACCAACTGAGTGATTATTTATTCTCTTTTCACTACTACAAAAAAGGGCTTTCTTGACGCTTTTTGCGCGTCAAGAAAGGGCCCAGATGACGCGCAAAAAAGCGTCAAGGAAGGTGGGGTCAAGAATCTTCTTGACGCGCAAAATGCGCGTCATCCCGTTCTTGACGCGCGAACGATGATGCTCCATTTATGACACTCAATGCGCGTCATAAAATGCGTGTCAAGGAAGCCACCGTCATAAATCTGCTTATGACACGCATTTTTGCGCGTCATGGATTTATAAAAAAATAAAAAAAAAATATTTTAATAGAATCACTAATTTCTATATTAAATGACAATTAACCTAATAATACAAAATAAAAATACAAATAAAGCAAAATAATGCATTTCATATATATAGCAAACATTACAAAGTTAAAATAGTTTACAAATGTGTCCGGTATGCTAACAATAAACATATAATAATAAATCTAACACCATATCATTTTCCTTAGCATTCTTACAACATTTTATGTTGACCGCATCTTTAAAGTCTTCAGTCTAGTCTCTAATCTTTGTCATTCCTTAGCATCCATTGGTGCGTTTCGACTCGTTGAGCTTGTTTTGGTCATATCTTGGTCACACGAACTCGGATTGGGATGATTCAAAAAGCCACGAACTCGTATCCATGTCCTTTACCATATCATCCAGCTAAATCAGTCGAAATAAGCTGCTACAGTTTCCAGTAATTGCAGCTGTAACCTGACATGTGTGTTTTGACCCGTTAAGCTTGTTTTGGTCATATCTTGGTCACACGAACTCGGATTGGGGTGATTCAAAAGCCCATAAATCCGTATTAAAGTCCATCATATTGTTCAACAGTAGTCCCTGTTAGATACAGAGGTGAAATACAGCAGGTAGCAGAGAACATGCATATAAAATTGACTATATAGTTACAAACAAAGCAGGTTGGCAGCATGTAAATATTTTTCTTATCTAGCATAGCAAAACAAACCGTTATGCAATAGTGGCAAGGATGTTCAACTTCTATACCAGTCGCCACAGCTATTAGATACCGGATTATTGCATTAAAACAGCTTCTCCTTCAGCCTACTTCAACTTGATCTCCATTCAAATATTAAGAAAATAAGCAACAAATAATAAGTCTAGCTAACACAATATATCGTATCTTTCTCATACCGACTCCAATTGAGGTGATTCAAAAGGCCACAGACTCGTCTCCATGTACTTTACCATATGATCAATCTAAATTGGTCAAAATTAGCTGCTACAATTGCCATAAATTCCATAAATCGCAGTTGTAACCTGATGGATGATTTTTGACCCGTTAAGCTTGCTTTGGTCATATCTTGGTCATACGAACTCGGATTTGGGTGATTCAAAAGCCCACAGATCCGTATTAAAGTCTATCATCAGTTGGTTTAGTTGACTCAAAACAATCTAATAAATCAAGGATCTACTAACCTGAATGGCTGCTGGTCAGCAACAGTTAACTCAGCAAATTAATTATCCCTGAAATTGCACTTAGAATTAATAGATGTAGCACACAAACCTTTAAGAAAATAAAATTTGCATACACCAGTAGTTGTACCCTTCTTTTGTTACCCATATTAATGGTTTTAACGGGCCAAAAAAACTGCATGATATTTATAGGAAAAAAAAACAAAAAGACAAACAAACAAATTTTGTGTTAAGTACGATTGTCACCTAAAATAAAAAAGAAATTGTATTTCATTTAGTTTTGTTAGTTTATTTCTACAAGTGACAATAGAAAATAAGCTGATCAGCTAGTGTTGAGATATATTTTGAATCTTTGCAGTCCCTTTTAACAAGTGGTCCATCAGTTAGTGTTGAGATATATTTTGATTTCCCATGCTAACACTATAATGAAGAATTGCTTGTTAAATCAGTTAATTGCCATTACACTAACTGATGGACAGAGGCTAAGACAAACCGATCAACTTACTTTTACTAGTTAAATCAGTTAATAGCCTCTGTTGTAACTCTTTAACAAATTTACTTAAGAAAACCACTTCACTATCAATTTGGAAACTGATTTAAAGAATGGCAAAAAGTGAATAAAAAATGACCCGTTAAGCTTGTTTTGGTCATATATTGGTCACAGAAACTGGGGCTACACTTATAGGCAAGGGGAGAAGATCAAACAAATACCTTCAATAAAGGATGAAACCTACAATTTAATTTTAATATGAGCGTAGAGGAAATTATTGAAATTTTGTGTTATATGAAACCTCAAGATGATAAAAAGCTATTTGTAGTTTTAAAATGATTTCTATCTGCCTTAGATAGAAACTGTGTTCAATTTCAGGAGATTAGAGGCAGTAAAATGAAGCCCCTGTATGATTATAATACCAACCAAGTTTTCAGATTGTACCTTCGAGTGGAATGAAGACAGAAGCACAAGGACGATGTCAATGCTACTCGAATGGCAGCTCGAAGTGTTTTTTTTATGAAAAAGACCTGTGCAGCAGCAGATTTTTTATGAGAAATGTTCAGCTTTCCAATCTCTTAACCCGATATCTTTCAGACTCTCAAGTCAAGTTTTTACCTATAGAAAATAGACCTGCTGTTATTGTTTCTCCTTCCTACAATATAAACCAGAAAAAAAAAGACATTTTAGAAGAAGAAAAAATGAGAGATAAAGAGACCTGCACATTAAAAATGACCAAATGAAAGTATACATTTGGCATAGAAAACCAATCTCAAACCCTATATAGTTCCTGATCCACACCTGTTTCCAGTTCTCGATTTATCAAACCCTGGTTTCTTAACTATATAAACAAAGCCTTTAATGGAGCCAAGAGAGCCTGGTTACCACTAGATCAGCAAACAAAATTTCAAGAAATAATAACACTAAATAAAACAAAAGAGCAAAAAAGATTCATAACCAAAAGCCTTTAATGGAGCCAAGAGAGCCTAGTTACCAATGTCATCCTCACCCTAAGATTATGAAAAGTCAATACAATTGTTCAAGAGGAAAGATTTAAAAGTCAAAATAATCAGTTTCTAAAAATATATTTAGGTAAACAGATACAAATACTCCTAAAGAAGAGAGTTTTACCTTTGAAACTCCAGCGATAGGATGACCGACCTGTAAAGATTTACCAACAGATTCCACAACGTTTTTCAGTTCTATCTTTTGCTTTTCAAGCCACTTGCCATACGGTCTTGCTATGAGGATCCATGTTCTTGTCATTTTGCCAATGCTGTTGTTAAGTATGAAGTTAGCAGACAGAATCAAGTTTATGAAAAAAACATATTTACCAGTGCCATGTAGCTCGTAAACCTTTCATTCCCAATATCTGCATGATAATAATCCTTCAACTGGTTCGGTTTTAACTGACCTTTATATACAATAGTTCTGCAACCCCTAAAAAAACATAATGCTTATATACAATACTTGTAGCACCCCGGAAATTGTGGCTCAAAGTGTGATGATTTGTGATCAAAGTGTTTCTTGATAAAATCTGGTTTTAAAACTTATAACTCACCCTGAAGAGAGAGCTGTACAGAAATTTAATGTCTTTCTGACTTTTTCTTGATAAAATTTGGTTTTAAAACTTACTGGCGTGTATAAGCAATTGAGAGCCTTTCTATCATTACATAAAGCACAGTTAACATAAAGATTTTACATATTGATAATAATGATATAAGTCATATAACAGCATGTACAACTAAACAGCAGCCTATAACAGCAGTAATTCAGCATGTTATGAAGCATGAACAACTCTAACAGCATGAACATATTATAGCAATTAACAGCAAGCAATTCAGCAAAAGATTAAAAATACAGCAGCCTAAAAGATTATAACACTTAACAGCAACCTAATACTCTAAATGTCTAATACAAATCAGAAAATATAAATATACAACAACAATTAAAAACTAACCTGATCAAAATATTGCAAAATAAGGTGCCCCATGGTCAAAATACAATTATCTCCCATCTTCAGCAATTTCTCTGCAAATTATGTAGAAAAAGGTTAACGCACTCTTCAATTCCACGATTAGAGTCAAACGTAATAATCGATGCCCTAGATATTTCAAAAATAGAGATCCAAATCCAATTGGGGAATATTGGGAAGTAATTAGTAGGAAAATAGCGATCAAAGGATACTAGCGGTACCTTCTCCAAGACATTTGTCGGCCGATTCGAAGATGGGGGCTGAGATCCCATTCTTGGCGAGACTGGAAGCGCACACCTGAACCCTAAAGTTTTTTAAAGTCTGGTAGAGAAGATTAGAGGAGATTTAGGGCAGCGGCATAACAAAAGTCCAATTTAAAGGTCTCGATTTAGGGCAGCGGCGATGTTGCAAACAGAGCTATGTCGCCGGCAAAGGTAGGAAGCGACGGAGCACGGTTGCCGGAGCTAGGTCGGCCGTCGACGGGACGAATTTAGGGCAAACTTTGGCAGCGGTCTCCGCCTCCGCCAAAGAAGGGCTTGTGAGCGGGACAATTTTTGGGGAAAACCTAAGTGAGCTGGCTTGTATATCCGGACACTTTTTTTTGGCGGGAAAAAAATTAAAAAACGACACTTTTACTTTTTTATCTTGACGCGCACCAATTTTTTGTCCTCCGTGTTTTTTTTAAAATGACACTAATTTATGACGCGCAAAATTGCGCGTCATCTACCCATAGAATTTTTTAAAATACGACAGTTTTTTTATGACACTCGTTTTTGCGCGTCATAAATTACCGAGTGTCATTGTTCGCGCGTCAAGGAAGGGGCTATTTCTAGTAGTGTTTCTTTTTCATTTTTTTTAATTTCTTTTTCATTTCTTTTTATTATGTGGTGTAGTCATGACAGCAGAGACATGGCGTGTGAGAGAGTGAATACTAGGTAATTACCACTCTCAACCCATTTTTGCCGGGACTCGGTCTTTTAAACCATGCAACCTGGGATGGGAAACTAAACATATATATCTTTTAAGTTCACTGCACTTTCATTGGAGGTCATAAGTTTAGGTCGAGCCTACCGAGCATATCACCGTGGAGCTTGCCTTTCACTTCCGCCTTACGCGTGTCAGCCATCTCCAACCCGGACATTCATTTTACTTCCCCTAAACTTCTCAAAAACAAGACACAAACAATTAAAAATTGAAAAGCACACTATTTTTGAGGGGTCAACTTTTTCTTCATCTTTACATTTCTTCCCCTTGCTTTTTGATTTTTAATGTCACAATCCTGTGAACGTCATTTTTCAGTTTTTTTTAATAAAAAATAAAACACACAAACACACTTAAAAGAACAAAACACAAAATTTTGAAGATATCTGGCCAAGCTAACTTTCAAAGTATTGATTTGAAAATTTTAGAAAATTGGGTTTCATGACATGCACACTTCATTGCATTTGAAGTCAAACACATAATCAATCAACAGCTTAATTGAAACTTTAATGAAATAGGTTTGACTCAAAAGACCCTTTGCTGCCTCATCATTCAAACAACCAAATTAAGAACAGTACCTTTCATGACGATTTTGACATTTTACCTCTCAAAGAGACATACCTTCCATTGTATAGATTACTTGACATGACATGAAGATACGTCTCCTAAACTGTGCCTGGAACAATCACTTATCAACAAACAAATTAGTAATAAAAACGTTAGTGATAATCCTCCTTGATCGTTCCTGCACAGAGTGAGAGATTAGTTAGCTAATGGTACCCAGGCCATTGTTTTTCTGGGTACACCTGAGGAATCAATAAAAGATACTTCTTGTAAGAACATCCCCTTTGAAAAATCAGGAAGTTGGGATGGAATTGCCTTGATTTTTGGTTTCCAAGTTCCAGGTGATTTAACATTTGTTTTAGTCACCTTTGGAGTTGTGACTTTAGGTATTTCAACCTTCTTCGTTTTAGATTCATTTTTTAAAACATTTTTTGTTTTAGTCACCTTTTGAATTGTGACTTTAGGTGTTTCAACGTTCTTCATTTTAGAATTATTTTTCAAAACAATTTTAGTTACCTTGGGAGGGGTAACTTTGGGTTTTTCAAGTTTTGATTGCTTTGAAAGTGGTTTCATCACCTTTTTCTGAAAATTTTGGTAACTTGGAAAGCTGTTGTTTTGATTTAAAGATTTTCTTTCAGCTTTGGCAGCACCCCAATGTTGATCAGAGGGTTTAACCTTAGGAGTATCAGTCTTCCTTGCCTTAGGTTTTTCCACCTTCATGGGCTTAGACTTCACAGACTCCTGAGATGAAACTCTTTGAGTTTTCAGATAATAGGGTTCATAGGGGCGATAAAGACAGTTTCTAGCAATATGACCAGCGATGCCACAATTGAAGCAAGTCTGCTTCTTTAGATAGAAGTCAGACGTGTACCCATTTGTCTTCGGTGGCTGATATGGAGCTGGTTTGCCTTGTGTCTGCTTCTTTGCTTTGACTGCAGCTTCATATTTGACTTTCTCCTGGTTTATCGAATCCTGTGTCGAACCTGTCTTTACTGTCTTTGTGCTTCCTTGATTCTTTGACGTTGAAGCACCATTCTTGCAATTACAACAGCAACTGCATGATCCAACTGAAGAAATGGGAGACACAGCTACTCCCTTGAGTTTTCCATTCTTCACTCCAGCTGTTGGTTTCATACTCGGATGTTTGATGGTGATCTTTGGCCTCTCAATTTCACCTTTACTTATTACTCCATCAGTTATTCCCTTGAACTTGCAGGAGAAGGATGGTAATTCATATCCTACATCTGGTTCTTGGTCAAACATTGATCCAGATGTCATAAAGATCTTCCCCTCAGGCCGTGTCGTCAAGATCACCTTTTCCCTTTTGACTTCGTCAATTACTTTGAAGCATGGGGTTTCAATTTTAGGGTATGGTTTCAACTCTATCCCAGCATCATCAGACTTAGAGTTATGACACCTGTCATATTTCTGACACTTAGCATCATTGTCTGATATATCCTTTACTCTCCCTTCACCATAAGTCATGTTTGCTTCATTATCAATTTCTTCTTGAGTCAGTGGTGTAGTTCCAACCAAGACACTATCAATAGGAGGAGTAGCTTCTTTATAATCAGACTCGGTTCGTTCAACTTGATCCTCACTAAGAAGTATTCCTATAATGTCTCTGGGAACTGGTGGAGGAATAATGTTGTTCATAGGGGTGTTCAGAAACCGGAAAAACCGAACCAAACCGTTTAAACCGGACCAATTGGCCGGTTTGGTTTGGTTTGAAAACTCACGGTCCGGTTTATGGACTAATGATCTTCAAACCGGAAAAACCGGTCCGGATTGCGGATTTATGTTCTTCAAACCGGAAAAATCCGGACCGGCCCGGATTTTACTTAAATTGAAATATTTAATTAATTTACTAATATAATATAGGGTTATCAAAAGTTTTATTAAGTTTAAATGTGTAGAACCCAAATTGTTTATGATGAAATATAACTTTGTTATTGATAGCAAAATTGCTTTATATAATACAGTATTTAGAGTTTACATTTGATAACAGATCACGATGTACTTGCAACTTTGCAAGTTTCTAAAGAAGCAAATTAAAACAGAAACCAAATATGTCATTCAAAAGTAAATGTGCGTGTTATTTTTATACAAATTTATCATTTTTCTCTGATTATATTTTAAAGTTGAAACATGGAGCTAAATTTATCTACAATGGAAGTAAATATAATACGACTATTTGTTACTCGAAGTCTAGAAACATTTTACAAACTCACCTTTCCTATTCAAGAATCAGATAAGCATCACAAACCGTTTTAACCCGTAGAACCGAACCGGAAAAACCGGTTATACCGGTCCGGTTAAACCGTATAGTCCGGTTTGGTTTGGTTTAAGATTTTTCCAATCCGTAAAGTCCGGTTCGGTTCATAAAAAACATAAAAACCGGACCAACCGGACCGTGAACACCCCTAGTTGTTCATTGCCAAAGATTTATCAGTTTTCTCTGACCCAAACCCAGATGTGTCTTTCCCAACTTGACCAGTTACAACAACATGTGACAATTCCTTTCCAGCATCGAGCATTCTTTTGCTTCTCATTTGATTCACATCTAGTTTCACTTGCAACTCATTGTTCTTATGTGTGAGCTCATCTACCTGCTTCCTAAGCTCAGCTATTTCTAACTTAGCATTGTCATATAGGAGAGTTTTCTCAGTTGCCAGTTTTTGATATTTCACAATGTCTAGTTTCTGAGCTTTTACCTTCTCCTCATTCTTTTGCCATCTACCCTTGAATGAACTCCTTTCGCATTTTATCTCAAACAGTTCTAGCTCATAATTTTTACAAATTTGCCTAAGTCCAGGAATTAAACGAGCACAAGTAGGATTGAGGCATATCTCAGTTTTGTCAACTTCATCTGCGAAAGCATCTTTGTCCTCAACTATATTCTTTTCTTCAACCACCGAACTCATTTTCTTTCTTTAGATATGCAGCCTTTGAAGATTTTGAAGAATCGGCAAAAACGGCAAAAGTACTATTCAAAGAATTGTGTCAAAAACTTAAAACTGAAAAAACGGAGGCCTTCGGAGTGGAATTTGGGGGTCCAAACGAGCTCCCCTGGACGTTAGTCGAGGGTAATTCTGGGGCCCGGTGTCACGAACGCGTGTTCAAATTTGAGCCTTTAACTCCAAACGAGTCAAAAGTTACGACCGTTTCCATGAAAGTGCGAAATAGTGACTATTTGCCGCAAAACCTGTTTCCGATCGTAAACACTGTTCCCGATCGTAATCCTTGTCATAAACCCGATTCCGATAACCCTTAATCGTAAACTCATTTCCGACCCAAGCTGATCGTAAACACGTTTCCGATATGAACAAATCGTAAACGCGATTCCGGTTTGAAAATATCGTAAACACCCAAAGTTCCGAACTTTAAGTCGTAAACTCAAAATTTCAGGTCGTAAACACACAAAAATCGTTTCTTGATATCGTAATCACGTTTCCGATGAAGATCTTCAAATGCTGCCAGTCGTAAACACTCAAGAAAACCCAGAAATTTATCGTAAACACTGAAGAACAGCAGCAACCCAGTCGTAAACCTTCAAACAGCCTTCAAATCTTCAAAAACTCAAACTTCTTCCAGCAAAAACTTGAATCCAGTATCGTGAGAACCTCGAAACACTCGTTTCTTGGCTCTGATACCAATTGTTGGTCCGGAATCAACAACTAATCACGATATTTTAATCACAAACGAGTGCGGAATCCTCGTTTATGATTGATTCAAGATAGAGAAGAGAAGAAACACGAAGAATACGATGATTAAACGTTAAAAACTTGATCTTTGCACACAAGAAAACTTGTCGGGTACAAAACAGAAAATCGTAAACTCTCTTGGTTGCTCCTCTAAGAATCGTAAACCAGCCCCTAGAATCGTAAACTAGCAAGCCCCCAAATAAGGAGGTCTAGTGGGGTTTATATAGGCACCCCAATTGGTTTACTATTGGGCCTCTTGAGTCATAAACCCAATAGTAAACTCAAGCCCAACCATAAACTAGCCTACATACAATAACCAAACTAGTCCACTAAACTAATGAAACCCTCTAAGCCCAGCCCAACATATTTAATATTACAAGCGTCATAATCTAGCCTCTACAATTAAGAATAATAAAAAATATAGGATTAAATGTGAGCCATAGGATCAACAAGATCAATGGTCCAAAAGGAGGTTCTTTGGTTTCCCTCACTTAAGAGGGTTTCCATTTTACCCTTTCTCTCTCTCTCTCTCTCTCCCTCTCTCTCTCTCTCTCTATATATATATATATATATATATATATTAGATTTTAAGCAAATATTAGGAACTTATATTGATCCCCAAGACACATCACCATCAGCTCAGCTCTTCTTTGATAAAGAGAGATTTATAATGCTCGAGAAGAAAGCATTGATGCTCTTGTATAACCTTCTTTTGATCATTTTGTGACAGTCCGTCTTTTCGGGTCTTTTTCTGATTTAAATAAACTTAAATTGACATAAATATCGTGAGAACATTTACTTTAACTAATATAAATGTTGTGTGAACATTTATGCGATTGACTGGTGTTGATTTTAGCAACTAGGGTTTGTGTAACCATCACTATACGAGCATACACTTGAGTTTAGACGTTTTATATTTTATGATTTTATGTGAATGTTCTGTCATTTCATGCAACAAATAAACTTATGATTCTATGTGATATATTTATAGATATATTCACATGTTATTTTATGGTTTTTTGTGACGACGTGTCACGTAACTATACATAACGTTTCTATAATTATATATGCGTTAAAATATATAGTTTGGGAACTATATCTATGATTTTATGTGAACTTAAAGTATATATTGATAAATGTATATTCGTGATTTCATGTGGTGAAATAAGATTTATATTTTAAAGACGTTGCATGGTAAATATGTTTTGGTGTATACAAGTATAGCAATCGTTTAAGTTTCTCCATTAGCACCGTCAGCCTCGTCAACCTTTTCTAAACTTTGAGGGGCCAGTTTTGCTAATTTCTAAACCTACTTTTGATTTAGCAAACCTGCAAGGGCTGCACTGTAATTTTCAAAACTTAAAAACCCTAAATTGTAAGTGTGTGAGGGACAGGTTTTGCCATGAACCCAAACCCGTTTTGAAGATCGGATTTAACTGGCGACCTCCCGACTACCGCCTAATTCATGGCATTCAATCCCCGCGTCGGTTATGAGTAAGAATCGATTGATGATTTCCGATTAACCTCAATTCATTCCCACAAAATTCTTATCACTCGGACACTCATAATTTTCCAAACCTCTTCGGCGTATCTCTGTGAATAGCCATCTCCGCCGGCAAGGAATCCGGCGAGTCTCAAACGGAGTCATCCGTCGTTGTTGTTGCAACCGTCGTCCACCCGCGCGCATCCACTGTCCGACCACGAGTACAACAACCATGATTTGAAGCCCCGCAGTTCCTCTATCGGTGTCGGGTTGAGTTACGTTCGTGTTCGGGTTCGAGTTCGAGATCGAGTCATTGCCTTCATGTGCGTTCGGGGTTCAAGTCTCGATTCCGATTCAAGGTATTCCTTCAAAATAATCTTATCTATAAACCGTAACATTACCGATCAGCGATTACTAGGCCTGCAAATGTTTCCACGTCCATCAATGGAGGTCGAGTCATGTAGGGTTTTTAATGTGGAAGAAGACAGCCCGACCACCATTTGTTATATGATACGCTTTGCGGGTTAAAACACAAATGGGTCCAGTAGCCTGGTGGTTTGGGGTCCATTTGTTAACGCCTAGGTCCCTTGTTCGAATCTCGGCAGCCCCATTTCTTTTATTTGTGTTTTTCTGTGATCAGATTTTCATCTTCACTGCATCCATAAAAACAATAGTTTAGGGTGCTCTGTGGGGAGCCACAGGTCATGGGTTCAAACCCCATTACCTCCGATTGTTGATCTTCTATTTTTATTCCTTGTTTTGTGAACTCGTTCAATCCAAAATCTATTACCGAATTCTTATATACGTTATTTTGAACCCGTAAACTTTGTTATTGATTCGTTATCTTAAGTTTCTCTTCATTTTGGATAAAATATAGTTTTAAGAGAAAATATATACATTAGTCGGAGAATTCAAGATCAAATATACTTAAATTGGGGACGTTTGGAAAATGTATTTATATATTGTGACGTGGACTATAAAGCGGACATTTTTGTAAACTTTATATCATGAAGAATGCGTAAATAAATAGTACATTTATCGTCATTACGATATTAATAATTTCAAGCGTCGAATATATACATATTTATAAAGATTTTATAAAGATATAATCGTATATTTGGTAGTGTATAAATATATACACATATTTTTATCATCTGATTTCATGGACGTATATTATTGGTCAATAATATACTTTTCATCAACCTTCGTAATCGTCACGATTTTTGGCTATGTGCCATCCTCGACTCGTATGGACTTTGTTACCCTCGTCATGTCATCATTCGACATTATTTATTTTCACCGTTGGTCTGGACCTAGTCGTCTTCTATTGAACATACACTTATGTGCATATGCTCGTTAGGTGCTGGGTAGATTATACAAGACCTGATAATTGCTACTTGCTGTTGTTATTTATTTGGAATTGCTGTGCACCCGAAGGTGAGTTTCACGGCCCCATTTTACTGTTTTAATCCTTTTGGGGGAGATTAACATGCATGATTTATACAACTGAGATAATTAGACTTTTATATATCACTTGAAGTACTTGTAGCACACTATACAACAAAGTCCTTCCTATGGTACCGTTTAGTATTAATGACGATAGCGGGAAATATATTGTAGTACTACTGGGTCTGACAAACCCCACCCGGGTCAGTCGCGCTGACACGATTGGATATCGAACGGGTGTTATATTCGTCCTAAACACAACAAGGCAAACTGCATAAACTGTAAACAACTGTTAGCTTCGGTGACCATCAACGTGCAAAGTTTCATGTATATAGCCTAGCTAGCTATTTGATATATATTAGTGATTATGCTCTTACAACTTGACTGTTGTTGAATAGTCAATCTTAAACTCAACTGACCGTTGTTGAATAGTCAATCTTAAACTCAACTGACTGTTGTTGAATAGTCAATCTTAAACTCAACTTGATTGTTGTTGAACAATCAATCTTAAACTGAACTTGAACTGTCGATGAGCAGTTGTTTTACACTAAACTGGAACTGTTTTTGAACTCATAAACCTGTGAACTCACCAACCTTTGTGTTGACACTTTTTAGCATGTTATTTCTCAGGTTGCGGATGTTCGAGTATCACGAGTACGCATGCATGAGTCTTGAAACACTTTTAATGTCTTTGAACAAGCCACGTCACCTTGGGTGACAAGGAATTTACATAAGTGCTTTTATTGTATTTACGCTTCCGCATTTGTAAAACTCTAATTATATATATTTTAATGAAATATGAAACGTTTTTATTAATTATTGGTCCTTTGGTGTAACTAATGGACGGCGATCCTGGTTTGTCACGCTCCCTACGGCGCGTTATCGCGCGTGGGATTTTTGGGGGTGTGACACATTTAATATTGTCTGATTTGTAAATTTAGCTAAAGTTATATACTGTCTATGTGTTATGTTATTGGTAGCTCTTATAGAACACATTTATGTCTTCTAAGAAATTCACAATGGATATACCTATGATTTCATCAAGGACTGTAGTGATTTTATACAAAACATAAGATACAGTTATTAAAGGTTAGAAAAGCATGCAATCAATGCGAGTGCAGATTCAAGGCATTTATTTTACTAAATTGGGAAGAAAAAACGATGTGATATCAAGGCTGTTGGCTAATACAACAGGCGAATTTGGTTCTTATATCAAAATAATTGGTTCATGATGTGGTTTTAAAACAAACAACTTTGGTTACATAACAGATTATAGATAAAGAAGATATTGAGGTGAAACTAGATATTGAGTTTCCTAGAACACTTAATTCATTGTGTGAAGCTTATAACATGGGTGGTCAAGTTTGAGGCAGAGTATGCCACACCATTTTATTTAGCTTGGTTAGCCTTCTTTTAAGTTTAGGAGGCAACACATGTATTTATTTATTTATCATGCTAACTTTATTTGGATTAATTGAGTTACATTATATGATATAATATTTATAGGAACATTGTTAATGATACCCTAAATCCATACCGCCCACCCTAAGGACATACAAAATCTTATAAGAGAAGGAACAAAAGACTAATGGAAAAACTTAATATAATTGATTGTTAATGGTAACAATCACAACGAACCTCAGTAAAATTTGAAACAGTGATGCTGATTTGCAATTTTGTGATGCCAAACAACACCACATGTGATTTTGTGCCCTATATCTTTTAGGTTGTAATAGATTTTCAGGTCGATATTTAAGTATTATGTTTTCCTCGGTAAATACCCAAGGGCTGAACCAAAAATGGAGTTGCAGACATTTTGATCTGAGCTCGAGTTTCAAGTGGAGTATTCTAAGGAAAAATCGAGGCATACACTCCTAGGTTAATTTGAAACATTCCTCAAAGTTAATGTTTTAAATCATCTGAGTCATTCTTTTTTTTTCTTTTTTTCGCAAAAAACTACAAATCTAAGAATTGTAAAAAATTTTATTTATTTATTTTTATTTGTAAAAGACTACAAATTTAAGAATTGTAAAGAATGAAAAAAACGCACCATTAAATCAGCCAGATAGCTTTAAGTTAGATTTATATATTGGACTTTTGAAATTAAATATAGTTTTTTGTTTTGCTTAAAGGGTGACGAAAATGATACGTCCGTACCAAATGGTATGCTAGTTGGTTTTTGATCGTTAAGATGTGTAGTAGATGGACACACGAGTTCAGAGAGCTAAAAATCTCTGAATTTGGTCAAGTTTTCAGTAAGATGCGGGTAGAACACGGTTTGTCGATGATCCTTCGTTACACGGTTTGTCGATGATCCTTCGTTTTTTCCGGTCAGATTCCGGTCGTTCTAGGGTTCCAGAGGTTGAAGACGAATTGTGGGGACACAGGCTGACGTGTCAACTACTGATTGGGTGAATGGGAATTCTTTCCTCTCTCCTCTTTTGTCATCAACCGACATTCCTCTTCTGCTGTCCATTTCTGGTTGGTGGAAAATAATTGTGCGTGGGACCATGTCAAAATAAAGAGCCGTTGAGGCTATACGCTGGAACTATCCGATTGGAGGGAAATGAATGTTGGTGGGCCCCAACAACATAAGACAACCGATGGATGAAAGGTTGTATGGTTGTCGGTCTCCTATTGGCTGGGCGGCCATTCACTCGGATCCCTCATCTGGCCGTCGGTTTCATTAGATCTGGACCCTTCAATTGTTTCTTGTGTTTGTTCCTGATTGGCTGAATTTGAAACACACGGATTGTGTTACTTCTTGTGGAGATTTTTAAGACTAATTAATAATTTCAGCACTTTTCGTTAAATGCGGGGTATTTCTCATCAATTTTTCTACAAGAATAACGAGATAACGCCGTAACGAAATTGTGAAAATATTTTATTGGTCATGGATTTATTCCATCATATTTCGACTGGGTTTCTAGTTTTTGTTGACGTCAAGACCACGTTAGCTAACGACCACTGACGGACTGGTTTCGCTTCTCGGTTAAGTTTGTGACTATTTCGTTATATCTCACTCCAAGTTGTTTAACTGATGCAGCGCTAATGTCATCTAACCGAATTAACTGGAATCTCAGTTAAATATTGGAATATTCTGTTAAATCTCTAACGGAAGGCCCGTTACTTGAATAAATATTGGCGGTTTTCTCAGATTCATTCCAAATTGCACCGTTTGACTCAGATTTCTTCACGGAATATTTTTCTGAGCTCGATTTTCTTCGCCAAAATTATGAAGACTCCGGTTATGAATAAATTTTGTGTTTATGCTCGGGATCTCAGTTTTTCACTGATTTGACACTTTATTTTCGCATCCAACCCAGTCACGCGGAACAAGTTCAGTATTTATGGATCATTCACAACTGTCAGCACCCGACTTTCGGTTTTTCGCAAGATTGTCCAATTTCAGGATTTTAGTACCGTTTTCTCTTCGGAACTGAGCGGAACGGTTCCACTCTCTGCATCTGATTTTCCGCTTCCGCATCGGATGTTTTCAGAGGGATCTAGAGAAAAGGGGGAACCATTATGGATTTGGATTATCGGGTCGATTATAAGAAGTTGGAGCATTTTCAGTGATTGATTGGTTTATCTGATTTGGTTTGTTGTGATTTTGACTCCAACGTTCAGCATTCTTAGTATTGTTCTCGACCGTGTGAACCGAGTGAACTGCAGCACTTGGATCTCAACTGGAGAAACAAGAACAGAAGGAGCTTATTCAAAGGGGGAATCTTTACAACAAAAAGATTCCGGTTTATCAGTTACTCTTTGAAGATATACGACAGAGCGGTTCTTCACCAGTATGACAGATTTGACAGCGTCAGTCAAGGGGGAATTGTTGGAACTAAAAATATGTGTGACTGACGCCATCAAATCTATTATCAAATAATTCAGTTGAAGAATCCATTGTGATTTGATTCAGAGACGCGAGTTGTGATGATCGGGGCTTGCAAGTTTGGACCGAAGACATTTTCTTGAAAAGTCAACTGTTCGAGTCAACGGTCAACGTAAAAGTCAACGGAAGATCGGTTCGAGCGAGTCAAGCTTCATATTAATTAAATCAACTTTGATTTAATTAATAATTTACTTTAGTTGTTTATTTGTAATTTTGCTCATTGTTTTTGTGTTTTACTAGTTAGTGGGCTAGTGAGCACATGGGCTCTCTATATATAGGGGTGGTAGCTTCATTTGAGAAAAAGGGGGAATAATGAATGAATAAGGATGATCTAGAGAGATGTGAGCTATCATTTCTAGAGAGAGAGAGTCTCACATTGGGTTTGAGCTCAACGCAATGTGACCGTGGATTTCCTATGACGAGTTTGTAATATTTCGGTTCGTTCTAATCATTCAGCAATAATCAATGAATCGTTTGATTTATTATGTCTTGTTATAGATTATCTTTGATTCTCATCATCCCGTCTCCTTCATCTAATCTTTGTTCTTGCTCAATGTCGAGATTCTTGATGTGAAATCGGTCCGGACAGTTCTTGATTTCTTGGTTTCGGTTTCTCAAAGTGGGTATGGTTTGATTCTTGTAACCCTGTTTTTTTTACATTTAATATTGATCCCGTTGGGAATTGGTTCTATCATGTTTAAGTGATTCTAAATCAAATTAGAGTTATTCTATTAGTGATTGGTGGTTGTTATAGGATTTATATGTATCTCAGAATGCATGGAGTTTTAGAGATGATATGAAATAACCAAAAAGTGATATTGTGAAATTGGATACAAATACAGCTGAAGATGAAATCACAAAATGTTGATGGATACTCTAAGTAAGATCAATGTGTAGTATGGTTATCTTACATGTACCTTAGATAGTATGTTGTTGCAGGTATATATGTACCTCGGCATCTTTCATCTTACTATATAACACATAATAATGTTTTTATGCCGTGGGTATTCATTATTTCGCAACCCGTGTCAATTTGTATCAATAAGTACTTAAACTTTTATACCATTCTTAAACAGAAAAGTCAAGCGTTAAGCATAGTCAAAAGCATTGCTTATAGAATCTTTCTAATTGTTATATAATGGTTATGAAAATTTTAAACCATAGTACCTCCATTCTTTTTTATAGCATTTTGTGTTAAACTTTCATGGTAGGTCTTGTATTAGATGTTCTATTTTAATTTTTTAATCAAAATGGGGCTATATAAATATATATATATATTTGTTTTATAAACTTTATGCAAATATTAGGAACTTATATTGTTCCCCAAGACACATCACTATCAGTTCAGCTCTTCTTTGATAACGAGAGATTTATAATGCTCGAGAAGAAAGCATTGATGCTCTTGTATAATCTTCTTTTGATCATTTAATATTGTCTGATTTGCAAATTTAGCTAAAGTTATATACTGTCTATGTGTTATGTTATTGGTAGCTCTTATAGAACACATTTATATCTTCTAAGAAATTAACAATGGATATACTTATGATTTCATCAAGGACTATAGTGATTTTATACAAAACATAAGATACAGTTATTAAAGGTTAGAAAAGCATGCAATCAATGCGAGTGCCTGTTGATACATAGTTTCTGATCGTCATGTGAAGTATCGAATACAAGACGAAGACATGCAAGTTAGCTGAGGTCCGAACCTCCAGCGAACCTGGAGTTCGGAGGTCTGAGGCTCGGCCGAACCTGAGGTTCGGCCAGTCGTGATTTCAGCCTATAAATATGTTTGTCTTGTATAGACTTGGAGAGCTTCCGTGCCATATACTTTCTAAGTGTACTCTGTGGTTCTCAGTGGTCAATACAAAGTCTGTTTGTATTTACTCTTTGTGTCTCTACTCATATTACATTGATTTCTATACGACTAAGTAGAAGATCCTCACGCTCAGGCAATTTCAAGTGGTATTAG
>JBCNJP010000023.1:62427013-62901136 GCA_039602395.1 Deinandra increscens subsp. villosa
TTCATTAAGAACTAATCAAGTACGCTAGGAACAAGACAAGTCTGCTAAGTACACAGGTTCGCTAAGATAAACACTCAAACAAGTACGCTAAGTGTAAATCAAGTCCGCTAAGAATATAAGTCACATGTCCGCTAAGAAGCATAACAAGTATGCTAACATATACACAAAGTTTACCAAGTACATATCAAAAGTCAATTACAAAATGAAGTATCAATTACAAGATAAGAAAACAATAAGTTTGTGTTGCTAACAAATAGGTTCTAACACAGCCAATGATTTTGAGAACTTATATCAAAAGAGTCTTCCATTGAAGCAATAATATGAGAGGGCTCAGCAAAAGGCTATGGAAATTGCTGACAGTATGATTGCACTATAAAAAGAAATGCAGAAATTAACTGATGAAAACAAAAGTCTGAAGCAGGAGGTTGGTACATTAAAAAGAAACAACATCACAGAATCGGTTGCTCTTATGGCCGATACTTCTAAGGTAGTTTCTTATCCTCCGATGTGCAAATCTTGTGATGAATTTGCTACCGCTAAGAGTACGCTCTTAGATGAAAAGACAAAACTAAATGATCTTTTATCGGTAGCAAGAGCTGATAAGGATATTTATAAGGAAAGATGGGAAGGAACCACTAAGGACTTGTTGTCGCTTCATGAGCAGTTACGTTTACAAAAATTTGATTTTTCAAACCAATCTGAACTGCTTGTGTCCGCACAAAAGGACTTGGCTGATAGTCAAAAACTTGTTGCAGATCTAAAAATTGAGATTTTTGAACTAAAACAAAAGATTGATTCTGTTTAATTTTCATCATCATTTACCAACTTTCTTTACAAGTCTGAAAAGGAAAATAATTCTGGTAAATTGAGCCAAGTTCCCCCTCCTGTCATTATAACCAATGGTCCTTCATCTGAGGACAAAGTGGAAGTTTCTTCTCATGACAAGCAGAGTAATCATCAATCAATTAATTCGAAGTCTGATAAAACTTCAACCGGAAAATCTATCTTGGATTCGATGGTTGATGAGTTGTTTTATGATGTCTCAGACCTTGATAAATTGATGATCTTGTATCTGAAATGGAAGCTGAATGTTCCAAACCCACTTGTTCAAATGTTTCTAAGACAGATTATCAAAATTTGATTTTAAAACATGATTTTTCGATCATCAAATCTGAGCTGACGAAACTGAGTGAGTTTGAACAAAACCAGATTGCTAGAAGCAAGTCTGTCGCAGGTACAAAGGTCAAACATGGTGGAGTTGGGTTTGTGCCTCCGGCCAAAACAAAATCTTTTGAACAAGGATCTTCTTCTAAGATTTTAAAACCTGAAAAAGCCAAGGCCGGCAATCCCACTCCGAAAACCAAATTTGACACATCTGAAAATTGGGTGACCTATCGCTTAAAAGATTCTGATAAGATCTATAGCGATAAATATTTTCCTTTGGATATGGTCAATCCCAATTTAATAGATAAAAACATTTTCGGGAAAGTATGATCCTACTTATGATCCTAAGGTGAGGACTGTGCCCATTAAGAGGGGAAATGGAAGTATCAATGTAATGGACACACTTGATTCTGATTCTGAATCTGGGTTGGTTAACAGGATGCAAAAATCTGTTAAAAAATCTGTGAACAAGAAACCAATTAAATCAACTTTTCAATCACCACCAAGAGTTTTTCACAAACAAATGCAACCAAATTTCAGAAAACCAAGTCCTTAAGTCAAAAGGTCACAATTTTACAATGATGAGGGTTTTTATGATGAGATTGGTTGTGGACCAAATCAACCTATTTTTGGAAGGGGTCTAAAGTGGGTTGATCATGGTTGTCAAAATGATTTTGGCCCAAGATTTGGTGGGAGGAGAGACAGATATCAGAATTATGAGGATCATTTTTATTCTAAAAATCCTCATGTTAGAAGTCAATTTATGTACCGTGGTGATGTTCCAGAGAGGGTAACAGGTTATGATTCTGGATGTAATGATGATTCTGGAAATCATCATGTGTCTGACCGAAAGGGTTTGAAACCCAAGACACAAAAACAACAAAAACCTGTTGTTGAGTCCAATGTGGATGGTGACACGATTGAAAAAGCTATGATTGACAAACGAAAATGTTTTAAATTCAAAAATCATGGTCATACATATCGGACTTGTTCATTGAAGAAGCCCAAATCTGACAATTCTGATGCAGAAAAATCTGATGAAATTTCTGAAGGATATCAGACTGAAACACCCGTTTCCAAAAAGAAAGTCAGATTTATGGATTATAAGGGTAGAGTTCATTTTTTGACGAGTCATCTGAATTTTAAAATCATAAAAATGGAAAGAAATCAGAAAATGAATCTAAAAAAGTTAAATCAATTCTTAAAAACTCTACTTCTGGGTCCAAAGGCTCTTCAAGTGATGCATGGAAACCCAAACCCAAGGGTTCATCCATGGCTGGTGATGATTTTGTGGAAGATGATGCTCGACCCAAAGCTTCTAGCTTGGGTACGTCCCAAAACTAATCTTCTATTTTAATTTATGCAAGGATTTTCGCGACAACTCATGAACAACATTTGGGTTGTTGATAGCCGAGTTTCTCGGCACATGACTGGTGATATCTCTTTGTTGCATGATGTGAAGTACTTCGATGGAGGTAAAGTTACATTTGCTGGAAACAAGGGAGGTCAAGTCACCGGCATTGGTAAATTGTCGAACGGTGCAATCACATTCGAGAAAGTTGAATATGTCAAAGAATTGGAGTACAATCTTCTCAGTGTCTCCCAGATCTGTGACAAGCAATACACAGCTGCTTTCACGGGGAGTGAATGTGTGATACTGAAGCCTGAGTACAAGATTCCAGATGAATTTGTTGTGATGCGAGCACCTCGTTTTTCGAATTCATATATGCTCGACATGAATTAAGCCAAAGCAACTGTTGTGGGTCAATGTTTCTTATCGAAAGCTTCGGAGACAGATTCCATTCTATGGCATCGTCACATGGGTCACATTCATTACCGCAAGATGAACGAGTTGGTGCGTAGGAATCCTGTTAAAGGGGTTCCGAAATAGCAGTTTGTATTCCATGATGTGTGTGTGAGTTACAAGAAGGGAAAGCAGAAGAGAAAATCACATCCACTGAAGAAGTATCATTCTATTGAAGTCCCGTTGGAATTACTTCACATGGATTTATTTGGTCCTGTGAATCGTAAAAGTATTTCTGGGAATTGGTATTATCTTGTGGTAACCGATGAATATTCAAGATACTCATGGGTTGATTTTCTGGTCTCTAAAGATGAAGCTTCAAGAATCCTTATCAACTTGATTACTACTCTTGAGTCATTATATAAGTTGAAGGTACGAAGAATTCGTAGTGACAATGGCACGGAGTTTAAGAATCCTGTTGTGAGGACTTTTTGTATGGAGAAAGGCATCGTACATGAATTCAGTACGCCATACACACCTCAGCAAAACGGCGTGGCAGAAAGAAAGAATCGTACAATCATTGAAACAGCACGAACAATGTGGCCGATGCTCAATTGCCGGTTCATTTCTGGACGGAAGCGGTCAACATGGCATGTTATGTGCTTAACCAAGTGCTTACGGTTAAACGACTGGGGAAGACATGTTATGAACTTCTCAAGAATCATAAGCCGAATCTCAGTTATTTGGAGCCGTTTTGGTGTCCATGTACTGTGTTAAAGTCTGCGGGCAAGTTTGACGAAAAAGTCTTTGAAGGCTTGTTTGTTGGTTACTCACATCTAAAGAAATGGGTATTCAACAAGCAGACTGGTACTGTGGAAGAATACTTACATGTTGATTTTCAATCATACACTCTACCGCCCAAAGGTGTTGGACCGGACTGGATGTTCGACTACAAATCTATCTTTAGAAATCTTGAATCGACACCAGAAATGTCTGATGATCAGCTTACTCGAGTTTATATTGATCTTCAAGACAATACCCTGGTTCTGAATATTCAGACTCTGCCAACTCTGGAAGTGCCTGTTGCTGATAATTACTTGATAGAAACATCAAATGATTTGACAATTATGGCTGACGATATGTCTTCTGATGATGATAACGAATTTCATGAAGCCCTGTCACATCCGGTTGAGATTCCAGTTCAACAATATGATCCACAAGTTGAAGCGACTACAAGTGATGCTACGTTTAATTCGACTGATAATGTGGTGATTGAGGAAGATCATATTCCTGGTATGGCTGAAACGGTTGTTGTTCCAATTTATCAGACACTCCGGATAAACACCATTCATCCGCAAGATAATATCATAGGTGATTTAAGTGAAGGAGTGCGCACGAGACATCAAATCGAGAGCAGTGCGTTACTAACAATTTTGGAATCTGGAATTCAGGAAGAAGCTTTCCATTCATGCTTTCTTTCCTAGATCGAGCCTAAAGATGTTAAGGAAGCTTTACTTGATGGCTCGTGGGTGGAAGCGATGCAAGAGGAGTTGCTACATTTCAAAAGTTGGGAGTGTGGCACCTTGTCGATTTACCAGCTGGAAGCAAAGAACCGTGCGGAATACGGTGGGTTTATAAATACAAAAGAGATGATCGCGGAGTGATAGTCTGTAACAAATCCCGTTTGGTTCTCCAAGGGTTTTCTCAGGAAGAAGGAATCGACTTTAACGAGGTGTATGCACAGGTTGCCAGAATCGAAGCAATATGAATCTTTTTGGCATATGCTGCACATCGTGGATTCAAGGTCTTCCAGATTGATGTTAATAGTGCGTTTTTATACGACAAAGTCAAAGAAGAAGTGTTCGTCGAGCAACCTCCGCGATTCTTCGATCCTAATTATCCGGAGAATGTATATAAGCTGGACAGGGCACTTTATGGTCTCCATCAGGCTCCTCGAGCTTGGTATGAGACGTTGTCCACTTATCTACTCGACAATTGATTTAAGTGTGCGTTGGTTGATTCTATATTATTTTGTCGAAAAAGGGGGGAGGATTTGCTACTGGTACAAATTTATGTGGATGATATCATTTTTGGCAGCTCAAACAAATAATTATCGAAGGATTTCGAGAAATTGATGCAAACCAGGTTCAAGATGAGTTCAATGGGGGAGATTTCGTTCTTCTTGGGCTTACAAGTTCAGCAATCTGACAAGGGAATCTTCATACATCAGACGAAGTATGTGAAAGATGTTCTAAGTCGATTCAAAATTGAAGATGTTCGCATTCCTGGAACTCCAATTCAGTTGTCGCATGGCCTTTTTCCTGATGAAGAGGGTGAAACATTAGATATCACTCGGTATAGGGCTATGATAGGTTCATTGATGTATCTTACAGCTAGTCGACCTGATATTATGTTTGCTGTATGTTTGTGTGCCAGGTACCAAGCAGCACCTGAGTTTCTCGCATGGAAGCAGTCAAGAGGATTCTAGCTTATCTGAAGGGTAACTCAGATCTTGGGATTTGGTATCCTCATGAGGATAAGTTTGACATGTCGGCCTATTCGGATTCAGACTACGGTGGGTTGCAAGATCTACTTTATGTCAACCATGGCCGGAAGTCAGTTTTTAGGCGACCGGTTAGTCTCATGGCAGTGTAAGAAGCAGACTTCCGTTGCTACATCCACGGCTGAAGCTGAATATATAGCGGCTGCAAGTTGATGCTCTCAGGTTTTATGGATACAACAGCAGATGCGGGATTATGGTTTGAAGTTTCTTACTACTCCCATATATATAGATAACTCGGCTGCCATATGCATAACTAAAAACCCCGTCACCACCCTAAAACAAAACATATTGACATCCGATATCACTTCATACATGATTATTTTGAAAAACACTTGATTAATCTGCAAAAGATCCATACTGATTTTCAAAAAGCGGATCTTTTTACGAAAGCATTTGACAAAACCCGCTTTCGATATCTTTTGCAGATCAACGACATACAAAAGTTACCTGTTGAGTAGCTTTTGGTTGATCATCTTTGTTTTTGTTTACTTTTGGTGTCTGTTTTTCTTTTCTTGATATTAAAATCCAAAAAATAGAGTTTTGCATTTTAGGGGGAGAAAATCAGAAAATATAAAAAAAATGCAAAAAGCATAAAAAATTGGAAAAATAAAAAATTGGAAAAATAAAAAATTGAGAAATTGATCTGACCAAGCGAGAAGTGATATTACATCGGCGTGTGTTATCAACCACGGATAAAGTAAAAATGAAAGGCTGTATGTACTTGTTTGGTTAGTTAAATGCGTAAGGACAAATCTGATATATGCTAGTATGATATAAACATAAAAATCTGCTTGATTAAGTGTGAGGCACATCATGACGGATGCTATGTGATCTTGGCATTAAATAAAATGAAAAAGAAAATACAGAATAAGAGATGTTCTGGTGTATGCATGCTTTCATTTTGCAAAGATTTAAACTTGTTTGATTTTCATTATTTTGTCAAACGACCGGCCTTTCTCTATTTATCGAAAGATCGACCTGATTGGTGTTCGTTTGACGTTCTGCTTTATTTTATTTGGTGTTTCGTATAACTCATCGGACTTTCTCTGCGTGTGCGGGAGCACCGACCTGATTGTTGTTGGGTTATACAATTTCTGCTTTATTTTCTATTTTTTATTTTCCTAAACAATCGAACTTTCTATGCGTGCCAGGGGGGCGACTTGATTGTTGTGTGTTTAGGGTTCTGCTTTATTTTTGCATGAAACATCATGGACGATAAATCTCGGTGGAAATCACATTCTGTGAAAAATACAAAAATAGAATAAGCCAGATTACCGGTATTTCAGATTGTGTGGGCTATCATATTATCATTGCATGCTAAATCATACCTTAACATATCAGAAAGCTGTAAAAATGATTTGCCCAAACTAAAATAACCTGAAAAGTTGTATTTGCTGCCAACTTGACTTGCATGCTGATTAAAAATGAAATTGAAGTGTGTCTGATGCACATTAGCTGATATGATCTCGCTTCTGGATCTTTCTCGCAAAAACATTTAAGTTATATTAGTCCTTAATTCGGTTATTTCATTTCTGTTTGGTTTGTTGCTTGAATATCTGAAAATCACAAAAAGATTTTAGGCGTGTTTTAGTATAATTTTGTAAAATTCAAAAAGATTAATGGTGTGTTTGAATATTTTATAAAAATCAAAAAGATTTTGATTCTGTTTTATTTTCGATCAACCGTTAGTGAAATATTCAAAATTATGCCGAAAAAAACCAAACGGGTTTCTTTTCATAATACTCATCAATAAGTTGAACAAAGTTTGAAGTAAATTGACAAATTTTAAACTTTCGGGGTTCAATTTGAAGATTCATCAAAATCAGGGGTTGAATTTGAAAATTTTTGAAATTGTCCAAACCTGAAGTTCGGACGTCCGAACCAGGAGTTCGGAGGGTCCGAAGTCCAAATTCGGACAAGGTTTGGAGAGGCCGAAGGTGGAGTTCGAACAGCGTTCGATGGGATTTTTTTTCCGAAAGAGAAGTTCGGAGGTCGAACTTCCTGGCCTATAAATAGTCTGAATTTGAAGTTAGGAGTTCATAATTTCCTGTTTACTCCGAACTTGATCCGAACTGCTGCCCAATTTTTGAATTTTCGATTTACATCTTGTTTGGACATTTAGAGACTGGTTCTTGGTAGGTTTAATGATTCCGATTACAATGGTGTTATTAGATTTAGTTTTCGTTCACTGTTTGTGGGATTTTTGTTCGAAAAAACCGTTCGGACTGTTTCAGGTTCCTAGATCTGAAAATAGACTACTTAAAACTTGTTTTTTAGAAGATAAAATTGGTTCCTCTGTGTTTGTAATAAAAAACCGACCAAGGGTGTCAATTTTTGTTGGATGATTTGGTCGATTTCACTGATTTTGAAATTCAAACTCTTCGGAGTTCGTCAAGCTCCGAACTTGGAGTTCGGACACTCCGAACTTGGGGTTCGGACGAGGCTCGGACGGAGTTCGGCGGTTTAACATTTTTGATCAAAAAGTTGTTCGTTTACGCAAATGACAACGAACTGACTAAATTGGTAATTATATCTGTTAATAACATGGAATTTAATGAATGTTTTATCTTATGTGTTTTCAGATATGGCATACGAACTAAAGATCGGTGACAAACACAACATTTGTGCACATATTTGTGTTGCACGAGGCAAGCTTGATAAATTTGGAGGATCCGGGATTTTTGAGTTTCTGAGACGATCAAGGATTCACTATGTAATCACTCAATCTTGTGAGGTATATCGTGATATCATTCTGGAGTTCTGGAGTACTGCGCGGACGATTACGATGCTCCAATCAGAATTATTGCAACCGTTCAGGGTCGACCAGTTAAGGTCACTGAAGCGGAAATTCGCAGGGTTTTGAAGTTGGAAACTGATACAACAACTGCACCTTTGGAATTTCCTCCTGAAGATAATGTGGCGTTTCTGAAGCGAATTTGGTACACCGATGATCCTAGTAAAGAATTGGTCTACAAATCTTCGCTTAGCGTTCCATACAAATACTTGGCGCATGTATTGTTGGTATGTCTGGGGTACAGAATATCCGGGTATGATGAAGATCAACAACCAATGTTGTCTTTAATGAATGCTTTGGTGATGAACTGATCGTATAATGCTGTTGGGTTAATCTTTCATTACATGAGAGATAACCTAACTCAAAGGCAAAAGAAAGCAGCTATCTATCCAAGATTTCTACAGATGATCCTTAATGACCGGTATCCTGATTTGGTGAAGCTTGAAACACAAAAAATGGAACTGAAACACATGACCTAAGCATGGATCGTGGAACAAAATCAAATTCCACAACAAGGAAGGGAGAAAAGACCTAAAAGACAAATTCCAGTAGTACAGGAACCAGTAAATCCAGAGCCTGAAACTGTTGTCTCTCAACTGCCAGTTTCTAAACTGGTGGTCTCAGCACAGGAAGTTCCTGTATCTGTCAATGTGACTGAGACACCTACGGTGAATACCCTTGAAGATGAATCTGATGATGATGAGGAGTTTTTGAATGTTGGGGCTGACTCCGAAGACTTGTCTGACACAAACAATCTATTTGTGCGTGTCATGATCAACTCTAAATATGTGAAGCTCATAAAAGGTAGCGATGAACATTTCGTGTACCGAATCAGCCTAAACAAGAGCAACGATTGCTACAAGGATCGCGTGTACGATGATGTAGTCTCATCTGAGTCTGATGAAGATTATGCTCCTGACGCCGATGTAGTTCATGGCAAAGGAAAGCATAAAGCGTCTGGTTCTTTACAAAAGAGGAAGAAGTCGATTGCTGGTGGAAGAGGTAAAAGGCAGAAAGCATCACACTTTATGATAAAGCCTCATTCTGGTGTATCTTCATCGACCAGTCCAGCAAAGCCTCTGCTAGATGTATCTACAACTGTTCAGAATTTGGTGTCTGATGTTCAGTTTGACTTCTTGCAAGATCTCATGAATGCCAACAGATCAAAAACTGTTAGCACAACACCTTCAGCAAGTGCTGGTGCGTAGTTTGTGAATCAGTCGATGGGTTCCACTCCCACAACTCCGGTGTTCTCGACAACAACAGCCGCTACAGCTTCTTCACATTCGACACCAGAGGTTAATTTCAACTTTGAACAAGGTTCTGTGTCATTTTCACAAGCCACTATTCTTCAGAGTGTGTTAAGTGATCAACAGTCTCAGATTGATGTGTTGAAGATTAAGACTAAGGAGCAAGAGAAGATGATTACTGAGCTTCGTATAAGTAATGATGAATTAAGAGCTCAAAATCAATCTCACAGTCAACAGTTCACTGCCTTGCAGAGTTGTGACTTAGCTAAAGATCAAGAGATCCTGCGGTTGAGCAGATCTAGTCAGACTCAGAGCAAATTGCTTCTCGAAACGGATGAGCAAATAAAGTTCTTGATGATGAAATTTAAAGCTCAGGGGGAGATTGGAGATAGTTTGGGTTGTAATGAAGATCCGATGAGATATCTAAATGATGATCCTGATCAAGATGATCCTAAAGAGAATGTTGGTGGAGGATCAGGCCCGACCGAAACCACTGGTTTGGGTGCTGGGACATCTACTTCCTAAGGGAAAGATTCCCGAGAAGCAGTGCCGATTACTTCAATTCCATCTACTCAAGCGGCAACGAGTCTAGGTGAATTCGAACATATGTTGCAGACGCTCGAAGAGGGTGAATTTGTTGGTGATCTGAAGGCAGAACAGTTGCAAGCTGTGTTTGATCTGAATGATGAAGAAATGAGAAAAGCTTCTGAATCAGCACCAAGGAAATATGAATCATCTGAATCAGAATCGGATGAAGATGTTGAAGATATATTTGAGGAGGAAGTTGAGATAGAAGATATTACAGAAGAAGAATATCCAGACTTATACTCAAATTTCAACAACAATCACTCTGGTGATGAGTTTGAAGTGTTTCCTAAGGAAAAAGGTGCTGAGGCTGAAGAAATATTAAAGAAGAAAGAAGCAGAGAAGTCTAAAGATCCGGTTGCTACAGAGGTTAAGGAACAAGGACAACGTTGGGCATTTGATGAATTTATGAAGACGTCTCATGCCAACTATGTTCCTCCTGTGAAGCCAATTAAGCAAAGATTGTTTGTTAAATTCAAGGGTCAAGCTTCAGGTGCTATAATCAGCTGGATATATTCTGACAGTTTGAAGTGCTACGGGATTAAGCGTCAACACGGAATCCAGTACTTCAAATGTGCTAGTGATTTTAGCAGTCTGCCAGTTTGGGATATTCGTGAACTGACCAGAAAGCCTTTTTGCAATATTGGCACTGATTGGTACTTCAAGAAGACTATTGAGAACGAATGCTGTGAAGGATTTCAATTTTTGGATCCTCAGAAACCCAAAAGGCGTCGATCTCGGACCAGTGTCAGCATGTGTCACTACTAGAAGCCGCATGGGTGACATCAACTTCTGCATGTACTCATGTTTTATCTCCCAGATAGAGCCTCCAAATGTGATGGTAGCATTTAAAGATCTAAGTTGGATGGAGGCTATGCACGATGAATTGAATCAATTTTCAAAATTGGGAGTGTGGCATCTAGTGAAAAGGCCTGAAAATAAGAGAGTTATACCCACAAGGTGGTTGTATAAGAACAAGAAAGATGATACGGGTGTGATTGTGAGAAACAAAGCCAGGTTGATTGTTCAAGGTCACAGACAGGTTTACGGGATTGATTATGATGAGGTGTACGCACCAGTGGCCAGATTGGAAGCAATTCGAATATTCCTTGTTGTAGCAACATATCTCAACTTCACAGTGTATGAGATGGATGTGAAGACAACTTTCCTTTATGCTGAAATGAATGAAGAGGTTTATGTGGCTCAACCGCCAGGGTTTGTGGATGAAGAGCATCCAGATCATGTGTATCTTCTGGATAAAGCTTTATATGGTTTGCATCAAGCTCCACGCATGTGGTATGAGACTCTATCAAAGCATTTGGTGGAGAATGGTTATACAAGGGGAGTGGTTGATCAAACCCTGTTCAGAAAGAAGGTGAAAGATGATATCATTATGGTGCAAGTATATGTGGATGACATCATCTACGGGTCAACGAATGAAGAATTATGCAGCGAATTTGAGGATATCATGAGAAAGAAATTTGAGATGAGTGATCAAGGGGAGAAGAACTTTTTCCTGGCATTACTGGTCAAACAAGATGAATCTGGGATTCTCATTCATCAAGCAAAATATGTGAATGAAATTTTGGAAAAGTATAAGATGCAGGACTCCAAGCCCATCTCCACTCCCATGGCATCTCGGCCTTTACTAACAGCAGATGCAGATAGGGAATCAGTGAGTGAATTCATGTATCGTTCAATGATCGGTTCACTCATGTACTTGACAGCAAGCAGGCCAAATATTATGCATGTAGTGTGTGTGTGTGCACGTTACCAGGCTAATCCTAAACTCTCTCATTTAGCTGCTGTTAAACGTATTTTTAGGTATCTGAAGGGCAGGCCTCAGCTTGGACTTTAGTATCCTAAGAATACTGATTTTCAATTATTTGCGTTTACTGACAGTGATTATGGAGGTAGTGATCTTGATAGGAAATCTACAACTAGTGGGTGTCAATATATGGGAGACAGACTCATTTCATGGAGAGCAAGAAACAGCATACCGTTTTCAACTCGACTGCAGAAGCTGAATATGTGGCAGCATCAGTTGGATGCTCACAGGTAGTATGGATTCAGAACCAGCTCACTGACTACGGTATGGAATTTCTTAATACTCCAATTTTTTGTGATAATGCTGCTGCTCTGCAAATTGTCAAAAATCCTGTTCAACATTCCAAAACAAAGCACATAGATATCAAGGTACATTTCATTCGTGATTGCTATGATAGGAAGTTGATTCAGCTTGAAAAGGTAAACTCCGAGAAAAATGTTCCTGACCTTTTCACAAAACCCCTTCCTCGTCCAAATATTGAAATGTGTGTTGAAGGCCTAAGGATGATTGCCTTCGAGGAATGATCTGATCAAAACTCTTTGTACATAGTTTTGTTTTTTTATTTTTGCTTTGGTATTAATTTGGTTTATTCAATTAAAAAAATGTGTGTGTTTTTGTTTCAAAATCTATTTGAGGTTTTTATGAAGTCTTTTGTGCTTGTCTTGAGTTGGTAGGAAGTGATATAAATGTTCAAGATAATCGGAGACTGACACGTGTAAGGCTGAAGTGAAAGATTACTCAAAGATGATATGTCAGTAAGCTCAACCCAAAACTATGATCATCAATGTAAGTGCAGTTTACTTAACTTTTATATATGTTTAGTTTCCCGTCCTAGTTTACATGGTTTAAAACCTGAGTCCCAGCAAAAATGGGTTGAGAGTGGTATCTACCTAGTATTCACTCTCTCACACACCATGTTTCTGATGTTATGACAACACCATTAGAAAACAAAGAGAAAAATGAAAAGAAAAAGAAAAGCAATAAAATAATTATTTTGTTTGGTCTTCTCTGCGTGCTTTTGCGGCCGACCTGATCACCAACTGATAATTAAGGAAATAAGTGGTAGTCATAACGGTGTTGCATGGTCCTCAAGTTGGGGGTTTGTGAATCCTCGATAGACTCTGAGGTTGGGTAGGTTTTGCTATGAACAATTAGGTGTGGGGACGGTTAAACATGACGGTAATATTGTACCATAATTAAGCACTTCAAAATGACTTGATGTGAGTTTATGCGGTAAAATATTCTGGCAATCGTCTAGAGCGTTGAGTAACAGAAGCTGAAAAGGGTTCCTCAGTCAAAGATAAGTCTGGTTTGATCCATGAAAAACATCAGTTTCAAGGCAAGTAAATATTTAATTTCTGCATTAGGTATCTTTGTCTTTATGTTTATTTTTTATAAGTGTCTAACTGTTTAAAATTTAATTTATTTAGATCAAGATCTGGTTCTCGGGGTATGAGTCTGAGGGGAAGTTTTGTAACGCTCAAATTTTTCAAAATTAACCTTTGTTCAAGTGTTTTTTCATCTAAAAGAGGTTTGGGCACATTTGAAATGTTTTGTGAAACTTGAGGGGGGCATTATGAAAATTTTTATTAACAAAACCTCCTCAACCCCTCATTTACGATCACCATCCTTCTTTACGTTTACGATCTGCTTTCTTTCTCTCTGGGTTTACGATCCGTCTACCGAAACCCTAACCACCACCGCCCCCTTTCCGCCGGAAAATCGTTTTCCGGCTAGCTCCGATTATTCTTGGTTGAAATCGAGTGCACCATCGCGTTTGTCTTCACTTTCCGACCACAAAACACCCTTCCATCAGCCTGATTCCTCTTCGATTCGTTAGTTTTATCACAGCTTTTCTTTGTTCATCTTCACAGTTGATCAGCTTCTTTTTCCTTCAAATTTCTCAACGATTTCTCAAGTTTAGAAGTCGTTTGTGTGTTGATAGCAGTTAAAAGGTAGTGTTTGATGTTTCTGTTGCACCAATGTGGGTTTTTGATGCGTTTTTGAAGCTTTGCAGGTTCATCCATGGCAGATTCTGCGTTTACGATCGTCATGAGGAAGAAGACGACTGTTCGAGTTTACGATGGCGTTTACGATCCGTCTGTGTTCACGATCGATGGTGTTCACGATCGTCGACGTTTACGATTGGACGGCGTTTACGATTCCGAGCGATTACGACCCAATGGTGTTTACAATTGGGCGTATAGTTTACGACTGGACTCTTTTAACCTAATCGTAAATCCAAATTTGGATCGTAAACCAAAATTTCAATCGTAAACCCGTTAAGAGTTTGTTTTTAAAATCGTAAAAAATCAAATGAACTCAAAATGGTTTTAAAATCTCATTAAACTTAATTTTTTTAAGATAAAATTAAACATTTAAAAAAAAAGGAGTGCGTTTTGTTAAACTTGTGGAACAAAATCTAATTTTGTTAAAGTTTCAATTGAGATTTTAGAACTTAAAAAGAATAATGTGATAATCAATTGAACTTTAAGATGGTTTTAACAAACATAATTGCTCAATGATGAGATTAAACCTGATGCACGTGTCTCGGTTTCTCAGATGGCAGAAGAGATGATTGAGGAAGAAATTCACTTTGAAAGAGATCACTGCATACCTGCTTATCTTGATGACCCTCCAGAGAGACACATGCAGTTGCTCTACTCACTAGTTGCAAGGATGAATGTATGCAAGATCAATCATGCTCTCAGGACAAGCGTGCTGATAGATGAACAACTTGTGAGAGAATTTTGGGGAACTGCCAGGGCGAATCTCGATAAAACAAGGATCACTGCAACGGTTCAAAACCGCATAATCGAGATCGTAGAAGAAGATATTCGTCAGGGGTTGAATATTAATGATAAAGCTGAAGACACAATGGAATAAAATTTAAGACTGCAGTGCTAGATGGTGCACGTCTTTTGGGGTATGAAGGAAACTTCCCACCAATTTTCAAGAAGCTACTACCACACTACTGGAGGTGCTTGGCACGCTACTTGCAGAAATCTTTCTTGGGCAAGAGAACAAGCTTTGATCAGCTGAACAAGGTGCATGGCACAACATTTGTTGCACTGGCCTTGGACTGGGAGTTTAATTTTTCATAGATAATGCTGTTGGATTGGGTTGGTAATGCTAATTTGAGTGCAAGAGAGCAATTTCTCATGACTCCAATGTTTGTGCATATGGTGGTTTTGAAGAAGTATACAATGATTCAAGAGAGGATTGAGAAGCTAGATATAAAGTTCATGGATAACAGTGTGTTTGGTCTCCAAAACCAAGATAGATTGGGAAAGAGCACTTTTCAAGGAAGGCTTGAGTGGACTAAAAGAGGTGCTTTCCCTGAGGTTGCAAGGGAACAAGATGAAGAATCAGAACCCGAACCTGAAGTGCCTCCAGTCAATGTATCTGTTGTTGAAGATCATTATGTTCCAGTGACTATTCAGGGGGAACCAGAGAATATACCTTCAGATGAAGAAAATGTGATGGATGATATTTTCCCGCAGAATGAGAATTTGGCAGATGATATCTATGGTGATTTGCAGCCAATCAGCCACAAGAGAACAAGGGATGACTTGAGTTCTTCTTCAAGTGATGGTGCAATCCCACAAGAGATAAATATTAATGTTACTGATGATGATGTGTTTGAAAAACCTATTCCTGCATGTGAACCTTCACCAAGAAAGAAATCTGATCCAAGATCTATCAGATTCAAGTTCCAAAAGACAAGCTCAACCTTGATGGTATTTGAATCATCAGGTGCAAATGTTGAGAGCACATTACTGGATGATGATCAAGCAGATGTAGAAGAGACAACTCTAACTCAAACTGAAAGTCCTATTCTGAATGAACACAACCCAGTTCATGAGGAAAGGCAATTCTTCGAAGTTGATAGCTCGTTTGTTGAGCCCAGCCCAGTGAGAGTAAATGTTTCTACAGAATTTAGCCAGGGTCCAACCATTCCAAGCTTCCACCCATATCCAACACTTGTTGGAGAAAATATTCAAACTGGTGATCTCCCGGTAGACCTTCGGATAAGCACAGATCCTCAAATCAACTTTCTATTATCTCAAAACAGGAAAGAAGAAAACAGGAGACTGAAGGAGAAGGAGAGCAAGAATGAAGCCAGTATTGGATTTTTGTATGCAGGGTATCTTGAACTTAGGAAGAAGTTGGAAGATTTGAAGGGAGCTGATAGTTTAAATGCTCAGAGTTCTTCTCAAGGTGCTCAAACAGCTGATGTTGTGCATGAAGATAAAGGTGATGACTCCATTGAGATCTCAGACTATGTGCGAGGAGGAAGAATCATCTCAAAGGCACCAGAAAGCCATGAAAATTGGTTCAAGGATTTCTTTCAGGGACCTCCCCTTAAGCTGTACTCAATAGATGTGGGAGAAAGTGAAATTAACAAAAAAGGGGAGTCGTGAACCTATTTTGTGTTGGCATTACGATGGAGAGAAGAAGTTGTTTGTTGTAATTAGAGATGGCTATAGTCCAGTGGAGTACTACAGAACTCGTGGTCAATTTCACTCCTGGACTGAGACAGAGATGAGAAATTTGCTAAGGGCTCCGTTCATTAACAGATGGACGAATGCTCCTGGAGACCTTGTTCGTAACAATCTGATGAGCCATCTTGAAGAAAACTTTGCTAACTTTGACCTCAAGCAACCAAGATGGGTTCAAACTGGAATTGATCCTGTCACAAATGAGCCTGTTGGAGAAGTGAGGCAACCACCCACCAAAAGAACTCGAGTGATTAACATGTTGGACGAGATTGAAGATGGTACGCTTGTGAAGAATTTTGATAATTGGTTTTATGATCCAACAACTCATGAGGTGGTGGTGGTTTGCAAGAAGATGCGAGAATTTCGCTTCTATGATCGAGTTGACTTGCTGAGGTTTGGAGAACGTGATATCAAGCTCCTGGCCACCCAACCTATCCTAGGTGATGAACTTCACTTTGAAAATGCTATAAGGGTGGGAATCTTTCATGGAACAGCAAACCGGATTGTGGAGCGTGAATGATGGTCAAGGAAGGAGTCTCACACCTTCCGATTTGATTTACTTCTTCCTTAAACAGTCTAATGGTTCATGCCTAGGGGAAGATTGTTAGGCTATACATTGTGAGGCATGAACATTAGACTTGGGCATACTTTGGATTGGGCTTCATGTGTTTACGGTTTGGGCTTGGTGGGCCGGTTTCACCTTGTGGGTTTACGATATACATTAGGGCTTTTGTAAGGGTAGTATATATACCCAACTAGTTTATGATTGTAGGTAGCTTTGGTGATTACGATTTTTAGTTTCTCTCTTGTATTCATGATCGCAAACTCATTCTAATAGAAGATTGATTGTTCTCCATTCAAGATTTGATTGTGTTGCTTTGTTCTTCATCTTAAATCAAGTCTTTTTCATCATCTTCTTCTCGAATCACTCACAAACAAGGTTTCCGCACTTGTTTGTGTTTACGATATCGTGAACGATTGTTGTTTCGGGACCAACACAAGTACATGGTATGAAAGAAGTATCATTTCATGTCTCATCTCCCTCTCGTAAATCCTACTCCCTCGACCTCAAAATGGACCGATCCTACCCCATATTTCAACTCTTGCTCACCACTTATTATTTTAAACAAACAATATACCCAAAGAATACTAGATCATGTGTGCTAAGTAATTAATATCCCTCCACTTAATTTTCTCGATCGAACCATTTGCCAACACCAACACTTTCTTCCATTTTTTTCTACTGTTTACCTCAAACCAATCTCCCAAGCATCCACGTCTTCATTTTGTGTTAATTAATCCATAGCCACCTCATCCAAATTCTCATGTACATGGCTTATACCCTTTCCAACCTAGAAAATATGTATTCTCTTATTTCTCTCTAAGCCAATAGGCAATGAGCATTTAACATTCAAACGGTGGAAACTTCATCTATTTATTTACTTATAATTTTTTTATTGTTTTTTAAAGGTGAAAACCTCTGGAAAAGATAAAATAAATAGGACAACACATTAGTTTGGAGGCCGACCCACCTCCTGCTTTCTTGACTACGACTAAGCACTCAACCCTAATCCCGCCTCTCAAACCCGTAACCCACTTCCACACCCTACACTTACTTATACACTTCTATATTTAAACAACCTAAACTCATCTCCCTCCATTTAACCCTAGCACACCACAAGAAACCCTCATCTCTCTCCCTTATGGCTCTCTCTCTATCTACTCTCTCTCATCATTTCTTCCATCAAACACTACTTTACCCTCAAGATTCAAGCAAGGAAGCCAGTAGGAGCAACAAGGAGGAAGATAACCACTCTCATCTTCATCATTCGGATTTCTCCAACTCCTTGTGAGGATTTTCTCTTGTTTCTTACTTAATCTTTTTTCTAAGCTCATTATTCATGGTCATTTTCGGTTCTAGTTCACTCAATGGAACAGTCTTGATGATCTTAGTGGTAAAACGCAAACCTATAATAATGGTTACTTTGTTTCTTGATGTTCAAAATATCTTGTTAACTATTCAAATCCACGAAGTTTCTAGTGATTTCGTAGCAAAATATGCATAATATTTAGATCCATTGAAATATTTATTTTTACTTTTGTAGATCTAGAAAATTCATGATGTTTATGTGTAAATATTTGGTTATGTTGGTTAAAAGTTCCATACTAAGCTATGGCACGGTTTAGAACACTTTAAACTAGCAAAAATTATTTTTCTATAAACTTGGTGAAGAAACATTCGTTTAAAATGTGTTTATGGACATTTAAACACCAAAAACACCCTTTGAAAATCCTAATTTTGGTCCTTATGTTTCCTCGAATTAGATCAGAAAGTTTGCCTCATAAAACAGTAAGTTTTGATGTATATTAAGTCACCAAACTCTTACAAAAATATCCCCTATGAAAAGACTTGAATTTAGGAAAAAACTAGGATAAAAACCGACACCTTACGGACCCAAAAACCATATTTTAAGTTAGATATGTGTCTTATAAGCTAAATCTGATCTGGGAACATTTTGAGACTTAAAATGTGTTTACCATTGTCTCCCGTGAGTTTTTAAAACTAAAATGTCATACAAGGAGAAGCGGGAACGAAACCGGCAAAACCACACTTTATTGGCAAAACCGTCATTTTAGAAATATAAATTGAGACATTTTATTTTTTAAGATGTTAATATATAGATATGATTGTTTTATATGAAGTATTTTATCTTCTAAGAATATTAGAAAATACTGTGTATTTGACAAATACGGGTGAAATGCGTATTTTGGATTTTCGGCCTTAGGAATTTTCATTATGTCCTAAAAGTCTTTAACTTGTAATAATATTTATTAATATTAAATATTATCTTTAATATTGAATTATTTGAAAAATACTTATATTTTTTTTCACAAATATATAAATCTTTATTTTCTGAAACGGTTAAGAAATGCAAATATGCACCAAAATCTGCAAATATGCACAAAAAGTTCTCAAAAACCATTTGATTCTCAAATGATCATCTCCCTATATATATATATATATATATATATATATATATATATATATATATATATATATACTACCCGTGTGTCCGCGCGTTGCGGCTGTGAGAGTGTATAGCGTGTTATTCGTCTTCTGTTCGCGCGTTGCAGCGGCACAACAAACTACAACGTGGTATTTGTTTATTTGTTCGCTTGTATCAAAAAAGGTTGTCAGCATCGTTCTCTTATCTCTTTCCCTATCAACGTCTTGCTGATCTTGACCACAACGTCTTTCTGATCTTGACCGATTTGAATAACCTGCTTGTCATGTCCTTTGTAAAGATACTTGAACAAATACTTCACAGCTTTTATACTTGAGCAAACCTCGACGTTCATGTGGCAGTTGAACATCATCAATAGCCTTGGGTTATATGGGACAACCCATCTGTTATTAAGAGTTTTTCCTCATACGTCCACTTCTATCCCGGTGTCTCTCTTTCTATATAAGGGATATGCGTCAGCTCCTTGTCTTGTCTGTTCATTAAATTGTCTAGGATAGAGAAAACGACAAACCGGAGGATCACCCTGCATACAAGGACTATTTGATCATAAATGTCCGCAAGGACCATGAACCATATGTTTGACAACAACCTCATGCATTTTAGGATGTCTTTGTACGTCGGGGATCTCAGCGCACACGACCTTATCATAATGGTCCGGATTACCAAGTTTGTCTTCCGAGCACATGATAATAAGAAAATGCGCATGCGGCGGCGACAGTTTGTAGGACGTTATTCGTCATTTAATTGTTTGTTATGGTGGCTCGACAATCTATATCGCGGTATTCATATTTTTTAGCGCGATGTGGCGGCGAACTACAGTCGTGTGTGATGTTATCATGACGCAATTTCGATCATAAATTACCGGATGTGTTCTTTATAGATGGTTAAGTGTCATGGGTAAGAGTTAGTTTTAATATGGAAACAGGTCTGGAACCCCGCATGATGCGGTGGGGCAACATTCAACCAGCGTGGAGCATGCCAATTTTTAGTGTTTTGTTTTTCTCATATTTTATATCCATCCAAAATATCTATTTTTTATTTTATTTTCTTAATTGTAACATTTTTATTTTATGACAAAATAATCTCTATATACAATATATAGTGGGGTACCCGTGCGTTGCGGCGGGCAACAATTTATAGCGTGTTATTTGTCTTTTGTTTGCGCGTTGAAGCGAACGACCGTTTATAGCGTGTTATTTGTCTTTTTTTCGCGTGTTTGGCGGCAGTGATAGTTTACAACACGATATTCGCTTCTTTTAACGTGATGCAGCTCGACGACAATTCTCTAATGGACCCGGTGGTCCCGAGAGATCGGTCAGACTCCACCCCAAGAACCAATTTTTGCACTCTACATGTATGTACCTCCGTTCACACAAACCAAATATGTACGATTTAGATATAATTTAGAGTGTAATTCTTAATATGGACGGTGGTGTCAAGTCCTAATTAGTATTTCCTTCTCTATTCATAACATGTAACAACCGAAAAAGTTAAAAAGAAAGTCACGTTGCAAAAACCTTGTTTAAATGAGCCAGAAATCTCCTACTAAAGCAGCCAAAAAGTTGCTGCTAACTCAGCCAAAAAGAGCTCTAAGTATCCCCAAAATAGTTACAAAACATTGAAAAGAACAAGAGCAATAACAACCATAAACCAGCAACAACAAAACACAACACAAAACAGCTTCTCAGCAACTCCAAAAAGCTACAGAACAGCTTCCAAAACAGCCTCCAAACAACTTCAAAACATCATCCAAACACCCTCTAAGCGCCCAAATAGCTTCCAAACATCCTCTAAAACAGCTACCAACAGCCTCCAAAATATGAAACAGAACATAAAAAAAAAGGAGAAAAATAATTAAATGGTAGGTATCCAAAAGCAAGAAGTTAAGATTGAATTCAATAGGTTATAGTATAGATAAAATTGAAGGAAAGGGAAAAAGGAAGTGTTGGTGTGCCAACCTGACCCAACCCGTTTTAAAAGGTTATGGTATTGACTTCAATATTGTTCCATGGAACAGGAGACGTTTTAAGAGAATTGCAATCACCATAGAGTAATAGTAAATATTATACAAAAGCAGCATTATAACTATTTCAGAAAAAGTAACAGAATTTTTTGTAATCAAATAATAACTTGAGTAAGTCCCAGATCTCCTATGCTCATGATTTTCAAGTGTAAGTTCCTTCTCTATAGCTATTTATTCTGCTTTATTGTGAGAACTACTTGCTGCAATTATAAATTAGTGAACTACAATCAGATCACCCACAATAAAAATAATAATCAGTAGCTTCCAAATGTTATTGACCTTTTGGAACATTCTCACTAAGCTTATGGCATCTTAATTCAAAGAAAAGTCACAAAAGAAAGTAGCAAATGTCAAGTTAAAGCATTGTACGAACAATGAAGTACATAAGCTCTTTCATCAAGCCTATGGTATCCTCACTAAGCTCCCTTTCATCAAGCTTATGGCAGGAAACTATGGTGGTTGTTTCACCGTCAACATCTGGGTAAAAGCATGATTTAAATAATTACAGAAAGTTATGATTAAGGGATGTAAAAGCAAGTGGTAAAATAAACTTGCTACCATAACAATAATCATGCTTCAGTTTATACTTGGGATTTTCAAATAAAACTTCCTATTCTAGAGCAGAATTTACAAGCATATCAAGAATCATTATCACCCAAAGCATCAAGAATGGTTAAAGGGAAAATAGTAATATAATGCACAAACGTAATATAAAGAATCGGAAGTTAGCCACTGCAACTACTTATATAAAACAATTGTATAAACGGAGAGCACATTGCCTACAAATCATTAATGACCCTAATGCTAGCCTTCACAAACAGAGTCATGTACACAACAAGAGTTGCTGGTGCACTCAAAGGAACATATGAAAACACATAGAAACTAAACGCCCGACTGCATGATATCCCAAAATAGTGCTAATAACATGAAGTGTGTTTTTCCTCCACTGGTCTCGACTGGTCTCTTCTAAGTACCAAGATCAAATCCATTGAAGGGAAACATGAAGTGAAGTGTGTTTTTCCTCCACTGGTCTCGACAAGTCATGGCCCCATATTAACAGTGCTAATAACAGTAGCAGTAAATTAATAATACCTAAATATTTACCCAGTGCGCTGTGGTATAAATGACTAACTCTTTTTTCTATGCCTTACATGTAATCACAGAACGTTAAATCGAGAAGTTGAACCTGAAATCACAAAGCCGAATCCATGAAAGCAAACCTCTTAAATAGTTTGAAATTGGCTTCAAGAGATGTGAAATCACAACAGAGTTTTACAAAACATGAAAGCAATGGGTCTACCTGTTGCAATGAAATGGAGTATGTTTAAATTAAATTAGTTCAAATCATACGCTTATGTAGAAGTTTAATGCTCATGAAGGAATTTACTATTGAAATTAGTACGTGTACATCATAATATGATTTAAAATCCATAAGGTTATGAGTTAAAAACTTAGGCAATGAACTTAGTTTTTTAAGACAACAAATTTGTACATGAGCATATGATTTGTGAGCTGATAAGTAACAACGTTTGTAACCAAAACAAAATATATCAACTATCATGCATAATAAGAATGTCATATTTATATAATGTTACATACAAACCTGTAGAGAACATCAAATCAGAAAGGATGGTGAGAAGATGTTCGGATGGTTCAAGTTCCTAAATTCAGACATTTTTTCAAAAGGCATATTAATATTTCATGATTATGAACCACCAACAAATGATATGAGGTGGAAAAACAATTCAGGAAACTGAATCAAACCGGTTAAAACATTTCATTATCATAATATGATACGCGGGTGATCTAAGTGGTATCTACAACAATAATATGTTTAGGGAAAAATTGGTGAAATTTTACCTTGATAGACCCATAATAATTCTACCCAACTACGGAAGAGAACCGACCCCTGTAATATGATCTTAGAGCAAGATAGACATAATTTAAACCTACTGGTGGTAAAAAGTAAAATTAAACAAAGATCAAGGAACCTGGAGGGTATGCTCACAGGGACGGTGACCTTCAATACCATAGAAACAACCGTCGCTTGAATCAAGGAAAATAAAAATCGATCTTTGAAAAAATAAACGATATATGAAACCACCGTCGCAGAAAATGGCATCGAACTCCCGCTACCAACCCTACGATATACAAAATCAAATCAATCAATATCATATTGAAAGGGTTAGGAAAGGACGGAAAATATAACCTGCAAAAATAGAACACAATCTTCGTTTTTCTTCAAATCAGAGGTAAGGAGTGAAGTTTAGTTTTTAGATTTGACAAACCTTTCATTTTTCTTTGAATTGGAGGTTGACAAGCTCCGATGAACCTTCATTTTTCTTCAAATAAGTAAGGTAAGGAGTGAAGAATAGAGTTTTTAGATCTGATAAAAATGAAGAGCGGAAGAGAGAGAAGATTCAATACGAAGTTTAGGGTTTTTGAAATCTCAATTTGACGTGCTTCCGAGATTAGATTGTTGTCAACTGGGAAGAAGAAAGGCAAGTAAAGAAAAACCCTAAAAGGGAGATTTTCTGAGGTGTCTGCATCGGAGGACTCTGTGCAAAACCTAAAAGCAAGATCGGAGGTCACTCTCCTCTGCAAAATCAGTTGTTCAAAGAGAAAGAAGGTATGCATTGTATTGAGAAGCATGGACCGAGAGATAGATGGAAGCCGAAAGTGGCATGCGTCTTAAAATTAAGACGCTATTTATTACAAAAATGCCATTTTGAACAATATACATTATATAGTAGTATAGATATATATATATACATCAACCTCCCAAAATAAAATTGGTGTTCGGTCCCAAAAGCTTCTTACACGATCATGACCCGCGTTGCCTAATCGTTCCTTGCAATGAACACTAGTAACACGTTGGTATTAATAGCATATAACATTCCACCCCCCAACAAAGACCCTCAAAAGCAAGGAAAAATAGCAAAACTTCAATTTGGAGTTCCAAGCGTATTGCTTGTTTTACATAGTGCCCCAAGCGATACGCTTGGAGTAACATTTTCAGCGACCAACTAGAAATTTCACCTTTTCTATACTTAACCAAAATTTCACACTTTTCAGCTTTTCTACCAAAATCACCCAAATTTCACACTTTTCAGCTTTTCTACCAAAATCACCCTACCACCTCAAATCTATCATTCATTATTCTTTTAGACATTTCCACAAACACCTTCTGGGCAACCATAATACTCTTGCTAGTATGAAGTATACAAGCTACCAATCCCACCCATTAAGAATCATTTACGTATCACATTCTCGGTTTATGTATAACTTCACAATTTCAGCAACATTACAAGCATTTATGGCCTAAAAACTAACCAAATCCCCCAACCATATATATGGAATTCTGTAAGTACACAGAATGATCTTACTACTGCATGTTTCAATCAATCTAGTGAACATGAGAAGTAAATAAGAGTTTTCGTATTCAATCACTTGATGATTACAATGGAAAGCTCTTTGGTTTCTCTCTCTATAAAACACACACAGAAGGTGAAGAATGACTTAGAGTTCTAAGCTATCATTCTATCAAAACCTATTTTATAGGTAACACATTCTGTCCAGCGTACCATCCAATGTAGCATTGGTAGGGCGTACCACTGGTACAGGCATCACTATATCTGATCTTCAACTTAAAAATCTTGTCAGCTATAGAGCTTGCATGGCTGTATCACCTCTTGATTAATCTTTGAACTTTAAGATCCAATTGTGAAAGATACTTCATACTCCCTTTTTCACCATGCTTGAGTCTTACAGCATATAACCTGCAATTTCAGAAGACAGAAACGCAGTTTTCTTTTCCTTTTGAAAAATTAATTTAATCTTGGCACAAAACTTCTCTTCGAGAATCCAAGATGTGTTTTTGAATTGTGATTTTGTCACACCCCCAATTAACCACTAACGGAGTTTATACCGTTAAGGGGTGCGAGCAAACCAGGACCACAACCATTAGTTACAAATACTAAACGAATCAGAGTAAAGTCCAAACATTCATAATAAAACAGTTTAAAAGTTCGCAGCGGAAATAAAACATGAGTATCTTAGCACTAACCACGTGCTTTAATTACGAAACATAAATTGTTATTCAATTCCCAAATTTAAGTTCAATTAAAATAAGTAACTTCGGTGCCATGCCAACCTCCAGTTGATACTCCTCAGCGATCTGCAAAAGTGAAAACCACACAAGTATCAACCTAACGGTTGGTGAGTTCACAGTGGGCATGTCATGCAGCGGCCCGGTCTCATAAGCGTATGTATCAACGTATAAATAAGTAATAGTTTTGCAAAACAATTGCCAAGTGTTGAATTGTCGAATATGCACTAGTTAAGTAAAGATTAAAGCGGTCAACCGATATCGCGGGTAGCTAATCCGGTTTCCATGCACTAAGGAAGTTCGTACCAAAGCTGACGTAACAGAGTTCGGCATTTGCCGATGGTTTGTGCCTCCAGTTGTGTTCCTCATGGGACCCACAACTAAAATAGGCTGATATTGAACTCCGTTCGGCCTCCAACCGGTTGGCTACACATTTGTGTACCGCGGAGCAGGGTTGTCAACCCTCAGTAGATCTACCCAACATCCCCTCGCTTCACAAATTAATGGTACTAAATTGTTGAGGACTTTTAAGTTTCAAGGCATCCTTAGAAATCATGTGATATCATTTGGTTTAGACTTTAACCTACACTAGTCATATTAAAATTGTTTATCCTGGATTTCCTTTGAAATCCTAAAAGAGTTTTAGTGTCAAAATGGTTGTTCCGGATTTCGTTTGAAATCCAAATTGAGTTTAGGTATTAAATAGTTGGTTGCGGATTTCATTTGAAACCCCAAGGATGGATAGTTGCAAGTGCTTCCCATAAAACACTCCAACTTCCATAACAGATATCCCATTTGGCGATACCTCGAAATGTCAGCGTTATTTTCCGTTTAGTAAATTCGTTGTGACCCAAACGGGCTCACAATTAAAGGGTTTGTGAAACTCAACTTAGGTTGCTCAGCTTACACTTCAAATAGTCCAAATTATGATTGCTAACGAAGACCTAATAATCACATTAAGGTCTTAGGTGTTAGGTTGTGTCTAAACTTTAACTACGTCACTATGGCCCATAACATAGCACGTTGGAACTACGACACGACATACCGACACACGACACCGATGGTTGATCATAAACAAGGGCTCACATAAATCAGAAATCGAAGCATGTTTAATTATTGCATAATCATGTAAGTCATGGCATAACATTCAAATAAGTTGCACAAGTTTGGGTTTTGGTCTGGTCACAGTTTCGCTAAGCAGTTTCGTTACAGTTTCGCTGTGCAGTTTCGCTGCACAGTTTCGCTGTGTGCACGGGCAGCACTTTCGCTAGGCAGTACCCGATGACACAGTTTCGCTAGCTAGTTTCGCTCGAAACTGTTGACACAGTTTCGCTAGCATAGCTTCGCTCGAAACTGGTTTGAACTTTCGTTCAGGGACAAGGTCTATGGTTGTTTCGCTCGGTAGTTTTGGACACAGGCGATACTATAGTTTCGCTTAATAGTGTCGTTGGATGAAGATATACATAATTTCGCTGAATAGTTTCGCCTATTGAATGCACAGTTTCGCTAGTCGCTAAAAACCCGTAAATTTGTCTAAAAATCTTTCTAACAGCTTCTATACTTCATGTAATTCATTATCTAGCATACATAAACATTTACCAATATCACAGAAGCATTTTTAACACCTTAAACATGGTTTTTCATCATCAAATCATCAAGAACACTTTTTACACAAAATGACCTAATCTAGCATGAATCTTCATTATGGATCAGTTTCATACGTAAAGTTGTAGTCTTTATGATAGATCTAGCATTCCTAAGCATTATAACAGAAGATCAAGCAATTCCATGAAGATCTAAGCATGCTTTTTAAGAAAATACAAAGAAAAGGCAAGAAGAATGGTCATGGGACTCACGGTTTGATTAAGCTCGATGGATGATCTTCACCAACAGAAATGATGGCTGGTCTTGGTGGTTCTTGGGGCTGGTCCAGAATTTCGTGAGAGAGAGGGGAGAAGATGGGGAGTGTGTGTGTTTGTATGGTGATGTATGAAAATGAGTGATTAGGGTTTAATTCTCTATTTAAATACTAAAGGCCTTGTGGGCTTATCATTGGGATTTGGGCCCCCAATGATTAGTCTATCATTAGTCTAATTACTAGCCCATTATTAATCATGTATGCATACACTTTAATTACTTGACTAATCTCATAAATACACAATTAAGCGATTTGTCATATAATTTAACAAGTAAACAAATAGTCATGCTTTTTAATAATAATTATGCATTTAAATAACATTGCACATAATAACACTAAATAAATAAATACATAACACGTATGGGCGGGTTCTGTGATCAACCAAAGGTCGTGGACGTATTCGGCCTAGTTAAGCATTAGTTACTAAGTTAACACTTATAACGTAACTAACGGAGATTGTCTAACGGAAGTAAACCTTGAAATTCTCGGATGTCACAGATTTCGTATCACATGTCGATCGATCGAAAAAAAAATAAGAAACAAAATCTTTTTTTCTTTTTGAAACTTTATATCTGTTGATACCTGATATGTGCGTCGTGTGAAGTATCGAGTTGAATCAAGACAAGTCCAAGTTCAAGACAAGAGTTGATGCTGCCGAACCTAGTCTGAACCTCAGGTTCGGACCAGCCGAACTCCAGGTTCTTTAGGAGTTTGGACAACAGTGCATATATAGTGAGTTTGGTCTTTGTTTTGGATATGAGTGAGAGTCTGAGCTAGCCTTAAGTTTGTGTTTCATAAGGTGTCTCTCTGAGTCTGTATTCTGAGTGTTACTGATTGTAATTGTTCGTGAGATCAAGAAAACAATCGGTTAATTACTTTTTTCGTATCCGTTATAGCTAGATTGAGTAGACGATCCAATGCTCACGACCTTTCAAGTGGTATCAGAGCTTTCTGGTTCATTCTACTGATCTGTGGTTGCTATTCTTGGTTTTTTGACATGAAATGAGTATTTTTGAGTGATTTTTGAGTGTTTTTGCAAATTTTTTATCACTTAGATTAAGTCTTTTGTGAAAATTTTACTCCTAAATCATTTTTCATCACTTTTTCTGATCTAGTGCTGCAAATCTCGTCAAAATCAGTCCAAAATCGAGCGTTTTGAGAAAATTATGTTGAGGTTCGGAGGATACTAGTGAGGTTCGGCATAACCGCTCTGAAGTCTTAGTTCGGATGAGGTTCGGAGGAGTTCGTTTTGAGTTCTGTCATAGTTCGGAAATTGTTCTCTTTCGGTAGTAGTTCGGTCAAGGTTCGGATAGGATTATGTTCGAAAAATGTTCGAAACAAGTTCGGTTAGGGTTCAGAAGGAGTTCGGTGATAGTTCGGCACAACTAAGTCCGATTGAAGTTCGGATTACTGTTTGAGGTTTGGAGAGAGTTCGGAACAGGTTCGGACAAGGTGTTTAGGTTCAAATAAGGGTTCGGACGATCATAATTTTAAACTTTTCAACGATGTCAGAATTTCACGCTTTTGCCACGATGCAAAGTGAAATGCAGACCATGATAAACTTTGATAACGAAATTGGAACAAGTCAAAATGTTCCCAAGTTGTTGAAGTTGGAAGATTATCAGAATTGGAAGCAACGATTTTCTGCTTACATAAGTACGAATGATATCGATTTGTGGATTCCAATCAAGAAGCTTTATCAACACCCAAATGATCAAGGAGATTTCAAGGAAGTTCATACCTTCCACATTGCTGAAAGGAAATCATATGAACTTGAACAAAAGGCTTTTGGTTATCTTACGATGGCATTACCCACTGAGTTGCTACATCAATTTAGTACTTGCAAGAAATCTAAGCAATTGTGGGATGCTCTATCAGCAAGATGTGAGGGTAATGATGAATACAAGAAGAGTCGAAGAAAGCTGTTGAATAAAGAATTTAATAATTTTCAACATTTTGACAATGAAGACATTACCGCTCTTGTTTCACGGTTTTCACATCTGATTAGTGAATTAAAGGTAATTGGAATTGAGAAAATCGATGCAGATTTGAAAGAGAAGATTATGGAAGCTTTGCCTGAAAAGTGGGAAAACTATGTTTTGCTACTCACTCATGATAAAGAATACTCTACATTGACATTTCACGAGCTTACTAGAAAACTTCATGCTCGAGAAATGGAAATGTTAAATTGAAAGAAGTGAACTGCTACATTACAAAATCCTGAATTGTATCATGGAGAGAATACTGCTAGCATGAATGCTAAAGCTAAACAAATCTGAGTTCTGCACCAAGTGTTGCTTTTATGGCTGGAGTTTCTGGAAATTCTGATCCTTCCAAAGGCTGCAGTTTTACCATTCCAAATTTCACAAATCAGAATGCCTTATCTGGTGAAACAACCGATGATTATGCTAAAATGATTTCTGCCTTAATTACATCATCTTTTGGGTTGGTTATCAAGAATGTTGCTGATGCAAAGATTACCAGGGATGATCTTAATGAACTTGATGATGATCAGTTGAACGAATTAGATTTAGCTTGGCAATATTCTATGCTAGGTCAAAGATCAAAATGATTTTTCAAGAAACATGGCAGGAGTTCATATGATTTCAATAGCAAATTGGGATTTGATAAATCCAAGTTGAAGTGTTACAAATGCTCAAAGCTTGGACATTTTGCTAAAGAATGTCAACAAGCTCATGGAAGCAAACCTGGTTTTACTCAACCATCGTCAAGTAATGCAAACAAGACAGCTTTAACAAGTCAGGATGATGGTGTTTATGATTGGGGTAAACATTTTCACTCATTTGCTTTGATTGTCACTCATGATTAACAAGCAGATTATTGTTCGAATACAAGTTCTGATACAAGTTCAGCACCGAGTTCTTATAAATCCGTGAAAACATGGAAAGTTTATTGAAAGAAAATGCTTCGATATTGAATGACATTCAAAATCTATCTGGAGAATTCAAGTTGGTGAAAGAAGAATTGGATATTTCTACAAGAAATGAGAAGAACGTTGTCTTGAATAATGAGTTTTTGATGAAGGAAGTCAAGATGCTTGAAGAAAAGAATGGAATATTAAGTGAGGAAAAAGAGAAGTTAGTTCAAGAAGTAAAGAAATGGAAGGATGAAGCAGAGGATGTTACTAATGATTTTCAAAATTTGTTTGAAAAATCAAAAATCAAGCTTTATCTGCTTACAAAGAATGCTGAAGAATCTGCTGCTAAGATTGAAAGTTATCAAGCTGTGATGAAGAAATATTTGGATGAGAAGCGTGAATTGGTAAGTGTGAATGAAGTACAAACTGCAAATTTGGAAATTTAAAAGCAAAATGAAGATAAATTTAAGAAAGAATTGTTTAAAGGGCTAGAAAATCTTCGAATGCAGAAATTTGAAACACATAAGGTTGAAAAAAGATTGATAGCTACTAAAAGGAGTTATCTGAAGCTCTACAACAAATTTCCGATCTAAAGATTCAAGTAATTGATGCCAATCGATTGCTGAATAATGTTTCCAATTCTCAATTGTTCGCAAGCTTTCTGGCTAAAGATGAAAATTTGAAAAGATTTTTGATAAGACAGGTTCACCCCCTGCTCATATCAAAGAAGCTTTCAAAGAGGTGTAAGAAAATGAGACCAAAGCCAAAAGAAACCTAACACCTTACAATAACAATAGCAAGCATAAGTAAGTGATTTGGTTCACGTATGAGAAAGTTATGCTACTTTGAAATTGACCAAAATTTGAGGGACTGATTCTGTCAACAGATTGCATGTGTCAACTTCCCGACACCGTAGGTCATTCACTAACTCAAATTAAGACCCCAAGTTTTACATGAAGTTTATTTAATATGTTTACCACAAACTTTATGTTTTATGTTTTGAGAAATAGTCACGTTATATTAGCCTAATAACCGAAACAAATCTGACTCTCAAAATTTTAACAGCCCCGTGCACTAAACTTGTGGTGCACGTTTGGGTGACCAAATCATGTTAAAAAAATGTGTTTTTGGTACCACTGGAAAGCTAAGACAATAAACTTTCGGTTACACCCCCAATTTACCACTAACGGAGTTTTACCGTGTGGGGTGTGAGAACAGACCAGGACCTGAGTCAATGATTGCAACAACCCATTCAATCCATAATTTTTAATGAAATAAATACATCAATCATTCATAAGAAAGCCACAATTTAAATTTTCAACGCAGCGGAAAGTAATATGCGCAAAACACGCGTCCAGTAATTTAAAGTAAGATTCAAATCCAGGCAATGATAACAAAAAAATGTTTGTCTTCCAAAAATGCTAGTCTGAAATCAAAAGTCAAGTGATAATCCGCCTCGCTTACCGACAACAGAATAAACTCCTAGCGACTTGTAAAAGTTTGGTAAAACCAAATGTCAGCTATTACCGGTGAGTTCACTAAAGATAGTATAATACATATACTAAGTATATAGATATAAATAATAAGTGTTAATAAGAATTGAACACTATCGTAGGTAGCTAGCCTAGTTGTCATGTCCATTAGGAAGTTCGCAACCGAAACTGACTAAATGTATGTAGGGAATACCTACAAGGTTTGCCTCCCCTGTGTCCATCTGTACACAGTAGTTTTGGCTGACATTAACTCTGTCCGACCTCCAGTCAGGTGGGCATCCCGTGCACCGCAGAGTGAGGGTTGTCAATCCTCAGTAGTACTACTAAACGTCACCATGCTATTTACACTATATTAACGGTTCGATTATGTGAGGGCTTTAATAAATGGGCTATCCTATGACATGTGATAGTTTACTTATTCAAATGCATTAACGTGTGTTTTGTAAGTTACCAAATAACTCGTAAGAAAAGCGAATCATTACCCAAACAGGGTATGATCTAATTTGGGGTGTGAACCTCACCTTTGGGGGCGCTGCTACGAAAACCGCACTTGATCCAAGTGCTTCGCGTTCAGAAAGACGGAAAAGAGTGTATGACCTAAGCGTGAAGGTCTACCGTGTCAGTTGTGTCACAAGAGAAAAGGGGCTGACTCGCGACACACGGGTTGATCATGGAAGAGACATATGAAAGAGGGGAAAAGAGGAAGAGAGGGAAATAGGATCCGTTGAAGTCATACGTGTACAAGTGTCCTATCCTCATGTTACTAGAGTGGTGTGGGTGAAACACAAAAGCAAATAGCTAGGACAATGTGATTAACTACCACGGTACAGCATAAGGTCAACGAATGAACCTTATGCAGTCTTGCCATTCCCACGGAGTGGGGACCTAGGACCTGTACTGGAGCATAACTACATAGCCTAGGGGTCTAATCCAACACTTCACGTAAGCACATTGGTACAGTACAAGTTGAAAGCATGCAAGACTAATTAAATCCTAGCTAATCATGCGGATATGCTGCTACTAGCTTAATCTATTACAGTAAGTTTGACCAAATAAAAGTCAACATGCAAGTTTGACCACTAAGGGTCCCTAAAGTCAACCCTGGGACCTTGGTCCCAAATTAGCACACAATGCACATTGCAATCACATTCACCTTGGTTGTAAAGATCTAGGACAGCCGTGCACCGACTTTGTTTAGGCAAGGTCAGTGGGATACCGAATGAGTTAAGACCCCCGATTCATGCCATGTGAAAGAAGACTCCTTCTAATCTATTTTTCAAAAAGAATCACCCCAATCGGGTGAATATTGATCAAGTTATGATGTTTTGAAGTTTGGTAAAAATAAGTAGACAGATTCTGTCTAGTGATCGACACACGACACAAAACCGATTTATAACTCATTACCCTTTTGTAGTTAGGTTCTAAAAATTTACAGAATTTTCCTTGGTTGTAAAATAAAAAACCTTTTTGTTTTAACCAATTAAGTTATTTATTTTCATCATAGCAAAATCCTTCACACAAGTGTGTGAAGCCAGTTTCATGGCAGAACTGAGTTCCTGTTTCGTTTGGGGCCTTAGGGGTACCAAACGAATTTCAATTCACATGAGACCAAAGCCAAAAGAAACCTAAAACCTTACAATAACACTAGAAAGCATAAGAAAGTGATTTGGTTCACGTATGAGAAAGTTATGCTACTTTGAGATTGACCAAAATTTGAGGGACTGATTCTGTCAACAGATTACATGTGTCAACTTCCCGACACCGTAGGTCATTCACTAACTCGAATTAAGACCCCAAGTTTTACAGGAATTTTATTTAATATGTTTACCACAAACTTTATGTTTTATGTTTTGAGAAATAGTCACGTTATATTAGCCTAATAACCGAAACAAATCTGACTCTCAAAATTTTAACAGCCCCGTGCACCGAACTTGTGGTGCACGTTTGGGTGACCAAATCATGATAAAAAAATGCGTTTTTGGTACCACTGGAAAGCTAAGACAATAACATTTCGTCTCCAAAAATAATCACACGATTTTGACTTCTAGTTTGCGAGTTATGACCCGAACAAGATGGTAGAAAATTCTGACAGAATCTGTTTGAAATCATTCTATGATTTTATGATGGTTTTTCAATCATCCAAACCCCCATTACCAAGATTTCGAATATCCCAGCCCTACTAGGGTCTAAAAACACGGATATTTAAATCAAGACACCACTTGCAAACCACACAAAACATCCAGAAACAGTCATGAGATCGAATTGGACGTGAAAGACATCAAGAAACAAACAAACTAGATTAGGGTTTTACCTTTGATTCTTCGTGAGATGTTTGGAGAAGTGTTGAGCGAAACCGAATGCACCAATGGACTACCGGAGACTAGAGTAGTAGAAAGGAAGGTGGAGGATCACCGGTGAACCACCAGAAGTCGCCGGATTCCGGCCGGTGGCTGCTGCCTTGCGCAAAAAGAAAACGAAAGGGGGAGGGGAGAGAGCTCCAATTGCCGTTCAAAAGAGATGGGGGTCTAGGGTTTTCGACCCACCCTCCATATATATACTCATACATTTTTTTAATTAATTAATTATTGAGATTTTTTAATTGAATAAAAAAAATTAAAAGGATAATAAATGAGCTAGAATAGTCGGGTTCATAAGATGGTAGGAAACGAAATACGGGAATTTATAAGTTACGTTTATACGATAAGACGAGTCTATAGAACTTTGTATAAACTTTAAAATTTAATAAAACATCGAATGCTAGGCCTTTCGGGTAATTTATCGGATATGGTTGATCAACCAAGTGCATCAGAACAGACTCGATAAATGGATTACACGTGACATCGCGTGACATAAGAAATAAATCGTACATACAGAGAGGTCTTAACGGAAAAGTTTAACAGAGTTGACCTGGGAAAACGGAAATTGTCACAACTGAGAAGGAGTTATCTGAAGCTCAACAACAAATTTCTGATCTAAAGATTCAAGTAATTGATTCAGTTGATTGCTGAATAATGTTTCCAATTCTCAATTGTTCACAAGCTTTCTGGCTAAAGATGAAAATTTTGAAAAGATGTTTGATAAGACAGCTTCACCCCCTGCTCATATCAAAGAAGCTTTCAAAGAGGTGCAAGAAAAGGTGAAAGAGTATGATTATTCAAAGGTTTCATCATCAAATTCAGAAGAAGAGAAGATTGTGAAGAAGAAGAAATCCAAGAAGACTAAGAAGAAGAAGGGCAAGAAATCTGAGATTCCTCCAGCTCCTAAGTTTGTCTCTGGTTCTTCTTCTGTATATAATGAGAAATCAGGTACTTCAAGTGAAAAGATTCATTCTCAACCTGATTTTGATGAGGCGATCTTCTTTGAACAGAAAAATCTTAAAGATATCAAAGCTGAGTTTTCAAAGTTAGCAAAGGATAGACACCAGAATTTACATTCTGACGAAAATGTTTTTAGAAAGCATGTTGGTTTCGGTTTTAAAGCACAAGATGTCAAAGCTGAGGAGGTTCTAGCATCAATATCACAAGAGTTGAAGAAGCTCCAAATGAAGCAGGTGAAAAGGGAAGTTTTCAAAGCTGAGAAGGTTCAACCTGAGCGTTTTTACAAACTCAAGGGTTCAGAACAGATATTCTCCGACAAAGAGTTTCCTCTTCATTGCGTTGATGCTAGGAAAATTTCAGAAGTTTTTGAGAAGAAGGATGCTACAAGAACCTTGAAGAATCAAACCGCCAAATGTTCTTCTGATGGTTCTTATTCTCGAAGCCCAACATCTAAGTGGGTTCATGATCACCGCAGATAGGTATATGATTCTTTTTCTGATCATGTTCAAGATATCCATGTTTGTAATTCTGTGCAGGCACCAGTAGTGATCCGCTTTGGGTCATGTATGAACTAATCAGTTTGACCAGTGTGCAGGTACTTCTAGAAGACCTATCGAAGATTGAAAAGTTGTTGATGGAGGAGTAGTCTGCTTAACTTAAATTGCTTGCAATATATTTTTATAACCTGCAAATTTTCTGAAATTCTAAACTGCAAGGTATCTGTGTTGATTGATCAATTTTTCTTTCTTTCTGCATTTTCAATTGATAAAAACCAAAAATAGCGTCATGTTTATGTAAAATGAAAATCCAAAAATAGATTTTTCATTTTAAGGAAGAGAAATGCATGTAAGGGGGAGAAATTGCGAAAGTGCATGTTATGGGAAGAAGGTGAATACATGTAAAATATATAAGGAAGGTGAATACATGCAAAATACATAAAATTCTGAGATATTGATCATTGGGAAATGATGGTACATTGGCTATGTATCTGACTCATGGATAGAGTAGATGAAAGAGCCATAAGATCATTGTTTGATATGTTTGGTAGGCTCGGCAAATCAGAAAGTATCCAGATGTGATATACACTAAATACTATTGCTTGACCATGTGGATAACATCTTGATGCGTATTTCATGACAACAAGAAAAATAAGTGTGAAAATAGAAATGAGAAGTCACTGTGTATACATGTGTTCATTTTGCAAAGATTTAAACTTGTTTGATTTTCTTATTTTGTCAAACGATCGGACTTTCTCTGCGTGCTCACAAGGCCGACCTGATTGTTGTTCGTTTAACGTTCTGCTTTATTTTCTTTGGTGTTTCGTATAACTCATCAGACTTTCTCTGCGTGTACGGGAGTACCGAACTGATTGTTGTTGGGTTATACAATTTCAATTTCTTTTATTTTTCTTATTTTGTTAAATCCGGGGCCTTATCTACGTATCGAAAGATTGACCTTAAGGTAGACGATTTAACGTTCTTGTATCTTTTTGCATAGAACACAGTTGACAATATCATGAAAATATTATACTTTGTGAAAATTCACAAGTGTAATCACACAAAAAGAAAATGATAAAGAAAAAGAAAAAGAAAAATGTCTGAATATGTCTGATAGTGTGGGATACACTGGTCAAAGAAAAATCTAATCAATACCTTAACATATCCAGATGTTATGAGTATGATTCTACCTGAGTTTAAAATGGATAAATTATACCGGCAATCAGCATGACTTATGTGCTTTAATTAGTTGAAATGGAAGTGTAGTTCAATGTGCCATGTTCAATATGATCCCATAATAGTGATCTTTCTCATACAAAAAATAGTGTCTGTTTCTGTATTGCATTTATATTTCAATTCAAGAAAAGTACGAAAAGATTTTTGGTGTGTTTTCGCATAAGTTTGAAAAATCAAAAAGATTTTAGGTTTGTTTTGATATAAAATTTCTAAAAGTAAAAAAAAAGAGATTTTGTTTCTGCTTTATTTTCGATCTGATCAACACGTGATACAAATTCAATTTTCAAAATCATATCTTGGAGTCTCGAAGAGAGTTTTTGCGCCAAGATTATTTACATTTTGAGCAGGTAGCTAAAGTGAAATATGTTGCAATTTCAAGTCTTCTGAAGCTGTTGATAAAAGACCAGAGATACACCAGACATTGTCAAGTATTCAAGATCAAGCCAAAATCAAGTTGAGGAAGAGTTTGTTTGAAGATTTATTTCATTGGACAAACGGATTCTACACTTGAGGGGGAGCTTGATTGAAGATACATATTTGAAGATGTTCAAGAGATACTGCACACGATGAGGAGGAGTTTGTTGATACCTGATTTGTGCATCGTGTGAAGTATCGAGTTGAATCAAGACAAGTCCAAGTTCAAGACAAGAGTTGCTGCTGCCGAACCTAGTCCGAACCTCAGGTTCGGACCAGCCGAACTCCAGGTTCGCTAGGAGTTCGGACAACAGTGTATATATAGTAAGTTTGGTGTTTGTTTTCGATATGAGTGAGAGTCTGAGCTAGCCTTAAGTGTGTGTTTCATAAGGTGCCTCTCTAGTCTGTATTCTGAGTGTTACTGATTGTAATTATTCGTGAGATCAATAAAACAATCGGTTAATTACTTGTTTCGTATCCGTTATAGCTAGATTGAGTAGATAATCTAACGCTCACGACTTTTTAATATCAAAACACACCGAAAATCTTTTTGATAAGTTTATGCTAAAACACACCTAAAATCCTTTTGTTTACTTTTCAGATATGAAACATAAATGCAATACAAAATCAGACACAATTTTTGTCTTTTGCGAGAAAGATCACAACTTGGGATCATATTGAACATGACATGCTGAACTACACTTCAATTTCAATTACTTTAGCACACAAGCCATGTCGATTGCTGATATAATTTATCCATCTTAAACTGTGGCAAAATCATACTCATAACATCTGGATATCTTAAGGTATTGATTAGATTTGCTTTGACCAGTGTACCCCTCACTATCAGACATACTCATATATGCTTTTTATATCACAATTTGTGATTTCACTTGTGATTTTACACATATTGATTATATTTTCATGATATAGTCAATTGTGTTCCATACAAAAAGAAATAAGAACGTTGAATCGTCTACCTTAAAGTCTATCTTTCGATACGCAGATAAGGCCTCGGATTTAACAAAATAAGAAAGATAAAACAAGTTGAAATTGTATAACCCAACAACAATCAGGTCGGTACTCCCGTACACGCAGAGAAAGTCTGATGAGTTATACGAAACACCAAAGAAAATAAAGTAGAACGTAAAACGAGCAACAATCAGGTTGATCTTTCGATAGGCAGAGAAAGTCCGATCGTTTGACAAAATAAAGAAAATCAAACAACTTTAAATCTTTGCAAAATGAACGCATGTATACATAGTTACTTCTCATTTTTCTTTTCCACATATCTATTCAATATCTTGAGATATGCATCAAGATGTTGTCCACTTTGTCAAGCATTAGTATTTAATAAATATCACATCTGTACCATCATTTCCCAATTATGTCGAATCAATTTCTCATTTTTCAATGTTTTTGTATTTTTTTTGTTTTTCAATGTTTTTGTATTTTTCTGTTTTTCAATGTTTTTGTATTTTTCTGTTTTTCAATGTTTTTGTATTTTCTGTTTTTCAATGTTTTTATAATTTTCTGTTTTTCAATGTTTTTGTATTTTTCTGTTTTTCAATGTTTTTGTATTTTTCTGTTTTTCAATGTTTTTATAATTTTCTGTTTTTCAATGTTTTTGTATTTTTCTGTTTTTCTCCCCCTTAAAATAAAAACTCTATTTTGGATTTTTCATTTTAACAAAAACACAAAGACACTATTTTTGGTATTTTCAATTTGCTCCCCCTAAACTACAAACGAAATGTAAAAGAAAGAAAATTGACCTTTCGACATGAATACCTTTCAGTTTTAGCTTTCATAAAATATTTCAGTTTTTGAAATATGATATCACTTGAAATTTAAATTAAATCAGCATAATACACCTCCATCAGGAACTTTTCAATCACCGATATGTCTTCTAGAAGTACATGCAAACTGGTCAAACACGTTAGTTTTATAAATGACCCGAATCGAATCGCTTCTGGTCGACCAGTGTCTTGAATACCCTTCGAAACCACTTTAGGTTTCCAGTTTTGTTGTTTTGGTAAATTAGCATTTGATGAACCAGTCACAGTTGATTGTGACGAACAACCTCCATATGGAGCATTTTGAAACTTAGGAATAAATATCCCTTGATTTTTGAAAAATGTAGGTTGTGGATATTAATCAAATACTCTGCAATATTCATCAAAGAATTATTGTTTGGCAGATTTACCAACATGTGAAACCTTTTCTTTTCTTGATGTAGAACAGCAGAAACCGGACAATCTTGTGCCATATGCCCTTTTTGTCGGCAATTGTAACACAAGCGATTGTTGACAATTCGTCGTTTAGGAATCTGCAAAGCTTCACAAACATTAGCATCTCCAAAATGATCATAAAAGGAATTAAATACCTGATATCGATGATCATGAACCCATTTAGATGTGGGGCTCTTTGGAGTAGAATTTGATCCTCCAGAAGAATATTTAGCAACTTGTGGCTTCTTGATCTTCGGATCAACATTCTTTACAAAAACTTTAGCAATTTTCTGAGCATCCACGCAATGTAGTAGGAATTCCTTGTCATAAAATATTTGTTCCGAACCTTTGAGTTTGTAAAACCTCTCCGGTTAAACTTTTTTAGCTTTGAAGACATCTTTCTGAACCTGCTTCAAATTAACTTTCTTCAAGTTTTGTTGCTTTTGAACCTTAGAATCATCAACTTTAACCTGTTTCTGTTGAAACCCCAAACCTTCATGTTTTCTAGAAACCTTTTCTCCCGAACCAGATGGTTTCTTTGCAAGACGAGAAAATTCAGCTTTGAAAATGCGTGAGCATCGGATCGTCTATTCTGTCTAGCTAATCGGACATCGAATAATTAACTGATTGATTTATTGATCACAATGAACAATTACAATCAGTAAAACACTCAAAAATGACACAGAGAAAACACTCTCAGAAACACACACTTAGCTGTAATCCCACACGCTCAGGACTAACAATTACAAAGACCAAACACATATTTATACCCGGCTGGCCGAGCTTCGGCTGAACCTTAGGTTCGGCCAGTCCGAACTTCAGGTTCGGACCAAGTTCGGCCAGACCTAATTGACTTGATCTTGATCTTGCTTGATACTTCACGCGACGCACATATCAGGTATCAACAAACTCCCCCTCGTCGTGTGCAGTATGTCTTCAACATCATCAACTTTGTATCTTCAATCAAGCTCCCCCTCAAGTGTAAAATCCGTTTGTTCAATGAAATAAATCTTCAAACAAACTCCTCCTCAACTGGATCGTAGCTTAATCTTGAATACTGGATGACGCATAGTGTATCTCTGGTCTTTTATCAACATCTTCAGAAGACTTGAAGTTGTGATATCTTGCACATAGCAACCTGCTCAAACATTTAAATAATCTTGGTGCAAAACGTCTCTTTGAGACTCCAAGATATGATTTTGAAAATGATTTGTATCACGTGTTGATCAGATCGAAAATAAAGCAGAAACAAAAATCTTTTTGATTTTTCAAAGTTTATGCTAAAACACACCGAAAATCTTTTTGTTCTAGTCTGAAATGAAATGAAATCACAATACAGAATCAAACACTATTTTTTGTATGAGAAAGATCAATATATGGGATCATATTGAACATAACGCACTGAACTACACTTCAATTTCAATTAATCGAAGCACATAAGTCATGCTGATTGCCGGTATAATTTGTCCAACTTAAACTCAGACAGAATCATACTCGTAACATCTGGATATGTTAAGGTATTGATTAGATTTGCTTTGACCAGTGTATCCCATACTATCAGACATAATCAGACATTTTCAGTTTTTCCGTTTGTGTGACAGCACTTGTGATTTTTCACAATGCATAGTATTTTCATGATATCGTCAACTGTGTTCCATGCAAAAAGAAATAAGAACGTTAAATCGTCTACCTTAAGGTCGATCTTTCGATACGCAGACAAGGCCTCGGATTTAACAAAAAAAAAGAAAATAAAACAAATTGAAATTGTATAACCCAACAACAATCAGGTCGGTACTCCCGTACACGCAGAGAAAGTCCGATGAGTTATACGAAACACCAAAGAAAAAAAAATAGAATGTCAAACGAACAACGATCAGGTCGATCTTTTGATATGCAGAGAAAGTCCGGTCGTTTGACAAAATAAAGAAAATCAAACAAGTTTAAATCTTTGCAAAATGAACACATGTATACACAGTGACTTCTCATTTTGAAATTCACACTTATTTTTCTTTTTGTGTCATGAAATATGCATCAAGATGTTATCCACATGGTTAAGCATTAGTATTTAGTATATATCACATCTGAATACTTTCTGATTTGCCGAGCCAACCAAGCACATCAAACAATGATCTTATGGCTCTTTCATCTACTCTATTCATGAGTCAGATACGTAAGCCAATGTACCATAATTTTCCAATGATCAATTTCTCACAATTTTATATATTTGGCATATATTCACCTTCATTCATTATATATTTGGCATGTATTCACCTCTCCCCATAACATGCATTTTCTCAATTACTACCCTTTCTTACAAATCTTCCCCTTAAAATGAAAACTCTATTTTTGGATTTTCATTTTACACAAAACAAAACTCTATTTTTGGGTTTGTGAGAAAAAATTGAAAGCAAAGAAAAGTGATCAATCAACACGGATATTCTGCAAATTTAAGAACCTCAGAAAATTTGTAGATTAGAAAAATTTATCATTAAATTTTAAATTAAGCAGAATACTCCTCCATCAACAACATTGAAATCGTCGATCGGTCTTCTTGAAGTACCTGCACAGTGGTCAAACTAATTAGGCCAAAATGACCCGAAGCGAATTGCTTCTGGTCGACCAGTGTCCTTATTTTGTTTAGAAACCACCTTAGGTTTCCATTGTTGTTGTTTTGGTAAAACAGTTTGAGATGAACTCATCACAGGTGACTGTGATGATGAACCTACACATTGAATCTTTGAAAACATTGGAACAAAACATTTTTGTTTATGAAAAAATGTAGATTCAATATCATCAAAAACTCTGCCTTGTTCATCAACAAACTTTGTGTTGGCAGGTTTACCAAAAACTGGTTTCTTATAAAACCCTTGAGGTAAATCAGCAGGTGATGGACAATCTTTTGCCATATGCCATGGGCGACGGCAAATATAACAGATTCTTTTCGTTTTGTCCCATCTTTGATGTACCTGCGAAGAACATGTTGATACACGAAATGGCAATGAGCTGGATCTGACGAAGACACGAAGTTTTGGTATTTTGGTCTGGTGGCCGAACTCCGGCCGAACCTTGGCCGAGCCTTGGCCGAACCTGAGGTTCGGACAGGCAGAGGATTTCGGACGTCCGTAGCTTATATAAGTGTTTGTGTCTTTGTAATTCAGTAGTTTTTGAGAGAGAGAGCGAATTTTGTATGTGAGATTTTCTCTGTGTCTCTGTGTAACTCTGATTCTCTGATTAATACGAGATTGAGTTTTATTTACATACGTGTGTTGATTTCTCACTTGTTTACGTTTGCATTCGATCAATTCGTCCAAACCGATCCACGATCAGTCACTTTCAATTGGTATCAGAGCAATCCAGGCGTGATTCTACATCGTTTTTGGATCAAAATCTAGATCAAATTGAAGAAATTGGTTCATGTTTGACTTTTACAAAGTCAAACTGTGAAGTTTGATTCAGAAATTGAACGTGAATTCGTGTTGTTTACGAGTTTGATTGATTGAAGACGATTGAAAACATCAATACACATCTATTACAAGTTACAGAATTCGTTTTCATGAAGGTTTAGCTAAATTCGAATTTTCACAGGAGCTTATGTGTTCTTCATGCTTCTTCAATGGCAACTTCTTAAATACATGATCATTTTGAGTAATTTTGGTTGCTACAAGTTTGTTTTGATCATACAAATCTGTTGCAACAATTCGTTTTCGATTTGGTGTAGTTTTGAGAAGATCACAAAATCACTACCTTTGTAATTGGCCGGAGTTCTTTCGTTCAGGCCTTAAACCTCATCAAAACCTAGCAACAATGGTGCTAGTTAGAATCCTCTCGATCTCATGAGTTCAACGCAACTTTCTGATTCAAATTTCATCAAGTTTTGAGAAAGTTATGAAGGATTGAAGTTTATGGTGAATTAAAGTTTTCAATCGCCGGAAAAATACCTTCTCGCCGGATTTTTGTTTAATTCGCCGGCCGGAATCTCTTTCACTTTCAATATCACGACTATTTTGTTTTCTTATGTAAAGTTTCAATTTTCACCCCTCTAGTTTCAAAGTTTTTAAATACATAAGTCTTGTTATTTTTTTTAAATATAACAAACAAAACAAAACAAAATAAAATAAATTTCTTTAAAAAAAAAATTCACAACTTTAAAAACATAAAAAAAAAATTAACACAAGTTTTTGTGTTCGTTGAATTGTTTCGTGAAAGCAAAATATTTTTGCGTTCATTGAATCAGTTAGTTCACATAAACTCATTTACGCTCAATGTAAATTACCATATTTTTATTGTTAATGTAATGAGCCTATCCTCTATTCTCTTGTCATATTTCAAAATGAAATCAAAATCTCAAAAGGAATCACTAATCCAAGATCAAAATATTCGGAGGACTCTTCTGACCAAACAAAAAATATGTAATTGTCAGCAAAGTTGTTTACTTATTTTAATCCAAGAAGTTTTTCTTACTTTATACACAATACATAGGTTATCGATTCAGCATTGGCTAAAAAGGGGGAGAAAACCCCCCAATAAGTAGTTCAAATCATTTTATCGATATGAGTGTTCTATATTGATAAAATATTTATTTTGAAACCATCTCTATATTAACATAGTGGTAGAAAGAGTACTATGCATGGTTCCTTGGTAACCTCTAGTTTGATCAGGGAAACCACAGAAAATGAATCTGCTAATGAAGGTTACAGATTCAGTCAAGAAGAAGAAACTTATAATATCGTAGCCGCTCATGGTTATTTTGGCCGATTGATCTTCCAATATGCTAGTTTCAACAACTCTCGCTCTTTACATTTCTTCCTAGCTGCTTGGCCTGTAGTAGGTATCTAGTTCACTGCTTTAGGTATCAGTACTATGGCTTTCAACCTAAATGTTTTGTTTGATTTTACAAGTGTTATTTTTTTCCGTTGCTTATTTCTTTCATAAAAAAAAAAACATTTTGTTTGTCAAAGTTTTTTTTTTTTTAAATTCGGTGATCAAAAGATTTTATTACTTGGTTAATTGAAGGCTTGGGTTTGTTCATCAAGTATTTTTGAGATTCAAAGGAACCGGGTTCACAATTCGAAGTGTCTCTTTGGTGTGATTACAAGAAGATGGCAGGTTATTACCGGTATTCATTTTCTGATACTTTGATGATTTTCAAAAGGATTGACAGTGAAGTTCCAATGCTACTTCAGTTTGATGATTATCGCAAATGGAAATGTCAATTTGAAGTGTTCTTGGTTGGTATACACAAATATCTTTGGAATCCAATTCAAAATGGATATGAGTTCCCAGTTATTAAAAATATAACAAAGGAAGGTCTAAGAATATCACCACCAAAGATACTATCAGAGTTGATTGAATATGAGGTTATAGATCATGATAGAGAAAAGATAGCTTATTATGCTTTGATGATGGCATTATCTAAAGAGATCCTCTGTCAGTTCAAACAGTTCAAGACTTCGAAAGAGTTATGGGATGCTCTTGCTCGGAAATATGCTGAAATGAATGAATCCGGAAAGAAGATTGACATTCAGAAATCTAAACCCTGTGCAAATTGTGAGATTCTGACAAAAACGTACAAAAAGTTTTTGGAGGATGAAAAATTCTACAGAGAGAAAATTGATGCCTTGACAAAAGAAGTGTCAGAATTGAAAGTCAAGCTTGAGGTCAAGAATGAGGAGATAAATGGTGTCATTCTGGAAGAAACAACGATGTTTCCAACTCAAAAGTCATCTTCTGACATATTATTGACATTCTCTGAAAGGATTGCATTGAAAGAGAACAAAATTCTTCATAAAATAGATAGACTTGTCAATGGTATTCAAAATGACAAGGAGAAGATCCAGATAGAAAAAGTGTATGAGGATGTCCAGGTTCACAAAAACAAAGACATTCCAATTGAAGAAGTTCAAAAAGATGGTTCTTCAAAATGTGAAGCTGCTGAGAATGAATTGAAGCTTAAGCATGAGAATGCGGAGTTCATTGCAAAAGTTTCAAAGCTGACTGAAACAAATGATGATTTGATAAAGGAAGTTGAGAAATGGAAGAAAGAAGCAAATGATATGGCTGCACTTTTTGATGATTTGTTTGCAAAATCAAAGATCAAACTCGAAGGTCTAGAAAGGAAGTTGCTGATCTTACTGCTAAAGAATTAAGTCATCAAGAGGACAACACGAAGCTGTTAGATGCTAAAGCTGAATTGGTTCGTGAAAACAAGCTTTTGAAGCAGAATGTTGAGATTTATAAACAAAAATGGGAAAAGGTTGTTCAAGAAACATATGATGCTCATGATCAGTTAAGGAGAGAAAAGTTTACTCTGAATAGAACAACAGAAGAACTTATTGCAACACAAAAAGAGTTGGCTGAAGCGCAAAAGAAAATTGCAGACATGAAGATTGAGGTTCGTGATTTCAAAAGACAGTTGCATAATCTCAATAATTCATCGTCTTTCACAAATTTTTTGTGCAAAAAGGAGAATTTTCAACAGATTTTTGGTGATGGTATTCTGAAAAATGTTCCACCTCCTGTGGTTATTGAAAATTCTATCAATACTTTGAAAGCAACGGAAGAAGTTCATGATTATTCAAAGTTTGCTGATAATTCTTCTGAGAAGAAAAAGTCAAAGTCGCAGAAGAAAAATGAAGAGAATTTTGATGCTAACAAGAGAACTAAATTTGTTTCTAGTTCCATATTGCTTGATAAGGAAAAGGTTTTTGACGGCAATTCAGGAAAAGTGAAAGTCGACAAATTTTCGGAGATTGTGATCGATGAATCTTTGTTTTCCAATAAAAATGATTTAAATGCCATCAAGGATGAGTTCTCTCGACTTTCTTCACAAGGTCATGAGAAACCTAAGTCTGTACCAGATAAATCTAAAAAGAATGGTGGTCTGGGATATGAAAGCAAAGACGAGAACGTGAATGTTGTAAACGATTTCCAAGATGTGCTTGAGATAGAAGAAATTGTGGAGGATATCAAGGTTCACAAAGAAAAGGAGATTGCACTTGAGAATCATATCTTGTGTGAACCTGATGCTGATTTTTCTGTCAGCGAATTCTAAGTTCGAGCGTCAAGAAAGTGATTCTTCTCAACATTCAACAATGTCAACAGAATCCATGTCATCTCCTAAGTTGGGTGATGTGAGAGCTTGCTTTTACTGCAACAAGAAAGGACATGTGATTCGTGATTGTGCTATTCGAAAAAGATTTTCATGTGGTTCATATCGATCATCATCATCCGATTCAATGATTCTCAATGAGGTACCTATTAGCCAAAATCAGAAAACCCAACGACAGCCAGCTTATAAGAAGCCGGTTGTTGGTAAAACCTCAAATTATAATGATTGGTCACCACAGTTTTCAAAATCAAAACATTTTTCAAAAAGAAAACAATTTTTCAATAATGATTTTGAAATGCCTTACTCAAATGAGTTTTCATATTATGGGCCTCGACAACATCACTCAAAACCTGAGAAAATGTTGGTCGAAGAGTTGTTGAATATGGTTTTCAACAAGTCAAAGTTTTTCAATGGTTGTGATTCGCATCGGTCGAAATCATTTAAACCATTTCGTTCTTGGAAACAGAAAACTGCAACCTCTGCAGGAAATGATTATGTTGAGGATACGGGACAACCCAAGCCAGTTTGGGTTCCTGTATTTAACTAAAAAATTGTTTGAGGTTGTTTGCAGGTACTTCAAGAAGACCTATTAGTGATTGCGAAGTTGCTGATAGTGGAGTATTTTTCTTAAGTTAGCGCTTCACAGAGTTGATATTTCACAAACTTTTTTGAGAAAAATGATTTTTCAAAATCTAAAAATCCGAGGTATCCGTGTTGGTCAATCAATTTTATTTTCCTTACTTTTATTTTCTTTCGTATCTTTAGGGGGAGAAATTTTAGAAAATTCAAAAAATAGAGTTTGTTGAATTTTAGGGGGGAGAATAGTTGAAAAACACAAAAATAGTGTGATGTTTGTTTCCTAAAAAAATGAAAAATTAAAAAAAAATGAAATATTAAAAAAAAATGAAAAATCACAAAAAGAGAAATTGATCCGACCATGTGAGAAATGATGGTACATTAGCATACGTTATCTGCCATGAATAAAGTAGAAAGAAAGGTTGTAGGTACTTTCTTGACTTGATTGAATGTGCTGAGTAGTCTGATATATGCGAGTATGATATAAAGATAACGCTTGCTTGATAACTGTGGTTACAAATCATGATGGGTACTGTGCATATCTGGCAAAATAAAGGGTTATTGGATTTAAATAATCCCAACTATCATCAATTGGCCGATAATAATCCCAACTGAGTAAATGTTTTTTAACAAGCCTAACTTTCACACTATTTTCTCCTGGCAATCCCAAACTAACGGAATGCTAACGGTGTTAACTTTTGATGACGTGGCATGCTAATGTGGCATTTTTTTGTTGACATGGCATGCTGATGTGTTAAAAAAGTATATTTTTTTAATTCTTTTATACTATGTGGCACCACCACCACCACCGCTCCGACACCATCACTTCGGCACCACCGCTGCACCCAACATAGTCACCGCCACCACCACCCAACATGGCTGTCACCACCTCTGATGGAACTGGGTCCCACCATGGCCACCCCCGTCACCACTGCCGAACCCTATCACCACCCCTCGCTAGAAGTCAGATGTGGAACCAGTCATCGGAGTTGCAGGTCAGAGCGGCATTGAGGGGCGCGTGAGGTTCGTCGGATGTGGAACCAGGTCGCCGGAGTTGCAGGTCACCGGCCGGTCGCCGAATGTTCAATGGGTGGAGAGTCGCCGTCCTCTTTCTCTTTCCCTTTCTGCTTTTCCAGAGGTGTCAGAGGTGGATATAGTGGCGGCGGTGGTTGTGGTAGGTGGTGGTGGTGGTTGGCAATGACACATAGGATGATGTTGGATGAGTTGGACTGCCACGTAATCATGTTGGGTGAGTTGGACTGCCACGTCATTAAAAAATTAACGGAGTTAGGGTTCCGTTAGTTTGGGACTGCCAGAGGAAAATAGTGTGAAAGTTAGGCTCATTAAAAAACATTTACTCAGTTGGGATTATTATCGGCCAATTGATGATAGTTGGGATTATTTAAATCCAATAACCCCAAAATAAAATGAGAAAGTACCAAAAACAGAATAAAGAGATGTTCTGGTGTATGCTTGCTGTATTTTGAAAAATTTCAACTTGTTTGATTTTCTTTATTTTGTCAAACGATCGAACTTTCTCTGCGTATCGAAAGATCGACCTGATCGTTGTTCGTTTGATGTTCTGCTTTATTTTCTTTGGTATTTCGTATAACTCATCGGACTTTCTTTGCGTGTGCGGGAGCACCGACCTGATTGTTGTTGGGTTATACAACTTCTGCTTTATTTTACATTTCTTATTTTCCTAAACAACCGGACTTTCTCTGCGTGCCTACGAGCCGACCTGATTGTTGTTTGTTTAGGGTTCTGCTTTCTTTTTGCAAGAAACACCATGAACTTGATATCTCTGTGGCATTTGATTCTGTATAAGCAAGTTTACAATATCAGTATGAGAAATCTGCTGCGAGTAACTTGGCTTGAATAAAAGAAAAATACAAAAATATGAAATAAGCAGTTTGCCAGTATTCCTGATTGTGTGGGTACCATGCTATCTATGCTCGATAAATACACTTAATTTCATATCAGAAAGCTATAGACAATGACCTGCTTTAGCTGAAATAAACCAAATGGTTGTATTCTCAGTCAGCTTGGCTTGCATGCTTAGTATTTTGAAATTGCAGTGTCTACGATGCGTTATGTTTGATATGATCTCATGTTGTGATCTTTCTCATCAAAAACAAAAATAGAGTCTAATTCTATATTGCACTTATGTTTCAGTTTATGAAAAATCAAAAATATTTTCAGTGTGTTTTGATATAAACTTTGTAAAATCCAAAAAGATTTTCTTTCTTCTTTGTTTTTGATCTGATCGACACGGGATACAATAAATTTTCAAATCTAAATGTCTTGGTTTCTCCAAAGGAGGTGTTTTGCTTCTAAGATTAAAGTTATGTATGGAAAAGAAAAACTACACTTTTGTCTTCCAAAGGTTACAGATTGAAATCATCAAGTCTTTCAGATAAAGATCTCAGAATGGATTTCATGCATGGTTGCGAAGCTGTCAAAGAGTTATTACTTTCAGAATTGGTTCAGTTGACTTAGTCCTGTTCCAGCCATGCTTACCCTACATCAACTAACAACAGTTTCAAAGAGTTTGAAGATCTGATACAGCACACGTCAAGGGGGAGTTTGTTGGTGCAAAATATGTGTGACGTGTGTGTATTCCAGTTAGTGTCGTTAGTTGATATAGTTAGTATAGTTAAATCATTGTCAAAGGGCAATTTGTGTCATTTACTAATAGTTGAGGGGTTTGGATGTGTCAAATGCATATATTATATGCATCCGTTCAAATGATTTGAAGGTTCGGACAAAGGAGGGCTCCGAACCAGTGTGCTTATATATATATGTTTTCAAGGTTCGGACGAGTGAGGGGGAGTGGACAATAACCGTTTCTATGAGTTCTATCTTCTAGAGGAGGAGTTTTTGATCTCGATTTTCAGAGAGATCTATTGTTAGGATCATGTTTAGATGCTATAAATGTGACATCCGAGAATTCCAAGGTTAACTTCCGTTAGACAATCTCCGTTAGTTACGTTATAAGTGTTAACTTAGTAACTAATGCTTAACTAGGCCGAATACGTCCACGACCTTTAGTTGATCACCGAACCCGTCCATATGTGTTATGTGTTTACCTATTTACTGTCATTATGTGCAATGTGATTTAAACGCATGATTTAGCATTAAGAATAAAATGAAAACTTGCCCCTCTTGGTTGCCAGCGAAACTACCGGGCGAAACTATAGATTCGCTCGGTAGTCGGGTAGACCATTTGACTTGCATGAGTTCAGAGCCAGTTTCGCTTGGCCAGCGAAACTGCCAGCGAAACTAGCTCCTGATATAAAGTCCATTAAACCCTAATTACATCCCATTTGCATCATCTCCACACTAAACACACACACACTCTCCTGGAACTTCTGGTCAGTCGAGAAACACCACGAGCCGACGTGATCTCAGCCTCGAGACATCATCCATTCGGACCCTAGATCAAATCGTGAGTCCCAAAACCATTCTTTATGCATTTTCTATGCGTTTTCTTAAAAAGCATGCTTAGATCTTCATGTAATCACTTGATCTGCTGATATGATGCTTAGGAAGGCTAGATCTATCATAAAATCTGTAACTTTACGTTTGAAATCAAACCATAATGAAGATTCATGCTAGTTAGGTCATTCTAGGTTTAAAATGTGTTTTTGGTGATTTGAATGTGAAAACCCATGTTTAAGGTGTTAAAACTTGTTGTTTGATGTTGGTAAATGTTTATGCATGCTAAATATTGAATCACATGAAGTATGGAAGCTGTTAGATTGATTTTTTTAGGCTGATTTATGTGTTTTTTGCGACCAGCGAAACTGAGCTGTTCTCTGGGCGAAACTATACAGCGAAACTGTATAGATATTCATCCAGCGATACTATGTGGCGAAACTATAGTGTCGCCCGCGAAACTAAGTAGACCTGCTCGAACGAAACTACCGAGCGAACCAACCTGAACGAAAGTTCAAACCAGTTTCGAGCGAAGCTAGGCTAGCGAAACTGTGTCATCAGTTTCTAGCGAAACTAGCTAGCGAAACTGTGTCATCGGGTAATCCCTAGTGAAAGTGCTGCCCGTGCACCTAGCGAAACTATGTAGCGACACTAAGTAGCGAAACTATGACCTGACCAAAACCCAACTTGTGCAACTTGTTTGAATGTTATGCCATGACTTACATGATTTTGCAATAATGAAACATATTTGATTTCTGAGTTATGTGAACCTTGTTTATGATCAACCATCGGTGTCGTGTGACGGTATGTCGAGTCGTAGTTCTAACATGCTATGTTATGGGCCATAGTGACGTTAAGTTAAATATTAGACACAAAACTAATACCTAAGACCTAAACGTGTTCATAGGTCTTCGTTAAGCAAACAATACTTGGATTACTTAGCAAGTGTAGCAGTGCAACCAAAGGTGAGTTTCACTAACCCTTTAATTGTGAGCCCGTTTGTGTCACGACGAATATACTTAACGGAAAACAACGCTGACATTTTGAGGTATCGCCAAATGGGATATTTGTTATGGAAGTTGGAGTGTTTTATGGGAACACTTGCAACTGTCCATCCTTGGGGTTTCAAATGAAATCCGGAACAACCATTTTGACACTTAAACTCTTTTTAGGATTTCAAATGAAATCCAGAATAAACGATTTTAATATGGCTAGTGTAGGTTAAAGTCTAAACCAAATGATATCACATGATTTCTAAGGATGCCTTAAAACTTAAAAGTCCTCAACAATTTAGTACCATTAATCTGTGAAGCGAGGGGATGTTGGGTAGATCTACTGAGGGTTGACAACGCTGCTCTGCGGTACACAAATGTGTAGCCAACCGGTTGGAGGCCGAACGGAGTTCAATATCAGCCTATTTTTAGTTGTGGGTCCCATGAGGAACACAACTGGAGGCACAAACCATCGGCAAATGCCGAACTCTGTTACGTCAGCTTTGGTACGAACTTCCTTAGTGCATGGAACAACGGATTAGCTACCCGCGATATCGGTTGAGCACTTTAACTATACAAAACTAGTACATACCCGATAACGTATGTTACGGACATTACTTTTACTAAACTACAAAACTATGATGTTGGATATCGCTAAGCATTGCTTTTCACAAATAAATATTTCGTAAGTATATGGTGATACGATTATGATTATGAGACCGGGCCACTGCATGACAAGCCCACCGTGAACTCACCAACCGTTAGGTTGACACTTGCGTGGTTTAAACTTTTGCAGATCGCTGAGGAGTATCAGGAGCGGGTTGGCATGGCACGTGAAGACAATTTTTAATTCTCTTTAGACTTAATTGGGAATTTAAAACACTGATTTGTAAAGCACGTGGTTAGTGCTAAGATAATATTTTCCGCTGCATACTTTGAAGAATTTAATTTATGATTTACATTTGGACTAACTCTGATTCGTTTAGTATTTGTAACTAATGGTTGTGGTCCTGGTTTGCTCGCACCCCTTAACGGTTTAAACTCCGTTAGTGGTTACTTGGGGGTGTGACAGATTGGTATCAGAGCCATAAGTTGCAGAGAACTGGAATCATTTTTGAAAAACGATTTGGAAACTGCAACTTGAAACCTTAGTTACAAACGAACAAACAAATTCCCAAAAACAAAATATTTACGTGCCAACCTGGGATACTCGCTCTGCTGTGTAAGTAAAAGCTTAGTATGTATGTATATATATATGTATGTAAATAAATATATATATAGACCGTGTCTAGGTAGTCTAACGAAAAACCTTAGGAAAATTTTCACACACGAATACGAAATGCGAACGCTAATACGCACACTATTCCGGGGGAAAGCGACAACGAAACGATGCTACACGCTACGTACCTGATTTCTACTACGACGACTACGCCGACGGTGACTTTTATGGGAAAGCCGACTTTCGACGATAGCCACTTACGACTTACGAAGTACTCCGACGACGCCTCAATTTTGCACAAAATTTTCGGAACTAATAGTGGGATAACGAGAAATTGTTAATATACGTATTTCGGGATATGTATAGAGTAAACTGTGACTAAACACTGGCTACTTTAACTGTCCCGCAAAATGTCTGGAAGAGGACACGGAAGGAGCAACATTCGCATGACGCCTGCACAACTGCAAGTTATGATTAACGAACACGTGCAAGCCGCGGTGGCAGCCGTCCAAGCTGCATACGCCGCACAGGGTAATTATTACGCCGGTTAAGGCACCAAGCGATTATATTTTGATCTGTTTAAACTTAAAACCCGAACTATTATTGCATCAGGAAACCACCATCACTGCACGTTTAAGTCCTTCATGGACTGCAAGCCAATGACGTTTTCCGGCGAAGAAGGAGCGGTAGGACTCCTCAGGTGGATTGAAAAGTCTGAAAAGGTCTTCTCTATGTGCAACTGCCCTGCTGAGAGCAAAGTGAAGTATGCTACTGGTACCCTTTGAGGGAGCTGCTCTCTCCTGGTGGAATGCCGAAATCCAGATTATTGGGATTGATGCGGCTAATAACATGGAATGGGAAGCGTTTAAGGAGTTGATTATGGAGGAGTACTTTTCCCGTGACCAAGTAAAGAAGCTAGAGGGTGAATTCTTGAATCTGAAAATGACTGGGTCTGAAGTCGAACAGTATACTGCGCGTTACCATGAGTACGCGGTCCTATGCCCTACAATGGTGGATGCTGAGTTCAAACGCATTGAGCGTTATCTGGAAGGCCTCGCGCCTCAAATCAAAGGACTAGTAACTGCCAGCAACCCCACGACCGTGCAACAAGCCATCCGATTGGCTCACAAGCTCACTAATCAGGAGATTGAGAAGGGTACACTTCCTGCAAAAGCCTCAGAGAAGACTGCCTTAAGTGGCAAAAGAAAAGCTGATGATGAAGCTCCTGAAAACTCAATGAACAATCAGAGTGTGGGAAACAGCACTGGGAGGTCTTATAACTCCCAAGGTCAAAGCAAGAGGTCTAGGAACAACAGTGGAAACAACCGCCAAGGCGGTAATGGTCAAAGCAACTACAAGGGTAACCTGCCCATGTGTAACAAGTGTGGGAAGCATCACACTGGAATTTGTAGGAGGAATTTGAGCTGTGAAAGGTCTGGCAAGAAAAGCCATGAGGCGAAGGACTGTTGGACGATCCTTCCCGAGCAACAAAACCGCCTAAGGCAAAACAACAACAATCATGGCAACAACAACTATGGAAACACCCGGGGAAATGGAAACAACAATGGTCAGAACCGTAACAACAACAATGAAGCTCCCAGAGGGAATGGAAATGGGAACTGCTATGAATGTGGTGCTCAAGGCCACATGAAAAGCGACTGCCCGCAGTTGAGAAGACAGGGAAATGGTAATCAAGGAAACAATGGTGGGAATGGTAATGGCGGAGGAAATGGCAACGGGAATGGTAACAACGGGAATGGTGGAAATGGCAGAGGAAGAGCTTTTGTCATGGGTCAAGGTGAAGCTCGTAACGATGCCAACGTGATTAACGGTAAATTCATCCTTAATGGTTTCTTTGCTACTGTATTGTTTGATTCTGGCGCTGAAAGAAGCTTTATTTCCACTAAATTTGCTAAGTTAGTTAATGCTAAACCAATTGACTTAGATGCTAAGTATGTGGTAGAGCTAGCAAATGGTAAACTTCATGATACGACTCAGATAGTTAAGGACTATAAGTTAGAACTAGCTGGCCATATGTTAGGAATCGATCTTATGCCTTTCCCGATTGGTAGTTTTGATGTCATAGTAGGAATGGATTGGTTATCTGAAAACCGAGCAGGAATTTTATGTCAAGAAAAAGTGGTTCGTATTCCACTCAAGGAAGGTGAAGTGTTAACAGTTCAAGGTGGAAAAGGTGGAACAGTCACCGGCATTATCTCATTTCTTAAAGCTCAAAAGTGCCTTCGTAAAGGTCACTTCGCAATCCTTGCGAACGTCACAGACACGACACTTCCCGAGCACAGAATCGACGACTACCCGATAGTCCGCGACTTCCAAGATGTATTTCCTGATGATCTGCCTGGTTTGCCTCCATTTCGACAAGTCGAGTTTGGAATCGATTTAGCTCCTGGAGCCGCTCCGATTGCACGCGCACCTTACCGTTTGGCGGTAAGCGAACTCAACGAACTCTCCGCACAACTCCAAGAGCTACTCGACAAAGGTTTTATTCGTCCAAGTTCGTCTCCATGGGGAGCATCGGTATTTTTTGTTAAGAAGAAAGATGGAACGTTCCGAATGTGTATCGACTACCGAGAGCTTAACAAGGTTACGATCAAGAATCGGTATCCACTTCCTCGAATCGACGATCTTTTCGACCAACTGCAAGGTTCGAGCTACTTTTCAAAGATTGATCTACGGTCTGGATATCACCAACTTCGTGTTCGCGATGAGGATGTCCCCAAGACTGCTTTCAGAACTCGATATGGTCATTACGAGTTTTTAGTTATGCCGTTCGGGCTAACTAATGCGCCTGCTGTGTTTATGGATCTGATGAATCGGGTGTGCAAGCCGTACCTCGATCGGTTTGTGATAGTTTTCATCGACGATATTTTGATCTACTCCAAGACAAAGGAAGAACACGAGAGACACCTACGACTTATCTTGGAATTACTCCGCAAGGAACAGATATACGCCAAGTTTTCAAAGTGCGATTTTTGGATTCGCGAAGTCCAGTTTCTTGGACACATTGTTAATCAGGATGGAATTCATGTCGACCCAGCTAAAGTGGAAGCTATCAAGAATTGGTCTACTCCGAGAGCGCCGACCGAAATCCGACAATTTTTGGGACTTGCCGGATATTACCGAAGATTCATCAAGGGTTTCTCGCAATTGGCTCAACCCTTAACAGCCTTAACGCACAAAGGAGTGCAATATAGATGGGGGTGAGAAAGAAGAACACGCGTTTTAAACTCTTAAGGACATGTTATGTTCAGCTCCGATTCTCTCTTTACCCGAAGGGGTGGACGACTTCGTGGTCTATTGCGATGCATCCAATCAAGGACTCGGTTGCGTGTTGATGCAACGAGACAAGGTGATTGCCTACGGGTCCAGGCAACTAAAGGATACTGAGAAGAATTATACAGCGCATGATTTGGAATTAGGAGCCGTTGTTTTTGCACTCAAAATTTGGAGACATTACCTCTACGGAACAAAGTGCACGATATTTACCGACCACAAGAGCTTACAATACATCTTTGAACAGAAGGACCTCAACATGCGACAACGACGGTGGGTCGAGCTACTGAATGATTATGACTTAGCAATTAAGTACCACCCGGGAAAAGCCAATGTTGTGGCTGATGCCTTAAGCCGAAAAGAGTACGAAAAGCCTCGACGAGTACGAGCGCTGCAACTTACCATTCACACGGGATTGCCGGATCGGATCCGCGATGCCCAACGAGAAGCTTTAAAGGAGGAAAACTACGCAGCTGAAGCACTGCGAGGGTGGATGGTAACTCCGAAATTAAGTTCGATGGACTCAGATATTACAATGACAGAATTTGGGTTCCTTTACTTGGAAATCTCCGTGAGCTCGTGATGGACGAGGCTCACAAATCAAGGTATTCGGTGCACCCTGGATCGGACAAAATGTACCAAGATTTGAAGAACTTGTATTGGTGGCCGAATATGAAAGCCGACATTGCGCGATATGTGGCTAAGTGTTTAACGTGCTCAAGAGTTAAGATTGAGTATCAAAAGCCTTCTGGATTATTGCAACAACCAAAGATCCCAGAATGGAAATGGGAGGATATCTCCATGGATTTCGTAACAGGATTACCTCATCGATCGAATCGACCGGATGCGATTTGGGTTATCATTGATCGACTAACCAAATCTGCACACTTTATTCCAATGAGGGAAAGTGACAATATGGATAAGTTAACGAAGCTGTATATTGACCGAATTGTGGCACGTCATGGAGTGCCTAAGACCATTATCTCTGACCGAGATCCTCGATTTACTTCTCGATTGTGGCAATCTATGCAAGAAGCACTGGGAACCAGACTGGATATGAGTACAGCGTATCATCCGCAGACCGATGGTCAGACAGAGCGAACTATTCAAACTTTAGAAGACATGCTCCGAGCTTGCGTTCTCGACTTTGGTAAAGACTGGGAGGCTCACCTTCCGTTGGTGGAGTTCTCCTACAACAACAGCTATCATACGAGCATTGGTGCAGCACCTTTTGAAGCACTATATGGCAGAAAATGTAGATCACCCGTGTGTTGGGCCGAAACGGGTGAGAAAGGACTCACCGGACTGGAAATCATTCATGATACAACTGAACGAATTATTCAAATCAGAAAGCGGATAGCCGCAGCACGTGATAGGCAAAAGAGCTATGCCGACAAACGCCGTAAACCTTTGAAGTTCGAGGTAGGCGACAAGGTACTATTGAAGGTATCTCCCTGGAAAGGAGTGATACGCTTCGGAAAGCGTGGAAAGCTGAATCCTCGCTACATCGGTCCATTTGAAATCATTGGGGAAGTAGGCCCGGTGGCCTATCGATTACAACTCCCTGCCGAACTCGATGGAGTTCACAACGTGTTTCACGTCTCGAATCTGAAGAAATGTCTGGCTGAAAACACCGAAATAATTCCTTTGGAGGAATTGGAGATTGACGAACACCTGAGATTCATTAAGCAACCGGTAGAAATCATGGGACGCGAGGAGAAGGCCCTCAAACGTAGCAAGATTCCGATCGTCAAGGTTCGATGGAACTCAAAGCGTGGACCTGAATATACTTGGGAACGAGAGGATCAGATGAAGAAAAAGTATCCTCACTTGTTCGAGCAAACGTCCACAGAAACTCAAGGTATGATTTAATTTTGGGGACCAAAATTCCTTTAACAGGAGGAGGATGTGGCGACCCTAAAACTTTTGCTTTCTTTCCCCAGCAACTACAACAACAACGACAGCCGAGGCTGCGAACGCTACAACGCAAGAATAATTTTTGGGACGAAAATTCCAATTACAAGGGGATGATATGACATCCGAGAATTCCAAGGTTAACTTCCGTTAGACAATCTCCGTTAGTTACGTTATAAGTGTTAACTTAGTAACTAATGCTTAACTAGGCCGAATACGTCCACGACCTTTGGTTGATCACCGAACCCGTCCATATGTGTTATGTGTTTACCTATTTACTGTCATTATGTGCAATGTGATTTAAACGCATGATTTAGCATTAAGAATAAAATGAAAACTTGCCCCTCTTGGTTGCCAGCGAAACTACCAGGCGAAACTATAGATTCGCTCGGTAGTCGGGTAGACCATTTGACTTGCATGAGTTCAGAGCCAGTTTCGCTTGGCCAGCGAAACTGCCAGCGAAACTAGCTCCTGATATAAAGTCCATTAAACCCTAATTACATCCCATTTGCATCATCTCCACACTAAACACACACACACTCTCCTGGAACTTCTGGTCAGTCGAGAAACACCACGAGCCGACGTGATCTCAGCCTCGAGACATCATCCATTCGGACCCTAGATCAAATCGTGAGTCCCAAAACCATTCTTTATGCATTTTCTATGCGTTTTCTTAAAAAGCATGCTTAGATCTTCATGTAATCACTTGATCTGCTGATATGATGCTTAGGAAGGCTAGATCTATCATAAAATCTGTAACTTTACGTTTGAAATCAAACCATAATGAAGATTCATGCTAGTTAGGTCATTCTAGGTTTAAAATGTGTTTTTGGTGATTTGAATGTGAAAACCCATGTTTAAGGTGTTAAAACTTGTTGTTTGATGTTGGTAAATGTTTATGCATGCTAAATATTGAATCACATGAAGTATGGAAGCTGTTAGATTGATTTTTTTAGGCTGATTTATGTGTTTTTTGCGACCAGCGAAACTGAGCTGTTCTCTGGGCGAAACTATACAGCGAAACTGTATAGATATTCATCCAGCGATACTATGTGGTGAAACTATAGTGTCGCCCGCGAAACTAAGTAGACCTGCTCGAACGAAACTACCGAGCGAACCAACCTGAACGAAAGTTCAAACCAGTTTCGAGCGAAGCTAGGCTAGCGAAACTGTGTCATCCGTTTCTAGCGAAACTAGCTAGCGAAACTGTGTTATCGGGTAATCCCTAGCGAAAGTGCTGCCCGTGCACCTAGCGAAACTATGTAGCGACACTAAGTAGCGAAACTATGACCTGACCAAAACCCAACTTGTGCAACTTGTTTGAATGTTATGCCATGACTTACATGATTTTGCAATAATGAAACATATTTGATTTCTGAGTTATGTGAACCTTGTTTATGATCAACCATCGGTGTCGTGTGACGGTATGTCGAGTCGTAGTTCCAACGTGCTATGTTATGGGCCATAGTGACGTTAAGTTAAATATTAGACACAAAACTAATACCTAAGACCTAAACGTGTTCATAGGTCTTCGTTAAGCAAACAATACTTGGATTACTTAGCAAGTGTAGCAGTGCAACCAAAGGTGAGTTTCACTAACCCTTTAATTGTGAGCCCGTTTGGGTCACGACGAATATACTTAACGGAAAACAACGCTGACATTTTGAGGTATCGCCAAATGGGATATCTGTTATGGAAGTTGGAGTGTTTTATGGGAACACTTGCAACTGTCCATCCTTGGGGTTTCAAATGAAATCCGGAACAACCATTTTGACACTTAAACTCTTTTTAGGATTTCAAATGAAATCCATAATAAACGATTTTAATATGGCTAGTGTAGGTTAAAGTCTAAACAAAATGATATCACATGATTTCTAAGGATGCCTTAAAACTTAAAAGTCCTCAACAATTTAGTACCATTAATCTGTGAAGCGAGGGGATGTTGGGTAGATCTACTGAGGGTTGACAACCCTGCTCTGCGGTACACAAATGTGTAGCCAACCGGTTGGAGGCCGAACGGAGTTCAATATCAGCCTATTTTTAGTTGTGGGTCCCATGAGGAACACAACTGGAGGCACAAGCCATCGGCAAATGCCGAACTCTGTTACGTCAGCTTTGGTACGAACTTCCTTAGTGCATGGAACAACGGATTAGCTACCCGCGATATCGGTTGAGCACTTTAACTATACAAAACTAGTACATACCCGATAACGTATGTTACGGACATTACTTTTACTAAACTACAAAACTATGATGTTGGATATCGCTAAGCATTGCTTTTCACAAATAAATATTTCATAAGTATATGGTGATACGATTATGATTATGAGACCGGGCCACTGCATGACAAGCCCACCGTGAACTCACCAACCGTTAGGTTGACACTTGCGTGGTTTAAACTTTTGCAGATCGCTGAGGAGTATCAGGAGCGGGTTGGCATGGCACGTGAAGACAATTTTTAATTCTATTTAGACTTAATTGGGAATTTAAAACACTGATTTGTAAAGCACGTGGTTAGTGCTAAGATAATATTTTCCGCTGCGTACTTTGAAGAATTTAATTTATGATTTACATTTGGACTAACTCTGATTCGTTTAGTATTTGTAACTAATGGTTGTGGTCCTGGTTTGCTCGCACCCCTTAACGGTTTAAACTCCGTTAGTGGTTACTTGGGGGTGTGACAATAAACGAGTTCAAATCATGTAAACATCGATCATTTCATGCTTTAAACTGAGTTTAAATTACGATTTTGTGTTCTTAGTTTCGGGTGAACTTTCGGTCCGATTTCGGTGTACAAATCACTAGATCTGAAGCAAATCGGTTTTTCAGAACACACATGAATATCTCGAACATGATCAGAATGAGAATCATATACCTGATGCCTGTGATCATGAACCCATTTGGATGTAGGGCTTCGAGATTGAGAACTTTCAGAAGAAATATTAGCTTTCACAAAGACCTCAGCAATCTTCCAAGCATCAACACAATGAAGTGGAAATTCTTTGTCAGAAAATAATTGATCCGAACCCTTAAGTTTGGAAAACCTCTCGGGTTGAATTTTATCAGATTGAAAAACTTCCTTCTTCACTTGTTTCATTTTTAATTTCTTCAAAACTTGAGATGAGGATGCTGGAACCTTCTCAGCTTTGTCTTTTATCCCGTGAAAACCCAAACCCGCACGCTTTTCAGAAATCTTCTCCTCAGATGTAAAATGTCCATTTTTTGCTAAACTAGAAAATTCAGCTTTCACTTCAGTAACATTCTTTTGATCATAAAAGATCTTTTCATCAAACTTAGGTTGAGACTGAATCTTGTCACTTGAAGTAGTTGACTTCTCATTATCAGCAGAAGATGAACCAGATACAAACTTTGGAGCAGAAGAAACTGTAGATTTCTTTTCCTTCTTTTTCTTATTCTTCCTGTTCGTCTTTTTCGTCACAACCTTCTCATCCTCAACAGTAGATAATGAAACCTTTGAATAATCAAAATCATCAATTTGTTCCTTCACTTCTTTGAAATCTTCTTTGATATGAGCAGGGGGTGATGCAGTCTTATCAAACATTTTCTCAAAATTTTCATCGTTAGCTAAGAAGCTTGTAAATACTTGAGAATTTGACACATTATTGAGTAATCGAGTAGCATCAAGAACTTGAATTTTCAGATCAGAAATTTTCTGTTGAGCCTCAGCAAATTCCTTTTCTTTAGCAATCAATCGCTTCGCAACTTTGTGAGTTTCAAATTTTTGCAAGCGAAGATTATCAAGTCCTTCAAATAATTCCTTCTTCAATTTATCTTCATTACGCCTTTGAATTTCCAAATTTGCTGCTTGAACTTTATTTACAGGAACCAACTCCCGCTTCTCATCCAATAACTTTCCCATGTCAACTTGATATGCTTCAATCTTAGCAGTTGATTCTTCAACATTCTTTGTAAGCAGATCAAGTTTGAATTTTGATTTATCAAACAAATTCGTGAAATCAGATGCAGCATTCTCCGCTTCATCCTTCCATTTCTTGACTTCTTTTACCAGCTCATCCCTTTCTTCACAGATCTTAGCCTTTGCAGCTACAACATCCCTTTTATCGTGTTTAGAAATTTCTAAAACTTCCTTCAGCAAGTTGATTTCTTTAAGCAAACATTCATTCTTCAGACTCAATTCCTTCTCATTTTCTTTATAAATTCTCAACTCCGAACTAATCATTTTGAAATCAGCGTTAACTCTCTTGACTTCTTCAATCAAAAATTCTTTTTCTTTCATCAAGACTTCAATCCTAGATTCAAATTTTTCATTTTCAGCAACGTCATATGAACTTGAATCATAATAATAATCATCTTGCTCATGAATGACAATTAATGCTGATGTATCATATCCAAACTGTTGACCCCAATCATAAACACCATCATGTTGAGCCGTCAAGGCTGTTTTCTTGCTTGTGTTACTAGTAGATGGTTGAGAAAAACCAGGCTTGGGTGATTGAGTAAAACCAGGCCTGCTTGTATGTGCCTGTTAACAATCTTTGGCAAAATGTCCAAGCTGTGAACATTTAGAACATTTTAACTTTGACTTGTCAAATCCGAATTTATCACCAGAAAGATTTCTTCCATGTTTCTTGAAGAATCTCTTCGATCTTTAACATAACATAGCATACTGCCAAGATATATTCAATTCAGTTAGTTGATCATCATCAAGAGCATCAAGATCATCACTGGCTAACTTTGCATCAGCAACATTCTTAATAATCGAACCAAAAGATGATGAAATCAAGGAAGAAATCATTTTAGCACAATCCTCTGTTGATTCAGCAGAAAAAGCATTCTGATTTGAAAAATTTGGAATTGTAAAGCTACAACCCCATGAAGACTTGTTATCAGGATTATCAGAAATTCCAGTCAAGAAAGCTGTACTTAGTGCAGAACTCAGACTTGGTTTAGCTTTAGCATTCATGCTTGCCGTATTCTCACCATGATATAATTCAGGATTTTGCAAAGTAGCAGTTGACTTCTTTGAATTTAACACTTCCATTTCTCGAGCATGAAGTTTTCCAGTAAGCTCGTGAAACGTCATTGTAGAATAATCCTTGTCATGAGTGAGCAGCAAAACATAATTCTCCCACTTCTCAGGTAAAGCTTCCATAATCTTCTCATTCAAATCAGCATCAGATTTCTCAATACCAACTACCTTTAATTCACTCATTAGATGTGAAAACCGTGAAACGAGAGCAGTAATGTTCTCATTTTCATAGTTTTGAAAATTATCAAATTCTTTGTTCAATACTTTCTTCCGACTCTTCTTGTAATCATCATTACCCTCACATCTTGCTGAGAGAGCATCCCATAATTGCTTTGATTTCTTATAAGTGCTGAATTGATGTAACAATTCAGTAGGTAAAACCATTGTAAGATAACCATAAACTTTCTTTTCAAGCTCATAACTTTTCCTTTCAGCAGCATCAAAATCTTGAAGTTCCTTATAATCTCCTTCTTCAGTTGGTCGTTCATACAATTTCCGAATCGGAATCCATAGATCAATATCATTTGTGCTTATGTATGCAGAAAACCGTTTCTTCCAATTTTGATAATCTTCAAGTTTCAACAATTTGGGAACTTTCTGACTTGTTCCAATTTCATTATCAAAATTCAACATGGTTTGCATCGCACTTTGCATTGCAGCAAACGCTTGAAATTCCGACATCGTTTGACAAAATTAAGATTCTACCGGCCGAACTCTCTCTGAACTTATAACTAAGCTCCGAACTTTGTCCAAACCGAAAACCAAAATCCGAACTCCGTCTGAACTTGCGCGAAACAAAATCAATCGTCCGAATGTCGACCGAACCTATGTAGCTCCGATCTCGCACCGATCTAACTCCGAACCTAATCTGAACTAGACCAGACCTCCGAACTCTCACCGAAGATTGACCAAATGACGACCGAACTTCAAGTTCGGAGCAGTTACTCCGAACCTGATCAGGAGACTCCGAACTTCGAACTCATTTTTCAAAAAAAACTCACGAAAAATGACTAATTTTTTACGAAACTCGTTACTGTGGATCACTAAAACCAATAGACAGTGATTTAGGAACAAATTAGACACCAAACACTCGATAGAATTGATGAACAACACGAAAGCCAACTCGAGAATCACGAAAAACGCTTCAAGAATCCAAAAATAGCAACCACAGATCAGTAGAGTGAACCAGAAAGCTCTGATACCACTTGAAAATGCGTGAGCATCGGATCGTCTATTCTATCTAGCTAATCGGACATCGAAACGTAATTAACCGATTGATTTATTGATCACAATGAACAAGTACAATAAGTAAAACACTTAGAAATGACACAGAGAAAACACTCTCAGAAACACACACTTAGCTGTAATCCCACACGCTCATGTTAGGACCGATTTTCACTACGAGAATCTCGATCTTGAGCAAGAACATGTTCGGATTCGAAAACTAAAAACAAATGAAGAAGATGATGATGATGAATCATAGATAATCAACATAAGAAGAAAGATGAACAAATCGAATGAATTCATTAATCGAAAGATTACAATCAATGAATCATGAAGAACACTCTCTCTCTAGAAACCATGACTCACTCTCTCTCTAGAATGGAAATCTCACACTCTACAAGAAAAATCATCATCTCCACATTCGGAGACTCTTTCTTGTAATGGGCACCCTCACTATATATATAGTGAGGGTGACTAACAACAGAAACATAAACATAACTGAAAATTACAAGAAAGACAAATAACATAAATATTAATTAAATCAAAGTTGATTTAATTAATCCGAAGCTTGACTCGCTCGAACCGATCTTCCGTTGACTTTTACGTTGACCGTTGACCCGAACGGTTGACTTTTCCGGAAATCGGTCTTCGGTCCAAACTGCAAGCCTCGAGCATCACAACCCGCGTCTCTGAATCGATTCACATGGATTCTTCAGTCGAATGCTTCGGTAAACAGATTTGATGGCGTCAGTCACATAGTTTTTAAGTTCCAACAATTCCCCCTTGACTGACGCTTTCAAATCTGTTCAACTGCTGAAGAATCGCTCTGCCGTACATCTTCAATGAATAACCGATAAATCAGAGACAATCTGTCGTAGAGATTCCCCCTCTGAATAAGCTTCTTCTGTTCTAGTTGCTCCAGTTCGAGATCCAAGTGTTGCCCTCACTCGGTTCACACGGTCGGGTACAATACTAAGAAAATGCTACATCTCGGAGTCAAAACCGCAACAAACCGAATCAGATGCGGAGAGTCGAACCGTCGTGATCGGTTGCCCGATATAATCGACCCGAATCAAACACTGAAAATGCTCTAACTCCGAATAATCGACCCGATATCCAAATCCATAATAATTCCTCTTATTTCTCTAAATCTCTCCAAAAACATCCAGTCAAGAAGCGTAAAAACAGATGCGGAGAGTCGAACCGTCGTGATCGGTTGCCTAGAGAAACCAGATAAATAATCTTGAAATCGGACAATCTCGCGAAAAACCGGAAGTCGGATGCTGACAGTTGTGAATAATCTGCGCGACTGAAGTTGGATGCGAAAAATCAAGATAAATGTCAAATCTGTGAAAACACCGCGAACTGAAAAATTTCATCAAATTTCGTCAAGTGACGGCTCTCCGAGAGATTTAACGGATAAATTCCATAAATAACTGAGATTCCAGTTAATCCGGTTCGCTGACATCCACGCTGCATCCACTAAAAAATAAACTGAGAGATATAACGAGAAAGCTGAGTAATTAACCGGATAATAAAGCTAACCCGTCAGTGATCGATAGCAAACGTTGCACGACATCAATAAACGAGAACCCCATTAAAATGAAATAAATCCGAGACTAATAAAAATATTTTTCTGAAATTCCATCGCGGCATTATCTCGTTCGTCTCGAAAAACTGATAAGAAAAACGCCCCCGTCTTAACGAAAATGCTGAAAAATAATTAGTGGAATTAAATCTCTTCAAGAAAACCAAAATCCTTGTCTTTAAAATCCAGCAAATAAGAATGGAGATTCGAAATGATCTAACGGTCAAAAAAAATCTGATCAACGGCTGTGGATGCTGATCCACGTGAAGTGGCGGCTGGCCAATGAAATTTCAGCAGAAAAAGCACACATTCAGATCCTACGATCAAGATTAAGACGATCCAGCGGTTCAAAAGGATGATCCGCGTGAGGGATTGACCAGCTAATCAGAAGCTGGCAGCGAATCCTCTTCAACAGATTCTTTTGATTTTTAAAAAAGGTCCACGCTACCCTTCTGGACCAATGGCAATGCGACAACAGCATAGGGGACCAACGGTTCTCTGACCCACTACCTTTACCACAGCCAATGCAATTTTGACAACCATTTAAGGTTGACAAACAATTCAGCGTATGCGACAAATTGAGGAGAGAGACAGGATTGGTCGCATGATCTTTTGACCAATCAGAGGCTGACACATCAGCGTCATCATCAAGAACTCCTACCAGTCCCACCAGATCTGAAGATGTAGAACACTAAATAACATCCAGATTCACTCCCAAACATGAATCTATTATCATCAGAATCCATCCAGAAATGAAGAAAAAATAGAAAAAAGTCTCTAAAAATAAGTTTTCTCATCCTCACCCATTCAAGCTCAAAATCACAGATTCGAGTGGCCAGATTCACGGTGAGATGAATCTGATCGGTACCCGCTCTGATACCATTTGTTAGGAACGATTTTCACTACGAGAATCTCGATCTTGAGCAAGAACATGTTCGGATTTGAAAACTCAAAACAAATGAAGAAGATGATGATGATGAATCATAGATAATCAACATAAGAAGAAAGATGAACAAATCGAATGAATTCATAAATCGAAAGATTACAATCAATGAATCATGAAGAACACTCTCTCTCTAGAAACCATGACTCACTCTCTCTCTAGAATGGAAATCTCACACTCTACAAGAAAAATCATCATCTCCACATTCGGAGACTCTTTCTTGTAATGGGCACCCTCACTATATATATAGTGAGGGTGACTAACAATTACAAAGACCAAACACATATTTATACCCGGGTGGCCGAGCTTCGGCTGATCCTCAGGTTCGGCCAGTCCGAACTTCAGGTTCGGACCAAGTTTGGCCAGACCTAATTGACTTGATCTTGATCTTGCTTGATACTTCACACGACGCACATATCAGGTATCAACAAGCTTTGACTTTGTTGATATCTTTTGGAGCATCAACAATTGTTTAATCAATGTCAGTTTTTGTATTAATCTTCTCACTAGACACAACCTTTGTAGATTTAGAAGTTTCAGCAATCTTTTCTTTCTTCTCATTCTTTTCTTCAGCAATTTTGAAAGTTACAAATGTAGAATAATCACCAGTTTCTACCTTTTCCTTCAGGTCATTAACACATTCTTTGAGATTACCTGGTGGTGACACTGTTTTGTTGAACATCTTCTCAAAATTGTCATCTTTAGCCAAAAAACTTGTAAAAGATTGTGAGTTAGTAAAATTGTTCAAAAGACGCTTTGAATCAATTACTTCAATATTCAACTCAGAAATATTTTGATGAGTTTCAGCCAACTCTTTTTCTTTAGCTATCAACCTCTTAGCCACCTTGTGAGTTTCATATTTCTGCAACCTCATATTATCAAGCTCTGCAAACAACTCCTTCTTTAACTTCTCTTCATTTCGCTTTTGAATATCCAAATTTGCATTTTGCACTTTGTTCACACTTACTAACTCCCTTTTCACATCAAGTAACTTTTCCACATCAATCTGATAGGATTGAATTTTAGCAGCTTGTTCATCAGAAATTTATTAAGAGTATCAAGTCTGGACTTGGATTTGTCAAAAAAGATTTTGAATATCATTTGCGGTATCCTCAGCATCATCCTTCCATTTCTTCACTTCTTGAACTAATGCAGCATTTTCATCAGATAATTTAGTAATTTCCTGTTCAAACTCCCTTTGAAGACCTTGAAATTTCAACTTTTTTTCAACTACCTCTGCCTAAAAATCTGAAAACTTCTCTTTTTGAGATACCAATTCTTGAATCGTATTTTCCAACTTTCTCTTTTCATCAACCAAATCTTCAATCTTCCTTTCATAAGTAGCAACCAATACCTCATTTTCCTTTACCAAACCTTGAATCCTTCTATCCTTTTGTGAACAAAATTCACAAACCGATTGATAACCACTAGTTTCAGTTTTACTAGTTTCAGATTCAGACTCAAATACTTCTCCATCATTGTTCAATTTGAACAACAAATGCAGATTCATCAGGAAAATCTGCTGCCCAATTATAACCTTCAATGGCCGCTTTTGCCATTTTGTCGAAAGTAATAGCAGTTAAAGCAATTGGATGAGAATCATCAGAAGTTCATCCCCAATTATATTGTTTATCGACTTGAGAAACTAAAGTTGTTGGAGACTGTGATGAAGATGCATTTGACTGTGAACATTCACGAGCAAAATGTCCAAAATTGAAACATTTGAAAATTTTCACCTTAGATTTATCTAATCCAACTTTACCATCCGGATTTAAACTTTTGAATCCAGTTTTCTTTCTGAACCTTTTGGCTCTTTGGGCTAGCATAGCAAGTTACCAATTAATATCCATTTGCTCAAGATTATCTATCTGATCAAAATCTTCTTCAATCAGATTAGACGTTGGCAAACCACCATTCAACAACCCATAATATGAAGATAATAAAGCTGAAATCAATGCCAAATGTTCATCAGGTGTTTTTGTAGAAAATGAAGTCTAAATTGAATGATTTGGAATAGTGAAGTTACACCCTCTTGATGAATTTTCAGAATTTCCTAAACCATGATTAGCAAAAAATGTTGTTGGAGCTGGATTTGATTAATCAAAGCTAGATGATTTGGACTTTGCATTGATACTTGCAGAGTTGTAACCATGATATAATTCAAGATTTTGTAATTGAGCAGTGGACTTATTTGAAGTTATCATTTCCATCTCTCTAGCATGAAGCTTTACGGTTAGATCATTAAATGATAATTCTGAATACTCTTTGTCATGTGTTAGCAGCAAGACATAATTTTCCCATTTTGATGGTAAGGCCTCCATTAATTACTCTTTCAATTCCTCCTCGGTCTTCAAAATATTAACCACCTTCATTTCACTAATCAGATAAGACAACCTAGATACAAGAGCATAAATGTCTTCCTTATCATAATGTTGAAAATTTTCAAATTCTTTATTCAGCGCTTTCTTTCGACTCTTCTTGTATTGATCATTGCCTTCACATCATGCAGATAATGCATCCCATAATTGCTTTGATTTCTTGCACGTACTAAATTGATGTAGTAACTCAGTCGGTAAAGCCATTGTAAGATATCCAAAAGCTTTTTGTTCAAGCTCATAGAGTTTTCTCTCAGCATTGTCAAACATATGAACTTCTTTGAAATCTCCCGCATCAGTTGGATGTTCGTAAAGATTTTTAATTGGAATCCACAAATCTATATCATCCCGTGCTGATATAGGCGGAAAATCGTTGCTTCCAATTTTGATAATCTTCCAACTTTAACAATTTGGGAACTTTGTGACTTGTCCCAATTTCGTTATCAAAGTTCATAATGGTTTGCATTGCAATTTGCATAGCGGAAAAAGCTTGGAATCCGACATCTTTTCCGAAATATGATAGTTTTAAAAACACCGAACTCAAAAACGAAGGGCTTAAAAGTTGATTTTGGGGGTCAAACCGGAGGGTACTGGCCATTAGGCAACTAAAAGTCTAGATCTCTTCGTGACGGTCGTTTTGGCTGGTATTATCTCCCGTAACTCTTAACGATTCTCAAGTTACGTCAGTTTTCATGAACACCACTTTTCTGTCAACGTACCAAAACCACCCTCAGTGTACCAATCTGTTGACCAACGTACCAAAAACTTTGACCAGACCAAACTCTTCAGTGTACCAACTCAGTAGCGTACCAGTGAACTCAGCGTACCAGAATTGTCAACGTACCACCTTGGTACGACGTAGCTGTCTCCATACCAACAAGTAACAGTCGCGTACCACTAATGAAGATTGTCTTCCGGACTAGAAACATCGTACCAAAACTTATAAAGATTGCCTTTACCAGCAGCGTACTAGCAGTTCATCCAGCGTACCACGACATTCAACCGGCGTAACAACACTGTTTCGACTGATTTTTTTAGAATTTGGACGTTTTGGACTGTAATTTGCAGTAGTAGGCAACGAAAACACACTAGGAATGTTTTATAATCAAGTTTGACATCAGAAACACTTGGAATTGGAGAAAATTGATGAAAAACCAATAAAACCCAAACTTTCTCTCACTAGAAATCCGAAAATTGATCAAAACACAGTAGTAGAGCAACCTGGATTGCTCTGATACCACTTGTAAGTACACAGAATGATCTACTACTGTATCTTTCAATCAATCTAGTGAACACGAGAAGTAAATAAGAGTTTTCGTATTAAATCACTTGAAGATTACAATGGAAAGGTCTTTGGTTTATCTCTCTGCAAAACACACACAGAAGGTGAAGAATGACTCAGAGTTCTAAGCTATCATTCTATCACAACCTATTTATAGGTAACACATGCTGGCCAGCGTACCTTCCAATGTACCATTGGTACGGGCGTACCATTGGTACGGTGGACCAGCTTGGTACGCTACCCCCTAAGACTCACACACTAACACACTCACTTCGATACAATACACAAGACACTTCATAACATAGGAATATGCTCTAACAAATTCGATTTCCATATGATGGGTTTAAACCCCCATTACAATTTCCATAAAAAATTCAATTTTACACACATGTATCAGAAAATCTAACATATAAGCATAAAAACATATATCAAACCCAATTCCTTCATCAATTTAACTTCTAATTGAGATCCATGAATTCATACAACTCAAGAGTTCAATTACTTGAAAATAAACCTCAGAAACAAGGGTGAAATCGTGATAATGGTGGCTTCCTATGCTTAGAATCGTTATCTTCCCTTCCAGTTTACATAAATACAGGCTCAATTTGAAGAAATTCCTCAAGAACTTGGCCCTTCCCCTCTTCTCCCTATCTGGTTCGCAATTACATGTTTTGGACAAGTCCTAGATCTCAATTTTCTTTTATTAAAAGAATTACATCCAACCCCATTTAAGTTTTGTAGTCTTATCAATTCTGGCCTTAAATAACAATTTATACTAAAGGTCCCTGAACTTTCAATCAATCTTATTAGCCACCAAAACTTAACTTATCAACTAGTATTTTCTACAACTAAGTCGGGTTATTTAATTATTACGCTTACCCAACTAAACCCACCATAAAGTAATAATATTACAAGAAACAAAATTCAAGATGTTACAACAACCGTGAAATACCAAACTAACAGTAAAGGAGACCCGCTGCAAAGCGTGAGGTGTTCCTTTATTTTTGGACGACTTTTTAACCGTACTAGAAAAAACGACGTTTTGACTTTCTCCGGACGATTTTGTTTGTGTTTGGCTGTTGGATTTTTTGAAAGTGGCACAATAAATTTATTAATTAGTTCAGTTCCTTGAGAATGCATGGTCCAAAGCTATTTTGTTGGTTTATATGATTATTCTATCTATTCAGAGGTCTCTAATCATTTGCTTCAGTACTGAAACAGTCACAAAGGAGGATTTTCTTTTCATAAATGGATTTTAGAAATATACCAGGGTTAACATCTTTGTATGATGAGGTTGCGATGAAGCCTAATAGTCAAGCTAAGTCGGAGGCAATATTTCGGTTTCTAAACTCGATAATAGAACATCTGTCGCAACATGTGGGGTTTCCATTTTGTTTAACAACAACACATAACTGGAATTCATTTGAACTACCAATTGTGTTAAGCTGTCTTGCAAACTCTTAGTTTTGCTTATCAATCAAATCCAAGATAAGTGTAGTTCTAATTTTAACCCCCCCCCCCCCCAATTAATTAAATTTTAGTTTTGCTTATGTTATAGACATACAATTACAAAAGTTTTGTTCAAAAATAAACCAATACTTTTTATACAAAAGTTTTGTTCAAAAATCACACATAACTAAGATAATTAACATATAAAACCAATGGTGGTGAAGCAAAGGGTTCTTATATGAAATGCTTGAAATATTTCTTGATGAAATTTTAAAGGTCAAGAATGTTTTGAGGTTGTTAACATTAGATCGTTCCGTTTCATCTTTGACTATAAATGGATACATACATACATATACACACGCATATATATATTCCCACACACAAAATCCACCCCACCAATGGCAGTGCCCTTCCATGTCAATGTGCTTGAGCACTGCCGTATATCTCCACCTTCAGATTCTGTTATACCTCCGTTAACACTTCCTCTAACCTACTTCGATATCCCATGGCTATCCTACGCTCCAAACCGAACCCTTTTCTTCTATCATGCGCCTGCACCCCCCAATTTCACCACCCTCCTCAAACAATCACTCTCCCTCACCCTCCACCACTTCTATCCTCTCGCCGGAAACCTTACACTCCCACCGCTTCCGGCGGAACCCCAGATTGTGTACACCGGATGCGACTCCGTCTCCTTCACGGTTGCCAAATCAAATACTGACATCCATCATCTCTCGGGCAACCACCCAAGAAGGTTGACTAATCTTTCCTCCCTTCTACAAAACCTCCAATCTCCCACCATGTCACGTGACACTCACGTGACATGGACCCTACCTCTCCTCGCAATCCAAATCACGAGTTTCCGTGATTCTGGGTTCGCGATAGGACTCACGTCTCAACATGCAGCAGCTGATGAGCGTACACTTTACACCTTTATGAGCTGTTGGTCTTCTTTTTGCAAATCTTTGTTGAAACAAGACTCTTTGTTCGAGTTCAAGTCTACACCTTGGTTCGATCGGAGTGTAATTCTTGATCCTAATTCGCTCAAAACAACGTTACTCCAACAATGGTGGAACAGGCTGGATTCTTTGAAAGATTCGCAAACCGATCATAACATGGTTCAGTCAACTTTCTATTTGAGTCCATCAGACGTTAGCAAGATCAAACAACACATTGTTGAAAAATGCAAGATTGTAAACGAGGATCCACCGATAAATCTATCACTATACGAGACTGGAGTTTGTTATGTATGGATATGTTTACTAAAAGTTGAAGAATCCCATAATGCAAAGGCTAGTATTAGTCCTCTATATTTAGGGTATAATGCATCTGGGATTAGTAGATTAAAGTATGAGATACCCGTAAGTTACTTTGGTTGTTGCATAGTTTTTGGGAGAGTTAGGGTATTGGAGAGTGAACTATTGGATGAAGATGGTCTTGTTTGCGCGACAAAATCGTTTGATATAGAAATTGATAGGCTTGTAAGGGATTTTCTTGAAGGTGGAGAGAGGTGGATTTGTGAATGGGAGGAGTTGAATGTTAGGGTTATTGGTTCACCAAAGGTAGATTTTTATGGGGTAGACTTTGGTTGGGGGAAAGCTAAGAAGATTGAGAAGTTACCAGGGGATGATCATGGGAGGGTTAATGTAATATCTCTAAATGGAGGCAGGGATTTGGATGGTGGACTCGAGATTGGGGTGGTTCTTTCTGAGGATAAGATGCTTGCATTCACTTCTCTTTTTAATAGTCATTTAAAGAAACTTTGATGGTAATGGCCGAATGAATGATGGTGCATTTGGCTCCAGATAATAAAAACAATGCATTTAAAAATATTATTTGATATTGGTCCAATTGTACACATCCATTTCTACCACATAAATAGTATAAATAGTATATGAATATGATATAGGATATTTTTCATCATTAGATTTGCACCTTACAATTCTTATTCATCTATCCTCTATGATACCCTCACTCTCATCTGTTGTCTTCTTCCATAACATCCAAAATTGAAAATGAAAAAAATCAAAAACAATAGAATGAAATCGAGGTATTGTTATTGTCAATATTATTGTCAAACTATGAATTTTAGGCAAGTTTTGAAAATATATATCGACTGTGTTTTGAGTGAGCCAAAATGAGAGGGAGATGAAGAGGTCGTTTGTAACGGTGAACTACTACTAGAAAATTGAATATTTACGACCAATCCTTTTGAGGATATATAATCAATAATCAATCATCCTCAAACATAGTTCTTGCTTCTTCTAGCTTGGTAGATGCTTTCTTTTTAATATATATAACCGTTCAGGAAGAAAAAAAAGAAAAAAAAAAACTACTTCTCAAATGAAGTATCAAACATATCCTGTAAGCTGGTCTTAGAGATTTGAAAGACCTTAATTGTTATCACATGTAAAGTGAGAGTGTGAGACCCTTAAAACAAATGCTTATATATATGTTTAGTTATATAATTACTAATGTATATGTTGAGTCCAAAAATTAGTAAGTGGATTTTTTTTTGGTCCCCTATAAAACATGGGTTATGTACGGTCGTCTACCTCCACACTAATCGGCCCTGCTTAGAGCTTTTATAGTAAAGTCTTTATAAATATGTGAGTGCAAACCCTAAAATTTGATATTTGCTTGCGAGAGTTGTGAGTAGAGGAGAGAGAAAATGTTCAGTAAATATGTATATTTAACAACAAAAAAAACTATTGATTTGCTAAAATTTGAGGTTTGGTTATGAAAAATTAGAGAGAAAAGCTAATGATAATGGTATAAAAAGTATTAATCAATTGTGGTAGAAATAAAAAAAATTAATAATACATGTACAAATTATAGGAAAATTATAGGGATGTGGATTAAGAATTTACTCTTACATAATATATCTAAGGAGTTTCTCAATAGAAAATTTATCTTTCATGGAGTGGTATGGAGTGCTTGTCATCCACAAATTTTCACGTCTTGTCATTCTTTTCACTAACAACAATGGAGATGAGGTTTTGCGTTGTATCAAATAAAACTACATGCTCCACCGCTTTTGTATAGTCAATTCATCAATTCCTTTAAGTTTCAATCTTGAGATCGAATTGCAAAGTGGTTTTAAATTTCACAACTATTAAAATGCAGCCGCAAAACAATCATAAATTTTTAAAACAAATGAATACATTTTAAATAATAATATAATAACTAGGTCACAAGTTTAAAAAATAAATAAATTACGGTCACAAAACGGTCATAAGTCCGTCAGAAATTGACAAACGTTAATAAGAAACAACACTGATGGTTTATTAATATTAAGAGTTAAGTGCGAAAACGTCCTTGGAGTTTATCCAAATTATGAGTTATGTCCCCGACTTTGATAAAGTACAAAAGACGTCTTTAAGTTTGCAAATCGGTATAGAAACTGTATCCAAATTAGATGTTAGGTATCTTTCTCGGTTAGGGAGTAGGTAAACTGACTAAAATACACTTCAATTAAGAAAAATTACATGAGCTATTTTCTTAAGTAACTCAAACTTAATGTAGCCATTATCTAGAGGCAAGGCAGGGTGGACGAGTGTCCAGGGCCTAGCATTTTTGAGGGCTTGAAGCTTTAAAAACATATATATTTAAATTTTAAAAGAAGTATATATACATATATAATTGAGATGTCTTCTAGTAATTATTGATAAATCAAGGGAACATTACTAAACTTGAGGGGCGTGGTTGTAACTTTAAAAAAAATAGAGCGTATATTGTTCTGTATTTGGATCTAATCCAAAGACTTCCAAACTTATTGGAAAGGAAGACCAAAAATAAACAGGCGCTATGGAAGTCTAGATGGACAAACTTTAAAAAAAATCAAACAATTGCTCTTTCACTTTAAGGAAGGGATGGCTTTTTTATTCCAAATAACGTTATTGGTGCAAGGTACTAACCATTCTTCTCATCTACTCTCTATCATTGTTAATTTTTTAAAATTTAAGTTAGAACTAAGATCAAAATTGACAAATGTGGTAATGGTTAGGTATTGTATGGTATTTAACTTTTAGAATGTTGATTTTTAGTTAGTATTTGTTGCATCTATGATAAGTTTTCATGACTTTAGAAATTAGGATTCTTGGTGCTCAATTAGGGGAAGATGACTGGACCAATTTGGGGGATTTTTCATGAGTTTAGATGCTGATTATTAATTACTATTTGTAGCATCTATATAATTATTTTGATTGAACTCTAATGGTTATGTAAACGGTACACCTAAAGTAAAAAATGATAGGAGAGCCTCACGAGTTGCTTAACTATTTAAATTAGAACATTTTGCTACAATACTTTAGTTTTGATTATTGTTATTACAATTATTGTCATATTATTGACTTTTTATCTGTACTGGGGGCCATATTTTTTACTCGCCCTAAGCTCTGAAATTTTTTTGACATTCTCGGGACCGGTCTTACCTTTTCTCTTACTCAAAATTTCATTATTTCAATCTATTTATCAAACTTCTATTAATCCACCAATTTGAACTTCAACTTCGAAGGCGGCCTTGATGCAACACCTACCCAACCTACCTCATCCATTTTCGTAACCCACCGATAATGGACCATCGACTTCCGTCGCGAAACTCAACTACTCCACCGATATCAGGTACTCAGATTTAGCTGCAAAATCACGTCACAAAAATCGTACTATCTCCATCTGTTTCTCAAAAATATATCTTCTTAATCTGGTAGAAAATGAGGAATTTTACGCTGAAGGAAGAAGTGTGTTTATCTGCAACTGGTTCCATTGTTCCATGTATTGGAATTGATAACATTCACCTATTTGCAGTTGCAACGTGATGGTTTTGACGGTGAGTGATGATACTAGGTATTTTAGCGGTACCATATCTACCATATCTGTCGGGAATTGACATATACACATGAATATGAGTAACAGGGATATAGGTAAGCATTTGAGTCCAGGATGGAAGATTGAAATGATTATGGCTGGGAATGCGTATGCGACGAATTTGGACGGGAATGAGATAGATGTGGTGTAAAAAGTCTATAAATAGAAGAGGATCAGCACGAAAGAAAGGATCTGTAACATTTTATACTTTTCAACTATGTGTTTTACATGTGCTTTTTTTCTTTGTAAATTCCATGATTTTCGAATCAATAAAAACTTTCTTTGATCTTCTTTCATTTTGATCGTATGTTCTCATTGTTTCATTTTGAGTTAAATTGTACTCGGATCACCCAAGGGAAATCTTAATTCTTCATTGGCATCATCTGATTGTGACACTTTTCTTTACTTTGTGAGAATGTTGAAAGATTTGGGATTGGTGATATCGAAGCAAAATAGGGGTTCACTTTCAGAGTAGGATTCTTAGAAGTTGTCAGAAAAGGAGCTGGCAGAGAAGCAGTCGGAGGTTGATTTTCCGTTTTATAGCATAAAAGTAAGGGAAATGGAGACTTCGGTCTCTCATTTACCAATGTTTTATTTGAGGAAGAGTGATGCAGGAAAGAATCCTGAGAGGTTGAGGAAGATAGTGCAGTTATGGAGAAAGAACTTTTGGAGTTTGATCAAGCATTTTGGGAACATACCGAGTACTATTGTTGCAATTAAAAGAACAACAACATCCGGAGGCACTGAAAGTTGTTCAAATGTAACTGTTGCAGAAACGGTTGGAACAACATCATTGTCACAGACAGAAGTGAATTTGACTGGAGGAACATAGGTATAGGTTACGCCGATGAATTCTACAATAATAACTTTAAATGTCGATATGCAAGTTCCTATTTCAGAGGTTGGACTTATGTCGAAGTTTTCCTCTTTAAACCGCCAGTAATTATAACAGGTTTTGTGCCTGGAGGTATAAATTTATGATTGTTCTAATTTCGCTTATGGGGGTTTCCCCTCTTGCGGAGCTGAGGCCCAACGCGTTCAAGGTTGGCTAGGCGGATTGTAAAGCGGCAGCAGGGAAGGTTAACAAGCACGAGAAAGCATGCCTCGAAAATCAACATGTGTTTGTTCTCTTTACGTTTGATACCTTTCATCACCTCGCACCGGAGGCCGTGGACATGCTTAGTCGAATCCAAAAGGTCATGAATGGTTAATATTGCGACCCCTATGTCGTTTTCACACGGCTAGGTTTTACTATTCAGAGAGGGTTGACGGCGCCGCTTGTTGCCCGTCTTCCTTGTATGTTGAGTTGAGTTGTGTTTGTGCTTCGTTTTTGTTTTTAATGACTTCGTGAGAGTTTCTTGAAATTTTTTTTTGAACATAATGTTTTGTTCTAAAGGTTTAGGAACTCCTACACTAACATCTACAACCTAGAGGAACGAGATATGCAACCCGAGCAAAACCATCGGGATCATCCACTCCAACATCACGAGCCGTTGTTACCGTAGGAACAAAATCGGTGGCGCCCAGACCACCGGTAATTGAAGCCATCACCAAGTCAACATCAAGATCTTCAACCCCATCTCAACCACCCTCCATATTAACGGACCCATTCCATGTGTTATGGATCGCCAAAACTTTGATATGTAGTTATCGTAGTTTCTAAGAGAAAATTGTCCATATTAATATTCTGAACATTCGGTGATGATGAACGAGTAACTGGAAGTGTGAGTTAGTGGCCGAGTGATATATACTAGAGTTCACTACAAAAGATTGATGTGATTTAGATCATGAAGGCCAATAATAATTTTTAAGTTATGAATCTACCTTAGTTACAAATTGCAAAGCTCAAAAGTAACTTTTCGGAATACGAGATCATAAGGTAGGAATCAGATTCATCTCAAGTCTCCAAAAAAACATGTTAACTTTGTTTGGCAGCCACTAAACCCAATAATAATTAAAGAAAGGGACTTGTATCTATTGTCTTTGGGACTATTTATTCAATCGTTTGTATGAGAAATTATGCTCCTCCTAAAAATCACATATCCATTTATCCTGCTCGAAGCCCAAAGTAATCTAGCTTTTATGTAACACGTGTTACATCTATCACATCTAAAGGGTGTTAATGTTTAATAATTTATGTTATTGAATAAGAACCATAGGTTATAAATATTTTATCAAAAAACGTCTATTAATCTAATAAAAATAATAAATAGTTATAAAAGTGGATAATAAAAAAATTAAAGTATTATGGGCACAAGTTTAGTAGGAGAATTGTGTTGCCTACCAAATCGTTATTATTTATAAAGAACACATCACGATCGACATGCGTCATGATCTCATTATACACGAACAATTGTAGTCTGACGTTGTCGCCCACATGTACCACATTATAAATTGTCGCCACCCCGCATCGTGCTAACAAAAACGAATACCGTGTTGTAAATTGCCGTTACCGCCTAATGCGTGAACATAAGACAAATAACCCGTTATAAACTGTTGTTGTCGCCGCAACGTGCGGGCACCATCTTAGTAATAAAAAGTATAGGTTGTTTCAGAGAAGTGGTGTTGACTTTTTTTAAAGGAAAAAAATATATAAAACACCCCAAAAAATTACAAACAAGAGAAACCAAGACAACGATAGGAGTAACAAGACATTTGCCCATTACTCATATCAGTCCTAACTATACTAATCACTTACCCAACTAAAGAAAACCAACTAATTCTCACAGTAATATACCAAACAAAAGAGAGAAAACAAAAGATATCCAAAGAATACCAAACCAAAAACCAGCCATGACCCCTTGAAAGCAACCTCAAAATAACATGATCAGTAGCATTCCATATCTCAACCCAATTTATCCCATCAACAAGCTGAGGCTTACAACCCTCCTAAGCCCACGAACATGTATTCTTTTCACGGCCCAACCCAGTAAGGGAGTCCAATATTCCAAAAACAACTCCTCTGATCCAGAATTTCATAGCCCACATAACATAGATAATCAACTTTTCAATTAGCATACATTTAATTTCCTGCAGCTCACCCCATATCCATAATTTGTTGACCAGAAAAGTCAACCTTTTACCCAAAGAACCAATCCTTTTCCAACCATTACTAACATTTCCGCAGAGCTTCTTTTCATAATCTGGCTCAGAAAACATGCTACCAAGCCTACCACCCATACAAGTCAATAAACAAACCATAACCACCACCCTATCCACAAAGTCAATACAACTATGAGAGTCAACCCAACCCGACATTTTCTTCCAGATTTTGAAAACCTCAATCAGTCCACTACCCATTTGAGCATAATTCCAAATGTACATCAGCAATCCCATAGTAAATTTACTATACCTATTTCTAGCAGTTTGACTAAAAAAGTCACAGCGCAACATTTCTTTATCATACTTCACTATGGGGAATCTGTTTCTTTCTTCCAAACATCTCCATAATCTCTTGTGCCATATATGCCTATTCCAACCCGTTCTTCCTTCAAACCATTGTAAATACATACAAGCCCAATATAAACTCCTATTTTTTTCAAGAAAATCAATCACAAATTCAAAAGACCAACAACTTCTAGCATGCACTCTCCCATCAGATGGATTAGTACATCTTGAATCCATATAACTATCCCAAATACTAGTTCCCAAACCAACAAACCTAGAACTGCAATAGAATAGTAGCAGTAGCCTCATACTGACACCAATTCTGCCATTCCATTTCCTCCAATTCACTCTCCCATGTCTTATTAACTTACCACATCAATTTATTTGGCAAAATATAGTAAGGCATGTAATACCAAAGACACCAGGAATATCAGCCCATAGCTAATAACAAATAAGCATAAGCAAACCACATCTTTCCCAAAAAAAATATTACCACTATGAACCCACACTCCTTCCTCCCTAATAATCCCCCCACCCCAATCCCAAGTGGGATAAAGAATCAAAATAGCACAAACTAAAAAGGCTGACTTAACTCTAATGACAGTAAGGATTTGATACCTGTGCATATAGCTAAAAATATAAAAATTTACGGTAGAGCATAATGTTCTAAAGCCCTATGTATCAACCAACCTTATCTCTTCAGGGCTAGTGAAAATCCATTGCCACATATAACCTAATCTCCAAATAACTAGAGCAGAAGTAGCCATCAGCCAAATGCGACCCATCTGGCTACAAGAATAACTAACACAGAAAAACCAATCTGGAAACAAGTAAACAAAGAGAAAGAGAATCAAAGAAGGCATTAAAAAATGCCACATGACTACCTTCGTGTTATAGTTAACCCCAACAACATACAAAGGCACCCAAATGATCCCCCTACCCCATACCCTAATCATTTTGTCTCCACAGGGCCTTACCCCAACACCATCAGGTAAAAAATGTAAATATTTGGTACCCTCCCCACAGAATGCATTAGCCAAGCTAGGAAACATCCCTCTAGCACACCAACCCTGCCCATCCATAACCCCTAGCCTATACTCAATATTTAGAGCCCTACCTCTCCTCCACCTTCCATCCCAATTATTCCTACCACCCCATAACCACCAATTCAGACTCATAAAGAGTAAACTGACAGGGACCAAATGCAAAGAAACCCAATCACCCGAATAGGAACAACATATCCCAACATCAGGATAAGTGCAACACTGCTACCACCAGTTAATCTTCGTCCAATACGACCAGTACATGAAGACATAAAAGGGAACCAAAAACATTTTGCTCATCAGAGGACACCAAAACCAAAAATAAAAGGATAACAGAAAGGTAGACAGGATAAGAACTTTAGACACAAGATTATACTCCCATGTTTTCTATGTAACTCAACATCAGCAATCCCAAAATACCTCCCCCCCCCCCCCCGCCCAACAAAATAAATAAGTACCAAACCAAACCATAACCCATCTAAAAAAGGATTTAGGCAAAAACTTCCATACCTCATTCGCTTGAACCAGTTGCATAGAAAACATAATCTTACTACTCATCAATTTGTGTCTAATTTCATCAGTAATAATCTTTATGAGTTCCTCCACTGATCTATAATTCTGCTGAAAATTCCTTTTGTTCCTTTCCTGCAAATGAAGTAAACAACAACACTCAAGGTTAGCATCTGTATCACCCACCAAACCATCTTACCTTTAGGGAAATTGGACATAAACTAAACAATCTCCTGTCAATCCAGAGGAACATTCTGAAATTTAGCCTTCTTCATCATTACATGCCAAAAAAATTTAGGATTGTCACATTTGAAAAAAAAGATGATCATGACTATCCACCTGATTACCACAAAAAACATAAGCCAGATTGCCACAAATATGCCATTTCTCCAATCTATCTTGAGTTAACAATCTACCTTGAATAGCCAACCATAAATTGAAACATGTTTTGGGATTCTATGTTTATGCCACCCATACAAAGAAGTACCATGTTTTAATATGCATAGGCACCATCAAATCCATGTATCCCAACTTAGTACAAAATTGGGAGGCATTGCCACTTCTCTCCATACAAAAAGTCATATCCTGCAAATCATGAATCGAAGTTACACAAGGTATATTATGCAGTATAGGATAGACATGTTCCCATTGAGAAGGCCAAAGCCATCCCTGTTCACTAATAATGCCAGCAACCCTAGTGTCATCACTAAACCAGCATAAAAAATATCTCTATTACTAACAAACTTATCTAATGGACCAATATCCAACCAATTATCATGCCAAACAGAAGCCCTTACCCCATTCCCAATCCTAACTTTAATAAAAGCTCTCACATCCTCCCTTGACTTAAGAACTTGCCGCCAAGACCAACTGCACCCATTAACAGGTTTTAAACTCTACAAGTTCCTAACAACTCTCAAGTATTCCTGGACCTATTTAACCCAAATGGAATCTTTACCTGTCTTAATGTTCCAAATATGTTCGGTAATTAAAGCTTTATTTAAAACTTTTAGACACTTAATATCAAGCCCACCCACCCATATACTATGACAAACATCCTCCCATTTTATTTTAGCTTTCCCTCTTGTAAGGAATATCGCGCTTGGAAGATTTCCGGCTGAATGCCAATTTTGTTATGTTCCGGCTGAAGTTTAGTTGAAGCGGAATTTTCACTTCAAGCGGAACTGGCAGTTCAAGCGGAAAGAAGCAGTTTTGTCTCTTAGCGAATATTCCGGGTGAACTCGATTATCCACCAGATAATGAGTTCAACCGGACTTTTCCTGAGATATCTTTTCAGCAAGTCCAATCCTGCAAAAGCTTCTCGTATGCTTCTATATCTGATTCAAGCCGCTCTCCTAAAGTAGTATGTTGCTGTCAACACGCAAGATATTCTAAATATCGAAGTTTATACTTTTGGTAGTTCGTATTTGACTTTATATTTTACGGTCTAGATTAGATCGCATGAGATTAATGGTTGTCATTGATCTCATCAGCACTATATATAGCAGTAGTTAGCTCATAGTTCACAACGGTTCTCAAACAACTTGTAATAGTGTAGCTTTGAGTTAATGCAAATAATGCCGAGTATTTCTTACTTTGCTGTTACTATCTTTATGCAATCAAGCACACATCAATACAAGAGAACTAATATAAGCTTAAGTAAAGTGAAATATAACTTTAATTCCTCAGGGTTATATTTGCAAGTAGAAGGGTTTCTTGTTAAGTTAATCTGTTTAACACCGATCCTACAAGTGGTATCAGAGCGTTGGCTCTCACTTTGAAGACTTTCAGTGCTTCAAATTTAATACTCTACTTCCTTATTCTACAAGCTTTGTTGTTTTATCTTTCTAAAGTTTTTCAAAAATGACTGATTTTGGTTTAAGTTGTCCAAACGGTAGTGCCAACAAACCGCCAATGTTCACTCCTGATGACTTGGGTACCTAGAAATTCAGGATGGGAGGTATTGTTAGGATTTTAGACCGTCGTATTTGGCAATCTTATACTGAAGGACCTTACTTACCCATGGTTTCATCTGCTAAATGATGCAGAAGTCAAAATACCTAAACCTTTAGAAAAATATGTTGATTCTGACTATGCTGCTCTCGAATTTGACTATAAGGCATATTGGACTTTACAGGCTGCACTTCCTAATTCCATTTTAAGTGGGTTTAAAGGATACAAAACTGCATTTGACCTGTGGAATGCCTTAAGTGAAATGTATGAAGGAACCAGTGAAGTAAAAGAAAACAAGAAAGATTTCTTCAAACAGAAATATGAGAACTTTACTTTCAAATGTGGTTAATCAATGACAAACCAGTACTTAAGATTTGTTTCCTTACTTGATGAACTGCAAAAGATAGACGTGAAACTAGATCAGGTAGATGTAAACAGAAAATTCCTTCGTTCCTTGCCTTCTGTGTGGACAGTTTACATTGTTAGCATCAGGGAATGTAAAAATTTGAAAAATATGAGACTTAGTGAACTTCATGGCATACTCAGTGCCTATGAAATGGAACTGAACCTTAAACAAAACTCATCTTCTGAGTCAACTAAGATGTTTTCAACTGCACTAGTAACTACCGATTTTAACAATCAAAGATCTTCAAATTCATCATCATACCAGTCACCTATTGTCAGTTTCCCTGAGACACCAAGGTGTCAAGAGAGCTTTTCAAACTCGTTTGACAAATCTCATAATGCTCATGTAGCAACTGACTCTTACCAAGGCTTCATTCGTGAGGATCTTGAGTGCATAGGTGCTGATGATTTGGAAGAAATGGATATCTTGACCCAACTTGCTATGGTGTCTGTCAGAGCTCAAAGGTTCTATAAAAGAACTGGTAGAACCTACAAAGGAGCTAAGGGCGCTCACATAGGCCTAGACAAAAGCAAGGTAAAGTTCTACAACTGTCATCAGCTTGGTCATTTTGCAAGAGAATGCCCACAGCCAAGAAGAGAAGGACAAAACCAAGGTCATGTCCAAGGAAAGAATCAAGGTGGAACAATTCCAACAACAACAATTCTGGTAACTACTCAAGTCATCAACCTACCCCACTAAATGTTGGGTTTTTAAGAAGTTTATCAAAGCCATTTTAACTCCTTAAAATGTAAAACGCAGCGGAGAACCAAAGTTTTTTTTATAAAAAAAAACTTGATTAGTTGATGTTAAAACCAATTTTAACATCTTGTTTATAAAACCCAAACCGAGGATCCAAATATGAAATACATGCTATCAAAACACAACCATAGGATGTTTTAGAAATCTACCTTTCTCCAAGAAAGAAGATGAAGAGGATGATGGTTCTTGAATGTGAATCTCCAAGGTAGAAGATCTCAAGCTAGTATACCCGTCAAGCCTCCAACAAACACCTCGAATTTCTAGGATTTCTTTACACTTCAAACGGAAACTCTTTTCCTATGTTCTTGCATTAATTTGGCCGAAATTTTCAAGGGGTGTAAGAACAAGGAAGTGTCTTGCACTTATTTAACCAAGAAGAGAGAGAAATTTTCATGGCTAGGTGGGTTTTGATTGGGGGGGGGGGGGGGATTATCAAGACTATCTTGATAAGTGGAAGACCAACTCCACACTCCACCTCCTTTGTTTATTAAATTATATATATATATAATTTTAATTAGTATAACCATATATATTAATACCCACTTTTATTTTGTCATGTTACATAAGTCTTACACTTTAAATGTAACATGTCCAAAATATATGTATGTGACATATAATCCTTTTTTATGTCATGTAACAAATTATTTAACCTATTAAATAATATTGTTACTTAATTTCTCTAATTAAATCATCCACGTGACTTAAAATAATAAGTGCAATTATTTAGAAAACATTTTTCTAAATATCCTTTCAAGTGATAATATTTATTTATTTGATCATATCTAAATAAATATTGTAGGTATTTGTCTAGCTTGTTTGTTGGGAATCGAGATACCGAGCCAACAAGATTTGGATAGATGTGTTTAATACTCAACGGCCACTTAACGTCTACCGTCCCGACAACACGGTGAAGAACATGACAACTCAAGACACAAGACTCAACTAAAGAAGATGGCTCTAGTGAATATTATTTATTGTTTAAATATTGTCACTAGTTGGTAGTTTTACTATTATGCCCTTAGTGAGTTTTGTAGTATATATAGTAAGTCTTTCTCATGTGAAAAGACTGGATGAGTGTATGTTTGAGAGAGAGTTAGTCATGGTTCTTTGAATCTTGTCGAGGGTTCATGAACTCACCTAGTAAGTTCATGATACCCGGGAATGTGTGGGGTAGGTAAAATGTAATCACTCGGTTATCTTTAATTATCTATCCTTCATTTTGTTTATTATCTATCTATCTTGTCCTTCATATCCATGTTTACACTAGCTTTGCTCATCATCATCATCACATCTCAAACACCATCGTGTTCATATCCGGGTGTTCATTTGTTTCTACAAAAAACGAGTTACACAAAGACTCGATCCGCTTCCGCAACCAAGGTATTTGCCCACCACCTCGGTTTTTCAATTGGTATCAGAGCCATGGTCGAGAAAATTGCAACCTCACGGTTGATTTCTCAACTTTGTGCTCAGATGCTTGTTTTTGTAAACAAATGGAGATGTAAACTTTTTAGAAACATTTTGAACTCCCCTCCATGTCTTTCAAAGTTTTTGAAAAAGATCCTTGAATTTTTCTTTTATAGAATAGTCAAGATCTATTTATTCATATATTCTTGAGTTGTTAAAAGTAATTTTGTTGAGTGTTTGTGTTTTTGTCCCGTAAACACAAATAGGTTTATAAACTTATCCAAGTTGTGTCTAAGCCTAACTCAAAACATGAACTTCCTGCATATTTTATGTATGCATATTTCTTCAAATTCAAATTCATGATCAAAATTGCTTTTGATTGTAGATCTCAAGAAAACCTCGAAAGATGTGAATATTCTTTTATCACATCACACTTTGTCTGTATGTGTGTAAAATTCAATTTGCTTTATAAGCTTTTGAGTTTTGTCTTACTCACTTTTTATTGAGTCCCACAAAACAAAGTGTATTTTTTTTATTAAATTCATTCTATTATCCGTTTCCTTTTTCTGTCAACAAGCAACATCCATGTCCCATCCCTTCATTCACTCTTTTCAAAGTTAACCATACTCTCTCTCTCTCTTGAAAATTTAGAAGAACAAAAATATACACAAATATTCAGTGAGTTACAGGTTTCAATTTTTGAAGACGATGAACTCAGAAACACAAACACGAGACTGCAGCTCGAGATCGTTTGTGTACCCATTTCTGTTCGGTTCAAGGATGATGTCAAGGGATCGAGAAAAACACTTCGATATGGGTCAATCGTGTTCAAGCTTGATGTTCACATATCCATATTAGGGTTTCTTAAGGTGACAAAGGTGACAAGTTGGTTTAGGTGCAGATCTGTTAACTGTTTTGGTTTTCTGTTCAACTACATGGTTTAAGTGAAACCAACAGTGACGAAGTTGAAGTCGGTGACTGGGGCTCGGCCGGAATTTGCTGTCTTAAACAGAAAAACGATTCTGGTTCAGGTCTAACTACCTCAAACAGAAATATGACAGATGGAAACCAGATCTGAAGTGAAACGGAATTTGGAAGCTTCAACCGGAAATCATGAAGTCAACCGGAAAAACGTTTTCCGTCTGAACTTCAACCGGAATTCATCGTTCAACCGGAATTATGGAGTTCAAGCGGAAATCGAACTTCAACCGGAAAACCTCTTACCTGTTCCGTCTCAACTTCGAGCGGAATATTCAACCGGAACTGAAGATTTCAAACGGAAATACGGGTTCAGACGGAGACAGTGGAGTTCAACCGGAAACTTCGAAGTTCAACCGGAAGTGCGAGATTTAATCGAAAAAAGCAGCTTCAACCGGAAACTTCAAGCGGAAGTTTCAACTTTCAACCGGAACTCACTTCCGTTCCACTTGAAGCGGAAAACCCTAATTCAACCGGAATTCACCTTCAACCGGAATTTATGCTCAAGCGGAAAAACGTGGTTTCAACCGGAAACCTACTTCAAGCGGAACTTCCAAGTTTAACCGGTAAAACTGTTTGCTTTTGTTCTCCACAAGCTCACCGGAATTCACCATCACGTCACCAGAGAACTCGTTTTCTGATCGGAAAACAACATCAGGCCGCCGGGGTTATGCATACACCGAGGTTCTGGTCGCAGGTATTTGTCTCCATTCAAGGTCAGTCACCGGAAAATGCCACTGTGCCGCCGGTTCTCTTGTCTCTTGTCGACAGTGATGAGAGGCGCGTGTAAACTGTTCTGGTACGCATCTTTCATTTACAGCCCTTAGGGTTATACTTTGGCTGTCATAATTTAAAGAAGATCGGGCCTCAGAAAATCAACAGACTGGGCCAGACCAGAAAATTAAAACAGTTGGGTTGCTGTTTTTATTACTATTGTTGTCAACACAGTAGCAACCAAATCACAGCCAAGAGGATCCACGTCAACCACTTCATATTCTTCTCCAACATTATTCGTAATTTCGAGAACCCAATATTCATCAAACATTTCAGGTACACCTACAACTATACTTTTATATCAAGATTACTTCGTTATGGCATACGTGCTATGGGGTAAAACGGTTATGAAAGTTATGCGCAAGTTTGGGTTGATTTGTTGAAGATGAAAGGGATTTATTATTGGTTGGATTATGAAGATTAACCGGTTGATATTGCAAGGCTGAATTTTATTTGTGATATGCTACTTGGATGTGTTTGATTACAACAACATGTTTCTATTTTTGCTACGGGTTGCAAAAGTCTAGGGGGAGAAAATGTGATGATTTGATGAGACTTTTGGCAACGGGTGTTAGCAAAAGAAAGCAACGTGAATTTTAATCTTCGAAGGGTCCTCAAGCCGTAACAGTTGCGACATTGCCATTATGGTAAAAATCGAAGGCAAGATTATTAGCACAAAAAGAAGTGGTTTATCTTCGTGCAAAGCATTGGTTTGGTATTCGGCCAAGTATTTCAAGACGGTTGAATTGTGGATTTAATTCTCACATTTTTCATAGATCCTTTATATTGTTTACTTTCAACAATATTGGTATCTTGAGTTATGACTTAGTCCTCAAGTAGCTTGCCATTGTGTTGAAGTTTGTAAACACCCTATGCATTACAGCCTATGGCTTTGGGCTAGAAGAATGTTTATTGTAGGGGGAGCTTCACAAAGGAGAATTAAAGAACAAAAGACTTGAAACTACATGAAGATTTTCTTGAAGCCAAGTTGCAAGAATACAAAGAACCGATGTCACAAGTGTTGAGTATACCATCTACCAAATAGGGGGAGATTGTTGGGAATCGAGATACCGAGCCAACAAGATTTGGATAGATGTGTTTAATACTCAACGGCCACTTAACGTCTACCGTCCCAACAACACGGTGAACAACATGACAACTCAAGACACAAGACTCAACTAAAGAAGATGGCTCTAGTGAATATTATTTATTGTTTAAATATTGTCACTAGTTGGTAGTTTTACTATTATGCCCTTAGTGAGTTTTGTAGTATATATAGTAAGTCTTTCTCATGTGAAAAGACTGGATGAGTGTATGTTTGAGAGAGAGTTAGTCATGGTTCTTTGAAGCTTGTCGAGGGTTCATGAACTCACCTAGTAAGTTCATGATACCCGGGAATGTGTGGGGTAGGTAAAATGTAATCATTCGATTATCTTTAATTATCTATCCTTCATGTTGTTTATTATCTATCTATCTTGTCCTTCATATCCATGTTTACACTAGCTTTGCTCATCATCATCATCACATCTCAAACACCATCGTGTTCATATCCGGGTGTTCATTTGTTTCTACAAAAAACGAGTTACACAAAGACTCGATCCGCTTCCGCAACCAAGGTATTTGCCCACCACCTCGGTTTTTCATTGTTATTGGGTATGACCCGACTTGGATCATGACGTACTAGCCATATCAATCTAACTTGTGTCTTGGGCAGACCGAATCCTACAATCTCCCACTTGCACAAGATTCATAGAAGATTGATGCAAGCAGCAAATACCGCCTAACAACGGTTTACTACCCCTAATACGCATAACGAAGTGCCATTCAATAACATCATCTCCTTCAAGTCGCTACTTGAGATGTTTTAGGTGAAACGTTCATTTATCCTTTTGTCACAAATGTCATGTTAAATCTTAGAGACATAGAGTGATCACTCTCCACAAGATTTAACTTCATTCAGGCCTTAGACATTTAACTCTCAACGAATAAGAGGGACAAATTCCATCTTGATTACATACGTCTCTCACAAACACATAGTACTATGCCTGAGCTTAGCCTTATGTGCTGCCATGTTTCAGAACAGCGAAGAACTAAGTCAAAGCATAATGCTGAGTGAATATCAAGACCCAATATGAATCTCAGGTCAGAGGATACGATTGATATTCTCCTTTAATCAAGCTTACTTATGATCAATCAATTAAGATTCCATGGAGTAAGACTTGAGAGCGGGTCATCCAATATTTGTCTCCCACAAGTATCTATGAACTTTGGTAGCAATCCATTGCTCCATATTCATACCTTATGAATATCCACCAATCCAGGTTCATAATAGTCTTACCTTCATATTTATTCCCACAAATATGATCGACTATGGACATTTAGAATAAGTAACTTATTCACGGATCTAAACATGCAAAATGGAACCCTACACAATTTTAAATGAAATCCCACATTCATATAAAAGTGTCAAAATAACAATTGTTCCGATATCCAAATACAAAACATAAATTATATCCAATCACTAGAATGTCGAAGTCCCATGGCACAAACATGGCCCTCATGCTTTGGGCGTTCTAGGAGCTTCGTGAGTGGATCGGCGACATTGTCGTTGGTGTGAACTTTGCGAATACATATCTTTCCTTTTGCAACTTCATCCCTTATGTAGTTGAACCTCCGCTCGATGTGCCTCACCTTTTGATGATCACGAGGTTCTTTGATTTGAGCAATCGCTCCCTCGTTATCACAAAGGATCTCTAGGGGTCCTTGAATGGTAGGAACAACCCCTAGTTCGGCAATAAACTTCTTCAACCACGCGGCTTCTTGTGCGGCCAAAGATGCGGCGATGTATTCTGATTTCGTAGTGGACAATGCAACCACATCTTGCTTTGAGCTCTTCCAAGAGACCGCCCCTCCATTCATAATGAAGATATACCCCGATTGTGATCGAGAATCATCTCGATCCGTTTGGAAACTTGCATCCGTGTAACCCCTTACAACGAGTTCCTTCTCATCGGATCCATATATTAAGAACATATCCTTAGACCTTCTAAGATATTTCAATATACTTTTGACAGCCATCCAATGACTATTTCCTGGATTTTGTTGGTATCTACTTGTCATGCTTAAGGCGCATGACACGTCCGGTCTGGTGCATATCATAGCATACATAATCGATCCTATAGCAGACGCATATGGGATTCCTTTCATTTTTTCTTGCTCAACCTTTGAACTTGGACATTGAGTTGTACTCAATATAGTCCCTCTTTGAATAGGTACCAAACCTTTCTTAGAGTTCTCCATCTTGAACCTTTTCAAGACTTTGTCAATGTATGCACTTTGATTCAAACCTATCAAGCGCCTTGATCTATCCCTATAGATCTTTATTCCCAAAATATAGGCGGCTTCACCTAGATCCTTAATGGAAAAGCAACTTCCAAGCCAGGCTTTTACACCTTACATGGTTGGAATGTCATTTCCAAATAATAGAATGTCATCGACATATAGTACTAGAAAAGTGACTATACTCCCACTAGCCTTCTTATACACACAAGCCTCATCCTCGTTCTTGATGAAGCCAAATTTCTTTATCTCTTCATCAAAACGAGGATTCCAACTCCTTGATGCTTGTTTCAATCCATAGATTGATTTCTTTAACTTAACACTTTGTTAGGATGTTTTGGATCGACAAAACCATCGGGCTGAGCCATATAGACATCTTCCTCAAGATATCCATTTACGAAAGCTGTTTTGACATCCAATTGCCATATCTCATAATCATAATGGGCGGCTATGGCAAATAATATCCTTATCGACTTTAGCATTGCCACCGGCGAGAAAGTTTCATCATAATCAACCCCTTGAGTTTGAGTGAAGCCTTGGTTGGTTCATCCGAATCTACCACATAGCATCCTTCCATGAAAAATACATATCTTTCGGATGGACTACTAGTTCTACCGGATCTACGAATGTTGTGTGTGTCTTGATCAACCATTTGATCATCTTCAACAATTTCTTGTAGAGGGCTAGTTTCAACTAAACGTGTATCGGCTTGTGGTTCTTGATCCTCCTCAAGTTCCACTGTTCTTGCATTAGTTCCTTCCATAAGGAACTTAGTTTCCAGGAACTCGGCCTTTCTAGCAATAAATACCTTTTGATCTGTTGGATTATAGAAGTAATATCCTATATAATCTTTAGGATTTCCTACAAATATACACTTAGTGGACCGGGGTGCTAGCTTGTTAAAAGCATCACGCTTTACATAAGCTTCACAACCCCACACCTTTAGATAAGATAAGGATGGAACCCTTCCATGCCATAACTCAAAAGGTGTCCTTTCCACTTTCTTGGTTAGGGCCATATTCAAAATACGGGCCGCTGAGAGTAGGGCATAACCCCAAAATGATAGAGGTAATGAACTTCTACACATCATAGATCGAACCATATCCAATAGGGTTCGATTCCTCCTCTCCGATACTCCATTATGTTGTGGCGTTCGAGGTGGACTAAGTTGTGAGACAATCCCACAACTCCTAAGATAGTCTTGAAATTCATTGCTAAGGTATTCACCTCCTCTATCCGAACGAAGGATCTTTATTATTTTGTTGAGTTGATTTTTAACTTCATTCTTGAAGATTTTGAACATTTCAAAAGCTTCATCCTTGTGTGCTAAGAAGTACACATACCCATAGCGACTATAGTCGTCGGTAAAGGTGATGAAGTATCTTTCACCATTCCTAGATGTTGGCTTAAAATGTCCACATACATCTGAATGTATGATCCCTAGAAAATCCTTTGCCCTTTCGGTAGTTCCACTAAAAGGCGCCTTAGTCATCTTCCCTTGAAGACAAGATTCGCATACGTCATACGAATCACATTCATTTGTTTTCAAAAGACCACTCTTTTGTAATGCTTGTATGCTGTTCTTATTAATGTGACCAAGGCGGCAATGCCAAATGTAGGTGTCACTCAAATCTCTTTTGAGTTTCTTGGTGGTGGTTTGGTATATTGAGCTATTATATGAAGTGTTTTCATGAACCAATTCATAAATACCATTTAAAGGGCTAGCTTTAAAATAAAACATATCATTCATTGAAACATGGATATCATTGTTAACAAACTTAAAATCATATCCAACATGTCTTAAACGGTAAACGGAAATTATGTTCCTAGTCAAACTAGGAGCATATAGTACATTATTCAAAATTACTTCCAAACCACTTGGAAGTTCCAAAATATAGTCTCCTTGGGCCTTAACTTGAACTTTCGCTCCATTGCCCATGAAGAGACTAACTTCTCCCTTCTTCAATTGCCTATTTCTTTTGAACCCCTACAACATATTACATATATGAGTTCCACATCCGGTATCCAATACCCATGTGTTAGAAGAAATAACATTAAGCTCAATATAGATCATAAAGGTCTTACCCGAGGTTTGACCTTCATTTTTCTTTTATTTCAACCCTTTGAGATAGGTTGGACAATTCCTCTTCCAATGTCCTACCTCACCACACTCAAAGCATGGATCATTTGAAGAAACTTTTTGCTTCTTCTCCTTCGGTTTGGGGGCTTCTTTCTTGCCCTTCCCCTTGACGAATCCATTTCCTTTGACAACCTTTGCCTTTGAGGAACTAGAGGTAGAGCGAGACATTTTGTTGCTACTACCTTCATCGATCGTTAGAACGGGCACAACACTTTTGCCCATCCCTTGCTCAGCCGTTTTGAGCATCCCGTGAAGTTCGGGAATTGTCTTCTCCCAACCATTCATATTTTATTTCAATACAAAAGTGTCAAACTTCATTGACAAAGAGTTGAGGATCAAATCCGTAGCCAACTCTTTTGAAATGGGACAATTGAGCCTTTCAAGACGATCAATGAGGCTCTTCATTTTAAGAACATAGGATGAAACCGTTTGTGACTCGTCCATACGACATGCATGGAGTGCCCGAAGCGTTTTGAAGCGCTCGGTCCTTGCCTTTTAGTGGAACATTTCCTTCAATTGGCAAATCATGTCGTATGCCCCATGATTCTCTAAATCCTTTTGAAGCTCGGGGATCATACTTGCTAGCATGAGGCATGAAACTTGGACTGAGTCCTCGGTGTACCTCACCTAATCGGCATAAGCCTCAACGTCTTCGACATCGGGTTCGTTGGGGATAGGATCGTCCAACACATAAGACTTCTTTTCTTGTTTGAGAACAATTCTCAAGTTGCGGTACCAATCCACAAAGTTGTCTTGGTTGAGATGATTCTTGTCTAAGATGGATCTTAGTGATAGGTTATGGACGTTTGTGGCGGGGATGATTTCGTTATTATTGGCCATCTAAAAATTTAACAAAGTTCTATTAAGTATCTTCGATATCAATATAAACCTTTTAATTTAATTAATACCCTTTTGTGTCTCATAGACAATTAATAAATTAAAACCTAGAATCCAACGTTACATTTAAGTTGTGGTTAGGTGACCTTTATCCCACTCCTTAAATTAACACGGTAGTCAACATTTGACAATTGCAACTCTTTGCAACTTCTAGTAGTATGGGATCGATTAAACATCTTATGTTTAGTTGGCATGTTTAATCCCATCAACGCCTTTAGTTCCCCATGCTTCGGTGACCCTATTCACATGGTCTCCAAATCAAGTTGTCCTACTTATACACACGTGTAGATTTACACATACAAGTGGTTAGGTGACCTTTATCCCACAAATATGGTAAACCTACCCCAAGTTTACAAGTTCCCTCAAATATGGTTAGGTGACCTTTATCCCATAAAGAGTTTACAAGCAAATTGAGTGTTGTATAAAAGGATGGCGTTTAAACTTGTTTTTGATAAGGGTCGTTTTTAGTTTTCATAATTCTAGTGTAGAAAACTATATGTACCATACAATTCACATGCATTCAAATGTATGGTACCCTAGTGTTGTTTGAAATCCATATTTCATGGTTCTTTTAATAAAACCCATTTTATTGATAAATCATCATCAACATAATAAAACTCATTTTATTAGTCTTTGTTAATGATATTTTAAGAACAGGTTTTAGTTTGTTAATGTTTATTAGTTTGTTTTAGCATGCATATCTAAATATCATCCAAACATGAAAATAAACAACCACACAAGCATAATAAAATAGGTGCATAGCCATAGCCAACTCTTGACAACACTTGTTGGCTGAAACAAGTGTGTGTCAAGGTCTCTCCTAAGGGACAAGATCACACAAGTGATGTGTAGGTGAACTCACACTTGACCCCGCATCTAAATGCTTCAAGTGACCTCCTTTGGTTGTGTTTTGCTTCACTCCTTTGGGCATCCAAGATCCTCCATCTTGTGCATTCTTCCTTTTTACAAAAATGTATCCTAATACATTTTTCTAGTAAAACAAAATGCACCTAATCTATTACATTACATACCAAATGAAATAAATATATTACATGCCCAAAATGACGAACTTGAATTACAACAAGCACAAACATTCACCACAAACAATCACAAGGTCTTTTGGCTAGGCTTTATGCACCAAACATATATCTAAAATTACATCCATATGTACAAATGTAAAAAAAAATGGTTCTCTTTTAACCCATTTCCTTTTTCGGTCCAACACAAAACCGAAAACGTGGGTTTGTTATCCAAACAAAAAAAACAACAAAATGATAAAATGCTTTAATCTTTCAAGATAACCACAAAGCTCTATCATAATAACATTATGTACAAGACTGATTATGCTGAACAAGCGTTGCAGTTTCAACGAGTGATCAGAGTTTGTTTTGCATTCGAGATTCATGCTGGGAACAATCGGACTCAACATTGGAAGAAGATGTAGACGGAAGTTTTTGAAGACTAGCACAAGACAAGGGGAGTTTGTTAGAACAAGTTTTGTTGTCTAGTGCTAGGTCTTGTTATGTAATAGAGAAGTTTGTATATTCTGGTCTCAGCGAACAACAGACAGACCAGATGGTACGCCGGACCATCTCGTACGCTGGTTAGTTGGTCAGCTGGACAAAATTTATATAAATAGTTTTAGCTCAGTTAGAGAAGTTAGTTGTCGAGGTTAGAGAGCTTTTAACTGTGTGTTTTCTATGGTGTAACCTGTAATCTCTCTCTAGAGTGTTTGAGCTTGGAAATCAATAAACGAAAAGCTTATTTACATCTTTGTTACCAAATCCGGTTAAACCATGCATTAGCAAGATCGTTACTGTGTTTTACAAGTGGTATCAGAGCGGGTTTGCTCGATTGCTGTGGTTGCAGATCGGTTTTGTTTGGTTTTAGAGAGAGAAACGACATTTGTGGTAAGAATTTCATCAATTCGTCTCATTTTCACGTCAATTCAGTATGATTTTTACATTCAAGATGCTCTTGGATCGATTTGGTTGAGTTCTGCTGTGATTACAAGCGAAAACAACTGAAAATTATCAAATTTACTCGAAATTACATTGGTCCGCTGGTGGTCCGGTGTTGGTACGGGTCAAGAACATCTGGTCTGCACGTTAATCTTCATCGAGATTGTGGTCCGCTGAGGATGGTCCGGTAGGCAATCTTCATCGGTTGGTCCGTGGCAGTTTTATTCTGGTTCGCGGCGGTTTCAGCGTACCAGATTGGTCCGTCAAGTGTAACTCCAGCGTACCAGTTGGTCCGTTAGTAATCTGATCCGGCGGATCATTTTGGTTCGTAACAGTACTTTGGTCCGGTCATTTGAATTTGGTCCGGAGATCGAAATTCTTGTCCGGAGGTCGATATTTTTGTCCGCCAGAACATTTTTTGAGTAAACGATCATGGATCCGTTCCAGGCTTTTGCAGCGATGTCTTCAACTGTTCAAGCAATACTGAACTATGATAACGAGATAGGAACTGCAAACAAAGTTCCGAAATTGATGAGATTTGAAGATTTTCATAATTGGAAAACTCATTACGAATCATACATTGGTGTGACGGATGTTACGGTAAGGACACCAATGTTGGATGGTTAGGAAGTTCCAAAATTTCTAACTGGTGAATTGGCTGGTCAAGTAAAGCCGTACAATAAGATGAATGATGCTGAAAAAGAAGCTTTTAAATTGGAAAAGAAGGCTTATTCTAATTTATCAATGGCTTTACCAAAAGATATTTTGCATCAATTCAAAATGCATTCAATGTCAAAGGCTTTATGGGATGCTTTATGTCACAGATGTGAAGGAAATGCACAATATAAGAAAAGTAAGAAAAAAGTGTTGTTAAAGGAATTTGACAATTTTTGTCATGTTCCAAATGAAACTATTAATGATCTGATTTCCCGATTATCACATTTGGTAAGTGAACTTGACATAGTCGGAGTGAGTAAAGAAGTAGGTGAACTGAAGGAAAAGCTATTAGATGCTTTACCTGCATCATGGGAAGGTTATATTTTGCTAATGACACATGACAAGGGTTTTGATGACATTACTTATGATGATCTTACAAGAAACTTGCTGGCTCAGGAATTAGATATGAAAAGAGTTAAAACTCAACCAGCTCAAGTTCAAAATCCTGCTGTATATTTTGGTGAGAATGCATCTACTATGCATGCAAAAGAGAAAGCTAATTCAAACCCACCAACAACTGCATTTTATGTTGAAAATACTTCAAGTGCCCAAGCAAATATGTCTCGGGGTTCTTCAAGTGATACTTTTACTCAAAAAGCTGCATTGACATACCCGGTTTATTCAAGTCAATCATCCTCTATTCCAACATCAAATCAAAGTTCTTTTTCAGCTAAAACAACAAATGATTTTATGGCACTATTTTCAGCGATGGTTTCGTCGTATGATGGAGTTATAGCAGGAAAATTGACTAGTGCTGAATTGACCGATGAAGACTATGAACAAATAGACCTGGATGATTTAGAATTGATGGATATCAATTGGTCTATGGCTATGATTGTCAGAAGAGGTAAGAAGTTTATGAAGAGAACAGGCAGAAAAGATCTCAATCCCGAAGGTAAACTTGGATTTGAAAAATCCAAAGTCAGATGTTACAATTGTTAAAATTATGGTCACTTCGCAAAAGAGTGTAGCTCGGCAAAGAAACAGGAGACTTCGAAGTTATATCAGAAATATGCTGCTTAGAGTAACAAAGCATCAGGAAGCAATAGTAATCCATCAAGTTCAAATAAAAATGCTGGTGGATTAAACTCAGATTCTAAAGCTTTGGTATCTCAAACCGGAGAAGGGTATGACTGGGCTGCAGATTGTCCCGATGAGTCTGCATTCCTATGCACTGAAGAGAAAAATGTAGCTGTTGAATATGATCCTGATCTTACGGGAGAAGATTTCTTTGCTGATGGTCATCAAGCCTTTATGGCTGATATTCAGGTTAACTCTAATATCTGTGAATTTTGCATGACAACTGCTAATCAACTGAAAAAACTTTCTGCTGAGAAAGTTATGTATTATGATAAATACATGTTAGCAGAAGAAAATGTCACCATTTACAAACAAAGGTGGGAGGCTGTTAAAGCTGAATTAAAAAATGAGCATGCCATGATTCTGAGCACAAAAATTGAGTTAAATAACAAAACTGAAGATTATTTATTTTTTTTTGTGAGAAAAAGCTTGCAGAAGCAAATTCTAAAATTTCTGAATTAAACATTGAGATATTGGATCTTCAAAGACAATTAGAAAATTTCAAGAATTCATCTTCCTTTGCAAGTTTCCTTTGCAAAGATGAAAATTTAAAAGAAGTGCTCAAAGAATCAGGGTGTACTTCAGTTCCTCCACCGATTGTTCATGGTAAAGGACCAACTGAACCTGAGATCATACCAGCTGTTGTGTTTGATTATTCTATGTTCTGAGGGTTCACCTGATAACAATAAGGGCACTCATAAGAGAAAGCCTGTCAAACTTGTGTCCACATCTGATAAAGAAGTTCTCAAACAATCTGAATCTGGTGTTTCGGTGAATGACAAACTTACACCTTTAGAGGCTGCACAGAAAATCATTAACTCTGAAAAAACAATGAAAGAATTTGAAATGACAAAGTTTACAAAAGGTCGTGATTTGTTTTCGAACGTGAGTCTGTAACTGTAAGTAACACCACCACACCGGATATGAACTCAATTCCGATACCTCTACCGAAATCAGCTAAGTTTAATGGAATCGGATTTGGACATCCTGATGAAGTTTCTAAGGTCAATCAAAAGAAACCTCAGAAAGTTCAACAAACCGACAAGAAAAATGTCAAGTTAGGAAATTCGGATGACAAACAGAAAGGTAAAACTGAAGTTGGTGAATCGTCTAAGAAAGTGAAAATGTATTGTCTGAAAGGTAGTGATACCATATTTTTGGATGAAGCATTTCCATTATGTTGTGTTGATCCAACAAAAGTTTCCAAAGTGTTTTATGTTGATTCAGATGAAAAATGTGTGTCTGATCATGAACATGTGAAAAATGGTTCTTTGCTGAAACTCAGAACTAGTTCAAATGATCAGAATTCTGTTAAGACTCATACTCCAAAAGATCAGAAATTTTCATCAAAGTCAAAGACTTCAAAACATTCACCTAAGAATTTTTATAATTCTAATGGTCAATTTTCTGCTAACACAAACAGTTTTGATTATGAATCATACGGTTTTTGTGAGGATTATGATTTTTATGATGACTTTGGTCATTATGAACAAAGTTTTGGATTGTTCGGAAAAAACAAAAGCAACTATGTCGAATCCAAAAAATATTCTGAAAACTGTGGAGTTGATTAGTATGGATTTTATAATCAATTTGGTTATATTGGTCCATTGTTTAAACCACTTCCAAAACATAAATCTCGGAGATTTAGGGCTAAGAAACCAAGTCAAGTGGTTAAACATATGTCTGATGGTAACACCTCAACTAAATCAGGAGGAAACTTTCCTACAGTTTTTTTTGATCGTAGGAGGTGTTATCATTGTCATCAAAAGGGTCATCTAAGAAAAAGATGTCCGGTTTTGGCTGAGAAATAGCTTCCGCTGTTATTTTTGAAAACTCTGAAAATGTTTCTGAGCCAAAACAGGTAGATGGAAAAGTGGTCACAAAACAATTCTTCAACAGAGAAAATTTTTTAGAAACTCAACAATCATTTGGTTGTTCATCTTCAAGTGATGTTACCACAGATTCATCTACTTCTGGGTTAAGGCAAAAGTGGCTGCCTAAATTGACCTCAAAAGCCACTAAGGACTTTTCTGAAGACACCGGTCGACCCAAAGCTGAAAGCTTGGGTCCAGATGCTCACTAATTATCTGCTAACATGTGCAGGGTGCTCGAAAGCCAGGTGTTAACAACTTTTGGGTTGTTGATAGTGGAGCATCCAGGCACATGACGGGTAATATTTCCTTGCTATCAGATGTTAAACCTATTCAAGGAGGAAATGTTACTTTTGCTGGCGATAAAGGGGGTAAGATTACCGGTGAGGGCAAAATGGGTAATGAGAAGATCACATTTGACAAGGTCCGATTTGTGCAAGAGTTGCAACACAATTTGCTGAGTGTTTCACAAATTTGTGATAAGCAGTACACTGTTGCTTTCACGAGTTCAGAATGCTTAATTCTGAAACCTGGAATCCAAATTCCTGATGAGGGATTGTTGTACGAGCTCCTCGATTTCATGACTTATATGTGTTGAACATGAATCAGACTTCATATGCGGTTTCTGCTACATGCTTTATTTCTAAGGCTACAGAAAAAGACTCCATCATGTGGCATCGGTGTATGGGACACATCAATTACCGGAAAATGAATTATTTGGTAAATCATAATCTGGTTGAAGGCGTATCAAAGAATAAATTTTCTATACATGATGTTTGTGTGTCCTGTAAGAAAGGTAAGCAAAAGAAAAAGTCTCATCCGTCTAAACGTTTAAATTTGATTGTGACTCCTTTAGAGCTACTTCATATGGATCTTTTTGGTCCTGTGAATGTTCGTAGCATTGAGGGTAGTTATTATTGTTTGGTTATTACGGATGATTTTTCTTGATTTTCATGGGTGGTGTCTCTAGTATCAAAAGATGAAACTCCTGATTAAATTCAGAAGCTGTTATCCAAGTTTCCATCAATGTACAAGCACAAAATCTGTCGCATTCGTACTGATAATGGAACTGAGTTTAAGAATACTAAGATGGCAGCATTTTGTGATTCACTTGGGATTGTTCATGAATTCAGTGCACCGTATACTCCGCAAAAAAATGGAGTCGCTGAACGAAAGAATAGAACTTTGATTGAGACGGCTTGAACCTTGTTGGCTGATGCAAATCTACTAATAAAATTTTGGTCCGAAGCTGTTCACACTGCATGTTATGTGCTCAATAACGTTCTGATTGTCAACAGATTCAATAAAACAAGTTATGAATTACTTAAAGGTCGAAAGCCTAATTTGAATTTCTTTGTACCGTTTGGGTGTCTTTGCACGGTTCTCAAAGAAGGTGGGAAGTTTGCTTCAAAAGCTGTTCAGGGTGTTTTTGTTGGATATCATCATCTGATGAAGCGTGTTTACTTTCCGTCTTCCAATATTATTGAGAATCATGTGAATGTGGATTGTCAGAAGCATACTTTCCTACATCCCAAATCGATTGATGCTTAGTCTTATGATTATAAGTCTCTAATTGATTCATTCACGGTTGCACCATCTGGATCTGAGGAAGAGGAGGATCCTAATATTTTAGCTGCTATGCTACACTCATTGACAACTCCTGGTCCAGGTTCATGGATTCTAAAGCTTTCAAGCACTTCTGTTTCTTCGTTTAGTCAGAGTGCTTCTGGTCTAGACACTATGAGTTCTTCTGATGATGATGAAAGTATGTTTCATGAAGTTGAATCTACACATGTAGACGATCAAATTCATTTGCCAAGTACAAGCTCTTTTGTACCAAATTCGTTCCCGATTGGTGATTTATCAAGTTCAGAAGTGGCAGAGGCATCTTTAACGAATTTGGAAGATATTTAGGCAGTTGCTGATTCAATAATTCTTAGGATTAACAATATTCATCCTCAAGAAAACATTATTGGAGATCCGTCTTCGGGAGTTCGTACACGAAATCAATTGGCAGGAAATATTGATGCTTTGATTGCCGAAATCAGAGAATCTGGGGTTCAGAATGAAGTTTTCACTCATGTTTTCTATCTCAAGTAGAACCTTCTAATGTTGATAAAGCATTGGAGGATGCTTCTTGGGTAGAAGCAATGCAAGAAGAGTTGCAGCAATTTACAAAGTTGGGCGTTTGGCATCTCGTTGATTTACCCAAAAACTCTAAGGAACCGTGTGGCACAAAGTGGGTCTTTAAATGTAAGAAAGAAGATCGTTGTGTCATTGTAAGAAACAAGGCACGATTGGTGGTTCAAGGTTTTTCCCAAATAGAAGGCATTGACTTCAATGAAGTTTATGCTCCTGTCGCACGAATTGAAGCTATCAGAATATTTCTTGCTTTCGCGACACATCACGGATTCAAAGTGTATCAGATGGATGTCAAGAGTGTGTTTCTGAATGAAAGATTCGTGAAGAGGTTTATGTGAAGCAGCCACCTGGTTTTTATGATCCAGGCTTTCCTGACAAAGTGTACAAGCTCGACAAAGCTTTATATGGTCTTCACCAAGCTCCCAGGGCTTGGTATGAGACTCTTTCAACTTACTTGCTTGAAAATGGTTTTCAGCGTGGCACGGTGGATTGTACGCTATTTTCAAAGAAGTTCGGGAAAGATTTGTTGCTGGTTCAGGTTTATGTTGATGACATTATTTTCGGTAGCACAAAAGACAGTTTATGCAAAGAGTTTGAGCGGGTTATGCAAACTAAGATTGAAATGAGCTCAATGGGAGAGATGGTTTCTTTTTGGGTCTGCAAGTTAAACAGTCTGCTAAAGGCATATTTCTGCATCAATCAAAATATGTGTCTGACGTGTTGACTCGATTCAAAATTGGCGATGTTCGGATTCCTAGTACTCCAATTCAGGTTTCACATGTTATCGAACCAGATGAATCCGGTGCATCTATTGATCCGACGTTGTTTAGAGCTATGATTGGTTCCCTTATGTATTTAACCGTATCTCGTCCTGATATAATGTTTGCTGTTTGTCTGTCTGCTAGGTATCAGGCGGCTCCGAAAGCTTCACATATGCTAGCGGTCAAACAAACTTTTTGCTTATTTGAAGGGTAATCCGGATCTTGGTATCTGGTATCCTAATGATAATAGGTTTGAGTTATCAGCATTCTCTGACTCGGATTATGGTGGGTGCTAGATCAATTTTAAATCAACTACCGCTGGATGTCAATTTTGGGGGAGCGATTGGTCTCTTGGCAATGCAAGAAGCAAACCTCGGTTGCAACATCTACTGCAGAGGCAGAATATGTGGCTGCTTCTAGTTGCTGTTCTCAAGTCTTGTGGATCCAACAGCAGCTACACGACTATGGTTTGAATTTTTTAACTACCCCAATTTTTATTGATAATTCAGCTGCTATTTCGATCACGAAAAACTCCGTTCAGCATTCCAAAACTAAGCACATTGATATTAGATATCATTTTATCCGGGATTGCTACGAAAAGAAATTAATTTATTTGCAAAAGATTCATATAGATTTTCAACGAGCTGATTTGTTTACCAAAGCTTTTGACAAAAACTCGTTTTAAATTTTTGTTGCAAATTAATGGGATTACAAAGCTAGATGCCGTCTAATTCAGTTGATCAATTTTACGTTTTTACTGTTTTTCTTTATTTTTCTGCTTTTTAGGGGGAGATTAATATGAAAAATAAAAAAAATAGTGTGAATTGTGTGTGTTTTTTTTTGTATTGAAACATGAAAAAGCATTAAAAAAATTGGAAAATCCAAAAACGTAAAACAAATTTGAAAAATACAAAATTGAGAAATGTGATCCAACCTTGTGAGAAATGATGGTACATCGGTGAATGTTACTGACCATGGATAAACTAGATTGAAAGGCTGTAGGTTCTTGTATGCTTCATTGAATGTGTTGTTCAATATCTGATACTTGCTAGTATGATATAAAGATAATGCTTGCTTGAAATCAGTGGTGGAACATAGTTCTTGTGTTTGAGTAATCTTGATAAAAGGTGAAAAATGCAAAAACAGAATAAATAAGTGTTCTAGTGTATGCATGCGTTCTTTTGAAAGATTTAAACTTGTTTGATTTTCTTTATTTTGTCAAACGATCGGACTTTCTCTGCGTATCGAAAGATCGACCTGATCGTTGTTCGTTTGACGTTTGGCTTTATTTTTCTTGGTGTTTCGTATAACTCATCGGACTTTCTCTGCGTGTACGGAAGTTCCGACCTGATTGTTGTTGAGTTATACAATTTCAACTTGTTTTTACTTTCTTATTTTCCTAAACACTTGGACTTTCTCTGTGTATCGAAAGATCGACCTGATTGTTGTTTTATTTAGGGTTCTGCTTTCTTTTTGCATGAAACACTACGAACGACTTAAATCTGTAAATATTCATGGATGAATAAAAGAAAAGTAAAAATAGATAAAAAGAGAATAAATCAGATTCTCAAATTGCTTGAATTTGTGGGTACCATGATTTCTACGCATGATAAATATACCTAATTGATATCAGAAAGCAGTAAACATTGATTTGATTTGACTGAAATAAACATGAAAATGTTGTATTCGTGAACTGCTTGACTTGCATGCTGAATAGATTGAAATTGAAATGTGTTAAGTGTATCTCACTGATATGATCTCACGTTGTGATCTTTCTCACAAAAACATAAATTATCGCATTTAAATTTCTTGTTTTCAAATTGTTGTTATTTCAGAAAATTTCAATTTTTTTTGGTGAGTTTTAGCATAAGTTCGGAAAATCAAAAAGATTTTAGGTGTGTTTTGATATAAATTTGATAAAAGTCAAAAATATTTGTATTCTGCTTTATTTTCGATCGACTGAATTCAGATATGGCAATTTATTGATGAAAGAACCACAATCGATGCTAAAATCAGCTCATCATGTGTTAAAATTTGAAAACAGTGAAGTTTCGGGTGCAAAATGTGAGAATTAAGGGTTAAAGGGCAAAATGGTCTTTAATGTGGTCCGGCGAACCATATGGTAAGCCCGGCGGACCACATTAGGTATATATAGATCAATCTGATCCGGGGTTTCTCATAACCCGCGGACCATCAGTTTTCTTCAAAAACATCTAAAACACACACAGATCTGGTTTTTATTCGATTTTTCTCTGGATATCGAACTCCTGCTCGTGATTTTTGAAGTTACAGGTAGGTTGCTTGATTACGCTTCGAATGACGGTCTTGGTTTACATTCTGGTTGCTTAATTTGTGAAATTTTTAAGTTTTTAGTCTCGGGTTTTTCGCAAAACTGGATTGAAAGGGTTAAATGGGTTGTTGTTGGTGTTAACTGTTTTTAAACACATGTAGATGATCGCAATTAACTCAAGAATCAACCTTTGGTGTTTGATTTCACAACAAAATCCATTTGGTGTGTCAAATTTGCAAAAGACTCTTCGGTTAATTGTTCATCCGCCGGACCAAATGGTCCGCGGCAGACCACTTTTGAACCAATTTTGAATTGGTCCGCGTCTGGTCCGCTTAACTAAATCTGATACGCGGTCAACATTCTGGTCCGCCGGACCAGATGGTCCGCGTGACTAATTTGATCCGCAAAATGATCCGCCGGACCAGATGATTTAATCTGGTACGCGGCCAATGTCTCTGGTCCACCGGACCACATGGTCCGTATGACCAATTTTGGTCCGCAAATGGTCCGTTGATCAAATTTTCCAAAAATGTTAATCGTTTGAGTGTTTTAAGTAAAATTGAAGTGGGTTGTAAGTAATTTTGCTTATATCTTATAATTTTAATGGATGTTTGTGTTTGTGATTTTTCCAGATATGGCAGATTTTAAATCAGAAGGAGAACATAATGTTTGTGTCTTTCTAGATGCTTCAGCGCGTTGGAAACCTCATTTTTTGGGCATCTTTGATTTCATGAGAAGATCGCGAATTTGTTATGCTGCAACTCATATGTGTACTCCTTATAAAGATTTACTTGTGATGTTTTGGAATACAGCTCAGGTAGATTGTTCGGAGGTTCCTTCAGTTATTCGTGCAAGAATTCTTCAAACGGATGTAGTTATATCTGAGGAGGATGTACGAAGAGTTTTAAGGTTAAACGATCAAGCTGATTTTCCATTGGAATTTGATGAAGCTGACTTGGTGGCCTTGTTACGAAGAATAAAATATGATGGACAATTGTATGTTTCATGGTATCTAAAGGCCAATTTGAGTCCTCTGTACAAGTACCTGATGCACGTGATTATCAAGTGTTTTGGAGATCGTACTAGAGGTCAAGAGGAATTTGATTTGAAAGTTCTATCTTTCTTTGCAGCTTTGGTGCTGAATAGGCAGTTCAATTTCTCTGGGTGGATTTTCAGTTATATGAAGGAAAACATTTTGACAAAACAAGTGAAGAGTATAATGTATCCGCGGTTTTTACAAATGATCTTGAATGAACTTCATCCAAACCTTCCGAAGAATCAGAATGCAATTTCAGTGATGAAGCATATGAATCGAGTTGCAGTAGGCAAAATTCCAGTGTATCAAAAGAGAAAAGGAAACAATATTCCTCCTCTGGTGAAAAGGCTGATTGGTCATCTTGCTAATCCAGACTATGTAGCTCAGGCTGATGGTGCTGCAAAACATCCTGAAAGTTCAGATGATGAATTAGAGTATAATGATAACGGTTTTCTCATTGAGATTGATGAGAATGAAGAAGAAGTTCCTGAAGTTCAAGCAAATCAAGAACCAAATGTATAAAAACCGATAGCACAAGATCAGCCACCTATGCAACAACAAGAACAACTCGAGCAAGTTATTCCAGAGAATGTTACTGAACCTGAAGCTGTTAATACTCTAGCTGATGATATAGTTGGTGATGCTGGTGTTTCTGAAGTTGATACCGATTGGTCGTCGGCTGACAATGATTCTGATTCTGGTGATTATGTCACAATTTTGCATAATACCAGAGAAATTCCAGTGAAGAAAGGTTCTAAGGCACACATTGCCTACTTAAAGTCTCAGAATCTGGATACTTCAATGTATGAGACTAGAACCAAACAGGTTGAGGATAAAAATGATGATCCATTATATACTCCTGGTTTGGAGGAACCTGTTGCAAAAACTAAGACAGTGGATAAAGGCAAAGCTTCTATGGTGAGTACTGGCAAGCGTTTTAAACGAATGGCTCGGCCAAATGTTTCAGTAAAGCAAGGTTCGTTTCTTGCTGATGCCAGAAAGTCAGGCCTTACTCCACCAAGTAAGAAGCAGAAAGTGTCTACTCCGTCTTCTATACCTGTACAACCAACCACAAAGTCTGTAAATGTTCAAAGCTCGAGTAATCCACCAGTACAAAAGCTGATTATCAGAAGACCTTCTGGTTTTGCATCAACTACTGCTTCTGCTTCTACTACAACACCTTCTACAACGTCAACCATCTCTTCTACTAATCTGAAGCTGGCAATTCATCAAACTAGACTCGATGCGTTAGTATCAACGAATCGTCAGCAGGCAGATGAAATCAGAGGATTAAAGAATTTGGTAAAGGAATTGGTTTCTCGAGATCAATCTAAAGATCGTGAAATTGCCAGTTTGCAATCTAGAGGTAAGGAAAAGGATCGTGAGATTGCCAAGTTACAACAACTATCACTTTCCCTGGGTGAGTAGTTAAATCTCTTGCTTAAAGCTTTACCTGCTCAGGGGGAGAGGCGACCAGATCCTGAGGAAAGTTGTAAAGATGATGATGATGTTTTTAAATATCTGAATGAGGATCCAGACCCTGAAGGAGGAGTTGGTGGTAGTGGTTCTGGTACTAGTGCGGCTGGAGTATCTTCTGCTACTGCTGGACCATCTACAACTCAGGGGGAGTCGTCAGAAAAAGACATGTATGATGTAACTCCGGTGTCCAGGGTTGAATTGAAAGAAGGAGAATTTATCAATCCATATTCAAAGGAGCAATTAGCTGCTATTTTTGCGTTAAATGTGGATGATGTGGATAATGTTCCGTTTGCTGATCCTTATACAGAAGAAAATTCAGATGATCATGCGGATTATGAAGAAGATACTGTTGAAGTTGAAGATATGACGGCTGAAGAATATCCGGATGATCCGAAGCTGTATGGAAAATTTTCTTCTGATGATCATTCTGGAGGTTTCAATTTCTTTGGAAATGAAGATGAAGAAAAGATGGATGAAGAATTAAAGAAGAAAGAATCTGAAACTGCACAACCAGAGTTGAATGAATCTGAGAAATTATCAGAAGAATAGGAAAAGAAATTACTATTTGAAGCCTGGTTAAAAGAACAAAGAGCTAAGAAGTTGCCAGTAGTGAAACCAGCTAAGACTGTTGATCAGAAGAAGTATTTTGACAGAAAAGGTGGGGTAGCTACTGGTGGGATAATAAGTTGGATGTATGACTCAGAACTTAAATGTTATGCAATCAAGAAGGAGTTTGGAGTGATGTATTTGAAACATGCTACAAGATTTAATACACTTCCGGTGTGTGATGTTAGAGATCTGTCAAGAAGGCCATTCTTGAAATATGAAGGAAATGTGTTGGCTGAGATTTTCAAGAACAAATTGAAAGAAGACTGTCAAAGCAACTTTAGGTTTCTGACTCCGCAAAGACCGAAGTACATTGAACATCCAACAGATATTCATCCTGTCACTGGAAAGCCGGTTGTGATTTTGAAGTATAAGAAGCCGTTACAACTGAAGAAGAATCCTTTTAAGAAGCTCGAACAAGATTTCATCAAAACGTTAAGATGGTGGTATTATGATGAAGTTACTAGTGAAGCAGTGGTGGTTGTGAAAGAGCAGAACAAGGTGGTTAGGTTGTATGATCCAATGTGGTTGATCAATCTATCTAAGAATGATATTGACAAGCTCTATCATAATAACATTTTGTACAAGACTGATTATGCTGAACAAGCGTTGCAGTTTCAACGAGTGATCAGAGTTTGTTTTGCATTCGAGATTCATGCTGGGAACAATCGGACTCAACATTGGAAGAAGATGTAGACGGAAGTTTTTGAAGACTAGCACAAGACAAGGGGGAGTTTGTTCGAACAAGTTTTGTTGTCTAGTGCTAGGTCTTGTTATGTAATAGAGAAGTTTGTATATTCTGGTCTCAGCAGACCAGAGGCGGACCAGATGGTACGCCGGACCATCTGGTACGCTGGTTAGTTGGTCCGCTGGACATAATTTATATAAATAGTTTTAGCTCAGTTAGAGAAGTTAGTTGTCGAGGTTAGAGAGCTTTTACCTGTGTGTTTTCTATGGTGTAACCTGTAATCTCTCTCTAGAGTGTTTGAGCTTGGAAATCAATAAACGAAAAGCTTATTTACATCTTTGTTACCAAATCCTGTTAAACCATGCATTAGCAAGATCGTTACTGTGTTTTACATGCATGTTAGTGAAGCATCTTGAAAGACAAAGGGAAACCAAGAACAAAACTTTCGGTTTGTGGTATGAGGAACCAAAACCAAGAAATTTGTGGAGCTAACCAACTAGCTCTTTGAAGCATGCATCCATATAAGCGGCTCTAGATGCCATTGTTGGGTTTTTAAGAAGTTTATCAAAGCCATTTTAACTCCTTAAAATGTAAAACGCAGCAGAGAACCAAAGTTTTAAAAAAAAAAAAACTTGATTAGTTGATGTTAAAACCAATTTTAACATCTTGTTTATAAAACCCAAACCGAGGATCCAAATATGAAATACATGCTATCAAAACACAACCATAGGATGTTTTAGAAATCTACCTTTCTCCAAGAAAGAAGATGAAGAGGATGATGGTTCTTGAATGTGAATCTCCAAGGTAGAAGATCTCAAGCTAGTATACCCGTCAAGCCTCCAACAAACACCTCGAATTGCTAGGATTTCTTTACACTTGAAATGGAAACTCCTTTCCTATGTTCTTGCATTAATTTGGCCATGTAAGAACAAGGAAGTGTCTTGCACTTATTTAACCAAGAAGAGAGAGAAATTTGCATGGCTAGGTGGGTTTTGATTGGGGGGGGGGGGGGATTATCAAGACTATCTTGATAAGTGGAAGACGCTCCACACTCCACCTCCTTTGTTTATTAAATTATATATATATATATATATATATATATTTAATTAATATAACCATATATATTAATACCCACTTTTATTTTGTCATGTTACATATGTCTTACAGTTTAAATGTAACATGTCCAAAATATATGTATGTGACATATAATCCTTTTATATGTCATGTAACAAATTATTTAACCTATTAAATAATATTGTTACTTAATTTCTCTAATTAAATCATCCACATGACTTATAATAATAAGTGCAATTATTTTGAAAACATTTTCTAAATATCCTTTCAAGTGATCATATTTATTTATTTGATCATATCTAAATAAATATTGTAGGTGTTTGTGTAGCTTGTTATTGGGTATGACCCGACTTGGATCATGACGTACTAGCCACATCAATCTAACATGTGTCTTAGGGTAGACCGAATCCTACACCAAAGCCAACCGGAAGTCAAAACGATCAGAATGTGGTTGCTGCTGTTGCCAATCAAACATCATGTGTTGAATGGGAAGATTTCGTTGCTGAGTTTGAGCCTGTCAATCATGCTTTGATGGCCAAACAAGACTCCATCTGAGATCAGGTAAACTCTATCCCTGAGAAAGTTTTAGAAAACCTATGCAGCCCTGCTTGCATTGAACAAGTGGCTAAGTATCGAAATCACAACACTGACTTGATTAATGAAGTTTAAAACCTAAATGAGTTAAAGGAATGTTTTAAGAAAATTGAATCATCATACATTTCAAAAATTGAAAACTTAACCAAAGAGTAGGAACAGTTAAAACAAACTAACTCAGTGCTTGAAACACAGCTTGATGACTTGCTGTCAAAGCTCGAGAAATCAAGAAATGAAACCAAAGATGCTAAGGCTGAGGTTGATGTTCTTGAGATCAAGCTAAAAGATGCTTTGTTTACTTGTGACAAATTTCAAACAGCAAATAGAAAGGCTGAGAAGCTGTGGATGGGAGGGATGTATCGTAAAGCAGGTGTTGGGTATAATAGTGTTGAACCACCAATTAAATACTCACCTATAATCAAACCAACTGAAGCTTTGAATTCAGAATGTAAAGTTAGTCTTACTATTTATGACACTTCATCACAGTCAAGTTTTGAAAACACTGTTGTGTCAAAGAAAACTGAAGTCACTGATGCAAGCACTTCTGTATTAGCTGACCAATCAAGCATTTTGAAACCTTCAATTGCTGTTCCACCACCAACTATTTATGAGCCTAAAGACTCAAAAGTTGGAGGGAAACAACCTGAGCAACCAAAGGGAAGTCAAACTCAAAGGTTTGTTCAACTCACTTTCAACTAAGTGACCAAACATGAGTCTCCCAGAAGATTTGAAACCAAACTTGTTGAATGCATGTTCTGTGGTGAACAAGGCCACTTAGCTTCTGTGTGTCAGTTCAACCCATTGAGTAAAACTAAACCATTTTTGAAACCAAAACATGTTTTGCAACCAAAGGCTAATTTTCAAAAGAAACTCACAGGAAGAATTTCACCTGTGAAAAGCCACACAATGAAGCAATTTGGATCGGAATCCAACAGAGTCTTAATTGGTAATGATAAAAATGGGAGTTTTTCTGTTCTAAGGCAAAATCGTTTTCCGGCTGAAGTTCAAGCGGAACACTTTTCCGTTCGAACTCAAGTTCAACCGGAAAACAAAATTCAACCCAGATCAGCTACTGCTCCAAAGCAGAGAGCGCATGTACACTTTGCTGATGGGTTTGAGCATTTTGAAGCTCAAGGAAGAAGAAATCCCTCTAGAGGAAAGACCACCTCCAGAGAAAACTTTTCAAGAAGCAAAAAGTCTAACCAACCTGAAATTGAAATTGCTACTAGTTCAAACGGAAATTATACGGTTCCACTTCAGGGGGAGAGTTCAAGCAAAAACAAACACTTCCCTCAAATATTTTCAAAATCCCCTGAAAGAACTAAGTTGGTTAATCAAGGTAATGAAAAATCTAAGAAAATAACCAACAAGCAAAGAAAATTTAAGGAGTATGGGGAAAGAAAAATTGCTGAAAGGAAAAACACCAAAGGTGAAGGATTTAGTCAAAAAAGTACTCAATATGAGAACTTCAGTTTTGACAATGATGATCTGCTTAATGAAGCTCCAGTTATAAATACTTTAGTACTCAAGGAGTACAAGTAAAATGATGCTTATGGCAGATCCAAGACCACTCAGGCTTGGGTCCCCTATAGAAACTAATCAATTCTGATGTGTGCAAGTGCAAAATAAAGTCCAAAATAGCCTATGGGTAGTTGACAGTGGATGCACTTGCCACATGACAGGGAATAAGCAAATTCTGGAAAATACAAAAAGAATTAATGGAGGACCAGTTTCCTTTGGAAGCACAAAAGCCCATATCACAACACAAGGTGATGTGACAAATGGACTGGTAAAATTTGACAGAGTCAATTTTGTTGATACATTAAATTTCAACTTGCTTAGTGTCTTACAAATGTGTGACAAGAATTGGAATTTGATGTTTAATGAGAGAGAGGCCATAGTCCTCAAACCTGGTGTTAAAATTCCTGATGAATTAATTATTCTTAAAGCACCTAGGAGAGATGGGCTATACATCTTGGATATGTCAGTTGTTGTACCCTCATGTGGCTATGCCTGCTTTATATCCAAAGCCTCTGTTGATGAGAGTGATCTGTGGCATAGAAGGTTACGGCATGTAAACTATAAGAATATGAATCGAATTGTCAATCTTGGCTTGGTTAAGGGTCTTTCTAACAAGCATTTTGCATGTTCTAAATACTATGTGCCATGTCTCAAGGGCAAGCAACACAGAACCTCTTTCAAGCCAAAAGTTGAGTCTTCTATTTCAAAACCTCTAGAGCTTTTGCACATGGATCTATTTGGTCCAACTAGAGTAATGAGTTTGGATCATACAGTTTTGCACATGGATCTATTTGGTCCAACTAGTTACACTTGGGTTTTCTTTCTTAGAACAAAAGATGAAACTGCTGAACTGTTGAAAACACTTGTGATAAATTTAGAAAATCAATCAACCTTAAAGTCAAAACAATTAGGTGTGACGCATGGAACAGAGTTCAAAAATCATATTCTGAATTCATTTTGTGAGGAAAAGGGAATTGTGAGACAATTCAGTGCTCCTAGAACTCCACAGCAAAACGGTGTTGCTGAAAGGAGAAATATGACATTGATTAAAGCTGCCAGATCTATGTTAGCAGACTCACTACTAGAAAAAGGCTATTTCTTGACACGCGAACGATGACGCGCGCTATTTTAATGCCGCGCAAAATTGCATGTCATTAAAAATCTGTCATAAATTGTAAAATCTCTAGGGTAAATGACGCGCAATGTCGCCCGTCATAAAATTTCCGTCAAAAAAATAACACGGAGTACACATAAAGGCGCGCGTCATCTACAAAGTGTCATTTTATATTTTTCATTTTCCCGCTAAGTTTTTACCCTAAAATTTTCATTCGCGCTATCAACCTAATTTTTTTGCCCTAGTTCCACTTGCGCTCTCAGCCTCCATTACACTTCTCTGCTCTTAACCTAATCTCCTGCTCTCTGCTCTTAACCTATCTCCGACTTTCTCAGATCATCAATCGACGGAGGAAAAAGCCCTAGCTTGGGTGTAGCAAGAAAATCATTGCTTCCACCCAATTTATCACAATCCACCACTAATGTTCTGCCACGACTCCATCGCCATTGTGGCTGAAATTCAGTCTCTTCTCCGCCTGGTCCGAGATGTAGCATGGAGATCTACCACCGGATTCACAGGAGGCTTCAAGAAGGAAATTAGGGATTGTGAAAGCGATTTGAGGCCGTTAGATCTGTCCGCTTCTTCCTCGTCTTCATCACCGAGGCTCTTAAAGTTGCTAAAAGGCTGATTCTATTTGCAGGAAGCTTCGATCATAGTATCTCTGCGGTAAATGCATCCTAATTCTTTCGTTTTTATTCAGTTGAGTATTCAACTCATATATTTTAGATTTATTGTTTACAAATTCAGGTTGTATACGCCCTCAAGACAAAAACCTCCTTACGATCGCCGGATTTACCTCCCGAACTCCCCGTCATCACCTGGAACAACACCGCAACTAAAATCGATCATCACCAAGTCCAATTTTCTTCTTAAACTTATTGATGAGCTTGTTTACTATGTTTGTTGAGGAGAATTAGTGAATTGAAGGAATCAGACCGTAACCGAAACTCAATTGTGGGAAAGATACGATACGAGATTCCATTTTGTTAATAAACGAAGTTATGATAAAAAGGGGTAATTTCTCTTAGATTCGTAAATATTATTTGGTTATCTTGCAATCTCTAATTCATTACATTAATTGTATTATAGGTGGGGTGTTCAACATCACAGCAAGGTATTGTTTTCTTCTTGAAAATTATTATGACCTTAGTTTTTATTTTCAATTTTTTATATGAAATTTTACATGGTTAAAAAGAAGAGCAATCTTTTGATGATGTTCTATATTCTTGCAATCCCACAACTCCTAAGATAGCCTTGAAATTCATTGCTAAGGTATTCACCTCGTCTATCCGAACGAAGGATCTTTATTGTTTTGTTGAGTTGATTTTCAACTTCATTCTTGAAGATTTTGAACATTTCAAAAGCTTCATACTTGTGTGCTAAGAAGTACACATACCCATAGTGACTATATGAAGTATGTTTCACCATTCCTAGATGTTGGCTTAAAATGTCCACATACATCTGAATGTATGATCCCTAGAAAATCCTTTGCCCTTTCGGTAGTTCCACTAAAAGGCACCTTAGTCATCTTCCCTTGAAGACAAGATTCGCATACGTCATACGAATCTCATTCATTTGTTTTCAAAAGAGCACTCTTTTGTAATGCTTGTATGGGGTTCTTATTAATGTGACCAAGGCGACAATGCCAAATGTAGGTGTCACTCAAATCTCTTTTGAGTTTCTTGGTGGTGGTTTGGTATATTGAGCTATTATATGAAGTGTTTTCATGAATCAATTCATAAATACCATTTAAAGGGCTAGCTTTAAAATAAAACATATCATTCATTGAAACATGGATACCATTATTAAGAAACTTAAAATCATATCCAACATGTCTTAAACAGGAAACGGAAATTATGTTCCTAGTCAAACTAGGAGCATATAGTACATTATTCAAAATTACTTCCCAACCACTTGGAAGTTCCAAAATATAGTCTCCTTGGGCCTTAACTTGAACTTTCGCTCCATTGCCCATGAAGAGACTAACTTCTCCCATCTTCAATTGCCCATTTCTTTTGAACCCCTGCAACATATTACATATATGAGTTCCACATCCGGTATCCAATACCCATGTGTTAGAAGAAATAACATTAAGCTCAATATAGATCATAAAGGTCTTACCCGAGGTTTGACCTTCATTCTTCTTTTGTTTCAACCCTTTGAGATAGGTTGGACATGTGACATCCGAGAATTTCAAGGTTTACTTCCGTTAGACATTTCCGTTAGTTACGTTATAAGTGTTAACTTAGTAACTAATGCTTAACTAGGCCGAATACGCCCACGTCCTTTGGTTGATCACCGAACCCGTCCATATGTGTTATGTGTTTAACTAGTTATTGTCATTATGTGCAATGTGATTTAAATACATTAGTTAGTATTGTGAATAGCATGACAATTTATGAATTGTGTTTATCTTGCTTAGAATGTGAAACTGACCACTTTTGGTAACCAGCGAAACTACCGGGCGAAACTGTAGTGTCGCCCGGCAGTCTGTTGGCTCACTCGTGATCAGAGCCAGTTTCGCCTGGCCAGCGAAACTGCCAGCGAAACTAGGCCCTGATATAAAATATCTTAATAAACCCTAGCTCTCCCATTTGCCTCATTTCATAAAAACACACACACACTCCATCTTTCTCCTGGAAATCTGGTCAGCCGAGATTCACACCGAGCCATCGAGATCTCAGCCCCGAACCATCATCCATCAAGCTTGGAGATCGAACCGTGAGTCCCAAAACCACCATTTTTATGTTTTCTATGTGTTTTACCTTAAAGCATGACCAAACCTCCATGGAACCACTTGATCTTCTGATATGTTGCTTAGGATTTCTAGATCTGTTATAAAGTCAGCAACTTTACGTTTGAAATCCAACCATGATAGAGATTTATGCTATTTAGGTCACTTTAGGGTTTTAAATGCATTTTGGTGATTTGATGATGAAAATGCATGAATAAGGTGTTAAAACTTGTTGTTTGATGTTGGTAAATGCCTATGTATGCTAAACAATGAATTGCATGAAGTATGGAAGCTGTTAGGTTGATTTTTAGGCTGATCCGTAAGTTTTTCGCGACCAGCGAAACTGTCATGTTCTTTGGGCGAAACTGTCCAGCGAAATTATGCATATCTTCAACCAGCGACACTATGCAGCGAAACTGTATTGTCGCCGGGTAAACCAACCAGACCAGCTCGAGCGAATCTACCGAGCGAAATTCCCTGAACGAAAGTTCAAACCAGTTTCGGGCGAAACTAGGCTAGCGAAACTGTGCCAACAGTTTCGAGCGAAACTAGCCTAGCGAAACTGTGTCATCGGGTATTACCTAGGGAAAGTGCTGCCCGTGCACACAGCGAAACTGACTAGCGAAACTGCTAGCAAAACTGAGACCAGAAATCCAAACTTGTGCAAATTGCTTGAATGTTATGCCATGACTTACATGATTATGCCATGATGATACATGCTTTGACTTCTGATGTATATGAACCCTCGCTTATGATCAACCATCGGTGTCGTGTGTCTGTATGTCGAGTCATAGTTCCAACGTGCTATGTCATGGGCCATAGTGACGTTAAGTAAAGATTAGACACCAAACTAATACTTAAGACCTAAACGTGTTCATAGGTCTTCGTTAAGCAATACTTGGATTATATAGCAAGTGTAGCAGTGCAACCCAAGGTGAGTGTCACTAACCCGATTACCATGAACCCGTTTGGGTCACACCGAATAACTAAAAGTAAAACAATGCTGACAACCTCGAGAGTGCTATGCACCTCCCTGATGAACTTGAAAACCTGGAGTGCGCGGCACCCACTTGATGAACTTGAAGTGCTTTATGGGAAGCACTTGCGAATTACCAAAACAACGATTTCTAAAACGAAACTGAAAACACTTTTGAGATTCATGAGAATCTGGTAAACCGTTTTAATATGGCTAGTGTAGGTTAAAGTCTAAACCACATGATATCACATGATTTCTAAGGATGCCTTGAAAACTTAAAAGTCCTCAACTAAATTGTACCATTAATTGTAAAGCGAGGGGATGTTGGGTAGATCTACTGGAGTTTGACAAACTCCGCCCCGTGGCACGGGGAGTGCACGGAGGTACAATATCAGCCTATCTGACCGTGATCCCGAGAGGACACGGGGGAGGCAAAACCGCGATGACGTAGGTCCGCAGAACTGATGGCACGGCCACTACAATAATTTATGGTCAGCTTTGGTACAAACTTCCTTAGTGCATGGAACAACGGATTAGCTACCCGCGATATCGGTTGAGCACTTTAACTATACAAGACTAGTACATACCCGATAACGTAGGTTACGGACAATACTTTTACTAAACCACAATAACATGATTTTGATTATCACAAGCATTGCTTTTTCACAAATAAATTGTACGTAAGAATACGTTTGCACGATTATGATTTATGAGACCGGGCCGCTGCATGACAAGCCCACTGTGAACTCACCAACCGTTAGGTTGACACTTGCGTGGTTTAAACTTTTGCAGATCGCTAAGGAGTATCCGGAGCGGGTTGGCATGGCACATGAAGACTTTTATTTTAATTAAACTAATTGGGAATTTAATACACTGATTTGTAAAGCACGTGGTTAGTGCTAGGATGATATTTTGTTCCGCTGCGTAACTTGAGATTGTTTTTATGATATATCTTTGGACTAACTCTGATTCGTTTAGTATTTGTAACTAATGGTTGTGGTCCTGGTCTGGTCGCACCCCTTAACGGTATAAACTCCGTTAGTGGTTAATTTGGGGGTGTGACAGATTGGTATCAGAGCCATAGGTTGCAGAGAACTGGAATCAATTTTGAAAACGATTTGGAAACTGCAACTTGAAACCTTAGTTACAAACGAACAAACAAATTCCCAAAACAAAATTTTTACGTGCCAACCTGGGATACTCGCTCTGCTGTGTAAGTAAAAGCTTAGTACGTATGTATGTATATATATATATAAATATATATATAGACCGTGTCTAGGAAGTCTAACGGAAAACCTTAGGGAAAATTTTCACACACGAATACGAAACGCGAACGCTAATGCGCGCACTATGCCGGGGGAAAGCAACAACGAAACGATGCTACACGCTACGTCCTGATTTCTACTACAATGACTACGCCGACGGTGACTTTTATGGGAAAGCCGACTTTCGACGATAGCTACTTATGACTTACGACGTTCTCCGACGACGCCTCGATTTTGCACGAAAATTTTTCTGGACTAATAGTGGGATAACAGGAAATTGTTAATATACATATTATGGGATATGTATAAAGTATAATTGTGACTGAACACTAGCTACTTTAACTGTCCAGCAAGATGTCTGGAAGAGGACACGGAAGGAACAACATTAACATGACACCTGCTCAGCTGCAAGCGATGATTAACGAACACGTGCAAGCCGCGGTGGCAGCCGTCCAAGCTGCATACGCCGCACAGGGTAACTATTATGCCGGTTAAGGCACAAAGCGAATTATATTTGACCTGTTTAAATTTGAAACCCGAACTATTATTGTATCAGGAAACCAGCATCACTGCACGTTTAAGTCTTTCATGGACTGCAAGCCGATAACGTTTTCCGGCGAAGAAGGAGCGGTAGGACTCCTTAGATGGATCGAGAAGTCTGAAAAGGTTTTCTCCATGTGTAATTGCCCGGCTGAAAGCAAGGTGAAGTTCGCTACTGGTACCTTTGAGGGAGCTGCTCTCTCCTGGTGGAACGCCGAGATCCAGATGATTGGGATTGATGCGGCTAATAACATGCAATGGGAAGCATTTAAGGAACTGATTATGGAGGAGTACTGTCCCCGTGACCAAGTGAAGAAGCTAGAGGGTGAATTTTTGAATCTGAAGATGGTTGGGTCTGAAGTTGAGCAATATACTGCGCGTTACCATGAGTACGCGGTCTTGTGCCCCACGATGGTTGATGCTGAGTTCAAACGCATCGAGCGTTATCTGGAAGGCCTCGCGCCTCAAATCAAAGGGCTAGTGACTGCCAGCAACCCCGCAACCGTGCAGCAAGCCATCCGTTTGGCTCACAAACTTACTGATCAGGAGGTTGAGAAGGGTACACTTCCTGCAAAGGCCACTGAGAAGACTGCCCTTAGTGGCAAGAGAAAAGCTGATGATGAAGCTCCTGAAAACTCAATGAACAATCAGAGTGTTGGAAACAGCACTGGGAGGTCTTATAATTCTCAAGGTCAAAGCAAGAGGTCTGGGAACAACAGTGGTAACTACCGCCAGGGCGGAAATGGGCAAAGCAACTACAAAGGTAACCTGCCTTTATGCAACAAGTGTGGGAAACACCATGCTGGTGTTTGTAGAAAGAATTTGAACTGTGAAAGGTGTGGAAAGAAAGGCCACGAAGCAAAAGATTGTTGGGCAACTCTACCTGAGCAACAAAACCGCCAAAGGCAAAACTACAACAACAATCATGGCAACAACTATGGGAACAACCGTAACGGGCAAGGAAACAATCAGAATAACAATGGTGGAGCCCGTGGCTGTTTTGAATGTGGTGCCCAAGGCCACATTAAGAGAGACTGCCCACAGCTGAGAAGGCAAGGAAATGGTAACCAAGGAAACAACGGTGGGAATGGTAATGGTGGAGGTAATGGTAACGGGAATGGCAACGGGAATGGTGGAAATGGTAGAGGTCGAGCTTTTGTCATGGGTCAAGGTGAAGCTCGCAACGACGCCAACGTGATTAACGGTAAATTCATCCTTAATGGTTTCTTTGCTACTGTATTGTTTGATTCTGGTGCTGAAAGAAGCTTTATTTCTATAAAATTTGCTAAATCATTAATGCTAAACCAATTGCCCTAGACGCTAAGTATGTGGTAGAGCTAGCAAATGGTAAACTTCATGATACGACCCAGATAGTTAAGGACTGTAAGTTAGAACTAGCTGGCCATACATTAGAAATCGACCTTATGCCTTTCCCGATTGGTAGTTTTGATGTTATAGTAGGAATGGATTGGTTATCTGAAAACCGAGCTGAAATCTTATGTCAAGAAAAAGTGGTTCGTATTCCACTCGAAGGGGGCGAAGTGTTAACAGTTCAAGGCGAGAAAGGCTGAACAGTTACCGGTATTATTTCGTTTCTCAAAGCTCAAAAGTGCCTTCGTAAAGGTCACTTCGCGATCCTTGCAAACGTCACCGATTCGACACTTCCCGAGCGTAAAATCGACGACTACCCGATAGTCCGCGACTTCCAAGATGTATTTCCTGAAGATCTGCCTGGGTTGCCTCCATTTCGACAAGTAGAGTTTGGAATCGACTTCGTTCCTGGAGCGTCTCCGATTGCACGCGCACCTTACCGTTTGGCAGTAAGTGAACTCAACGAACTCTCCTCACAACTTCAAGAGCTACTCGACAAAGGGTTCATTCGTCCAAGTTCGTCTCCGTGGGGAGCACCAGTATTGTTTGTTAAAAAGAAGGATGGAACGTTCTGAATGTGTATTGACTACCGAGAGCTTAACAAAGTTACGATCAAGAATCGGTATCCACTTCCTCGAATCGACGATCTCTTCGACCAGCTGCAAGGTTTGAGCTACTTTTCAAAGATTGATCTACGGTCTGGATATCACCAGCTTCGTGTTCGAGATGAGGATGTCCCCAAGACTGCTTTCAGAACTCGGTATGGTCACTACGAGTTTCTAGTTATGCCGTTTGGGCTAACTAATGCACCTGCTGTATTTATGGATCTGATGAATCGAGTGTGCAAGACGTACCTCGATAAGTTTGTAATCGTTTTCATTGATGATATTTTGATCTACTCCAAGACAAAGGAGGAACACGAGGAGCACCTGCGACTTATATTGGAATTGCTCCGCAAGGAACAGCTTTATGCTAAGTTTTCGAAGTGCGATTTTTGGATTCGCGAAGTCCAGTTTCTTGGACACATTGTCGATCAGAATGGAATTCATGTCGACCCAGCTAAAGTGGAAGCTATCAAGAATTGGCCTACCCCAAGAGCGCCGACCGAAATCCGACAATTTTTGGGACTTGCCGGATATTACCAAAGGTTCATTAAGGGTTTCTCGCAATTGGCTCAACCCTTAACAGCTTTAACACACAAAGGAGTGCAATATAGATGGGGTGAAAAAGAAGAACGCGCATTTCAAACTCTTAAAGATATGCTATGCTCAGCTCCAATTCTCGCGTTACCCGATGGGATTGACGACTTTGTAGTTTACTGTGATGCATCCATTCAAGGACTCGGTTGCGTGTTGATGCAACGAGATAAAGTGATTGCCTATGGGTCCAGGCAACTGAAGGATACCGAGAAGAATTATACAACGCATGATTTAGAATTGGGAGCCGTTGTTCATGCACTCAAGATTTGGAGACATTACCTCTATGGAACAAAGTGCACAATATTTACTGACCACAAAAGTTTACAGCACATCTTTGATCAGAAGGATCTCAACATGCGACAACGACGGTGGGTCGAGCTACTGAATGACTATGACTTAGCAATTAAGTATCACCCGGGAAAAGCCAATGTTATGGCTGATGCATTAAGTCGGAAAGAGTATGAAAAGCCTCGACGGGTACGAGTGCTGCAACTTACCATCCACACGGGATTACCGGATCGGATCCGCGATGCCCAACAAGAAGCCTTAAAGGAAGAAAACTTCGCAGCTGAAGCACTGCGAGGGGTGGATGGAAATTCTGAAGTTAAGTCCGACGGACTCAGGTATTACAATGACAGAATTTGGGTTCCTTTACTAGGAAATCTCCGTGAGCTCGTGATGGACGAGGCTCACAAGTCAAGGTATTCGGTGCACCCTGGATCGGATAAAATGTACCAAGATTTAAAGAACTTGTACTGGTGGCCGAATATGAAAGCCGACATCGCGCGATATGTGGCTAAGTGTTTAACGTGCTCAAGAGTCAAGATCGAGTACCAAAAGCCTTCTGGATTGTTGCAACAGCCAAGGATCCCAGAATGGAAATGGGAGGATATCTCCATGGATTTTGTAACGGGATTACCTCATCGATCGAATCGACCGGATGCGATTTGGGTTATCATTGATCGGTTAACCAAATCTGCACACTTCATTCCAATGAAAGAAACTGATAATATGGATAAGTTAACAAAGCTGTATATTTACCGGATTGTGGCACGTCATGGAGTGCCTAAGACTATTATCTCTGATCGAGATCCTCGATTTACTTCCCGATTATGGCAATCTATGCAGGAAGCACTGGGAACCCGACTGGATATGAGTACAGCTTATCACCCGCAGACCGATGGTCAGACGGAACGAACTATTCAGACTTTGGAAGACATGCTCCGAGCTTGCGTTCTCGACTTCGGTAAAGACTGGGAGGCTCACCTTCCGTTGGTGGAGTTCTCCTACAACAACAGTTATCACTCAAGTATTGGTGCAGCACCTTTCGAAGCTCTTTACGGCAGGAAATGCAGATCGCCCGTGTGTTGGGCCGAAACGGGTGAGAAAGGACTCACAGGACCGGAAATCATTCATGATACGACTGAACGCATTATTCAAAACAGAAAGCGGATAGCCGCAGCACGTGACAGACAAAAGAGCTATGCCGACAAACGCCGTAAACCTTTGAAGTTCAAGGTAGGCGACAAGGTACTATTGAAGGTATCTCCCTGGAAAGGTGTGATACGCTTCGGAAAGCGTGGAAAGTTGAATCCTCGCTATATTGGTCCTTTTGAAATCATTGGAGAAGTAGGCCCGGTGGCCTATCGATTACAACTCCCTGCCGAACTCGATGGAGTTCACAACGTGTTTCACGTCTCGAACTTAAAGAAATGTCTGGCTGAAGACACTGAAGTAATTCCTTTGGAGGAATTGGAAATCGATGAACATTTGAGATTCATTGAGCAACCAGTAGAAATCATGGGACGCGAGGAGAAAGCCCTCAAACGTAGCAAGATTCCGATCGTCAAGGTGCGATGGAACTCAAGGCGTGGACCTGAATATACTTGGGAACGAGAGGATCAGATGAAGAAAAAGTATCCTCACCTGTTCGAGCAAACGTCCACGGAAACTCAAGGTATGATTTAATTTTGGGGACCAAAATTCCTTTAACAGGAGGAGGATGTGACGACCCTAAAACTTTTGCTTTCTTTCCCCAGCAACGACAGCCGATGCTGCGAACGCTACGACGCAAGAATAATTTTCGGGACGAAAATTCCAATTACAAGGGGATGATGTGACATCCGAGAATTTCAAGGTTTACTTCCGTTAGACAATTCCGTTAGTTACGTTATAAGTGTTAACTTAGTAACTAATGCTTAACTAGGCCGAATACGTCCACGTCCTTTGGTTGATCACCGAACCCGTCCATATGTGTTATGTGTTTAACTAGTTATTGTCATTATGTGCAATGTGATTTAAATACATGAGTTAGTATTGTGAATAGCATGACAATTTATGAATCGTGTTTATCTTGCTTAGAATGTGAAACTGACCACTTTTGGTAACCAGCGAAACTACCGGGCGAAACTGTAGTGTCGCCCGGCAGTCTGTTGGCTCACTCGTGATCAGAGCCAGTTTCGCCTGGCCAGCGAAACTGCCAGCGAAACTAGGCCCTGATATAAAATATCTTAATAAACCCTAGCTCTCCCATTTGCCTCATTTCATACAAAACACACACACACTCCATCTTTCTCCTGGAAATCTGGTCAGCCGAGATTCACACCGAGCCATCGAGATCTCAGCCCCGAACCATCATCCATCAAGCTTGGAGATCGAACCGTGAGTCCCAAAACCACCATTTTTTATGTTTTCTATGTGTTTTACCTTAAAGCATGACCAAACCTCCATGGAACCACTTGATCTTCTGATATGTTGCTTAGGATTGCTAGATCTGTTATAAAGTCAGCAACTTTACGTTTGAAATCCAACCATGATAGAGATTTATGCTATTTAGGTCACTTTAGGGTTTTAAATGCATTTTGGTGATTTGATGATGAAAATGCATGAATAAGGTGTTAAAACTTGTTGTTTGATGTTGGTAAATGCCTATGTATGCTAAACAATGAATTGCATGACGTATGGAAGCTGTTAGGTTGATTTTTAGGCTGATCCGTAAGTTTTTCGCGACCAGCGAAACTGTCATGTTCTTTGGGCGAAACTGTCCAGCGAAATTATGCATATCTTCAACCAGCGACACTATGCAGCGAAACTGCAGTGTCGCCGGGTAAACCAACCAGACCAGCTCGAGCGAATCTACCGAGCGAAATTCCCTGAACGAAAGTTCAAACCAGTTTCGGGCGAAACTAGGCTAGCGAAACTGTGCCAACAGTTTCGAGCGAAACTAGCCTAGCGAAACTGTGTCATCGGGTATTACCTAGCGAAAGTGCTGCCCGTGCACACAGCGAAACTGACTAGCGAAACTGCTAGCGAAACTGAGACCAGAAATCCAAACTTGTGCAAATTGCTTGAATGTTATGCCATGACTTACATGATTATGCCATGATGATACATGCTTTGACTTCTGATATATATGAACCCTCGCTTATGATCAACCATCGGTGTCGTGTGTCTGTATGTCGAGTCATAGTTCCAACGTGCTATGTCATGGGCCATAGTGACGTTAAGTAAAGATTAGACACCAAACTAATACTTAAGACCTAAACGTGTTCATAGGTCTTCGTTAAGCAATACTTGGATTATATAGCAAGTGTAGCAGTGCAACCCAAGGTGAGTGTCACTAACCCGATTACCGTGAACCCGTTTGGGTCACACCGAATAACTAAAAGTAAAACAATGCTGACAACCTCGAGAGTGCTATGCACCTCCCTGATGAACTTGAAAACCTGGAGTGCGCGGCACCCACTTGATGAACTTGAAGTGCTTTATGGGAAGCACTTGCGAATTACCAAAACAACGATTTCTAAAACGAAACTGAAAACACTTTTGAGATTCATGAGAATCTGGTAAACCGTTTTAATATGGCTAGTGTAGGTTAAAGTCTAAACCACATGATATCACATGATTTCTAAGGATGCCTTGAAAACTTAAAAGTCCTCAACTAAATTGTACCATTAATTGTAAAGCGAGGGGATGTTGGGTAGATCTACTGGAGTTTGACAAACTCCGCCACGTGGCACGGGGAGTGCACGGAGGTACAATATCAGCCTATCTGACCGTGATCCCGAGAGGACACGGGGGAGGCAAAATCGCGATGACGTAGGTCCGCAGAACTGATGGCACGGCCACTACAATAATTTATGGTCAGCTTTGGTACAAACTTCCTTAGTGCATGGAACAACGGATTAGCTACCCGCGATATCGGTTGAGCACTTTAACTATACAAGACTAGTACATACCCGATAACGTAGGTTACGGACAATAGTTTTACTAAACCACAATAACATGATTTTGATTATCACAAGCATTGCTTTTTCACAAATAAATTGTACGTAAGAATACGTTTGCACGATTATGATTTATGAGACCGGGCCGCTGCATGACAAGCCCACTGTGAACTCACCAACCGTTAGGTTGACACTTGCGTGGTTTAAACTTTTGCAGATCGCTAAGGAGTATCCGGAGCGGGTTGGCATGGCACATGAAGACTTTTATTTTAATTAAACTAATTGGGAATTTAATACACTGATTTGTAAAGCACGTGGTTAGTGCTAGGATGATATTTTGTTCCGCTGCGTAACTTGAGATTGTTTTTATGATATATCTTTGGACTAACTCTGATTCGTTTAGTATTTGTAAGTAATGGTTGTGGTCCTGGTCTGGTCGCACCCCTTAACGGTATAAACTCCGTTAATGGTTAATTTGGGGGTGTGACAGGACAATTCCTCTTCCAATGTCCTACCTCACCACACTCAAAGCATGGATCATTTGAAGCAACTTTTTGCTTCTACTCCTTCGGTTTGGGGGCTTCTTTCTTGCCCTTCCCCTTGACGAATCCCTTTCCTTTGGCAACCTTTGCCTTTGAGGAACTAGAGGTAGAGCGAGACCTTTTGTTGCTACTACCTTCATCGATCGTTAGAACGGGCACAACACTTTTGCCCATCCCTTACTCAGCCGTTTTGAGCATCCCGTGAAGTTCGAGAATGGTCTTCTCCCAACCATTCATATTGTAATTCAATACAAAAGTGTCAAACTTCTTTGACAAAGAGTTGAGGATCAAATCCGTAGCCAATTCTTTTGAAACGGGACAATTGAGCCTTTCAAGACGATCAATGAGGCTCTTCATTTTAAGAACATAGGATGAAACCGTTTGTGGCTCGTCCATACGACATGCATGGAGTGCCCGAACCATTTCGAAGCGCTCAGTCCTTGCGTTTTGTTGGAACATTTCCTTTAATTGGCATATCATGTCGTATGCCCCATAATTCTCTAAATCCTTTTGAAGCTCGGGGATCATACTTGCTAGCATGAGGCATGAAACTTGGACTGACTCCTTGGTGTACCTCACCCAATCGGCATAAACCTCAACGTCTTCGACATCGGGTTCGTCGGGGATAGGATTGTCCAACACATAAGACTTCTTTTCTTGTTTGAGAACAATTCTCAAGTTGCGGTACCAATCCACAAAGTTGTCTTGGTTGAGACGATTCTTGTCCAAGATGGATCTTAGTGATAGGTTATGGACGTTTGTGGCGGGGATGATTTCGTTATTATTGGCCATCTACAAAATTTAACAAAGTTCTATTAAGTATCTTCGATATCAATATAAACCTTTTAATTTAATTAATACCCTTTTATGTCTCATAGACAATTAATAAATTAAAACCTAGAATCCAACGTTACATTTAAGTTGTGGTTAGGTGACCTTTATCCCACTCCTTAAATTAACAAGGTAGTCAACGTTTGACAATTGCAACTCTTTGCAACTTCTAGTAGTATGGGATCGATTAAACATCTTATGTTTAGTTGGCATGTTTAATCCCATCAACGCCTTTGGTTCCCCATGCTTCGGCGACCCTATTCACATGGTCTCCAAATCAAGTTGTCCTACTTATACACACGTGTAGATTTACACATACAAATATGATAAACCTACCCCAAGTTTACAAGTTCCTTCAAATATGGTTAGGTGACCTTTATCCCATAAAGAGTTTACAAGCAAATTGAGTGTTGTATAAAAGGATGGCGTTTAAACTTGTTTTTGATAAGGGTTGTTTTTAGTTTTCATAATTCTAGTGTAGAAAACTCTATGTACCATACAATTCACATGCATTCAAATGTATGGTACCCTAGTGTTGTTTGAAATCCATATTTCATGGTTCTTTTAATAAAACCCATTTTATTGATAAATCATCATCAACTTAATAAAACCCATTTTATTAGTCTTTGTTAATGATATTTTAAGAACCGGTTTTAGCTTGTTAATGTTTATTAGTTTGTTTTAGCATGCATATCTAAATATCATCCAAACATGAAAATAAACAACCACACAAGCATAATAAAATAGGTGCATAGCCATAGCCAACTATTGACAACACTTGTTGGCCGAAACAAGTGTGTGTCAAGGTCTCTCCTAAGGGACAAGATCACACAAGTGATGTGTAGGTGAACTCCCACTTGCCCAAAATGACGAACTTGAAATTATTACAACTTTTGAATAATTACAACAAGCACAAACATTCACCACAAACAATCACAAGGTCTTTTGGCTAGGCTTTATGCACCAAACATATATCTAAAATTACATCCATATGTACAAATGTAAAATAAAATGGTTCCCTTTTAACCCATTTCCTTTTTCGGTCCAACACAAAACCGAAAACGTGGGTTTGTTGTCCAAACAACAAAAACAACAAAATGATAAAATGCTTTAATCTTTCAAGATAACCACATGCATGTTAGTGAAGCATCTTGAAAGACAAAGGGAAACCATGAACAAAACTTTCGGTTTGTGGTATGAGGAACGAAAACCAAGAGTTTTGTGGAGCTAACCAACTAGCTCTTTGAAGCATGCATCCATATAAGCGGCTCTAGATGCCATTGTTGGGTTTTTAAGAAATTTATCAAAGCCATTTTAATTCCTTAAAATATAAAACGCAGCGGAAAACCAAAGTTTATTTTTGAAAAAAAAACTTGATTAGTTGATGTTAAAACCAATTTTAACATCTTGTTTATAAAATCCAAACCGAAGATCCAAATATGAAATACATGCTATCAAAACACAACCATAGGATGTTTTAGAAATCTACCTTTCTCCAGGAAAGAAGATGAAGAATATGATGGTTCTTGAATGTGAATCTCCAAGGTAGAAGATCTCAAGCTAGTATACCCGTCAAACCTCTAACAAACACCTCGAATTGCTAGGATTTCTTTACACTTGAAATGGAAACTCCTTTCCTATGTTCTTGCATTAATTTGGCCGAAATTTTCAAGGGGTGTAAGAACAAGGAAGTGTCTTGCACTTATTTAACCAAGAAGAGAGAAATTTTCATGGCTAGGTGGGTTTTGATTGGGGGGGGGGGGGGGTTATCAAGACTATCTTTATAAGTGGAAGACCAACTCCACACTCCACCTACTTTGTTTGTTAAATTATATATATATAATTTTAATTATTATAACCATATATATTAATACCCACTTTTATTTTGTCATGTTACATAAGTCTTACACTTTAAATGTAACATGTCCAAAATATATGTATGTGACATATAATCCTTTTTTATGTCATGTAACAAATTATTTAACCTATTAAATAATATTGTTACTTAATTTCTCTAATTAAATCATCCACAGGAATTAAAATAATAAGTGCAATTATTTAGAAAACATTTTCTAAATATCCTTTCAAGTGATAATATTTATTTATTTGATCATATCTAAATAAATATTGTAGGTATTTGTCTAGCTTGTTATTGGGTATGACCCGACTTGGATCATGACGTACTAGCCACATCAATCTAACTTGTGTCTTGGGCAGACCGAATCCTACACCAAAGCCAACCGGAAGTCAAAACCACCAGAATGTGGTTGCTGTTGTTGCCAATCAAACATCATGTGTTGAATGGGAAGATTTCGTTGCTGAGTTTGAGCCTGTCAATCATGCTTTGATGGCCAAACAAGACTCCATCTCAGATCAGGTAAACTCTATCCTTGAGAAAGTTTTAGAAAACCTATGCAGCCCTGCTTGCATTAAACAAGTTGCTAATTATCGAAATCACAACACTGACTTGATTAATGAACTTTAAAACCTAAATGAGTTAAAGGAATGTTTTAAGAAAATTGAATCATCATACATTTCAAAAATTGAAAACTTAACCGAAGAGTATGAACAGTTAAAACAAACTAACTCAGTGCTTGAAACACAGCTTGATGACTTGCTGTCAAAGCTCGAGAAATCAAGAAATGAAACCAAAGATGCTAAGGGTGAGGTTGATGTTCTTGAGATCAAGCTAAAAGATGCTTTGTTTACTTGTGACAAATTTCAAACAGCAAATAGAAAGGCTGAGAAGCTGTGGATGGGAGGGATGTATGGTAAAGCAGTTGTTGGGTATAATAGTGTTGAACCACCAATTGAATACTCACCTGTAATCAAACCAACTGAAGCTTTGAATTCAGAATGTAAAGTTAGTCTTACTATTGATGACACTTCATCACAGTCAAGTTTTGAAAACACTATTGTGTCAAAGAAAACTGAAGTCACTGGTGCAAGCACTTCTGCATTAGCTGACCAATCAAGCATTTTGAAACCTTCAATTGCTGTTCCACCACCAACTATTTATGAGCCTAAAGACTCAAAAGTTGGAGGGAAACAACCTGAGCAACCAAAGGGAAGTTAAACTCAAAGGTTTGGTCAACTCACTTTCAACCAAGTGACCAAACATGAGTCTCCCAGAAGATTTGAAACCAAACTTGTTGAATGCATGTTCTGTGGTGAACAAGGCCACTTAGCTTCTGTGTGTCAGTTCAACCCATTGACTAAAACTAAACCATTTTTGAAACCAAAACCTGTTTTGCAACCAAAGGCTAATTTTCAAAAGAAACTCACAGGAAGAATTTCACCTGTGAAAAGCCACAGAATGAAGCATTTTGGATCTGAATCCAACAGAGTCTTAATTGGTAATGATACAAATGGAAGTTTTTCTGTTCTAAGGAAAAATCGTTTTCCGGCTGAAGTTCAAGCGGAACACTTTTCCGTTCGAACTCAAGTTCAACTGGAAAACAAAATTCAACCCAGATCAGCTACTGCTCCAAAGCAGAGACCACATGTACACTTTGCTGATGGGTTTGAGCATTTTGAAGCTCAAGGAAGAAGAAATCTCTCTAGAGGAAAGACCACCTCTAGAGAAAACTTTTCAAGAAGCAAAAAGTCTAACCAACCTGAAATTGAATTTGCTACTAGTTCAAACGGAAATTACACTCTTCCACTTCAGGGGGGAGAGTTCAAGAAAAAACAAACACTTTCCTCAAATATTTTCCAAATCCCCTGAAAGAACTAAGTTGGTTAATCAAGGTAATGAAAAATCTAGGAAAATAACCAACAAGCAAAGAAAATTTAAGGAGTATGGGGAAAGAAAAATTGCTGATAGGAAAAACACCAAAGGTGGAGTATTTAGTCAAACAAGTACTCAATATGAGAATTTCAATTTTGACAATGACGATCTGCTTAATGAAGCTCCAGTTATAAATACTTTAGTACTCAAGGAGTACAAGTATAATGATGCTTATGGCAGACCCAAGACCACTCAGGCTTGGGTCCCCTATAGAAACTAATCAATTCTGATGTGTGCAAGTGCAAAATAAAGGCCAAAATAGCCTATGGGTAGTTGACAGTGGATGCACTTGCCACATGACAGGGAATAAGCAAATTCTGGAAAATACAAAAAGAATTAATGGAGAACCAGTTGCCTTTGGAAGCACAAAAGGCCATATCACAACACAAGGTGATGTGACAAATGGACTGGTAAAATTTGACTGAGTCAATTTTGTTGATACATTAAATTTTAACTTGCTTAGTGTCTCACAGATGTGTGACAAGAATTGGAATTTGATGTTTAATGAGATAGAGGCCATAGTCCTCAAACCTGGTGTTAAAATTCCTGATGAATTAATTATTCTTAAAGCATCTAGGAGAGATGGGTTATACATCTTGGATATGTCAGTTGCTGTACCCTCATGTGGCTATGCCTGCTTTATATCCAAAGCCTCTGTTGATGAGAGTGATCTGTGGCATAAAAGGTTAGGGCATGTAAACTATAAGAATATGAATCGAATTGTCAATCTTGTCTTGGTTAAGGGTCTTTCTAACAAGCATTTTGCATGTTCTAAAAACTGTGTGCCATGTCTCAAGGGCAAGCAACATAGAACCTCTTTCAAGCCAAAAGTCGAGTCTTCTATTTCAAAACCTCTAGAGCTTTTGCACATGGATCTATTTGGTCCAACTAGAGTAATGAGTTTGGGAAAAAGTCATACTGTTTTGTAATAATTGATGATTTTTCTAGATACACTTGGGTTTTCTTTCTTAAAACAAAAGATGAAACTGCTGAACTGTTGAAAACACTTGTGATAAATTTAGAAAATCAATCCAACCTTAAAGTCAAAACAATTAGGTGTGACAATGGAACAGAGTTCAAAAATCATGTTCTGAATTCATTTTGTGAGGAAAAGGGAATTGTGAGACAATTCAGTGCTCCTAGAACTCCATAGCAAAACGGTGTTACTGAAAGGAGAAATAGGACATTGATTGAAGCTGCCAGATCTATGTTAGCAGACTCAGTACTAGAAAAAGGCTCTTTCTTGACACGCGAACGATGACGCGCGCTATTTTAATGACGCGCAAAATTGCATGTCATTAAAAATCTGTCATAAATTATAAAATCTCAAGGGTAAATGACGTGCAATGTCGCCCATCATAAAATTTCCGTAAAAAAAAAACACGGAGTACACATAAAGGCGCGCGTCATCTACAAAGTGTCATTTTATATTTTTCATTTTCCCGCTAAGTTTTTACCCTAAAATTTTCATTCGCGCTATCAACCTAATTTTTTTGCCCTAGTTCAACTTGCGCTCTCAGCCTCCATTATACTTCTCTGCTCTTAACCTAATCTCCGGCTCTCTGCTCTTAACCTATCTCCGGCTTTCTCAGATCATCAATCGACGGAGGAAAAAGCCCTAGCTTGGGTGTAGCTAGAAAATCATTGCTTCCACCCATAAATCCTTGCTTCCACCCAATTTATCACAATCCACCACTAATGTTCTGCAACGACTCCATCGCCATTGTGGCTGAAATTCAGTCTCTTCTCCGCCTGGTCCGAGATGTAGCATGGAGATCTGCCACCGGATTCACAAGAGGCTTCAAGAAGGAAATTAGGGATTGTGAAAGCGATTTGAGGCCGTTGGATCTGTCCGCTTCTTCCTCGTCTTCATCACCGAGGCTCTTAAAGCTGCTAAAAGGCTGATTCTATTTGCAGGAAGCTTCGATCATAGTATCTCTGCGGTAAATGCATCCTAATTCTTTCGTTTTTATTCAGTTGAGTATTCAACTCATATATTTTAGATATATTGTTTACAAATTCAGCTTGTATACGCCCTCAAGACAAAAACCTCCTTACAATCGTCGGATTTACCTCCCGAACTCCCCGTCATCACCTGGAACAACACCGCAACTAAATTCGATCATCACCAAGTCCGATTTTCTTCTTAAACTTATTGATAAGCTTGTTTACTATGTTTGTTGAGGAGAATTAGTTAATTGAAGGAATCAGACCGTAACCGAAACTCAATTGTGGGAAAGATACGATACGAGATTCCATTTTGTTAATAAACGAAGTTATGATAAAAAGGGGTAATTTCTCTTAGATTCGTAAATATTATTTGTTATCTTGCAATCTCTGATTCATTACATTAATTGTATTATAGGTCGGGTGTTCAACATCACAGCAAGGTATTGTTTTCTTCTTGAAAATTATTATGACCTTAGTTTTTATTTTCAAATTTTTTATGAAATTTTACATGGTTAAAAAGAAGAGTAATCTTTTGATGATGTTCTATATTCTTGCAATCACTCCTTCATATGTTGCATGCTCAGTTCATAAATGTTTGATTCATATTTTTATATTCCAAAATTATCTCTGTTCTTACATCTGCTTATATTGAATAATGCATGGTCAACTGATATTTTTTGTATTGTGTGTGTTTTTGTTGGTCCCTCCGTAGTTGATTGGAATATAAGAGGGGAACTTCCTTCACTTTACTTCAACAAGCTCAGGTGAAACACTTATTATGTGATTGGATTTGTATAGTTTTTTTTCGCTGTTATCCTTTCAAGAAAATGGCATGTATATCAAATGCTTTTCTTAAATGTCACTTTTAATATGTAAAAAGATTAGTTGCTGGAGTGTTCTTTGTGGACTATACCAGGGATGCAGAGGATTAAGGAATCAACAAAACCAACCACCATTCATGCATCTGGCGATTTTAATTCAGAGCCTTCTCCTTGAGAGTGCTTCGTTGATCAATGATCAAAATCTCATTGTAAGAAATCCAGCTTTTAAGATCTTTCAGTATGGTTGAACTAATTATTTGTGAGTGTTTGAAGGTTCTGAGTATTAAGGTTCATGACTTCATCCATTTTCTATTTGCTATAATTCTTATAGATCTGCTGTTAGTTGACCCCAACTGAAGTTGCATATAGATAAGATAGGTCTAGTTCAAGGTTTTTAAAGAACATACTTATAAAGCCTCTGTTGTGTGTTTTGTTTTTTTAGCTACCTTGTAACTTAAAGAGCTCCAACCCATTTATGCATGTGTTCTTTTTCTGTTTTCACACATCCACTTATCCATAATTGTAGCGAGAATGTTTTTAATATGTAGATATAATACTTTAAACATACATACTTGAAACTGCATGTACTCAAAGATTCTACAAATTGTTTATTGAAATTATTATAGCTATGCTACTAAACATTTTGACATTCAATGTGCTCTACTACATTATGGTTATGAAGCTATTAATCTCCGTGAACATATAGATAAATTTTCCAAATTTTCCATGTAATTTAGATATATCCTTTGGTTGGGACAGATTTGTAGTAAACTACTTCATAACTTTCCTGTGATCAGCTGCTCTTTTCTGCGCTTTAGTTGATTGGTTTTAACTTTGGCTTGTATGTAAAACTTTATAAAACCAAAATTTTATTTTACTTGTAGCTAAAATTAATCGTTATTAAACTGTTAATGCTTAGCAAAATTAGCATTTCATGGCTTATCTTTCAGATTTTTGTATGGTGATCAAGTTCAGAAAGATAGCTTTCATGCCAAGGTAAATTCTTATTTTATGTACCAAGTGTTGATATAGTTATGTATCTGTGGTAATTGCTACTCGTTCACATGAAATGGGACGATTTTGCTAGATTTTATCTCTAACAACTTGGATGCTTTAACTTGCATTTGCATATAGGGGTGAGCAAAAACCGGTCCGACCCCCTTTAGTTTTGCTATTTCGGCTCTCGGTTCGGTTCCGGTCCACAAACCAGTCCGACCCGTATGCACCGTGAAAACATTTTTTTGTTCTTTCAAACGTTTCCACTTGTTGAATTGGCTACAATTTATTTGGGTTTGGTTCATATAATTTAGATTTGATGCATGATTGTTGGAACCTGATACGTACCTAATAATAAGGTTAGTTAAGAAATGGAAAGTTAGTTCAAAGGGTTAGTTAGTTATTAGTCTTTAGTTGTAAAAGGTGTATAAATAATAAGGTTAGTTAAGAAATGGAAAGTTAGTTCAAAGGGTTAGTTAGTTATTAGTCTTTAGTTGTAAAAGGTGTATAAATAGGAGGATTATGATTGTAAAGGGGTTATGAATGAAATGAATGTATTCTTCTTCCTATTCTTTCTAACCGTGTTCAACACAAACATCCATTTTCAACATAATCACCAGATTCAATTCTTATTTCCTTGAATCTCTGAGTGTTGATTTAGTTCGACCATTGAGTAATTCGATCTCGAGCTAACTATCCCAATCCATTGAATCAATTTCGTATCAATGGTATCAGAGCCTTTGATCCTCGGATCTTCCTCTATTCAGTCAGATATAGAGATGGATTACAATGAATCTGAATGGATTAATCAATGTCAACAATTACAACTATTGATGGACAAGATTAATCAGAAAGTTTTGGAACTACAGGAGAGTAATTTCGCTATCTCAAAATTGATCCGGGCTTCAAGTCGATCAAAATTGGCGACAAAGAGCAACGAACGTGACTTTCAACATCAAATTCGAGTTGCTAATCAACATCAGCTACCCAAAGAATCTTCGTTTCGATCAAATTTGGCGACGGACAACAAATCTGACTTTCAACATCAGATTCCAGTTACCAATCAACAAATATTAGAGGTTTATGTTGTAAATGATGCAATCGCAGAGCCGCTGTCCCAAGAATCTTCATCTCAGTTAAAAATGGCGACGAAGAACAATTTCGTATCATATCAACAAGTTCAAACCGCTGGACCTCAGGTAAGTGTTGATTCGAAGTTAGGAGATGTTGGGAATCAGTTAAAATGCTATAGTCAACAACAATTACACGTTGTCTTGGATAAAATGGAATCTGGCTGTTCGTCAAAACATACAAAAATTGGGTTTGCCCACCAGGTGTTTGATGAAATGACTGAACCAATATGTAATCACAATAATGATCTTTCAAAATCAGAGTTTAGGGAAACAATAACACCAAGAACGGATGATTTTGTCGATGAGAAAGCAATGCCAAAACAAATAGGTAATGTGGATGATTACTATGAATCTTTTAACAAGATTAATAGTCATTTACAACCTTCACAAGATTATGCATTGAAGATCTTCCTAGATGGACTTCACGAAGACATTCAAAGTAAGGTGAGAATGTTTAACCCTACAAATCTTTATGATGCATATTGTTTAGCAAAGTTACAAGAATTTACTCTAGAATATGTTTTCAAATCTACACAAACTGAAGTTGACACTCGATCCAACAAAGAAAAAGAAGAAAAACATAATGATTGGGCTGTTGGAGAAATTAAATCTGAGTTGGATGATGAAGAAGTTGAGGGATCAGTTTGTAAAAGGTTTAAACAAGAAAAAAATTCTCAAATTAGGCATGAAATAATAAAGAATGATTGTGTTGTGAAGGTAAAGGAGTATGATACTACAGGGAGCGAATTAGATAGTAGATTCAAAGTTGTTAAGGCAAGACATAAAGTGGATCAGCTAGTTGGGACAACAACAAAAGAAACTAAACAAACTAAAATAGATCAAAAGGTAGTGGAATGTGTAATTGTTCATTCAAAAGATAGTGTTAAAGTTGGAGCCTTTGAAACTGTAGTAGATGAAGACCATGAGAAACTATTAATGGGTCAAGGTTGGGGTGTAAAGGCAAAAGTTCAAAAGGAGTATGATAGTGAGTTCATAATTACAAATATTGATGAAGTTGAGACTAAACAAAATGAAATCATGAAGATGAGTCATATAAAGTCTAATCTTGGAACAGTTTCAACTTTATATGGAGCTGCCAAATTAGTATATGGAGCTACAGAAAGTGGTTTTGGGGCTTCTGGTGGTTACAAATTTGGTTGGCAAATGGATGTTGCTGTTGACTTTTTCAGAAGTCAAGGCCAAGCAAAATTTGGCAGATTCAAGGGAAATCGAGATGTTATTAAGAATTGGATGTTCAAGTATAAAAAGAAGAAGGTGGGAAGGTGGTTAGTGAAGTGGAAATGGAAGGAAAAATGTTAAAGATTTTGAGCATTCATGGGTCCTTGTACTAAAATGAAGAAGACACCATTTTTTTACCTATGATCCTTGAGGACAAGGATCTTTTCAAGGGGAAGGTATTGATACGTACCTAATAATAAGGTTAGTTAAGAAATGGAAAGTTAGTTCAAAGGGTTAGTTAGTTATTAGTCTTTAGTTGTAAAAGGTGTATAAATAATAAGGTTAGTTAAGAAATGGAAAGTTAGTTCAAAGGGTTAGTTAGTTATTAGTCTTTAGTTGTAAAAGGTGTATACATTTACCGGAGTAATATATTGGGATGGATTTGATGCTGAGGGGGAATTTCCGTGATTGAAGATGCTGATCGTGTCTGTTTTCATAAAGATCAGAATGTGTTTCAATTCGGTGAAGATTGAAGATTATTATCAAGATGCAGTGATGTTCGTGTGTCTTTATAATTTCCGGATACAACTTATGAAGTAAACCATTATCATACATGCCGGTTCCAATTGGATGGCTGTGCTTGAAGCTAGGGGGAATTTTATTGGTTGTGGAGATTGTACAAGATTCGAATTGTGTCCTGCATACCTGATGATTCGGTCAAGGGGAGTTTGTTAAAGATAGAGGCGTCTGCAACAAGCTGACTGAAGATTGCTAGAAGATCAATGTCTGGATTCGACAGTAACGTCCAAGGGGGAATTTGTTGATGCATGAACCTTGTGTGGCCGTTACTGTTCGAATTGACAAACAGACTGATTTGAGAGTGGACAAAGTCTGGGGTCCGAGCCTCGGCCGAACTCAAGGTTCGGAGGCTCCGAACCTTGGCCGAACTCCAGGTTCGGAGGTCCCAGGTTCGGCCCAGAATGAAATAGTATAAATAGTGAAGTCTTTGTATTTCATTGTAAGTTTTTGTCCAGTGTCTTCTCAGATCAATGTGTTGAGAGGGGAGGTTCTGTCCGACCTCCCCCAGAGCTTAATCGTTGTATACTCCTTCGTTATGTAATCATTCAACATGATTCAATGACAAAACTTCCGTCTCATCCATAGAATCGATCTGTATACGGTTTTTCAAAAGGTTTCTATTATTGATAACCTCTTTTTATGATATAGACGTATGTATTTTCATAACTGAGTCTCCTAATATTTCTTAACTTTCATTTTGCTTGTCTAAATTTGCTTTTCAGTTATGTTAAGTCTAATTCTTTTATTCAAGTATTTATTTAAACAACAGGTTCATTACTAAAATTGTGTGTGTTTTAATGTGCAATTTTGGTCCACCAACAAATTCTTTTAACTGCTCGGTTTCAAAGTGCTATGCTCTATTTCATCTTTCAAAACCATTTTATTGGTTCGTCTAACCCATTTGTAAGAAATACCATTAGATGCCATTTTAGTGAAACTCGTGATTTCTTAACAGAAGGCACTATATGATTAGTGTGACTTTGCACTAGTTTTCATTTAAGTTATATAGTGATTTAACGCTTCAAGGTTTATATTCGTGTTGATTAGAATGATTTTGGCGTTTTGGGTGTACAAGGTTATCATTTTGACACGAAGCTATTATACCAGCCACAATCCATTTACGGTTCGAGTGTCTTTGTTGGGTTTTTACCAAACGGGTCAAAAATGAAGTTGTTGTCTGATCTTTATTTCATAGTTTCATGCATATTACTGTATTTTAAGGTTTTTGATGTATTTTTTTGTGGTTTAATTAACTGCACAGTAAATGCTCTTGTAAAGGTTGTTTACTTTGAATGAATTTAGGTTGCATGCTATGTTTATTGAAAAAAAGTTAAAGTGTGTGTGCATGACAGTATTATATCTTCACAAACTTTAGTAAGGACCTGGGTTTTAGATCTATACTTGGTGCTTAGTTTTGCATCCTTGGTGTTTGTATTATTCATTTAAAATATAGTTTATGAAACTATGCAACTTGAGATTTGGGACTTGGATCGATGTGCATTTCAAATTCAAATTGATTTTTCCCTTCAACTCTTGAACTGATTTTGCTCCATTTCCACTCCAAGACCGACATATGCAACTGTCAAGCTGTTTTATAGTCTAGTTATGTATAGACGTGTTTATGTTTTCTCTGTAGCAAGAATTAACCCCGGGACCGTGTATTATCGTATTATCGAGCATTTTATCTCTAACTAATTGCTGTAGAAAGCGTTAGTGTATAAAACACTTTTACATAATCTAACAATGTTGATCAAATTTTGTTTACAGGGCGGCATATGATGTTAGCCTCACTGATGATGGTTGGATTCCTGATATTTTCCAAATCGGCTCAGGAAACACTTCAGTCTCTTGGGAAAGACTTGATGTGTATGTTTCTGGTTCTAACAAACATGCAGAATTTTCTTCAATAAAAGTTATAACTGCTTTCCAATAGTTGATTCTCACAATAATTTCTTCTTTATACCATCAGCGGCGCGACTTTATCGAACTCCTTTGAGTTGGAATCAAATGTGAAAACCGTCTTCTACAACACACCTGCTGTTATTACGTTTCGTGTCCGCACAAAAGCTGCACTACAGGTTTGTTTACAAAAAATGAAGTAAGCTAGTGTTTTAGTATTGTATGTTCTTAGTCTTCAAATTTTAACTTTTTTAGGAGGCTGATTCGACTTCAATTCTGCCTCTTGAAATCCTATCAGATAAGCCATGAAAACCAAGGTTTGATCGCCACTAACAACCAACGTCACTCTCGAGTCTCGACCTCTTCACCATTATTTGGCTGCTTGTTACAACGAAACCGATGTCCAGGTTGTTGACCAACCACTACACATAATTAGATTTCAAATGGCAAGGAATCCCAAAGCAGTGTTGTATCGATGTAAACTTATGTGGTTAACTTTGTAATTCTTAATTATTATCTGTATCAAACTCAATTTGCTATATGTGAAAGACATTATTTGGCTATAAGTGTATTTTTATTTTGTATTATCAGGTTAATTCCCATTTAATGTGGAAATTAGTGATTCTATTTAAAAATATTTTTTAATTTTTTTTAAATCCATGACGCACAAAAATGCGTGTAATCTTTCTTTATGACGGGGGCTTCCTTGACGGGCATTTTATGACGCACATTACGCGTCATAAAATGCGCGTCATCGTTCGCGCGTCAAGAAAAGGATGACACACATTTTGCGCGTCAAGAAACTTCTTGACACGGCCTCCCTTGACGCGCAAATGCGCGTCATCTGACCCCTTTCTTGACACGCATTGCGCGTCAAGAAAGACGTTTTTTGTAGTAGTGACTCCAAGTTCCCTGTGATATTTTTGGCAGAAGCAGTGAACACTGCCTGTTATGTCCAAAACAGGATTCTAATTGTCAAAGGCAAAAACAAGACACCTTATGAGCTTTGGAGAAAAAGAAAGCCAAACATTTATTTCTTTAAGCCAGTTGGGTGTCCTGTTACAATTTTAATAACTAATGAGTTATTGCCTAAATTTGCAAAAAAGGCAGATGAAGGTTATTGTGTTGGGTATTCTGGTGTGTCAAACGCATATAGAGTATTCAACAAGAGAACCAAAATTGTTGAGGAAACCATAAATGTGTCTTTCAATGAAAAATCTCTCAACAATTTTGAGTCTTAGCCCAGTTGGTTATTTGATATTGATGCACTAACCACTGCTTTCAGCATTACTGTTGATAAGCCTGTGAGCTCTTTAGTGCAGGAACAAAATTCTTATAGGTCTGCTGATGAGCATTGGAAGAGTAATCAAACGGCAAACAAGAAGCCAATCTTCTTCTCTTCAATGAGCACTCAATCTATCTTGCCAGGTAATTAAAAGAAACAGACTAAAATAATTCAAATTGAAGAAAAAATAGTTCCGGATGAAGTTCTAGCAGAACCAGTTTCTCTGGTTCAAGTTCAACCGGAAAATCCAATTTCAGAAACTGAAGAGAATACTAAATCAGGGTCAAATGAAGTTGAAAATTCAAATGATAGCACATCAAATGAGCTTAATTTAGAGCATCTAACCTACAATTCAGACACTAATTCTCATGAATCAGTTGGAGTTTCAAATCCCGTGTCACAATTTGAAAATGTTGAGCTTGAGCCCATACTTCCAAGGCTCAACATACCCTCAAATGGAAGAAGCCATGAATTTCCCATGGACATAGATAGAAGAATCAACAAGGATCATCCTTTGAAGAATGTTATTAGAGATGTGAAAGCACCTGTGTTGACAAGAAGTAAATCTGCTGATGCAAACATTTGTTTGCATGCTGCATTCTTGTCTTAAGAAGAACCCACCAAAGTTGCTCAAGCTTTAGAAGATAGCAGCTAGGTAGAGGCAATGCAAGAAGAATTATTTCAAATCAACAAGCAAAGAGTTTGGGAATTGGTAGATCTGCCTGTTGGAGCAGAACCAATTGGAACAAAGTGGGTATTCAGAAACAAGAAAGATGACAGGGGTATTGTAGTCAGAAACAAAGCAAGACTGGTTGTGCAAGGCTATGCACAGGAAGAAGGCATAGATTATGATGAAGTGTTTGCACCAGTGGCTAGATTGGAGGCAATCAGGATCTTTCTAGCTTATGCTGCCTTCAAAGACTTCCAAGTGTTTCAAATGGATGTCAAAAGTGCCTTTCTGTATGGCCTGCTGGAACAAGAAGTTTATGTCAAACAACCTCCTAGTTTTGAGGATCCTCACCATCCAAACAGGGTATGCAAGCTGATCAAAGCCCAGTATGGCCTCAAACAAACTCCTAGAACCTGGTATGAAACTCTTTCTAACTATCTTCTAGAGAATGGCTACAGGAGAGGTGCAATTAACAAAACTCTCTTTGTCAAATGTGTTGGTAAGGATATGATGATGGTACAAATTTATGTATATGATATTATTTTTGGTTCATCTAACACTGCTTTGTGCAAAGAGTTTGAAACTTTGATGTAGTCTAAATTTGAAATGAGCTCCATGGGAGAACTAACCTTCTTCTTGGGCTTACAAGTGAAGCAAACTGCAGCTGGAATTTTTCTAAATCAGTCAAAGTATATTCAAGATATGCTGAAGAGATTTGATATGTTGACATGTTCAAGTGCTAAAACTCCTATCTCCACTTCCCACAAGTTAACAAGTGACTTAAGTGGCAAGCCAATGGATGTACACATGTATAGAGCCATGATAGGATCACTGATGTATCTCATAGCAAGTAGACCTCACATCATGTTCAGTGTTTGCTTATGTGCAAGATATCAGTCCTCACCATAAGAATCACACATGTTGGCAGTCAAACGAATTTTCAAGTATTTGAAGGGTCAACCCAAGCCAGGGTCATGGTATCCTAAAAATTCTGATTTCTCCTTCAAGGCATTCAGTGACAGTGACTATGGAGGTTATGACATTGACAAGAAATCAACGTCAGGAGGATGTCAATTCTTGGGTGAAAGGCTTGTATCTAGGCAATGTAAGAAACAAAACTGTGTTTCTAGATCAACAGCTGAAGCTGAGTATATTGCTGCCTCAAGTTGCTGTAGTCAGGTTCTTTGGATTCAAAATCAGATGCTTGATTATGGAATCACCTTCCTGGAAACTCCCATTTTTGCAGATAACAAAAGTGTCATATCCATCATCAACAATCCAGTCAAGCACTCCAAAACAAAGCATATTGATATCAGGTATCACTTTATTAGAGATTGTGCAGAAAAGAACTTAATTAAGTTGTTCAAAGTTCATACTGATCATCAATTGGCTGATCTGTTTACCAAAGCCTTTGATGAGGCAAGATTCTTCTACCTCATCACAACCATTGGCATGATACTTTGATCAACAAACTTTTCACAATTTTTAATAAAAGAGATACATGTGCTTTTTAACTATTTAATATCCGAGGTTTCAGTAGATTTACTTTTGGATAATGACATGCTTTACCAAGTTGTATCGTATAACCCATAAAGCACCAGTCACATCAGTTACTGAACCGACGGTTTACAGTCTCTCTCCTCCACATCATTGAAGTAAAAGGGTAAAAGCCCTAAATTACCGTCACATTCCTCATTTCTCTCAACCCCACTCCGAAATTACTCCAAATTTCTCCCAAACCCTCTCCATAACTTCCAAGAAACCGTCAACCCTGCTCAAATCTAAAATCATCAATGGCTCCTAAAGCGAGGAATACTGGCAAGAAGCCTGCCAGTGACTCAAAGTTCCCCATGGAACATAACCTGGTGGCTTATCTCGAAGAACCTAGCAAGACCGACATCTACAATGGTATGATAAACTTCCTCAAGAACTGTCATCTTCACTATGCGCTGACAGTTGAAGCGGTAATCTATAAAGAAATAATGGAAGAGTTTTGGTCACATGCTATGGTTGCCGAAGCCGACGATGGTAGTGAATCAATTGTGTCTACAGTTCAGGGCACGATAGTGGAAATCACTGAAGCTAAAATTCGAAAGGTGTTGAAACTAAGGGACGAAGATGGGTATGTAATTGTAGACTCATCGGTGTAGCTAAAGCTGTTTAGAGATATTGGATACGACGGTTCAATGGGAAGCAAAACCATCAAGAAGGGGGGCAATTGCCTTACAAGTGGAGATTTCTAGCCCACAGCCTTCTGGTTTTCCTGACTCCCAAGAAAGGCGGTTCCGATGAACTTGCTGCTGAACAAGCCTCAGCATTTTATGCTGTGGTCAAAGGTCAAAATTTCAACTTTTCAAAACTGATTTTTAAGGGTCTCAAATCAAACCTCTCACCAGACTATGTCTATTTGTACCCAAGGTTTTTGACATGTATTCTCAAGGAGGAATACCCCAAATTGTCTTGGGTAGTAAAGTTTGGAACCAAAACACCTAACAGATTTCTTGGGTAGTAAAGTTTGGAATCAAATCAAACCTCTCACCAGACTATGTCTTTAAATAAGACTGCATTTCTTGGAAGGGACACTGACTATCCCTTACCAATTCCAAGGCAGTTTCCTGATGAACCTGGTCATACTGAGGTTCAAACGGAAACTGTAGCATCAACTGAGCCTCATGCTCAAGATGACTGGGCTATCAACCTTATAGCTCATGATCCCACATCTGTCCCAGCTTCCTCTACTTTCCAAATTTACAAATCCAAAAAGAGGAAAGCTTCCACTAAAACTACCACTGCCACCTCCTCATCCGAATCACCACCTGTCAAATTTAAAAGACAGAGAACTGTGGTTACTAAGTCTCCTCCACCTAGTACCACCAAGCAACCTAAAGCTTCTAACCTCGTTCAAGGCAAAAAGCCTAAACGGAAACTGGTTAAACTGGGATTTTCTCTTAGGGATGAACCTTCATTTGAGGGGGAGTCATTAGAAGCAGATGTACAATCCGCATCTAAACATGTTTCACCCCCCTACATCCCCTATCACCTAGGAGTGACAATGCACCCATTCTTGGTTCAAATGAGGGTGTTATTAACTCACCAACCTCATTACCTTTAGAACATACTGATGAACCAGCACACTGTTGCATTGAACCCCTACTCCTCAGCGGAGGTGAATCTCAGGAGATAAGAAGAGATTCATGCAGCTAGGGCTGCTGCTGCCCAAGTATCCCACTGGATCTTGGTGCTAGCAGTAACATAAGTAAGACCCAAACTGCGGCAATCTTCTCTGAATCATCACCCATGAGTCCTTCATTGGAACCAAGGGTTGCTGAGACAGATGAAGAGAATCCTAGGTGCCAAGAAGCCATGGGTACCACAGTTGATCAATCTCGGATTAATAACTTGGTTTTGTCCAAGGATACTGGTAAAAGGCCAGTTGAGGACAGTTATACACTACCAAAATTGACTGAACTGTACCTTACTCTCCAAGCACATGTTCATAAACTGAATGCAACTGTTGCTCATTTGGTGAAAGCTGCTCCTACTGACACTGAAGCAGGCCCTTCAAACCCTCTCAGAGAAGCTGATGAAGCTGAAAATGCTAATGAAGCTGATACTGTCAAATTGGGGGAGAAGATGCCCTCAAGGCCTATTATGACTGAAATTGAAGAAACTCAGAGGATACCGGCTGAAGTTAGAGCCAAAGCTTGTGAAAAGATTGGTGTTAACCCCTTCACATTTGAAGAAAGTTGGTAAACATGAAGTGCAGTCAACTGATTGCCATTTCTCCTTTTAAAGACCCCAACCTCACTGAGCTAGTACAATCATCAATGCTGATTGCTGGTGCTCTCCCTGAGCACATATACATGATCACAACACTTCTGAAAGATGTCATCTTTCCGGCTGAAAGAGCCAGTGATCAAGTGGATAGAAACATTGCTTCCAGTAGCAAGGCAGTTGTTGATATTGAAGAAAGCACTGCAACTGTTGCAGTTGCTACTATGACTGAAGGAGGTGATGAAAACTTGATTGGTAAAGAAGAAGGCACAGAGGTATTGGAGTTAGCTGATAAGGAACCTGAAGTCACCCAACCTCAGGTGGTGACTGAAGTCCTAAGTTCTGTTCAACCGGAAGTTCAACCGGAACTTCAAGTGGAAGCTCAACTGGTTGTTCAACCGAAATCTCAAACAGTAACCCAGGTGGAAGTCTACGGCCCTGGAAATTCAATCTTTGGCATTGATGGGTCTGATCAGCCATCTGTGGTTCAACCGGAAGAACATGGAAGTGAAGAAGCTGAAGACATAGGCGCAACTTTAATAGCTTTGAGGAGTACATAACCAGTTCAAGCTGAAGTACCTGTTCAAACTGGAACTCCTAGAATTATACAACAGGTGGTTCAAACTCTTAAAGCTGAAGCTATGCTGAAAATGGTAGAAGTTGCCAAAAGGGTAGCAGAAGATGAGAGGTTAGCCAAAGAGCTTCAAGAGGAAATTGATCTGTATTTACAAAATGGAGTTTTTGAGAACTTGCTTGAAGTGGCTAAGACAAGATCTTTCAACTAGAGATTAAAGAACTATAATTTGGAGGCATTGACTGAAGTTGATAGGCACAGGTTGATTTCTATTGCCTCTTAAATGCCTACCAAGCTGATAAGAAATGATAAGAATTACCTACTGCTGAAGAAGGTAAAAAGGGCTCCTGTGGTTAGAAATTTGAAGACAGAAGAAGAGGTAGCTCATATGCAAGTCAGGGAACTTTGCAGCTTGATCGATTCTATCATTCATAAGCTTAAAGGGGATATACCTGCTGTGAATCCAAATTTAGTGATGCCTTCACCTTCAGAGCTCACCTCAGGCACATCAACTAATATAAATGTTAAACCTGAACTCACTAATGATGCAGATATCCCTCCTCCACCTTCTTTCACTTACAACCCAAATCCCATACCTATATTAGTTCCATCACTTCTACAGTCACTTGCCATCATACCCTACAAACCACCTTCTATTTCCAAGAAAGTAGCCACCAAGCTTGCCAACCCCAAATATAGAACAGACAATTTTACCCCAATTGTCCCTCTCAAGAAGAAGCCTCCACCTACCATGGACTTTTCAGACATTTTCCCACCTACTCCACCTTCAAGTCCCACACCAGAAGCCAGTAGACCACAAACTCAAACCTCCCTACCTCCACTCACCATCAAAGAACCAACAATCACCATCACCAAACCTACTGAAGTTCAACCTGGTACTTCTTCTCATTCCTCAAAGGGTAAATCTCTAACTAAAATAGAATCAATAGATGAGTCCAATAAGGAAAATAAGATAATAAAGAGAAGACTGTTGCATCACAAAAGAAAGAGAGAACAAAAGCCAAGGAAAAGAGGCCCACCCAGGCAAAACAAAATCGTTGGGTGGACAGTTAATGAAGACAACTTTGACTTCAAATTCCAATCCTCAATGGCACATCAAGAGTAGTGAATGCTCATCTTGCCACCAGAATTCTTGATATCTCCCAACTGACTGACATCTATGACAAATTGATAAACATAATGAGTCCAACCAGAGCAGAGCTCCTGCTAAGAATGAGCATAGAACCGACGGTGCTCGAGCATGGATTGCTTTCTGAAACTCAGGTTGATGATGATGCTGAAGAAGAGTCAACCAGTCAGATCAAGTTTGTAATTAGTTAAGAAGAAGAAAAGCTCTTTTATGTACAGAGGGCAGATAGCAGTTTCACAACCCATGAAGCAATCAATGTTTAAGACCAATGGAATGAACAAGATTGGGAAGCTCTGAAACATGTCAAGGTCACCATGACTAACATGAGTGTTCTCTCAAAGGATGTGAATGCAGGGGTTAAGTTCTTCGATAAGTAGGTCAAGGAGAAGAATGTTTTTGGGTACAAGTCAGTTTTTGAAGATGAACATTGGAATCGAAGAATAATTTGATAGCATCAGCTTAGGGGGAGATTGTAAGGAATGTTGCGCTTGGAAGATTTCCAGCTGAATGCCAATTTTGTTATGTTCCGGCTGAAGTTGAAGTTGAAGCGGAAATCTCACTTCAAGCGGAACTGGCAGTTCAAGTGGAAAGAAGCAGTTTTGTTTCTTAGCGAATATTCCGGGTGAACTCGATTATCAACCAGATAATGAGTTCAACCGGACTTTGCCTGAGATGTCTTTTCAGCAAGTCCAATCCTGCAAAAGCTTCTCGTATGCTTCTATATCTGATTCAAGCCGCTCTCTTAAAGTAGTATGTTGCTGTCAACACGCACGATATTCCAAATGTCGAAGTTTATACTTTTGGTAGTTCGTATTTGACTTTATATTTTACGGTCTAGATTAGATCGCATGAGATCAATGGCTGTCATTGATCTCATCAGCACTATATATAGCAGTAGTTAGCTCATAGTTCACAACGGTTCTCAAACAACTTGTAATATTGTAGCTTTGAGTTAATGCAAATAGTGCCGAGTATTTCTTACTTTGTTGTTACTATCTTTATGCAATCAAGCACACATCAATACAAGAGAACTAATATAAGCTTAAGTAGAGTGAAATATAACTTTAATTCTGTAGGGTTATATTTGCAAGTAGAAGGGTTTCTTGTTAAGTTAATCTGTTTTACACCGATCCTACACCTCTAGCTTTCTCCTCATTGGCCCATAAAAAATTCCTCATAAGTCACTACCTGAGCAATTTCAAAATCCTGCAGTGTATTATGGTAACAATGATTCAACTCTAAATGCTAGGAAATGTAATATTCTTAGTTCTGCACCCCCTACAGCATTTCTGGCAAGTAAATCTGAAACTCCAAGTTATTCTTCTGTTGGTTGTACTGTTTCGATTCCTAGTTCTTCGACTCAAAGTGCATTGTTTGTTCAAACTATCGATGATTATAATGCTTTGATGTCTGCATTAGTATCTTCATATTTTGGTCTTATCACTGGTGCTGTGAGTAATGCTGAATTGGAAAATGAAGATTACGATCAAATTGATTATGATCACTTGGAAGAAATGGATCTGAATTGGCAGTATGCTATGTTGGTTCGAAGAACGAAGAAATGTTTCAATAGAACTGGTAAGAGGAGATTGAATCAGGAGGAAAAGATTGGTTTGTTCAAGTCGAAGGTGAAATGTTATAAGTGTTCCGTCTATGATCATTTTGCACGAGAATGTCCAAGTTCCGCAGATAACAAATTGAAAACTGGTCAACATGCACATTTAGTTTTTCATCAATCAAATGAAGCAGATAAGGTTGAGAAGAAAACTTTTTATTTTGCTAATAATTTGACAGAAACATTATGGCATCCAGATGAATTTACCTGGCATGCAGACTCATCAGCTAAAAAGAACCATGCTCCATTTAGCATTGCACTGACTGCTCGTCATGATGATGATGACAACTTATTTTTGTTCCAACATATTCCCCCTTGACTGACGCTGTCAAATCTATCATACTGGTGAAGAATCGCTCTGTCGAACATCTTCGAAGAATAACTGATAAACCCAAAACTTTTTGTTGTTGAGATTCCCCCTCTGAATAAGCTTCTTCTGTTCTTGTTTCTCCAGTTGAGAGCCAAATGCTGCAGCTCACTCGGTTCACACGGCCGGGTACAATACTAAGAATACTGAACATCGGAGTCAAAACCGCAACAAACCGAATCAGATAAACCAATCAAACACTAAAAATGCTCCAACTTCTTATAATCGAACCGATAATCCATTTCCATAATAATTCCCCCTTTTCTCTAGATCCATCTGAAAACATTCGATGCGGAAGCGAAAAAATCAGATGCAGAGATGGAACCATTCCGCTCAGTTCCAAAGAGAAAATAGTACTAAAATCCTGAAATCGGACAATCTTGCGAGAAACTGGAAGCCGGATGCTGACAGTTGTGAATGATCCATAAATACTGCCCTTTTTCCGCATGACTGGGTTAGAAGCAAAAATAAAGTGCCAAATCTGAGAAAAACTGGGATCCTAAGCGTAAAATAATCATAACCGGAGTCTTCGTAACTTTGAGTCTTGAAAACTGAGCCCCGAAAAAATATTCCGTGAAGATTCCAAGTTAAACGGTGCAATAAAAGTCGAGATATTCCAAATATTTAACTGAGATTCCAGTTAATTCGGTTATATGTCATAGCACTACATCAGCTAAACAACCTGTAGTGAGACATAACAAAAAAGCCGTGTACTTAACCGAAAAGCAAAGCTAGGCTGTCAGTGGTCGTTAGCTAACGTGGTCTTGACGTCAACAAAAACTAGAAACCCGGTCGAAATATAGCAGAAAATATCCATGCACCGGTGAAAAATCCAAAAATCTTCTAGTGGCGTTAATCCCCTTAGTCTTGTTAAAGACTAAAAAATTAGCCAAGTTAACGAAAAATACTAAATAATTTGTTATGGTGATAAACCCTCAAAAAGACCATAATCCTTATCATAAAAAATCAGCCAATGATCACATATCACCATAAAATCATATCTACGGCTGTAATTGAAAGCATCTAATGGTTTGGAGGCAAGATCCGAGGAGAATGGCTTAAACCAATCAGAATGCGCCCAAGGAAGCACATTCAACGTCTCTTTATTCCAGATGGGACCCAGGCAGTGACTTTTTCTGGCCAATAGGATTGCGACAACCAAAGACATACAACGGTTCTCTAATCAGCAGGGGGTCCATGTGAATGTTTTCAGCCAATGGGAGATCACCAGGAAAAGGTCTACAACGGCTTCTTTAATACCAGCTGGTCCCACGTTTATTCTCCTCAGCCAATCACATTTAGACGGCAATAAAACCTTTGACCAGTGAGCCGACAAACCAAGAGAGAGACATTCTGAGTTGACCAATCACCCGCTGCCACATCATCATGGTCTGTTATCTTCTCCAAAAAACTGCATATAACCCCGAAAACCTAATGCAGTCCCCGGACTCAAGAACCCCTCGAGGAAAAATCATAAAAGACCTATAACTTCGTGAAAACTTAACAAAAATTGGGAAATCTTATATCGTTGAACTCATGATTCAGTCCTCTACAACCTTGGACGATCAGAAACGTCTGAAAATCATTCGAACGAATACCCAGATGCCAAGTTCTGTCGAGATCGCCAAGGTTAGATCGAGATCACTAAGGTTCGTTCGAGGTAGCCAAGGCCATTCGAGATCGCTAAGAAGGATTCAAGGTTGCCAATGTTAGAGCATATTACTATGCTACGATGTGTCTCGTGTATTGTATCTATGTAAGAGCATATGTGTGAGTCTTAAGGGCAGCGTACCAGTTGGTCCGCCGTACCAAATGGTACGCCCGTACCATTGGTACGTTGGATGGTACGCAGCTTAGTATGTGTCACCTATAAATAGGTTGACATGTTTAGAGAGGATAGAACTCTTTAGTCATATTCTACATTTCTGTGTGTGTAACTGTGTGTAATTCTCTCTAGCTTGAATCAATACAATCTCATTGTATTTACTCTCCATGTCATTTATCTCATCTCGATATCACTAGATTAGCAAACGATCCGGTCGCTTCATGACTTTACAAGTCGTATCAAAGCTATCTGTTTCCATTTGCTGATCGATTTCTGTGATATTTGAGATTTCTAGAGAGAGAAAGTGGGTTTTTGATCACTTTTCATCATAGTTTCTCAAATCCGATTTTTTCCAATGGCAAAATTGATTTCAAAACCTTCCTAGAGTATTTTTCCTACCTACTGTTGCAAATTCCAGCTTAAATCGTCAAAATTTTCAAAAATCAGTCGAGTTCTTGTTGGTACGGCGTTGGTACGCTGAATGCATTTTCTGGTATGTTCAATGAACATGATGGTACGCATGAGCATCTTCATCGACAGGGTGGTACGCTGATCTTTGGTCCGGAAGATAATCTTTAAGCTTGGTACTTTGATGGTTACGCCGTACCACAGTGGTCCGTAGCTGGTATGCTGATTTAGTTTGGTACACTGATTGGTTGGTACGTTGAGTGGTTCATTGAAGTTCTTTGGTACACTGGTTCTCTTGGTCCATTTATTGGTACGCCGACAGAATAGTGACGTTCACTAAAACTGAAGTAACTTGAGTTCTGTTTAGAGTTACGGAACCCAATACCAGCCAAAACGACCGTCTCCACGAGCTCTGCACTTTTACTCGCCTAACGGCCAGTACCCTCCTTTTGGTACCCAAATTTCGCTTTTAAGACGCCCGTTTTTAGTTTGAAGTTTTTGCATTCGGTATCGTAACTTTAAAATGAGCGATTATCAAGCGTTTTCCGCGATTCGAAACACGATGCAAGCTATTATTAACTATGATAATGAAATAGGAACAAGTCAGAAAGTTTTGAAGTTGCTCCAATTGGAAGATTATCATAGTTGGGTAAAACGATTCGAAGCATACGTTGGTATGAATGATGTCGATCTTTGGTTGGCTTATACTAATCAATATGAATATCCAACTGGTACTACTGGAAGGACAATTCTGCAAAGCAGTCTGACTGCTGAACAAAAGAAAGCTTATCAAGTTGAACAAAAAGCTTACGGAACATTAACCATGGCATTAGCCAAAGATCTATTACATCAGTTCTCTGCTTATGCTACATCAAAAGAATTGTGGGATGCAATGCGAAAACGATGTGAGGGTAATGATCAGTTTAAGAAAAGTAAGCAGAAGGTTCTGAAGATAGAGTTCGAAAACTTCAAGCATTATCCAATGAAGACATTTCAAAGCTTATTACTAGATTTTCACATTTGCTGGCTGAACTGACTTTAGTAAGTATCAAAAAGGAAGAAGCTGAGTTGAAAGAGAAGTTACTAGAGGCATTACCTGAAAGATGGGAAAATTATGTGATGATGGTTACTAATGATAAAGAATTTTCAGGGTTGTCATTCAATAGTTTGATTGAAAAGATACTAGCAAGATATTTGGAACTGAATGTGAACAGATCCATGTCTGCACAAGTACAAAATCCAGCAGCATATCATGGTGAAAATGATTCAACCATAAATGCTAAAAAGTCCAACATTTTCAATGAAGGTCCTACTACTGCGTTGTTTGCTGGGAAGTCTGAGAATTATAGTTATTCTCCAGGGTGCAACTTTACAATTCTAAATCACTCACCTTAGACTCCATTTTCTGCTAAAACAGTTGATGAACATGCTGTATTAATATCTGCTTTAATAGCATCATCTTATGGATTCATAATCGGTAACATTGGTGATGTTTAATTGTTCAAAGATTAGTTGAGACAGTTAGATGAGGATCATCTGAACGAATTAGATATGGGGTGGCAGATGGCCATGTTGACCGAATGAGCAAGACAATTTTTCTGCAAAACTGGTAAAAAGGAAATTAATCCAAATGGCAAGCTAGGTTTGGATAAGTCAAAGGCTAAGTGTTTCAGGTGCTCAAAATTTGGACATTTTGCTCGGGAAAGTAACAATAAAAAAGAACTAATACTACTACTCTAACAGCTTTGGTTTCTCAAGCTGATAAACAATATGATTGGGGTTGAACTTCTGATTCACCTCCAATTCCTTTAACAACCATTACTTCTGAGCAGAATGGACAAGCATCCAATGAAGGTTATGATTGGGCTGCAGATTTTCTTGATGAATCTGCATTTGTTATACAAATTGGTCCTAGTGATGAAGAAGTAACTGGTTCTGAGTCTGACATAAGTTCTTATGAAACAGTTGAGGGAGATATTACTGGAGTAAGTACAAATGAGCAAAAGGAAAAGTGTTTTTCATTTCCAGATTGTGATGTTGCAAACAGAAAAATTAAAGTTTAGTTGAGAAGTAACAATTTAATAACTAAAGAACTTAAAGTTGTGAAAGTTGATTTGGAGTGTTCACAACAACAATATTCTGGTTTAGAATAAGTTAATGTTGAGTTGATAAAGGAAAAGAATGTGTTGGCTGAAGTGTATGAAAAAGAAAAGGCTGAACATCTTGATGCTATTCAAGATTTTGAAATTTTATTTGCAAAAAGTTATCCTGTTTAGCAGAAATATGTGAAAGCAAATGCTATTGCAATTGAAGTTGCTGAGAAGGTGATAAGTCTTCAAGATGATCTTTGTAGGATCGTTGATAGTATAGTTAAACTTAAACAAAAGCCCTTTACTTGCAAATATAACCCTGCGGAATTAAAGTTATATTTCACTTCACTTTAGCAATATTTAGTTCTTGTGTATAATGTAAATGCTTGATTTGCAGAAAGATAGTAACAACAAAGTATCAAATACTCGGCACTATTTGCATTAACTCAAAGCTACACTATTACAAGTTGTTCAAGAACAGATGATGTTCAAGGTGGTGTGTACTGAGAGCTAACTATGCTATATATAGTGCTGATGAGATCAATGACATCCATTGATCTCATGCGATCTAATCTAGACCGTAAACTAAAAAGTCAAATACAAACTACCAAAAGAATAAACATTAGCAATTGGAATATCTTGCGTGTTTGCAGCAACATACTACTTTAGGAGAGCAGCTTGAATCAGATATAGAAGCATACGAGAAGCTTTTGCAGGATTGGACTTGCTGAAAAGACATCTCAGGAAAAGTCCGGTTGAACTCATTATCTGGTGGATAATCGAGGTCACCCGGAATATTCGCTAAAAGACAAAACTGCTTCTTTCCGCTTGAACTGCCAGTTCCGCTTGAAGTGATAATTCCGCTTCAACTTCAGCCGGAACATAACAAAATTGGCATTCAACCGAAAATCTTCCAAGCGCAATATTCCTTACAATCTCCCCCTAAGCTGATGCTGTCAAATTCCAATGTTTATCTTCAAAAATTGACTTGTACCCAAAAATCTTCTTCTCCTTATCCTACTTGTCCGTGGTTCTGATGTTGGCATCAAGGTTCTGAGACAGCTCTTTTGAGTTTGTTTTGGTCACCTTCACATGCTTCAAAGATTCCTAGTCCATTTCGCTCCATTCTTCTTGAACAGAAATGGAGTCATGAACTGTGAAGGTGCCATCGGCTCTGTGAACATAAAAGAGCTTCTCCTCCTCTTCCCAAATGATCAACTTTATTTCACTTGCAGGCTCTTCTTATTCTTCTTCTGCTGAATCATTATCTAAATTGCTTTTGTAGAACACTCCGCAGTCCAGCACAGTTGGCTCAATGACAAGCCTTAACATGTGCTCAGCTCTTGAGGGACTCAGAATTTCTCTAAGCTTCAGAATGATGTCTGTCATTTGCAGCAAAGTAAGATATGTAGTGGCCTTGTGAACGTTTACCACTTGAGTTGTGCCATTTGCCATCTTGAAAGTGTAATCAAAGGTGGCTTCATCCACTGTCCAACCCATAATTTGCCTTTTTCTGGGTGGAGCTTTCCTTTTCTGTCTTTGATCTCTTTTGTTCTTGGCATGCATCATTTTACTTTTTCTTATCATCCTTTCTTCATCAGAATCATTTGTAGATTCTAGCACAATAGGTCTCTTGCCTTTGTCAGATGATGAAGAAGGGCCAGTTTGAGCTTCAGTAGGTTTGGTAATGGTGGTAGAAGGTTCATTGATGGTGAGAGGAGGTAGGGAGGTTTGTGTTGGTGGGTGATTAGCTTTTGGTGTGGGACTAGAAGGTGGAGTAGGTGGGAAAATGTCAGAAAAGTCCATGGTAGGTGGAGGCTTCTTCTTGAGGGGAATGATGGGTGTAAAGTTGTCTGTTCTTTACTTGGGGTTGGCAATCTTGGTGTCTACTTTCTTGGAGATGGAGGGTGGTTTGTAGGGTGTGATGGCAAGTGACTGTAGAATAGATGGAGCAGTTGTAGGTATGGGGTTTGGGTTGTAAATGAAGGAGGGTGGAGGTTGTACATCTGCAACATCAGTAAATTCAGGTTTAACATTTACATTAGTTGTTGTACCTGAGATGAGCTCTGAAGGTGAAGGCATCACCTGGTTAGGGTTAACAGCAGCTATCTCTCCTTTAAGCTCATAAAAGATAGTGTCAATTAAGCTACAAAGTTCCCTAACTTGCATCTGAGCTACCTCTTCCTCTGTCTTCAAGTTTCTAACCACAAGAGCCCTTTGTACCTTTTTCAGTAGAATGTAGTTCTCATCATTCTTTGTCAACCTGGTAGGCAATTGAGAGGCAGTCGAAATCAACCTCTGTCTATCAGTTTCAGTCACTGCATCCAAATTGTAGTCCTTTAGTCTCCAGTTAAAGATCTTGTCTTAGCCTCTTCAAGCAAGTTCTCAAACACTCCATTTTGCAGATACAGATCATATTCCTCTTGAAGTTCTTTGGCTAGCCTTTCATCCTCTGCTATCCTTTTGGCATTTTCCACCATTTTCACTATAGCCTCAGCTTCAGGAGTCTGAACACCTGTTGAATGGTTTTAGGAATATCAGTTTGAACAGGTGTTTCTGCTTGAATTGGTTCTGAGCTCCTTATGGCTATCAAAGTTTCGGTTATGTCTTCTGCTCCTTCACTTCTTTGTTCTTCCGGTTGATCTTTCGGTTGAAGTTCCGGTTGAACTTCCGGTTGAACTTGAATTTGACCTTCAGTTACCACCTGAGGTTTGGTGACTTCAGGTTCTTTGTCGGCTATTTCCAACACCTCTGTCCCTTCTCCTTCACTGATCAAAATTTCGTCTCCTCCTTCAGTCACCGAAGCAATTGCAACAGTTGCAGTGCTTTCATCAACATCCATGGTTGCATTGCTAGTGGAGGCAATGTTTCCTACCACTTGATCACTGGCTCTTTCAGCCGGAAAGGTAACATCTTTGAGAAGTGTTGTGATCATGTTTATGTGCTCAGGGAGAGCACCATCAATCAGCATGGTTGACTGTACAAGCTCAGTGAGATTGGGGTCCTCAAAAGGAGAAATAGTAATCAGTTGACTGCATTTCATGTTCACCCAACTTTCTTCTACATTGAAGGGGTTGACACCAATTATTTCACAAGTTGTGGCTCTAACTTCAGCCGGTATCCTCTCAACTTCTTCAATTTCAGTTATAACAGGCCTTGAGGGCATCTTCTCCCCCAATTTGAGAGTATCAGCTTCATCAGCAATAACAGCTTCATCAACTTCTCTGATAGGGTTTGAAGGACCTGCTTCAGTTTGAATAGGATCAGCTTGCACCAAATGAGCAACAGTTACATTCACAGTATCAACCTGTGCTTGGAGAGAAAGGTACAGTTTCGTCAATTCAGGTAGTGTATAACTGTCCTCAACTGGCTTTTTACCAGCATCCTTGGACAAAACCAAGCTATCAATCCTAGATTGATCAGCATTTGTACCCACGGCTTCTTGGCACTAGGGATTCTCTTCATCTGTTTCAGCAACCCTTGGATCCAATAAAGGACTTCTAGGTGCTGATTCAGAGAAGATTGCCGCAGATCAGTTCTTATTGATGTTACTGCTGACACCAAGATCCAGTGGGGATCCTTGGGCAGCAGCAGCCCTTTCTGCATGAATCTCTTCAGATTTCCTGAGATTCACCTTCGGTGAGGAGTGGGGGTTCAATGCAACATGGTCCTGGTTCATCGGTATGTTCTCCTGTAATGAGGTTGGTGAGTTAATAACACCCTCATTTGAACCAAGAATGGGTGCATTGTCACTCCTATGTGATAGGGGATATAGGGGTGAAAAGTGTTCAGATGGGGATTGTGCATCTGCTTCTAATGATTCCCCCTCAAATGAAGGTTCATCCCTAAGAGAGAATCCCAATTTAACCAGTTTCCGTTTAGTATTTTTGCCTTGAACGGGGTTAGAAGCTTCAGGTTGATTGGTGGGACTAGGTGGAGGAGACCTAGTAACCACATTTCTCTGTCTTTTAAAAATGACAGGAGGTGAGGTTGATAATGAGGTGGCAGTGGTAGTTATTGTGGGAGCTTTCTTCTTTTTTGGATTGATAAGTTTTGAGAGTAGAAGAAGCTGGGACAGATGTGTGTTCAGAAGCTATTGGGTCTATAACTCTGTCATCTTGAGCATGGGGCTCAGTTGCTGCTACAGTTTCCGGGTGAACCTCAGCAGTAGCAGGTTCATTTGGAAACTGCCTTGGAATTGGTAAGGGATAGTCAGTATCCCTTCCAAGAAATGTAGTCTTGTTTAAAGCAAGGTTTGAAAAAGTTTTCTCATTAAGAAGTTTTTGTTGCAAAATTGTACCAAGCCAGATGATTTGGGGGTACTCTTCTTTGACAATGTATGTCACAATCGATTCACTAACATCTTCGCACCTTTTCTTCATTAATTTCCACTTCTGTGCCCTGAACTTTCGACACAATCGATTCACTACCATCTTCGCCTTTGGTAACCCTAGCATGAGACCAGAACTCTTCCATAACCTCTTCAAATATTTCTGCTTCAACAGTGAACGCATGATGAAGGTGAGATCTTTTAATGAAGTCTATCATGCCGTTGTAGATGTCAGTTTTGCTCGGTGGTTCTAGATACGCCACCAAATTGTGTTCTATAGGGAACTTTGAGTCACCGATGGGCTTCTTGCCACTCGCCTTTGATTTTGGAGCCATTGTTGATACAGGTTTTTGAGAAGATTGACGGTTAAACGGAGGTTTAATCGGAGAGAGTTTGAGAGAAATTTGGGAGTAAGTGCTGAGTAGGGTTGAGAGAAATGGGGAAAGTGAGGGTTAATTAGGGCTTTTTACCTTTTCGGTGATGACGTGGAGGAGAGAGAGTTAAAACAGATGATTCAGTAACTGATGGGACAAATGCTTTATGGGTTATACGGTACAGCTGGTTAAAGCATGTCTTTATCCAAAAGTAATTTTACTGAAACCTCGGATTTTAATCAGTTAAAAACTTAATGGGTAATTAAGTGTATATCCGCTTAGAAAATTGTGCCTTCCGGGTAATTAAATGAGACTTTGACTTTGTTGACCCGGAAGTTCAAGCGGAACCCATTTCTCCTTTATTTTAAAAACTAAATTTCTTCTGTCTGAACTTCAAGCGGATGATTTTTCCGCTTGGAAGAATTGTTTTCAAAAACATTTTTCATGTCATTTACAAGGCATTTTTCCGTTTGAAGTTCACCCGATGAGTCTCAAAAGTTGTTTTACTAACAGGTTAAACTGGAAATTGAAGCTGAATACCAAAACACAAGATTTTTGAAAATTTGTGATAAATTTTCATAGTGTAACAGAGGTTACTGATGTGTTCGGAACGACTCTAAAAATAATATAAATACCTAGACCTAAACCTAGACCTAGACACACCTAATTTTTACCGAAAATACCTAAACTAAACCGAACCCTAAGGCAAGTGTACCTGTCGTATTGTAGCTAAGCTAAGGCAAGACCAGGAATATCGAACCCTAGAGACACTCTATAGACAAAACTAACCTAGGACCTATGAAATGGAAATACTGAGAAATTTGGGTTTTTGAATTGAGATTGATTTAACTAACTTAACTAAACAACGAGCAAATAGACGAAAGCAGGAAAACCTAAAAACAACTGTCAGAAGCAGGGAGAGATACCACCTAGACTCGGAATCCTAATCACTATGACAACTTCAATCGGCTATGACTAATCTGATGGTGGCTAGTTCACCTTTTAAGTCCTTCCTAGCTACACTTCTAACGCTCGAACATGAGTTCACCTTTTAAGTACTTCCTACCTCAACTAAACCTAACCACCTCTGAACCTAATCTCGGGCACCTTAGACCTAGCAGGAGCTACCAATGACTACCACGACCGACACGGAATACCAAGCTAATCAAGACCCTAGGACACTTCCTTTTGAGATAATGCAACCCTAGAACTTTAACCAACCCAACTACCCGACAATTCTTTACATTTTAAGTCTCAGAATAGGCAGCACATTACAACCAAATTATCCACTAACTATCAATGCAATAGCTCAAGAAAACCCTAAACTATTCTATCGCAATTAACCATAAAGTCAACTACTTTAGATAATCTACCTAAACCGAAAGACATTCGCGGGTAAATCATGCATCAACAATCACTTAACAATCTGATCCTAACACACAAGTGCATCAAACATGGCAATCAATGGAATTTAATAAAAGTGAAACATCAATCAACTAGTCAAAACCGAATAGAAATCATCAAAAGATCAAAATCATCATAAAGAGTCTAGGTGGCTCTAAAAGTCTAGCCAATAATCATGTCTAATACAGAAATCATAATCAAGATTAGAACTTTAAACCCTAACATGATCAAATCTAAGAATCGAAGAAAGAATAGATGAACCGATTAATGATTTAGGATGAAGAATGGATCCACCGTTGAATTCCCCTTGATTCCTAGCCTCCTCTGCTCTTGAAATCGCCTCTGGAAACTCTCCAATTCGTCTGCCAGTCGAGATCTGTCGAATGGAACCCTAAAACTCGATTTTATATGTCGAAACCTTCTTTTGCGGGTTATTAGGCGGCAAGCGTATCGCTTGCTAATGGATTCCCACCAGGCGATACGCCTGGTGCCCACAACACGACAATTTAGTCGGGCGGAGCCGACTTTGACTTTCGTTGACCATCACTTCCTCGCGTATCGCCTACAGATCATCAAGGGACTAGGCGATACGCCTAATCCTTCACTTTCAGCCTCTCTTCTCCTTCTTTCTTATTAAATCATGTCCGCTTATCTCGTGGCCTCGGGATTTCACCAAACATCCTGAAAAACTTGCGAAAACATAAATAACTGACTCCAATACACAACTTAACTAAAAACATAATAAATGACTCAAAGTGGACTTAAAACCGACTCAAATAATATACAAAAGAACCTGAAAATGAGATGTGTTTGCAACACATCAAACATCCCCTCACTGACTCTTTTTTCGTCCTCGAAAAATACTGCAATGGAATCACAACCAGGAAATTGACTCTAAGCATTTATCATTTACATTTAACAAACCTCCATACAATTCCACATTCCATAACGTACTGACACACTAACTACAATTGCCGATATTTCTATCCGACTAAACCCAACCACCAACCTTTTCTTTCGCCCCCATGTGTTTACGAAATTACCAAATATAAGTTCAGTCTACCTATGGACCCCACTAAAGAAAGCTCTAGTTCAACCTACTACCGAATCATATTCAGTCAAAGCAAAGGGTAATAATGATTTATATTTATATATTTCCTCCAACCCCTCTTAAACCAGATACTAAGATGTCTAAAGAATAACTAAGAATTGATATGCAACTTTTTTGACCATTTATTCTCTAAGCTATCAATTTTTTTTTTAAATTTTTTTTCATTTCATTCATTCATTTTTTTTTCTTTCTTTTTTTTAATAATAATTGGTCACTTTTACCTAAAATTACCAACGGACATCATCAGAGGCATTCTTTTCGAGATGTTATCCCCAAAATCATACGTGAGTATTTTGCCCACGAGATCCAGAACATCATCAGAGGTACTTACCACGGGATACCATCCTTAGTTCGTATATGAGTATTTTGTCTCTTCACTCTAATTGCATTAACCAATTAATTAGCTACTATGCTCATTGGAAATTCTAAGGACATAGGAGTATCTAGCCTAAAGCGGTCTCTTTCCTCCTAATCATCAGATTCAGAATTCCTATCACTCCTAAAATGGGAACCCACTAGCAGACTGATTAGCATATTTATACAAAAATAAACACACAGGCTATTTAAGCTACTCCTAGGTCAGCTGGGCCTACCGACACATCATAGACTAGTAATGCTTTCCATTCATACCATACTTAACCACTTTTCCCAAATTATTCACCTTAAGTCATTATTTAACATTTAAGCACAAATTAGAAAATCAATTCCCAGTTATACCTATCATTTTCCATTTAATTGCAGCCAGAACCTTGGACATTTTTGAAAAACTTTTCAATTTTTTTTACAAACAAATAAAACACACTAAAAATAAACTGACTCAAGACGCAAGTCTCCCATCCCCACACTTGAATCACACATTGCCCTCAATGTGTAATGGAATAAAAATAAAGCAGAATGAAAATAAACACACTAAAAATAAAATAAATAAAATAAAACAAGTTGAAACGTGTTCACCTGAAACTCCAGAGACTCAGCACATCGACCGCAAACGAACCACCGCAAATCCGGTAAAAAGAAATAATAAAAATTGTAAATTGAAATTTTTTTCTGACTTACCTCCTCCAGGCGTAACGCCTACAACCATTGAATCTCCCAGGCGATAGGCCTGGCACTGCAAACCTTCGGCCTCTTCTTACCCTGCAGGCGTATCGCTTACCAGTCCCCTCCTTCCATGCGATACGCCTTGAGCCAAATTTCCAGGGATCTTCAGATTTAAGACCCCAAAAATTTTCTATCTCTTTTGCTTATACCAGCTCCTCTAGTCGAAAAACTCAGTCCAGAACTGCAATTTTGGCCTGCACAACTCCCCTATTCCAAATCTTGAATCTCTAGAATTACCTGCAAACACAAAAAACACAAAACCCAAAAGACGCAAAATGCACGAAAAATAAAAATTGCAAAAATTAAAACACAAATACAATACTATACAACCCGGGCACTGCATCATTTAGCACAAAACTGAACCACAACCTCCCAAACCATCCGGAGGCCTTGATTTCACATCTTTCATCACACAACTACCGAATTGCACCCGGTTTTCCTCTATCCAACTTCCTACTAACTTCCCAAACCATAAAGCACTGAACTTTAGCAAATGAAACCATTGTTTAACCTTCCAATGCTTGAACCGACCCGGAAGAAATCTAATCTTCTCTAAAAAACTCAACTTTGGGTCATTCTCACCAACAACCACAACTAACCTCCCCACACTTGGATTCAGCACAATCCTATCATCGAACTCACCTATATCACTCAGTGTGGCTCTCCTACAACCATTCTCAACTACCAAACATTCTCCAACCACTAATTCAACAACGGGTTCTACTAACGGGTCAAAAATATCATTCCTATCAATTAACTCATCTAACCCCCCGGGATCCTCCCCACACTTATCGTCAACCATCGGTTCACCTTCCAACCTATTCCCAACCACCACTAGATCCTCACCTGTGACATAACTAACACAACTATCCACCATAGACATGAAAGATCCTAGAAAGTACACGGACTCGTTGTTCTTGTCACTCGACCTACCAACCTTAAACTCCACTGACTCATCCTCAACCCTCAGAGTGATGGTGCCCGCGAAAACATCAACTAACGCCCAGGCGGTCCTAAGGAAAGGCCTACCTAAAATCAAAGGGCAGCTAGCATCATACGCACTGTCAACTACCACAAAGTCTATAGGGAACAAAAATTTATCAACTTGAACAAGTACATTTTCCACTATTCCTTTGGGCCTAACCACTGACCTATCTGCCAAAGAAATTGTCATCCCAGTCGGCTCTAACTCGCCTAATCCTAGGTGCATGAAAACAGAATATGGCATGACATTAATACTAGCACCTAAATCAGCTAAAGCACGTGTAACAGAAGAATCACCAAAAGAGCAAGGAATTGTAAAGGTCCCTGGATCATTAAGTTTCTCAGGCAATTTATTCTGTACTATAGCGGAGCATTGGGCATCAAGTGTAACATCGGAAAAACTTTCAAGCTTCTTTTTATTTGTTAACATGTCTTTTAAAAATTTAGCATACTTAGGCATTTGTTTTATAACATCAGTGAAAGGTAATGTAACCCTAAGTTGCTTAAGAAGCTCTAAAAACTACCCATATTCACGCGCGATCTTTTGCTGAACCAACCTCTCAGGATAGGGCACATGTTTCAGGTCATCCATTGTGATCGGTTGAGGCGCAAATCGAACTCTTTTCTTCTCCTTCACCACCTCCCACTTCAGCGGCTTCTCTCCAACAGATGGCTTCTTCACTCCCTCAGCCTTGACGTTCGGTGCGGTACTTGCTGGCTTAACGCTCTCATGCACCCTCCCGTCAGGCGTCTCTAACACTAACTCCTCATCAACCGGTTCCTCCTCAGCTACTACCAGTGATGGTCCCTGAATAACTCTCCCGCTCCTAGTAGTAATGGCATTGGGGTTTTTGTAGGTACTACCAGAATACTGACCCCCACGGGAATTGAGCTCCTTCAGCTGCTTCGCAATATCACCCACCGAATGCTGCAAATCAAGGAACAAAGCTTGTTGATTCCTTAGTAACGTGTCATGCTCAGCTAGCTTCTTCTGCGTTCCTTCATCTCTCGCCACAATCTGCTGCAGGATCTGGGTCTGGCTAGCAATAAGCTCTCTGATCTCCTTAAAACCAGCCCCGTCATCTCCTCCACCATAGTTATTCCTCGGTGGAAAAGCAGGTGGGTTACCTCCCTCTCGCCATCCTGAATTTTGGCCACTCCTCCACCCAGACTGGAAAGAATTACCGAACTGGTTTCGGTTTCCAATGTAGTCCACCTGCTCAGCGGGAGCAAGCGGGCAGTCTCGGGTGTCATGAGCGCCTCTACACAGCTCATATTTGGCTTTGATATTGAGTTTGATTTCTTTTAAAGCTTTATAAATGTTTTCTAGCTCCCTAGGCGGCATAGTCTCTAAGCCAATGTGATGGACACCCCGGGTAGATGTAGATGGTGCGAGTGATCTAGTCGGGGCCAAGGTGGCTCTCCGATCTCCGGGTGTCTGCTGTTCTGCAAAGTGCAAAGCTCTCGAAAAGTGATTTACATTCATCCAAAGTGAGCTTCTCCATCATGTGACCTCCAGCCGAAATGTTAAACTCTTTCTGAACAGAATAAGGAAGTCCATTGTAGAACTTCTCAATGATAGCCCAATCCGTCAACCCGTGTTGCGGACATTTACTCAGAAGAGTGTTGAATCTTTCGTAAGCAACCGAATAAGGCTCATCGGGGTCCATCCGAAAGGAATGAATTTCCTCCCGAGTACGTGCAGCCTTGGCTGGAGGATGATATTTCTTCAGGAATTTAGCAGTCAGATCGTCCCAGGTGGTGATCGAATTTGGCGGAAGAGTCTCAAGCCACTCGGCGGCTCGAGACGTAAGGGAGAATGGGAACAGACACAGATAAATGATTTCGTTTGCGACTCCCGTGAGTCCGAACGTATTGCAGATTCGGGTAAAGCGTGAGATATGCGTCGGTGCATCTTCGTCCTCACGTCCATGAAACTGAATGGAATGCGTCAAAGCATTGATGACGTGAGACGAAACTTACCAATTCGCGGTGTTGGCAATGTCTGGCTGAGCGATAGAAAACCGGGCCTCGGTGACTCCGGCGCTTGCCTGCTCCTGGATGGTGCGACGTGCCGCCATGGATGATAAATCGGGGAATGGAATGGGTTTGGTGTCGCGTGCGATTTGTGTGGAAGAGGATGGTTTGGAATGAGCGGTGGAAATGATGAAAGGCTCTAGCTCCGTGCGAAGAAGGCGAAACCGTTCACGAATATCCGCGTCGGGATCAGAAAATGGTGAAAGCTCAGGAGGACCTCGTGAACGGGTGTGTGGCACAAAATGGGGAAACGACTCAAATAAACTAAAAGAAAAATTAAACCTAAAAATAAACTGACACAAGACGCAAGTCTCCCACAAAAACTTGATGTGTTCGGAACGACTCTAAAAATACTATAAAAACCTAGACCTAAACCTAGACCTAGACACACGTAATTTTACCGAAACTACCTAAACTAAACCGAACCCTAAGGCAAGTGTACCTGTCGGATTGTAGCTAAGCTAAGGCAAGACCGGGAATATCGAACCCTAGAGACACTCTATAGACAAAACTAACCTAGGACCTATGAAATGGAAATACTGAGAAATTTGGGTTTTTCAATTGAGATTGATTTAACTAACTTAACTAAACAACGAGCAAACAGACGAACGCAGGAAAACCTAAAAACAACTGTCAGAAGCAGGGAGAGATACCACCTAGACTCGGAATCCTAATCACTAATGACAACTTCAATCGGCTATGACTAATCTGATGGTGGCTAGTTCACCTTTCAAGTCCTTCCTATGCTACACTTCTAACGCTCGAACAGGAGTTCACCTTTTAAGTACTTCCTACCTCACCTAAACCTAACCACCTCTAGATCCTCACCTGTGACATAACTAACACAACTATCCACCAAAGACATGAAAGATCCTAGAAAGTACACGGACTCATTGTTCTTGTCACTCGACCTACCAACCTTAAACTCCACTGATTCATCCTCAACCCTCAGAGTGATGGTGCCCGTGAAAACATCAACTAACGCCCGGGCGGTCCTAAGGAAAGGCCTACCTAAAATCAAAGGGCAGCTAGCATCATACGCACTGTCAACTACCACAAAGTCTATAGGGAACAAAAATTTATCAACTTGAACAAGTACATTCTCCACTATTCCTTTGGGCCTAACCACTGACCTATCTGCCAAAGAAATTGTCATCCCAGTCGGCTCTAACTCGCCTAATCCTAGGTGCATGAAAACAGAATATGGCATGACATTAATACTAGCACCTAAATCAGCTAAAGCACGTGTAACAGAAGAATCACCAAAAGAGCAAGGAATTGTAAAGGTCCCTGGATCATTAAGTTTCTCAGGCAATTTATTCTGTACTATTGCGGAGCATTGGGCATCAAGTGTAACATCAGAAAAACTTTCAAGCTTCTTTTTATTTGTTAACATGTCTTTTAAAAATTTAGCATGCTTAGGCATTTGTTTTATAACATCAGTGAAAGGTAATGTAACCCTAAGTTGCTTAAGAAGCTCTAAAAACTGCCCATATTCACGCGCGCTCTTTTGCTGAACCAAGCTCTCAGGATAGGGCACACGCTTCAGGTCATCCATTGTGATTGGTTGAGGCGCAAATCGAACTCTTTTCTTCTCCTTCACCACCTCCCACTTCAGCGGCTTCTCTCCAACAGATGGCTTCTTCACTCCCTCAGCCTTGACGTTCGGTGCGGTACTTGCTGGCTTAACGCTCTCATGCACCCTCCCGTCAGGCGTCTATAACACTAACTCCTCATCAACCGGTTCCTCCTCAGCTACTACCAGTGATGGTCCCTGAATAACTCTCCCGCTCCTAGTAGTAATGGCATTGGGGTTTTTGTAGGTACTACCAGAAAACTGACCCCCACGGGAATTGAGCTCCTTAAAATGCTTCGCAATATCACCCACCGAATGCTGCAAATCAAGGAACGAAGCTTGTTGATTCCTCAGTAACGTGTCATGCTCAGCTATCTTCTTCTGCGTTCCTTCATCTCTCGCCACAATGTGCTGCAGGATCTGGGTCTGGTTAGCAATAAACTCTCTGATCTCCTTAAAACCAGGCCCGTCATCTCCTCCACCATAGTTATTCCTCGGTGGAAAAGCAGGTGGGTTACCTCCCTCTCGCCATCTTGAATTTTGGCCACTCCTCCACCCAGACTGGAAAGAATTACCGAACTGGTTTCGGTTTCCAATGTAGTCCACCTGCTCAGCGGGAGCAAGCGGGCAGTCTCGGGTGTCATGAGCGCCTCTACACAGCTCAGATTTGGCTTTGATATTGAGTTTGATTTCTTCTAAAGCTTTATAAATGTTTTCTAGCTCCCTAGGCGGCATAGTCTCTGAGCCAATGTGATGGACACCCCGGGTAGATGTAGATGGTGCGAGTGATCTAGTCGGGGCCAAGGTGGCTCTCCGATCTCCGGGTGTCTGCTGTTCTGCAAGTGCAAAGCTCTCGAAAAGTGATTTACATTCATCCACAGTGAGCTTCTCCATCATGTGACCTCCAGCCGAAATGTTAAACTCTTTCTGAATAGAATAAGGAAGTCCATTGTAGAACTTCTCAATGATAGCCCAATCCGTCAACCCGTGTTGCGGACATTTACTCAGAAGAGTGTTGAATCTTTCGTAAGCAACCGAATAAGGCTCATCGGGGTCCATCCGAAAGGAATGAATTTCCTCCCGAGTACGTGCAGCCTTGGCTGGAGGATGATATTTCTTTAGGAATTTAGCAGTCAGATCGTCCCAGGTGGCGATCGAATTTGGCGGAAGCGTCTCAAGCCACTCGGCGGCTCGAGACGTAAGGGAGAATGGGAACAGACACAGATAAATGATTTTGTTCGCGACTCCCGTGAGTCCGAACGTATTGCAGATTCGGGTAAAGCGTGAGATATGCGTCGGTGCATCTTCGTCCTCACGTCCATGAAACTGAATGGAATGCGTCAAAGCATTGATGACGTGAGACGGAACTTGCCAATTCGCGGTGTTGGCAATGTCAGGCTTAGCGATAGCAAACCGGGCCTCGGTGACTCCGGCGCTGGCCTGCTCGTGGATGGTGCGACGTGCCGCCATGGATGATAAATCGGGGAATGGAATGGGTTTGGTGTCGCGTGCGATTTGTGTGGAAGAGGATGGTTTGGAATGAGCGGTGGAAATGATGAAAGCCTCTAGCTCCGTGCGAAGAAGGCGAAACCGTTCACGAATATCCGCGTCGGGATCAGAAAATGGTGAAAGCTCAGGAGGACCTCGTGAAGGGGTGTGTGGCATAAAATGGGGAAACGACTCAAATAAACTAAAAGAAAAATTAAACCTAAAAATCTAGACTCAAGAAAGGAAATCCTAAAACTCTAGACACGGAAAAACCGAAAAGACTCAAATTTTCCTAACGACAACCTAGGTTAATCTTGCTATTGCCAAGTGATCCCCGGCAACGGCACCAAAAACTTGATGTGTTCGGAACGACTCTAAAAATACTATAAAAACCTAGACCTAAACCTAGACCTAGACACACCTAATTTTTACCAAAAATACCTAAACTAAACCGAACCCTAAGGCAAGTGTACCTGTCAGATTGTAGCTAAGCTAAGGCAAGACCGGGAATATCGAACCCTAGAGACACTCTATAGACAAAACTAACCTAGGACCTATGAAATGGAAATACTGAGAAATTTGGGTTTTTGAATTGAGATTGATTTAACTAACTTAACTAAACAACGAGCAAACAGACGAAAGCAGGAAAACCTAAAAACAACTGTCAGAAGCAGGGAGAGATACCACCTAGACTCGGAATCCTAATCACTAATGACAACTTCAATCGGCTATGACTAATCTGATGGTGGCTAGTTCACCTTTTAAGTCCTTCCTAGCTACACTTCTAACGCTCGAACATGAGTTCACCTTTTAAGTACTTCCTACCTCAACTAAACCTAACCACCTCTGAACCTAATCTCGGGCACCTTAGACCTAGCAGGAGCTACCAATGACTACCACGACCGACACGGAATACCAAGTTAATCAAGACCCTAGGACACTTCCTTTTGAGATAATGCAACCCTAGAACTTTAACCAACCCAACTACCCGACAATTCTTTACCTTTTAAGTCTCAGAATAGGCAGCACATTACAACCAAATTATCCACTAACTATCAATGCAATAGCTCAAGAAAACCATAAACTATTCTATCGCAATTAACCATAAAGTCAACTACTTTAGATAATCTACCTAAACCGAAAGACATTCGCGGGTAAATCATGCATCAACAATCACTTAACAATCTGATCATAACACACAAGTGCATCAAACATGGCAATCAATGAAATTTAATAAAAGTGAAACAACAATCAACTAGTCAAAACCGAATAGAAATCATCAAAAGATCAAAATCATCATAAAGAGTCTAGGTGGCTCTAAAAGTCTAGCCAATAATCATGTCTAATACAGAAATCATAATCAAGATTAGAACTTTAAACCCTAACATGATCAAATCTAAGAATCGAAGAAAGAATAGATGAACCGATTAATGATTTAGGATGAAGAATGGATCCACCGTTGAATTCCCCTTGATTCCTAGCCTCCTCTGCTCTTGAAATCGCCTCTGGAAACTCTCCAATTCGTCTGCCAGTCGAGATCTGTCGAATGGAACCCTAAAACTCGATTTTATATGTCGAAACCTTCTTTTGCGGGTTATTAGGCGGCAAGCGTATCGCTTGCTAATGGATTCCCACCAGGCGATACGCCTGGTGCCCACAACACGACAATTTAGTCGGGCGGAGCCAACTTTGACTTTCGTTGACCATCACTTCCTCGCGTATCGCCTACAGATCATCAAGGGACTAGGCGATACGCCTAATCCTTCACTTTCAGCCTCTCTTCTCCTTCTTTCTTATTAAATCATGTCCGCTTATCTCGTGGCCACGGGATTTCACCAAACATCCTGAAAAACTTGCGAAAACATAAATAACTGACTCCAATACACAACTTAACTAAAAACATAATAAATGACTCAAAGTGGACTTAAAACCGACTCAAATAATATACAAAAGACCCTGAAAATGAGATGTGTTTGCAACACATCAGTTACTAACTATGAACTAAAATTATCACAAGAAATTTTCTTTTTCTTTTTCTTTTTGTATCAAGAGACGGGCTTTTAAGCACATGACTTTCTTATATTTGAAAATTGTGAAAAGTTTTTATTCAAAATTCATCATCCTAATGGCTGTGATGAGATAGAAAAATCTTGCCTCATCAAAAGCTTTTGTAAACAAATCTGCCAACTGGTGATTAGTATGAACTTTGAATAGTTTGATCAAATTCTTTGACTGCACAATCTCTAATAAAATGATACCTTATGTCAATGTGTTTGGTTTTGGAGTGCTTTACTGGATTGTTGATGATGGAGATGGCACTGTTATTGTCAGCAAGAATAGGAGTTTCCATGAATTTGATCCCGTAGTCAAGCATTTGATTCTGGATCCATAGAACTTGACTGCAGCAACTTGAGGCAGCAATATACTCAGCCTTTGCAGTTGAAGTGGAAACACAAGTTTGCTTCTTGCATTGCCAAGCGACAAGTCTTTCACCTAGGAATTGACATCCACCTGATGTTGACTTCTTATCAATGTCACAACCACCATAATCACTGTCTGTGAATGCTCTGAAAGAGAAGTCAGAGTTCTTGGGATACCACAAACCCAATTTTGGTTGTCCCTTTAGATACTTGAAGATTCTCTTAACAGCTAGCATATGTGACTCCTTTGGTGAGGACTGATATCTAGCACATAAGCAAACAGTGAACATGATGTCAGACCTGCTAGCAGTGAGATACATCAGTGAGCCTATCATTGCTCTGTATAGGTGCACATCCACTGGCTTGCCACTTAAGTCATTGGTCAACTTGTGGGAAGTGGATATAGGAGTTTTTGCACTTGAGCAGGCTTGCATGTCAAATCTTTTCAGCATGTCTTGGATGTACTTTGATTGATTCAAAAAGATTCCATCTGCAGTTTGCTTCACTTGTAGTCCTAAGAAGAATGTTAGTTCTCCCATAGAGCTCATCTCAAATTTGGACTGCATCAAAGTCTCAAACTCCTTGCATAAAACAGTGTTAGATGAACCAAAAATAATATCATCTACATAGATTTGTACCATCAACATATCCTTACCAACAATTTTAACAAAAAGTGTTTTGTCAATGGCCCCTCTCCTATAGCCATTCTCTAGAAGATAGTTAGAAAGAGTTTCATACCAGGTTCTAGGTGCTTGTTTGAGACCATACAAAGCTTTGATTAGCTTGCACACCTTGTTAGGATGGTGAGGGTCCTCAAAACCAGGAGGTTGGTTGACATATACTTCTTGTTCTAGTAGGCCATACAGGAAGGCACTTTAGACATCCATCTGAAATACTTGGAAGTCTTTGAAGGCAGCATAGGCTAAGAAGATTCTGATAGCTTCCAATCTAGCCACTGGTGCAAACACTTCATCATAATCAATGCCTTCTTCCTGTACATAGCCTTGCACTACCAGTCTTGCTTTGTTCTTGATAACAATTCCCCTGTCATCTGTTGATACATAATATGTGCGTCATGTGAAGTATCTGAACAAAACGATGTGAACATTCAAGACAAGTTCATGCTGCAGGTCAGGTTCGGACCCGCCGAACTTGGAGTTCGGACGGAGCTCGGATCAGATGTCTATATATAGGAACTTGTGCCTTGAATGTAAAAACGAGTGAGAGAGACTAGTTCTTAACTATGTGTTTTTGACAGTGTTTCTCTAGAGAGCTTCAGAGAGAGTTTGTAATTGAGTCTATGTTGATTTCAATAAAACAAACTATTATTTACATCTTGTGTTCACTCTACAATCAAGCAAACCTTTAGTAAGATCCTTCTTACGGTTTTTCAATTGGTATCAGAGCAAATCCAGGTTGCTCTATTGCGTTTGCTTTGTTTGTAGTCGTTTTCTTGATAAAACCAAGTTGTTTTCATTCAAAATCGAGTAAATCTTTGAGCTTTTCGAGTGATTTTCATTTCTAAAACATTTCTATGGGTTTTACCTGAGTTCCTGTCAAAATCTTGTCCAAATTCTCTCAAAATCGCAAAAATTATGTCGAGAGTGTCTGAGTTCGTTCGAGGTTCGGAGTAACTGAAAAATAACCGCTCCGAACTTCCAGTTCGGAGAGAGTTCGGACGTCGTTCGGTCCTTCTTGTTTCGGTGAAAGTTCGGAGTAAGATCGGATTAGGATCGGAGGGAGTTCGAAGGAGTTCGGACAAAGGTCTAAGTTCGGACTGTGTAATCAAGTTCGGACAAAGTTCGGAGAAAGATCGGAGGATCAGTTGAGTTTATACGAAGTTCGGTGGGAGTTCGGACGAAGCAGAATTTTCAAATTCTCAAAATGTATGAAATTGAGGTTTTCGCTGAGCGTCATCGTCAGAATGTGCCAATGTTGATAAATCTTGAAGATTATCATGGTTGGGCAACAAATTTTAGAGGATATGTAAATGATTTGGATGAAAAATTATGGTTACCAATTACAAACGAACATAAGTATCCAACTTATAGTGACGGTGATTTTAAGGAAATGCATAATTTTTCAAGTGAAGAAAGGAAAGCATTTGATCAAAATGAAAGGGCTACTACACTTCTTATGTTAGCTTTGCCTATAACACTTAAAAATCCAATCCGGAAGTTTCGACAGGCAAAACGAATATGGGATTTTGTGAAGACACAGTGTGAGGAACATATGTCTAAACTTTCTCAGAAAACAATTGATCAAGATTTAAAGTTTAAAGGAATAATTGAAAAGTTAGAGAATAAGGTGGGAAAGTTGACTGAAGAAAATGTTTCTTTGACAAAAGAAGTGGAGAATTGGAAAAATAAAGTGTGTAATGATTTAGCTACCAAATCTCAAAAGGATGTGTCTATATCATGTGCAAATTGTTTGGAGTTTGCTAGTATTAAGAAATAATGGTTGAAAGAGAAAAGTTTGTTGGTTGAAGAATGCAATAAAGCTCAAGCTAAGGAAAAGGAAGCTGTTGAAGATTTTGATGCTTTATTTGAGAAATGTTATCCTCTTCAACAAAAATATGAAAAAGTTACTAAAGCTGCTGTCGAAGTTGCTGATAGAGTAATTCAACTTCAAGAGGAACTTACCAAGTTGCGTGATGGAAATGGTGAGATTCAAAGTCAAAATAACATTTTGAAACAGGATGTTATTTACTATAAGAAACGGGTAGAGAAAGTTACTGAAGAAGTTCTGGAAGAATGTCGCTTGAGACAGTGTCATATCAGTGACTATAACAAATTATCTGACAAGTACATTGCTTCGCAGAAAGAATTGTCGGAAGCTAATATGAAAATATCTGAACAAAAGATTGAGATGTTTGATTTGCAGCGAAGATTAAAAAATTGCAACCATTCACTGACTTTTCTGAACTATATGTATAAACTGGAAAAGAGTGAGAAAGATGGTCAAGATGAATGTCTTCATCAAGTTCCTGCTCCAGTGGACATTGAAATGTCTGTTCCAGCTACATCATCTGGTGTTGAACAGCATGATTATTCAAAGTTTGCTGATACCAGTTCAGGGAAGAAACTAAAATTCAAATCAAAGAAGAATAAAAAGGAGGTTGATTACCTCAAAGGGTTGAAGTTTGAGTCCAAATCTACATTTCTTGAAAAGGAAAAGGTGTTTTATGGAAATTCAGGAAATGTGAAAGTGCCAAAATTTACTGAAATTATGATAGATGATTCATTGATTTCTGGAAAGAATGATCTGAAAGGAATCAAATCTGAATTTACGAAACTTTCCAAACAAGGTCATAAGATACCAAATTCTGTTCAAGATGAGTTTAAACACAAGAATGGTGGTTTGGGATTTAAAGGAACAGAAATGCCGACTAAGGATTTCAACAAAAAGGAGTTCAAAGCGAAGAAGATAAAGAAGCAGATGGTGTTTTCAGATAAGAAGACACAATGTTGGAAGCAGAAAGTATCTTCACCAGATGAAAAGTTTTCTTCTGAAGAGTCTTCTTGTATATCTGATGCTACACCACAAGGCGGTAACAATTCAGATTCATTTTATTCAGCTAATTCTAACAGGTTTTATCGTCAAGATAAATTCTTTGGTTATGGGGATGATTCTGATTTTTATGATTCTCCAAAATGTTTTCCAAAATTTCATAAACCAAAGAAATTTCAACCTGTGTTTTCAAAAGTTTATGATGAATGTCTGACTGATCAGTTTGGAAAACCGATTTCTATCAATTCAACTGGTAAAAGACTTTGTTTTGTTTGTCGTAAGAAAGGTCATTATGCAAATAATTGTCCTACGACAACTAACAATTCATCATACAATGCCAAACATACAAAGTATGTTGATCTTGATGGCATTATTTTTTGTGAACCAATGCCCAATACTAAATTTTCATGGAAACCGAAGTCTCTTTCGGAGAAATTGCGTAGTAGTCCTGATTGTCGCTCATCTGTTGACAATGGTTCACTAGAAATCATCACACCAAAACAGGAATGGAGACCGAAAGTTGTCTCCACGGCCAACACAGATTTTGTTGAGGACACTAGACGACCTACCATCGTTGGGGATGAGGGTCGGGGTTTTAAGAACTTACTATTTTCTAGTGTTTGCAGGTATTTCAGGAAGACCTGTTAGTAATCGAAAGATTGCTGACAGTGAGATATTTGTAGTTTTAAGTTAAAATGCATCGTTCTTATCTTTGAAAAATCTTTTTCAAAATGTGTCAAGTGTTGATCGATCATTTTCATTTTTGTTATTCTTTTTTCTTTAGTTCATATCTTTAGGGGGAGAACATTTGAAAATTAAAAAAAAATAGTATTTGTTTGAATTTTAGGGGGGGGGGGGGAAATTGGAAAATATAAAGATGAAAAATTGAGAAATTGATCCGACAAAAGCGAGAAATGATAGTACATCAGCATATACGTTATCTGCCATGGATAGAGTATGTTTAAAAGTTGTAGGTGCTTGTATGATCTGTGAATGTGCATGACTAATCTGATATCAGCAAGTAAGATATAAACATAAAGCTTACCTGATAATCTTTGGTTGTTTGCTTCTTGATGAATGCTATGTGATGATTCTGAAACAAAAATAGAATAAAGAGATATCCTGATGAATGCATGTTTTTCATTTTGGAAGATTTAAACTTGTTTGATTTTCTTTATTTTGTCAAACGATCGGACTTTCTCTGCGTATCGAAAGATCGACCTGATTGTTGTTCGTTTGACGTTCTGCTTTATTTTTATTGGTGTTTCGTATAATCCATCAGACTTTCTCTGCGCGTTCGGAAGAACCGACCTGATTGTTGTTGGATTAGACAATTTCAACTTGTTTTGCTTTCTTATTTTCTCAAATACTTGGGCTTTCTCTGCGTGTCGAAAGACCGACCTGATTGCTAAGTATTTGAGGTTCTGCTATATTTTTGCATGACTCATCAAGGATGCTTAAATCTCGAATAAAATTTACTTCTATATGATAAACATGATGATTTGCTAGTATTTCTGATAGGATAGAGGCCGAGTTATCAGTGCATGATAAAAATTACCTCAAGCATATCTAAAACGATAAATATGATTGGTGCATGCTGAAATAAACAATCAATTTTGTATTTGCGATTATCTTGGCTTACATGCTGATTAAGACCGAAATTGAAATGTGCTAGATGCGTTATGTCTGATATGATCTTGCGTCGTGATCTTTCTCACAAAATACCAAAAATAGAGTTTGTTTCTGCATTGCATTTATATTTCATTTCCGAAAAGTACAAAAAGATTTTTGGTGTGTTTTAGCATAAGTTTGAAAAAATCAAGAAGATTTTAGGTTTGTTTTGATATATACTTTCTAAAAATCAAAAAGATTTTGTTTCTTATTTGTTTTCGATTGATCGACACGAGATACGAAAAACGTTTTCACAATTTATATCTTGGATTCTCGAAGAGAAGTTTTGCACCAAGATTATTTATGTTGGCCAGGTACTCAAAGGAAAGAGTTCATCACAACTTCAAGTCTTCTGAAGCTGTTGATAAAGATGAAAGAAACTGTTCATCGTCAAGTATTCAAAGATCAAGCTACCATCAAGTTGAGGGGGAGTTTGTTCAAAGGATATGTTTTAACTGGCGAACAGATACTACACATGACGAGGGGGAGTTTGTTGATGCATAATATGTGCGTCATGTGAAGTATCTGAACAAAACAATGTGAAGATTCAAGACAAGTTCATGCTGCCGGCCGAACTAGGTCCGAACCTGAGTTTCGGACCCACCGAACTTGGAGTTCGGACGGAGCTCGGAGCAGACGTCTATATATAGGAACTTGTGCCTTGAATGTAAAAACGAGTGAGAGAGACTAGTTCTTAACTATGTGTTTTTTACAGTGTTTCTCTAGAGAGCTTCAGAGAGAGTTTGTAATTGAGTCTATGTTGATTTCAATAAAACAAACTATTATTTACGTCTCGTTTTCACTCTACGATCAAGCAAACCTATAGTAAGATCCGTCTTACGGTTTTTCATCATCTTTCTTATTTCTGAATACCCACTTTGTGCCAATTGGTTCTGCTCCATCAGGCAGATCTACCAATTCCCAAACTTTCTGCTTGTTAATCTGAAATAACTCTTCCTGCATTGCCTCGACCCAACTGTTGTCTTCCAAGGCATCTGTTACCTTCTTGGGCACTTCTTGGGCACTTCTTGAGACAAAAATGCAGCATGCAAAAAATGTTTGCATTAGCAGATCTACTCCTTGTCAACACAGGTGCTGACACTTCTCCAATAATGTTTCTCACTGGGTGATCTCTGTTGATTTTTCTGTCTAGAAACATAGGGAACTCATGGCTTCTTCCATTTGAGGGTATATTGAGGTGAGGAAGTCTGTAATCAAGCTCAATATCAGCAATTTGTGAAACAGGATTTGAACTTTCAACTGTATTGTGAGAACTGTCTTCTGAAAGGTGGGTCAAATGCTCGAAACTGAATTCATCCTTTGAATTTTCAGGTTCAGTTGATCCGGAATCATTGTTCTCAACAGTTTCTGAAATAAAGTTTTCCGGTTGAACTTGAGCCGGAGAAATTTCCGTTTGAACGTCAGCCGGAGAAATTTCCGTTTGAACTTCGACCGGAACAATTTCCTCTTCAATTTGAATTATTTCAGAAGGTTTCTTTCCATTGCTTGGCAAGATAGGTTTGATGCTCATTGAAGAGAAGAAGTTTTGCTTCTCAGTTCCAGCAGTGTTGCTCTTCCAGTGCTCATCAGCAGACCTATAAAAGTTAATTTACTGCACTAAAGATCTCACAGGCTTATCAACAGTTATGTTGAAAGCAGTGGTTAGTGCGTCAATATCAAATAACCAAGTGGGTTGAGATTCAAAATTTTTGGTAGATTTTTCATTAAAGAGACATTTATAGTTTCCTCAACAATTTTGGTTCTCTTGTTGTATACTCTGTATGCTTTTGACACACCTGAGTATCCAACAAAATATCCCTCATCTGCCTTTTCAGCAAATTTGGGCAATGACTCATTGGTTATTAATATTGTAACAGGACAACCAAATGGCTTAAAGAAATATATGTTTGGCTTTCTTTTTCTCCAAAGCTCATAAGGTGTCTTGTTTTTGCCTTTGACAATTAAGATCCTGTTTTGGACATAACAGGCAGTGTTCATTGCTTCTGCCCAAAATATCACAGGGAGCTTGGAGTCTGCTAACATGGATCTAGCAGCTTCAATCAATGTCCTATTTCTCCTTTCAGCAACACTGTTTTGCTGTGGAGTTCTAGGAGCACTGAATTGTCTCACAATTCCCTTCTCCTCACAAAATGTATTCAAAACATGATTTTTGAATTCTGTGCCATTCTCACATCTGATTGTTTTGACTTTGAGATTTGATTGATTTTCTAAATTAATTACAAGAGTTTTTAGCAATTCAGCAGTTTCATCTTTTGTTTTGAGAAAGAAAACCCAAGTATATCTAGAAAAATCATCAATTATTACAAAACAGTATGACCTTTTCCATAAACTCATTACTCTAGTTGGACCAAAAAGATCCATGTGCAACAGGTCTAGAGGTTTTGAAATAGAAGATTCAACTTTTGGCTTAAAGGAGGTTCTGTGTTGCTTGCCCTTGAGACATGGCACACAGTTTTCAGAACATGCAAAATGCTTGTTAGAAAGACCCTTAATCAAGCCAAGATTCACAATTCTGTTCATGTTTTTGTAGTTCACATGACCTAACCTTCTATGACACAGATCAGATTCGTCAACTGAGACTTTGGATACAAAGCAAGCAGTGCCACATGAGGGTGTAGCAACTGACATATCCAAAATGTATAATCCATCTCTCCTAGGTGCCTTAAGCATTATTAGTTCATCAGGAATTTTGACACCAGGTTTGAGGACTATGGCCTCTTTCTCATTAAACATTAAATTCAAATTCTTGTCACACATTTGTGAGACACTAAGTAAGTTGAAATTCAATGTATCAACAAAATTGACTCTGTCAAATTTTACCAGTCCATTTGTCACATCACCTTGTGCTGTGATATGGCCTTTTGTGCTTCCAAAGGCAACTGGTCCTCCATTGATTCTTTTTGTATTTTCCAGAATTTGCTTATTCCCTGTCATGTGGCAAGTGCATCCACTGTCAACTACCCATAGGCTATTTTGGCCTTTATTTTGCACCTGCACACGTCAGAATTGATTAATTTCTATAGGGGACCCAAGCCTGAGTGGTCTTGGGTCTGCCATAAGCATCATTATACTTATACTCCTTGAGTACTAAAGTATTTAAAACTGGAGCTCCATTAAGCAGATCATCATTTTCAAAACTGAAGTTCTCATATTGAGTACTTGTTTGACTAAATCCTTCACCTTTGGTGCTTTTCCTTTCAGCAATTTTTCTTTCCCTGTACTCCTTAAATTTTCTTTGCTTGTTGGTTATTTTCTTTTGTTTTTCATTTCCTTGGTTAACCAACTTAGTTCGTTCAGGAGATTTTAAAAATCTTTGAGGAAAGTGTTTGTTTTGATTTGAACTCTCCCCCTGAGGTGGAACACAGTAACTTCCACTTGAACTAGTAGCAAAAATAATTTCAGGTTGGTGAGACTTTTTGCTTCTTAAAAACTTTTCTCTAGGGGTGGTCTTTCCTCTAGAGGGATTTCTTCTTCCTTGAGCTTCAAAATGCTCAAACCCATCAGCAAAGTGTACATGTGGTCTCTGCTTTGGAGCAGTAGCTGATCTGGGTTGAGTTTTTTTTTTCCGGTTGAATATGAGTTCGAGCGGAAAAATGTTCCGCCTGAACTTCACCCGGAAACGATTTTGCCTTAAAACAGAGAAACTTCCATTTTTATCATTACCAATTAAGACCCTGTCAGATTCAGATCCAAAATGCTTCATTGTGTGACTTTTCACAGGTGAAGTTCTTCCTATGAGTTTCTTTTGAAATTTGGCTTTTGGTTGCAAAACAGGTTTTGGTATCAGACTTGGTTTAACTTTACTCATTGGGTTAAATTGGTATACAGCAGCTAGGTGACCTTGTTCACCACAGCACATGCATTCAATAACTTTGGTTTCAAATTTTCTGGGAGACTCAAGTTTGGTTACCTGGTTGAAATTTAGTTGACCAAGCCTTTGAGTTTGACTTCCCTTTGGTTGCTCAGGTTGCTTTCCTCCAACCTTTGAATCCTTAGGTTCATAAATAGTTGGTGGAGGAATAGCAATTGATGGTTTCAAAATGGTTGATTGGTCATCTGAAGCAGATGTGCTTGCAACAGTGACTTCTGTTTTCTTAGACTCAACAGTGTTTTCAGAACTGGACTGTGATGAAATGTCATCAACAGTGAGACTAACTTTGCATTCAGATTTTAAAGCATCAATTGGTTTGATTACAGGTGAGTATTCGATTGGTGGTTCAACACAGTTATACCCAACACCTGCTTTACCATACATCCCTCCCATCCACAGTTTCTCAGCCTTTTTGTTTGCTGCTTGGAAGTTATCACAGGTAAACAAAGCATCTTTCAGCTTGATCTCAAGAACATCAACCTCAGCCTTAGCATCTTTGGTTTCATTTCTTGATTTCTCAAGATTTGATAGCAAGTCATCAAGCTGTGTTTCAAGCACTGAGTTGGTTTGTTTTAACTGTTCATACTCTTTGGTTAAATTTTCAATTTTTGAAATGTATGATGATTCAGTTTTCTTGAAACATTCCTCTAAGTCATTGACGTGATGTCGAAGTCTCACGTAAAGATAAACCCAACTACACTAAATAGATAGCGGTAAGCGGGTGTCGAACACAGGGAGAATGTGGAATGTGTGTTACTTAGCACTTTATAATGAACTAAAATGACTTGAATAAAAAGATGAATAATGGTTTTGTTTGATGTGTTGATTTGAAAAAACTAAAGTAAATTGCAGAAAGTTGTAAGTTGTGATTAATGAGAAACAAGGTGATCCTCTCAGAGTTCAGGTCTTCATGTAAACAATAGATATCAATGTTCTTACTGGAAAGAAACACATAGACATGCTTCGAGTATATATAATCGCTTGTGATAAAAGGGGACTAAGTACTCGGGTTGCTAACGCGAGGTTGTCACCCGATGATCACCCAACAAATGTCAACCCAATTCCCTACCCACTAAATCTCAATTGCCAATGGCACCAAGAACGTATGGTTGAAGAACAAGATCACACAATTGTCAAACACTTACAAGCAATTGCATAAACACCATAGTAAATTAAAACAACGAGTGTTTGAATCACTATTCCAGAAATACAAGAACACAAAATATCATTGGTTACATTCAAACCTTAAATCCGAGAGGAACACAAGAAAATTAGCCAATCATGGTTTTGATGAATGAACCGATGTTGAATCCGCAATCCATTGATGTTGAATAAAGATTGTTGATGTTAAGAGACCTCCAATGGTTGATTCCTGCTCCAAAAAATCGCCTCCTTGGGTTCCTGGTTCGTCCCTGGGTGTTTTCAGTCGAAAAGATAATCAGAAACCTTCCCAATTCGCGTTTTTAACCAAACTAGCCGACTCCTGATCTGGCCCGAACCGTAAGCTACGGTTTCCAAACCGTAAGCTACGGTTTGGGCCGTAAGCTACGTTTTGATCTGGCTGGCCGACGGTTTGCCTTTTTCTATATCAACCAAACCGTAAGCTACGGTTTAGAACCGTAAGCTACGGTTTGCCCAGCATCCACACTTCATTTCTTTCATCTTTTGAGCCCTCTAACAGATTCTATTCACCCGGTTCCACTTACACTCCCATAGTTGATGCGTTTAAGCCCATATAACCTGCAAATACTTGGAAAACCGTAATCATCCAACATCATATGAAATAACCATAAAAACTAGCTTAACTACCCGCATTTATTATTAATAATTACTAAAACACGGTGCAACCGTCAGTCATTTATGTTTGAAACTTCATCAATCAAATCAGTGTTGTGATTTCGGTACTTTGCCACTGGTTCTATGCAGGCAGGGCTGCATAGGTTTTCTAGGACTTTCTCAGGGATAGAGTTTACCTGATCTAAGGTGGAGTCTTGTTTGGACATCAAAGCATGGTTGATAGGCTCAAACTCAGCAACGCAATCTTCCCATTCAACACATCAGGTTTGATTTGCAACAGCAGCTACCACATTCTGGTGGTTTTGACTTCTGGTTGGCTTTGGTGGAGTAGGGTGAGAGCCTGAGTTGTTACCAGAACTGTTGTTGTTGGAGTTGCTTCCTCCTTGATTTTTTACTTGGACATGACTCTGATTCTGTCTTTCTCTTCTTGGTTGAGAGCACTCCCTTGCAAAGTGACCAAGTTGGTGACAGTTATAGCACTTCACCTTGCTTTTTGTCAAGGCCTATGTGAGCACCTTTTGCTCCCTTGTAGGTTCTACCAGTTCTTTTGTAAAACCTTTGAGCTTTGACAGAAACCATAGCAAGTTGAGTCATTATGTCTATTTCCTCCAAATCATCAGCACCTATACACTCAAGATCTTCAGGTATGAAGCCTTGGTAGGAGTCAGTTGCTACATGAGCATTGTGAGTGTTTTCAAATGTGTTTGAAAAACTTTCTTGACACCTTGGTGTATCAGGGAAATTGACAATAGGTGACTGATATGATGAGTTTGAAGACCTTTGACTGTTAAAATCAGTAGTTACTAGTGTAGATGAAAACAGCTGAGTTGACTCAGAAGATGAGTTTTGTTTAAGATCTAGTTCCATTTCATAGGCACTGAGTATGCCATGAAGTTCATTGAGTCTCATCTTTTTCAAGTTCTTGCATTCCCTGACGCTCACTGTGTAAACTGTCCACACAGAAGGCAGGGGACGTAGGAACTTTCTGTTAACATCTACCTGGTCTAGTTTTACATCTACTTTTTGGAGTTCATCAAGCAAAGAAACAAATCTTAAGTACTGGTTTGTCATTGTTTCACCAGATTTGAAAGTAAAGTTTTTATACTTCTATTTTAAGACATCTTTCTTGTTTTCTTTTACTTCACTGGTTCCTTCATACATTTCACTTAAGGCATTCCACAGGTCGAATGCAGTTTTATATCCTTTAAACCCACTTAAAATGGAATTAGGAAGTGCAGCCTGTAGAGTCCAATATGCCTTATGGTCAAATTCGAGAGTAGTGTAGTCAGATTCAACATATTTATCTAGTGGTTTTGGTATCTTGACTTCTGCATCATCAGCAGATGAAACCATGGGTGAGTAAGGTCCTTTAGTGAACGATTTCCAAATACGACGGTCCAGAATCCTAACAAAACCTTCCATCCTGAGTTTCCAGGTACCAAAGTCATCAGGAGTGAACATTGGTGGTTTGTTGGAAGAACCTACTTAGACTAAAATCACTCATTTTGAAAACCTTTTGAAAGAAGAAATAGCAAAGCTTGTAGAGTAAGCAAGTAAAGTATCAACTTTGAAGCACTGAAAGTCTTCAAAGTGAGAGCCAAAGCTCTGATACCACTTGTAGGATCGTTGATAGTTAGAGTTAAACTAAAACAAAAGCCCTTTACTTGAAAATATAACCCTGCGGAATTAAAGTTATATTTCACTTTACTTTAGCAATATTTAGTTCTTGTGTATAATGTAAATGCTTGATTTGCAGAAAGATAGTAACAACAAAGTATCAAATACTCGGCACTATTTGCATTAACTCAAAGCTACACTATAACAAGTTGTTCAAGAACAGATGATGTTCAAGGTGGTGTGTACTGAGAGCTAACTATGCTATATATAGTGCTGATGAGATCAATGACATCCATTGATCTCATGCGATCTAATCTAGACCGTAAACTAAAAAGTCAAATACAAACTACCAAAAGAATAAACATTGGCAATTGGAATATCTTGCGTGTTTGCAGCAACATACTACTTTAGGAGAGCGGCTTGAATCAGATATAGAAGCATACGAGAAGCTTTTGCAGGATTGGACTTGCTGAAAAGACATCTCAGGAAAAGTCCGGTTGAACTCATTATCTGGTGGATAATCGAGGTCACCTGGAATATTCGCTAAAAGACAAAACTGCTTCTTTCCGCTTGAACTGCCAGTTCCGCTTGAAGTGATAATTCCGCTTCAACTTCAGCCGGAACATAACAAAATTGGCATTCAGCCGGAAATCTTCCAAGCGCAATATTCCTTACAATCTTTCAAAGCATCGAGATGATAATGTTCTTTTTCGAGAAAAGAACGAAATTTTAACAAAAGATGTTTTTATTTTAAGAAGGAATGGGAGAAGGTTACTGAAGAGTTGTTGGAAGAGTGTAAATTGAAAAGAAGACAGAAATATAAATACAATGATCTTTCAGATCAGTTCATTGCAACACAGAAAGAATTGTTGGACGCTCAGATGAAAATTTCAAAGTTGAAAATTGAAATTCTAGATTTGAAAAGACAGGTGAAAAATTGCAATCTGTCTCCTACATTCTTGAAATATCTACAGACAAGAAAAGAGTGAGGGTGGTGTGAAAGAAGCACATCTACATACCGTTCCTGCACCGGTTGTGATATTAATTTCTTCATCTGTGCCGATTGATCCAAAGTTTGAATTGCAAGATTATTCAAAATTTGCAACTCCTTTTCAAGAAAAGAAGCAGAAATCCAAATCTGGGAAGAAGAAGTTTGAAATTGGACAAGCTCCAAAATTTGACCCTGGAGCATCATTTTTAGAATATAAAAATATTTTTGTGAGGGTTGAAAAGTCTGCTGGTATTTCTTCTGAAGCTGAAAAAGACAAATCCTCGACTGTTGAGAACAAGGTGAAAGACATCAAAGCAAAATTTACTAAAACAGCTAATGAAAAGTGTGTTTCTGGTTCTCAATCTGGGTCATCTAAGATTAAAGGTTACAAATAAGGAAGAATCAGTTTCGCAAACACAAAAGAAGAAGATGAAGGAACATGTTTCGGCTCAAAAGAACAAATCAAAACAAAAGAAATAGAATATGTTCAAATCAAATAATGATCATTACTATTCTAGAGGTTCTTCTTATGGTTCATGTTATTCTCCACGAAGTTCACCTCCACGATATGATTCATCTGAAGGTTTCTTTGATTCTTTTGGTTCCGAAAATTCTTTTGCTCATTATAATGTGTTTTGTAAACAGAATAGTCGAAAACCAAAGAATTTTCTAAAGTCATAGAAAATTTTTGAAACAAATTTTTGAAGCAGTTCACTAAATGTTTTCCAACGTAAATATTATGCATTTTGTCAGGCTGGGCACCTTGCTGCTCAATGTCCTACAAATGCTGCAACACAACATTATGTGAATCAAACTACTAAATATGTGGATGTTAATGGTCACAATTTTTATGAACCACAACCGTTCATGTTCAAATCAACAAGTAAGTCGTCTTGGGCAAAGACGTAAGTTGATAACATTGTGGGTTCATTCAAAAGTTTTCAATCACCCATGATCTGGAAACCCCGAGTTGTTTCCAAGATCATCAAAGACCATGTTGAAGACACCAGGCGACCCGAGGCTGTTGACTCGGGCCGATCCGAAAACTGCTAATGTTTATCTGGGTGTCTGCAGGTTTCTTCAAGAAGACCTATTATGCGTGTGTTGTTGATAGGGAAGAACTTGCTTAATTTAGAGTTTCAATGCTTTATCATTCTCAAAAAGTCTTTCAAAAGAAATTTTTGATAAGAATGTGTTTTCAAAAACTAAAACTGAAAAGTGTCAGTGTTGGTCAATCAATTTTCTTTCTTTTATGTATTATTTACAAGTGTTAGTTGTACATATGTTTAGGGGGAGAAAATTGACAAAAGCCAAATATATTGTCTTGCATTTGTTAAAATGAGAAAATCAAAAATAGAGTTTTTCATTTTAGGTGGAGAAAAAGGCAATGAAAAAGATAAAAAGAAATGAAAAAGATCAAAATTGAGAAATTGACCATTGAGAAATGATGGTACATTGGCTGACGTGTCTGACTCGCGGATAGAGTAAGTGAAAAAGGCCATAAGATCATTGTTCGATGTGCTAGGTAGGCTCGGAAAATCAGAAAGTATTCAAATATGATATACACTAAAATCTGATGCTTGACCTAGTGGACAACATCTTGATGCGTATTTCAAGATATCAAGAAAAAGATATGTGATAATAAAATGAGAAGTCACTGTGTAAACATGTGTTCATTTGAGGTTCTACTTTATTTTTCTTGGTGTTTCGTATAACTCATCGGAGTTTCTCTGCGTGTACGGAAGTACCGACCTGAATGTTGTTGGGTTATACAATTTCAACTTGTTTTTATTTTCTTATTTTGTTAAATCCGAGGCCTTATCTGCGTATCGAAAGATCAACCTTAAGGTAGACGATTTAACGTTCTTATTTCTTTTTGCATGGAACACAGTTGACGGTATTATGAATACAAAATACATTGTGAAAGTCACAAGTATAATCACATGAAAAGTATGTGAAACATATCTAAATATGTCTGATAGTGTGGGGTTCACTGGTCAAAGCAAATTAATCAATACTTTAACATATCCAGATGTTATGATTATGATTATGCCAGAGTTTAAAGTTGGACAAATTATATCTGCAATCGACATGACTTATGTGCTACAATAATTAATTGAATTTGAAGTGTAGTTCAGCGCGTTGTGACCAATATGATCCTAGATAATGATCTTTCTTAAACCAAAAATAGAGTGTAATTCAGTATTGCATTTATGTTTTCATTTTAGAAAAATCCAAAAAGATTTTCGGTGTGTTTTGATCTAAAGTTCTAAAAGTCAAAAAGATTTTGTTTCTTATTTGTTTTAGATCGATCCACACTTGATACAAAAATAAAATTTCAATTCGATATCTTGGATTCTCAAAGAGAAGTTTTGCGCCAAGTTTAAATTAATTTTGGTAATTCAAAAGGAAAAACCGCACTTTTGTCTTCTAAAGTTGCAGGTTCTGTGTGTCAAGACTCAAGCCTGGTGAAAGGGGAGACTGATGTACTTTTCACAAGTGGATCTTGAAGTTCAAAGATTTATTCAAGAATGATCCAACCATGCAAGCTCTATTTCTGACAAGATTTCAAGTTAAAGATCGGATGCAGCAATGTTGAAGATTGAAGACTATAGATTTAGTTAGAATAGATACACTACACGTTAAGGGGGAGTTTGTTAGAGCATATTCCTATGCTACGATGTGTCTCGTGTATTGTATCTATGTAAGAGCATATGTGTGAGTCTTAGGGGCAACGTACTAGTTGGCCCACCATACCAAATGGTACGCTCGTACCATTGGTACATAGGATGGTATATGTGTCACCTATAAATAGGTTGACATGTTTAGAGAGGATAGAACTCTTGAATCATATTCTATATTTTTGTGTGTAATTCTCTCTAGTTTGAATCAATACAACTCATTGTATTTACTCTTCGTTTCATTGATCTCATCTCGATATCACTAGATTAGCAAACGATCTGGTCGCTTCATGACTTTACTGCCAAGAGCTAATCCAGATCACCAAGACAAAGTTCAAGGACACTCGAGATCACCAAGAACACCTTCATGGACACCCTAGATCACCAAGAACATCTTCAAGCTCCTTCCAGATCGCCAAGAACATCTTCAAAGAACCCAGAAAAATCGATTTGAACCACCAAAACATGAGGAGAATACAGATCCATGAAAGAAAAATGAGCCTAGCATTAGACAAAATCATTCTAGCTAAAAACAAATTGAATCGCAGCTTCAAATGTCCCGAATCAGCCCCCGAAATCAAGAAATCTATCAAGAACACGAAGAACACCTAGTAACACCGTTAAGTATGTGTTTTTCCAGATCTGTCAAATCTGTTACGAATCAGTCGAAACCGATGCTTCCAATGGATCCGAAGCATGTTTTCCATCAAGAATCATACTTTATTTCATCAAAAAACACTGATTATAACAACAAAAACTCAAAATCAAACTCGAAAATCTTCAAAAAACCCAAAAAAACGTGAATAAACCTCCTGTTACGTTTTTCAGCCTCGAATCTCACATTTCTTCACTTATTTGAACAATAAAACACATCAAGATGGAGTTTCCAAACATGAATCAAACATCCATATCATCAAAAATCCATCCAAGTGCTCCACAAATGCAGAAAAAATATAATTTTTCGTCTCCTAAGTGGTTTTCAAATCTGCACTTCATTCAAGCTCAAAATCAAGAATCGAGTGAACAGATTCATCAGGATACGCGATCTGATCGGTACCCGCTCTGATACCATTTGTCAGGACCGATTTCACTACAAGAATCCCGATCGTGAGCAAGAATGAAGATGAGATGTGGAGATGGGATGATGAGAATCTCGGAAAAACACAAAATATGATGATAAAGTCGAATGATTTTATTGAACCGAATGATTACATAAACAAGAAATCACAACAATACATCATAACCCTCATGAAGGTCATCTTGGGTTGAGCTCAAACCCAAGATGAGACTCTCCAAAGGTAAGGGATAGCTCACATCTCTCAACTTTTCATCATCTACAAATGGAGCACACTCACCTATATATAGGAGAGCCTATGTGCTCACTAGCCCACTAACTAGCAAAAACACAAAAATACAATGAGCAAATTACAAATAAAACAACTAAAATTTATTATTAACTAAATCAAAGTTTATTTAATTAATATGAAGCTTGACTCGCTCGAACGGATCTTCCGTTGACTTTTACATTGACCGTTGACTCGAATAGTTGACTTTTCAAGAAAATGTCTTCGGTCCAAACTTGCAAGCCTCGATCATCACAACCCGCGTCTATGAATCAAATTACAATGGATTCTTCAATCGAATTATTCGATAGTAGATTTGATGGCGTCAGTCACACTTATTTTTTGTTCCAACACCATTTTTAAACTTAAAATCCCTCAAATGATATTTAAGAGATTTTAATTTACTAACCAAATTAAACATCCTAAACCCAGGCCTATCTGATGACCAATTCTTACCAACAATATCAACAAAATTACACTTCCTTGTAAGATAGTTCAAAAATCTAAAAGGTCTTTTCTTGGTAGGGCCAGCAACAGGGAAGTCCATCACAACAGGAGAATGATCAGAGGTATAAAATGGCAAAAAAATCAGCAAAACAGTTATTGGATAATTCACAATTACCTATGACCCTATTTAATTTTTTCAACAAACCATCATGCTTCCTCTAATTGGTTCCAAGTATAAAACAATCCCTTCCTTTGAATATCCTTTAATCCAAGCTCTTGCACACACTCTCTAAACTGACACGTAGAGGCAGCCACCCCAGACCCACTAATAGTTCTCTCCTCAACATATAAAATAGCATTAAAATCACCCATTAACAACCAAGGTTGTTGTTTAGTAATTCGATTATGACAACCTAAATCCTGCCATAACACCCTCCTCTCCTTAGGTTTGGTTTGACCATAATTAAACTACAAAACAAAGAGGTACCCTCCTCAAAAGTAACCAAACAATAATTTCCTGTTCAGTTATATCCACTCTATTTCTATCCCACAAAACCTCAATCCTAGCCCAATTTCTACACTTATCTAAATTACAAACCCAATTCCAGCTTCCTAACACTTTATTACACACGTCCTCAATTTTATTAACCTTAAGGTGAGTTTCAATTAACCCACATACACTAATCCCACTATCCCTAATGACCTCCTTGGTACATTTCTTATTAGAGATATTATTTAACCCTCTCACATACCAAGACAGAATTATCCTCATTTAGACCCACTAGGAACAACTCCAACAACATTCTGTTTCAGGGCCTCACTACCTACAAAACTAATACTTCTACCTCCACTAGATTCACCTTTTTCCATTCTTTCATCCTCATCAAACTCCAAACTATCCTCACAATTACAGTTGAGACCTGAAATAAAGTTAGTTTTACTGCACATTAAAGTAAAAAAATTAACATGTTAGAAGTTCCAGATAGATCTCAACTCTTTAGGCCACAGAGAGTTTACAATGAAGTAAAAATCAATGTAAAACGAGAGTGAACACAAGAGTAAATACAATGAAGCTTGTATTAGACCACAGAGAGTTTACACAGAAAGACACATAGAAGATATGACCCAGTAGTCCCTAAACAATACACAAGACAACTATTTATAGTGCTGAAATCCGATGGGGCGAACATCTGGTTCGGACCAGGTTCGCCGGTGTCCGAACTTGGGGTTCGCCCAAGGTTCGGCCAGAACCAATCTTGCACATCTTGTCTTGTACTCGATACTTCACATGACGATCAGGAATCAGGTATTAACAAACTCCCCCTCGGCATGTGCAGTATCGATTCCTTCATTAAAACTTGTATCTTGTATCTTCAATCAAACTCTCCCTCAACTTGATGATGAGTTCAATCTTGAATACTTGATATTGCATCGTGTGTAATCTCTTTATCAACAATCTTCAGAAGACTTGAAATTGTGATGGTCTCTTTCCACTTAGAAACCTGCCAACATAAATAATCTTGGCACAAAACGTCTCTTCGAAACTCCAAGATATTTTTATTTTGAAATTGATTTCATATTCCGTGTTGATCAATCGAAAAGAAATAAGAAACAAAATCTTTTTTATTTTTAGAAACTTTATATCAAAACACACCTAAAATCTTTTTGGTATCTTCTGATATGAAATGTAAATTCAATATAGAATTAGACACTATTTTTGTCTTTTGTGAGAAAGATAACAACTTGGGATCATATTGGACATAACATGCTGAACTACACTTCAATTTCGATTATTGAAGCACATAAACCATGTCGATTGCAGATATAATTTGTCCAACTTTAAACTCAGGCAGAATCATACTCGTAACATATGGATATGTTAAGGTATTGATTAGATTTGCATTGACCAGTGTACCCCACACTATCATACACTTTTGTGATTTCATTTGTGATTTAATCACACAATGATTGTATACACGATATAGTCAACTGTGTTCCATGCAAAAAGAAATAAGAACGTTAAATCGTCTGCCTTAAGGTTGATCTTTCGATACGCAAATAAGGCCTCGGATTTAACAAAATAAGAAAATAAAACAAGTTGAAATTGTATAACTCAACAACAATCAGGCCGGTCTTGTGGACACGCAGAGAAAGTCTGATGAGTTATACGAAACACCAAAGAAAATAAAGCAGAATGTCAAACGAACAACGATCAGGTCGATCTTTCGATACGCAGAGAAAGTCCGATCGTTTTACAAAATAAAGAAAATCAAACAAGTTTAAATCTTTGCAAAATGAACACATGTATGCACAATGACTTCTCATTTTATTTTAGATATATCTTTTTCTTGATATATCGTGAGATATGCATCAAGATGTTGTCCACTAGGTCAAGCATCAGATTTAGTGTATATCACATTTGAATACTTTCTGATTTGCCGAGCCTACCTTACACATCGATCAAATGGACTTATGGCTTTTTCATCTATTTTATCCATGAGTCAGACGATGTAAGCCAATGTACCATCATTTCCCAATCATGTCAGATACAATTTCTCATTTTTCAATATTTTTAAATATTTCCTTTTTTCAATATTATTGTCTTTTCAAATTTCTCCCCATAAAATAACAACTCTATTTATAAATTTTTGTTTTTACTATTTGAAAAACAATACACTATTTTTGTATTTTTGCAAAAACAAACTCCCCCTCAAAATGAGACGGATTGAAAAACAAATCAGAAACTGATCAACCAACACGAATACTTGCCATTTAGCATTTTTGAAAATAGGATTAATTTGGAAATTTAATTTAAGTTAGCACAGATATTTCACTATCAGCAATTTTCCAATCACCGAAAGGTCTTCTTGAAATACCTGCTGACACCAAATAAAACATTAGTTGCTCTAGGATCGACCCGATTCAACAGCATCAGGTCGCCTGGTGTCTTCCACATAGTCATTGTTTGCCTTGGAAACAATCTTTGGTTTCCATATTTTGAAAGATTTTGATTTTTGGTCAGAACCAGTATCATTATCAACTAGCGTACTCGGTTTAGACCAAGATGACTTACGAGTTGACTTGATCTTTGGAAACCATGGTTCATCAAAAATCTAACCTTTGTTATCCACATACTTAGCCGTGTTGTGGATATATGCAGTCATCGGACAATCAGCAGCAAGATGTCCAGGTTGACGACATGCCTAACAAAGTCTTTCTCGAAATTTAAGCACATTTGAAAAATTCTTTGAATTTTGAAAACCAGATGTATGTTCAGAATCAAAGTTACTAAAGAAATCATCATAGGAATCATACCTAGGAGATGGACTCCTTGAAGATGATGACCTTCCAGAACAATAAGATTTTTCTTTTAGATGAGGTACTTTCTTTGGAACTTTAACTTTTGAATTCTGCTTAGCTTTTTCTGGCCTCTTAGCTTGAACCGGTGCTTCCTTCACCTTATAACCCAAGCCTTTGTGCTTGAAACCTGAAGGATTTGATGAACGTGAAGAAGAACCAGAAGTTTCTCTCCCCTTAGCTTTTCTAGTGAATTTGGCTTTGATATCTTTCAGTTTACTCTTTTCAACCAAAACTTTGTCTTCTTCAGTTGCAGAGGAAGTACTTGAACCACTTTTATCAAAACCTTGTTCATTTTCTAGAAAAATAGACTTTGAGCTAAACTTCGGAGCTTCACCCAAAGACTTTTCCTTTTTCTTAGACTTTGACTTCTTTTTCTTGGATGCAATGGCAAACTTTGAATAATCATGCAATTCTTCTTTAGGATCAAGCGGAGTAGACGTAACTAACCTCAGATAAATCCACCGGTTGAGGAGCCATATGAATATCATCTTTCTTAGAACTATCTTCACCCCAATCCTGTTATTCTAAGAAATTCAACAATGTCGGTGACAAATTGTAATTCTTCACTTGCCTTTGTAACTCCAAAATTTCCAACTTCAATGTAGAGATTTTCTGTTGAGCATCAAACACTTCTTTTTATGACTTGATGAATTTTGTATTGAGATCATCATATTCATATGTTTGCAACTTTTGGATCTCACATTCAGCAAACAATTCTTCAAGAACACTTTCTTTTTTCTTCTTGTAAATTTTAGTATCTTTAGTCAAAACTTCATCCTTATCACGATAAAGAACATTTTTCATCTTGAAGCATAGAGATCTTGTTCTGAAGTTTCTCAATAGTAGCCGCGATTCAATCACAAGAGCATTAGCCTTTTCATACTTTTGTTGAACCGGATAACTCTTTTCAAACAAATTCTCAAAATATTGCGCCGTATCTAAAGCTTTAGCTTTTACTTTTTCACATTCTTCTGCCAATTTACTCTTTTCTTTCAAAACATCCTCTTGAATATGGACCAATTCATAATATTTCTTGTGAAATTCTTCCAAATCTTTCTTGAGGACTACAATTTCTCCAGACAATAATTCAGAATCTTTCACAAGAGTGGCATTCTTCTTTCCCAATTTTACACACTCAAGACATTTTAAACTCTCAACCTTTTGACTTTCAACCATCTTAACTGGAACTTCATCAATCAAAGATATTTGGGAACTTGAATCAGAAGCAGTTAAGACATCATCATCAACATGATGAGCTATTAAAGCAATAGTAAATGGAGCATGTTTGATTTTTGTTTTAGAATCTACATTCCAGGCAAATTCATTTGCCAAAACACCTCTGACAATTTTTCATCAAAAGAAACCGATTTTTCTTCAACCTTAGGAGCTACATTTGGTGAAGGAATAACCAAATGAGCATGTTAACCAGACTTCAGCTTGTTTTCAGTTGAAGTTGGACATTCTCGTGCAAAATGTCCATAAACAGAACACTTATAACACTTAACCTTTGACTTGTCCAAACCAACTTTTCCATCCTGATTCAATCTTTTCTTGCCAGTTCTATTAAAAAATTTCTTCGTTCTTCGAACTAACATAGAATACGGCCAGTTCAAATCCATTTCTTCTAAATGATCATAATCGATTTGATCATAATCTTCATTTGTCAATTCAGCATTACTCACAGAACCAGTGATAACCCCGAAATATGAAGATACCAATGCAGACATTAAAGCATTATAATCATCGGTAGTTTGAACAGACAAAGCATTATGAGTCGAAGAACTAGGAACAAAAACAATAAAACTAGCAGAATAACTAGGAATTTCAGATTTACCTGCAATAAATGCTGTAGGAGGTGCGGAACTAAGAATATTAGATTTTCCAGCATTCATGGTTGAATCATTGTCACCATAATACACCGCAGGATTTTGAACTTGTGCAGGAAGTGACTTGTTCACCATTAACTCCATATCCCTTGCTTGGATTCTTTGAATCAAATTATTAAATATTAATCTGGATACTCTTTATCATGAGTGATCATCATCACATAATTCTTCCACTTCCCTGGCAAAGCCTCCAAAAGCTTTTCTTTCATATCTGCTCCTTCTTTTGTAAGATTCACCAAACGCATTTCACTCATTAGATGAGCGAACCTTGTAATCAGATTTGGAATTGATTCGTTTTGATAATGCTTGAAACTATCAAATTCCTTCTTCAAAACCTTCTGACGACTTTTCTTATATTGGTCATTGCCTTCACATCTCTTTTCCAACGCATCCCATAAACTCTTTGATGTGTAGTTACCCGAAAAATGATGTAGTAACTCTTTCGGCAAAGCCATTGTCAAAGTACCATATGCTTTCTTTTCAGCTTGATATGCTTTCTTTTGTTCAGAAGACATTTTTCTTTGAAGAACTGGTTCCCCGGTTTCATCCTTAGGATAAACATATTGATCAGTAAACGACAACCACATATCAATGTCATTTGTGTCCACATATGCTTCAAACCGGTTAACCCAACTATGATAATCTTCCAATTTGAGCAATTTAGGAACTTTCTGACTTGTTCTAATTTTGTTATCATAGTTCATCATGGTTTGCATCGTTGCTTGAACCAAATTTTATATAGCCGCAAACGCTTGAAACTCGGACATTTTGTAAAATTTTGGTTACTGTTCACACCGAACCTATCCCGAACCTAAATAGTTTCGCCGAACTTCATCTGAACCCTGTCCGAACTGAAACAAAAACATCGAACCCTTGCCGAACTTGAGCTTCGGAGATCAACAAACCTTCGTCGAACCTTCCCAGAACTATGTACGAACTCTAACTTTGGAAATAATGAACTACGGCCGAACCTTATCCGAACCTCAACTTTGTAAGCAAACTGTCCGAACCCTATCCAAACATGGAGTTCGGATCGTTTACAAATCAGTTACGCGGAAACTCAGACGAACTCGAACACTCTTGACTCTATTTTTGCGATTTTCAGTGTTTTTGGACGAATTTTTTAACAGGAACTCAGATAAACTCCATAGAAATAATTTAGAAGAAGATTTTTCAGGAAAATACACTTGAGATGATCAAATAAACTCAAAAACTTGAAGAATTTTCAAAAACCCCACTTTTTTACTCAAAACTCCGAAAAACAGTGATTTCCAATCAGTAGAGTGAACCAAAAGCTCTAATACCACTTGAAAATGCGTGAGCATATGATCGTCTACTCAATCGTATTGAAATCAATGTAAATCGAGAGTGAACATAAGAGTAAATACAATGAAGCTTGTATTAGACCACAGAGAGTTTACACAGAAAGACACATAGAAGATTTGACCCAGTAGTCCCTAAACAATACACAAGACAACTATTTATAGTGCTGAAATCCGATGGGCCGAACCTCTGGTTTGGACTATGTTCGTCGGTGTCTGAACTTAGGGTTCGCCCAAGGTTTGGCCAGAACCAATCTTGCACATCTTGTCCTGTACTCGATACTTCACATGACGATCAGGAATCAGGTACTGTCCATATTAATATTTTGAACATTTGGTGATGATGAACGAGTAACTGAAAGTGTGAGTTAGTAGCCGAGCGATATATACAACGGTTCACTATAAAAGATTGGTGTAATTTAGACCATGAAAACCAATGATAAATTTCAAGTTATGAATCCATCTTAGTTACAAATTGCAAAGCTCAAAAGTAACTTTTCGGAATACGAGATCATAAGGTAGGAATCAGATTCATCTCAAGTCTCCAAAAAAATATGTTAACTTTGTTTGGCAGCCACTTAATCCAATAATAATTAAAGAAATGGACTTGTATCCATTAGCTTTGGTACTATTTCTTCAATCGTTTGTATGAGAAATTCTGCTCGTCCTTAAAATCACATATCCATTTTGTTAGGACCGATTTTCACTACGAGAATCTCGATCTTGAGCAAGAACGAGTTCGGATGAGAAAAACTCAAAACAAATGAAGAAGATGATGATGATGAATCATGAATAATCATAAACAAGAAAGATGAAGAACATATCGAATGATTTCATTAATCGAATGGTTACAATCAAGAAATCACGAAGAACACTCTCTCTCTCTAGAAACTCCATGACTCACTCTCTCTCTAGAATGGAAATCTCACACTCTACAAGAAAATCATCATCTCCACATTCGGAGACTCCTTTGCTTGTAATGGGCACCCTCACTATATATAGTGAGGGTGACTGACAACAGAAAAACATGACGAATGAACGAAATTACAAGTAAAGTAAATAACATAGATATAAATTAAATCAAAGCTGATTAAATTAATCCGAAGCTTGACTCGCTCGAACCGATCTTTCGTTGACTTTTACGTTGACCGTTGACCCGAACGGTTGACTTTTCCGGAAAACGGTCTTCGGTCCAAACTGCAAGCCTCGAGCATCACAACCCGCGTCTCTGAATCAATTCACATGGATTCTTCAGTCGAATGCTTCGGTAAACAGATTTGATGGCGTCAGTCACATAGATTTTTGTTCCAACAATTTCCCCCTTGACTGATGCTTTCAAATCTGTTCAACTGCTGAAGAATCGCTCTGCCGTACATCTTCAATGAGAAACTGATAAACCGGAGACAATCTGTCGTAGAGATTCCCCCTCTGAATAAGCTTCTTCTGTTCTCGTTGCTCCAGTTCGAGATCCAAGTGTTCTGACTCACTCGGTTCACACGGTCGGGTACAATACTGAGAAAATACTATATCTCGGAGTCCAAACCGCAACAAACTGAATCAGATAAACCAATCAAACATCGAACATGCTCCAACTTCGAATAATCGACCCGATATCCAAATCCATAATAATTCCTCTTATTTCTCTAAATCTCTCCAAAAACATCAAGTCGGAAGCGTAAAAACAGATGCGGAGAGTCGAACCGTCGCGATCGGTTGCCTAGAGAAACCGGATAAAAAATCTTGAAATCGGACAATCTTGCGAAAAACCGGAAGTCGGATGCTGACAGTTGTGAATAATCCGCGTGACTGAGGTTGGATGCGAAAATAAAATAAATTGCCAAATTTCTTCAATAAACGGTCATCCGAGAGATTTAATCGGATAAATTCCAATATTTAACTGAGATTCCAGTTAATCCGGTTAGTTGACGACAGCGCTGCATCCACTAAAAATAAAACCGTGAGATATAACGAGAAAGCCGAGTAATTAACCGGATAATAAAGCTAACCCGTCAGTGATCGATAGCAAACGTTGCGCGACATCAATAAACGAGAACCCCAATAAAATTAAATAAATCCGCAACTAATAAAAATTTTCGCAATTCCGTCGCGGCCTCATCTCGTTAATCTTATGAAAGACTAACAAGAAAATACCCGCGTTTGATGAATAATGCAGAAAATTTAATTAGAAAAATTAAATCTCTCAATAAAAACCTTAATCCATGTCAAAATTAATTGACCAATCAGATTGCCCATAGAGAAAACCATAATCCTTGTCCATGGCTGAGGACCAATCAGATTTGAGATTTAAAACTGATCCAGCGGCTAGGATTAAAGTTGATCTACGGATCAGATCATGATCCTGGTGAAAGTTGTCTGAGCCAATTAGAAAGAATCACAAAAGAGGATCAACGGTTCAGAAAAAGGATGATCTACGGCTGGGAGATCCTGATCCGCGTGAGGTGTGCATTAACCAATCAGAAGACAACACCGCAAGAGGCTCAAACGGTTATCTTTAGTTTCTGGGTCCCACAAGAGATGGCTTCATCCAATAGAATTTCACCAGCGAAGAGAGAAGCAGCGGCTATTCTCTTTCTCCTTTTAACCTGGTGGGGGCCAAGCGCAGAATCCAGCCAATGAAATGGCGACAGCGGCAGGAGAGCAACGGCTCTTTTGAACATCCTGGGGCCCACGAGATGTTTTCCACCAATCAGCATGCAACAGCGAAAGGGGAATGTTTGGTGTTGACGGACAATAGGAGAGAGAACGAATACTGAGCAGCCAATGACGAGAGAACACGTCATCGTCTTCATCCTAAAGTCGTGAAACACCGAAACCCTAATATACTGGCCGGAATATCGCGAAACCCACCGGAAAAACGTGAGAAGCCCGTATCTCCTTCAATACTCAACGAAAATTGATGATTTTTATGTCGTTGAACTCGGAGCATGATTCTCTAAAACCCTTGACGAACAGAATCCTCTGAAACGAACTCGAACGAAGACCCAGTAAACAAGTTCGCTAACGAAACAAGTCCGCTAAAGGTCTGAGAAGTACGCTAAGGAACAAGTCCGCTAAGCAGAAAACAAGTCCGCTAAAGCAAAACAAGTTCGCTAAGCATTTCGAGAAGTTCGCTAAAGCATGAAGAAGTACGCTAACTTGAAGAAGTCCGCTAAGACTTAACAAGTGCGCTAAGAACATCTTCATATCTTGAAGATCTGATGAACTTTCTGGAAAAAAAATGATGAACACCCACACGAACAACTTCCTGAAGCAGATTCACGGTTCCAAAACGAGTGTAGACAGTAGATTCATGACTGATTCGAAGAGATAAGTCATTCACGTGATTGTCCTGGCCACAAACAATCCATAAACAGCAGCAATCTTTGATCAAAACAGCCCCAAATCTGGAAATCTCTCAAGAACACGAAGAACACACACTTACACCGTCAGTGTGTGTTTTTCCAGATCTGCCCAAACGGTTGAGAATCAGATGAAATGGATGCTTCCAATGGATCCGGAACGCGTTTTCCACTGAGAATCATACCTTACTTCATCCGAAAACATGAAGAAAAACCCAGAAAATGAAGAATCAAGCTCCAAAATCTTCAAAAACCCCAAATACGGGAAAAACCCAAAAGTTCCGAAAAAATGAGCTCGGATCTTCAAATTTCCAACAGATTTGAACATGTAAAAGATGAAATAACATCTAAATGAACTCCAGAACACGAATCCATCATCCATATCATCAGAATCCATCCAGAATCGAAGAAAAAATAGAAAAAAGTCTCTAAAAAATAAGTTTTCTCATCTTCACCATTCAAGCTCAAAATCTCAGATTCGAGTGACCAGATTCACGGTGAGATGAATCTGATCGGTACCCGCTCTGATACCATTTGTTAGGACCGATTTTCACTACAAGAATCTCGATCTTGAGCAAGAACAAGGTTCGGATGAGAAAAACTCAAAACAAACAAATGAAGAAGATGATGATGATGAATCATGAATAATCATAAACAAGAAAGATGATGAACATATCGAATGATTTCATATAACCGAATGATTAGTTACAAGAAATCATGAAGAACACTTTCTCTCTCTTGAATCCATGACTCACTCTCTCTCTAGAATGGAAATCTCACACTCTACAAGAAATTCATCATCTCCACATTCGGAGACTCCTTTTCTTGTAATGGGCACCCTCACTATATATAGTGAGGGTGACTAACAACAGAAAAACATGACGAATGAACGAAATTACAAGTAAAGTAAATAACATAAATATAAATTAAATCAAAGCTAATTAAATTAATCCGAAGCTTGACTCGCTCGAACCGATCTTCCGTTGACTTTTACGTTGACCGTTGACCCGAACGGTTGACTTTTCCAGAAAGCGGTCTTCGGTCCAAACTGCAAGCCTCGAGCATCACAACTCAGTCTCTAAATCGATTCACATGGATTCTTCAGTCAAATGCTTCGGTAAACAGATTTGATGGCGTCAGTCACATGGATTTTTGTTCCAACAATTTCCCCCTTGACTGATGCTTTCAAATCTGTTCAACTGCTGAAGAATCGCTCTGTCGTACATCTTCAATGAGAAACTGATAAACCGGAGACAATCTGTCATAGAGATTCCCCCTCTGAATAAGCTTCTTCTGTTCTTGTTGCTCCAGTTCGAGATCCAAGTGTTCCGCTCACTCGGTTCACACGGTCGGGTACAATACTGAGAAAATGCTACATCTCGGAGTCGTAACCGCAACAAACTGAATCAGATAAACCAGTAAAACATCGAACATGCTCTAACTCCGAATAATCGACCCGATATCCAAATCCATAATAATTCCTCTTATTTCTCTAAATCTCTCCAAAAACATCAAGTCGGAAGCGTAAAAACAGATGCGGAGAGTCGAACCGTCGCGATCGGTTGCCTGGAGAAACCGGATAAAAAATCTTGAAATCGGACAATCTTACGAAAAACCGGAAGCCGGATGCTGACAGTTGTGAATAATTTGTGTGACTGAGGTTGGATGCGAAAAGTAAAGTAAACTGATAAATTTCTTCAAGAAATGGTCATCCGAGAGATTTAACCGGATAAATTCCAATGTTTAACTGAGATTCCAGTTAATCCGGTTAGTTGACGACAGCGCTGCATCCACTAAAAATAAAACCGTGAGATATAACGAGAAAGCTGAGTAATTAACCGGATAATAAAGCTAACCCGTCAGTGATCGATAGCAAACGTTACGCGCGACGTCAATAAACGAGAACCCCAATAAAATGAAATAAATCCACGGCTAATAAAAAATTTCCGCAATTCCGTTCGGGCGTCATCTCGTTAATCTTGTTAAAAACCGACAAGAAAAACCCCGTGATAGACGAATAATGCTGAAAATTTAATTAGTTGAGAAAAATCCCTCCAAGAAGCACAATCCTTGTGCTTGAAAACTGGCCAATCAGAATGGAGATTCCCATCTGATCTACGGCTGAGAAAATGATCATCCAAAGGCTCAACTTCACGATCCAGGTGAAATGGCGGCTGGCCAATCAGGTTTCAGCAGAGAAAACACACAAACAGATCCAACGGCTCACAAAAATTCAGATCTGGCGGCTGTCAATGGTGATCCGCGTGAAAGGCTGTAAGCCAATCAGAAGGCTCCAGCTTTATTGCCTCCAACGTCTCTTTAGAGACAGCTGGGTCCCACGCGCATAACAATCAGCCAATGAGTCGGCGAAAAGCAGAAGAATGGCAACAGATTCTTTTCCTGGCGGGACCCAGCGCATTCTTGTCCACCAATCACACAGCGACAGCCCCATTTGGGGTTGAGTAGAGTACGACAAACGGAGGAGAGAGACTGTGCAGTCTTCATTCCCTAGCAGCCAGTAATATGCTACCACGTTATCAAGCTGTCCCACATGTTGTCTTCTACCTCCGCAAACCCTAATATGATCGCAGAACACACCGGAAAAACGATAGCTCACCGGAAAAGCGTGTAACACGCATATCTCCCTCAAAAATCAACGAAAATTGACGAATCTTATATGGATGAACTCGTAATTCAATCCTCTACACATCTGGACGAACCAAATCATCTGAAAAAGCCTCGAACGAAGACCCATAAAAACAAGTCCGCTAACCCAGAAGTCCGCTAAAGCTGATTCAAGTCCGCTAAGGGTTCTGAGAAGTACGCTAAGGAACAAGTCCGCTAAGCAGAAAACAAGTCCGCTAAAGCAAAACAAGTTCGCTAAGCATTTCGAGAAGTTCGCTAAAGCATGAAGAAGTACGCTAACTTGAAGAGGTCCGCTAAGACTTGGACAAGTGCGCTAAGAACATCTTCATATCTTGAATATCTGATGAACTTTCTGGAAAAAAAATGATGAACACCCACACGAACAACTTCCTGAAGCAGATTCACGGTTCCAAAACGAGTGTAGACAGTAGATTCATGACTGATTCGAAGAGATAAGTCATTCACGTGATTGTCCTGGCCACAAACAATCCATAAACAGCAGCAATCTTTGATCAAAACAGCCCCAAATCTGGAAATCTCTCAAGAACACGAAGAACACACACTTACACCGTCAGTGTGTGTTTTTCCAGATCTGCCCAAACGGTTGAGAATCAGATGAAATGGATGCTTCCAATGGATCCGGAACGCGTTTTCCACTGAGAATCATACCTTACTTCATCCGAAAACATGAAGAAAAACCCAGAAAATGAAGAATCAAGCTCCAAAATCTTCAAAAACCCCAAATACGGGAAAAACCCAAAAGTTCCGAAAAAATGAGCTCGGATCTTCAAATTTCCAACAGATTTGAACATGTAAAAGATGAAATAACATCTAAATGAACTCCAGAACACGAATCCATCATCCATATCATCAGAATCCATCCAGAAATGAAGAAAAATAGAAAAAAGTCTCTAAAAAATAAGTTTTCTCATCTTCACCATTCAAGCTCAAAATCTCAGATTCGAGTGACCAGATTCACGGTGAGATGAATCTGATCGGTACCCGCTCTGATACCATTTGTTAGGACCGATTTTCACTACGAGAATCTCGATCTTGAGCAAGAACGGGTTCGGATGAGAAAAACTCAAAACAAATGAAGAAGATGATGATGATGAATCATGAATAATCATAAACAAGAAAGATGATGAACATAGTCGAATGATTTCATTAATCGAATGCTTACAATCAAGAAATCATGAAGAACACACAATCTCTCTCTAGAAAATCCATGACTCACTCTCTCTCTCTAGAATGGAAACCTCACACTCTACAAGAAAAATCATCATCTCCCCATTCGGAGACTCCTTTGCTTGTAATGGGCACCCTCACTATATATAGTGAGGGTGACTAACAACAGAAATACATAACTGAATAAACGAAATTACAAGTAAAGTAAATAACGTAAATTGATAATTAAATCAAAGCTGATTAAATTAATCCGAAGCTTGACTCGCTCGAACCGATCTTCCGTTGACTTTTACGTTGACCGTTGACCCGAACGGTTGACTTTTCCAGAAAGCGGTCTTCGGTCCAAACTGCAAGCCTCGAGCATCACAACTCAGTCTCTAAATCGATTCACATGGATTCTTCAGTCAAATGCTTCGGTAAACAGATTTGATGGCGTCAGTCACATGGATTTTTGTTCCAACACATTTATCCTCCTCGAAGCCCAGAGTAATCTCGCTTTTATGTAACACATGTTACATCTATCACACCTAAATGGTGTTAATATTTAATAATTTATGTTACTGAATAAGAACCATATGTTATAAATATTTTATCAAAAACGTCTATTAGTCTGATAAAAATAATAAATAGTTATAAAAGTGAATAATAATAATATTAAAGTATTATGGGCACAAGTTTAGTAGGAGAATTGTGTTGCCTACAAAATCACTATTATTTATAACGAACACACTCGGTAAATCACGATCGAATGCGTCATGATCTCATTATACACGAACAATTGTAGTCTGACGTTGTTGCCCACATGTACCACATTATAAATTGTTGCAACGCCGCATCGCGCTAACAAAAAGAATACCGCGTTGTAAATTGTCGTTGTCTCCTAATGCGTGAATAGAAGACAAATAACCCACTATAAACTGTTGTTGTCGTCGCAATGCGCGGGCACCATCCTAGTAATAAATAGTATATGTTGTTATAGGGAAGTGGTGTTGACATTTATTGTGGTTAGAAGTGTTTTTTTAGAATGTCATCTTAGGAAGGCCTGCTTTGAAGCTTTTGGTAACGGTGGTGTCAACATCACATGGCATGATTCAATTTTCTACACAAGCTGGGATCGCTTCTAGGTCGGATGTGACAAGGGAAGTCGAATTTGTTGTTTAAAAACAAAATTTGATGGAAGAAAATGGAGATGCAAGTATAGATCTGAATAAGGGAAAGTGGGTAATTAATCCGTTGTTTCCTGATCAGTGTATCGAAAAAGGTCCATAATTGGCGATTGCGGTACAAAAAGATTTATTTTAATTGTTAAATAAAAATATAGATGTTTTTTTCCTGGCAGTCATCGGATATGATTGGGGTACCAAGAAGTTTGTCAGAACATTGCTTATATGTTTATCATGATAGAAAACATGTACAATAGAAGAAAGTGGTATGAACGCTGAAAGAAACCAAGTTGTTAAGTTGGAAGTGCAGAAGTTAGTAGATGCAGACATCTTGCGGGAAGTGCATTATTAGACATGGGTTACTAACCCAGTTCTGGTCAAGAACAGAGATGGTACTTGGCGCATGTGCATTGATTTCAAAGACTTAAATGATGCATGTCCGAAATACTGCTATCCACTTCCCAAAATAGAACTTAAGGTTGATGCCCTTGCAAGGTTTCATTAGGAGTGTTTTTTTTATGCGTATAAGGGCAATCACCATATTCATATATGGTCGTAGAAGACGAAGCTAGGCAAGATGACATTCATTACAAATTATGGTTTGTTCTGTTATAAGAAGATGCCTTTTGGTTTGAAGAATGTAGGGGTGGCTTACCAAAGAATTCTGGATAAAGCGTTCAGAAACCAAAAGGAAAGGAATTTTGAGGTATAAGTGGGTGATGTCGTCATAAAGTGTGGATCCGAATTGCATATGCTTCAAGACATTAAGGAGACTTTTAGCAAGCTCAGAGAGGTTAACATGAAGCTTTAATCCTAAAAGGTGCTCATTTGGAATGGAATATGGTAAGTTTTAGGAGTGTTGGTGTCTAAAGAAGGAATACAAGCACATCAATTAAAGTTGGAAGAGATATTGAAGATGTCTGCCCCAACTTCAATAAAGGATAAGTTAAATGGAAGGTCTGTTTCCCTACATAGATTCTTGACAACAGAAAAGAAAGAATCTTTACGGTTCATGTCGGTCCTTAAAGAAAGTTGAAGAATAATAAATTCCAATGGCCAGATGAAGCAAATGGAACATTTGGGGAACTTAAAAGTTTCTTGACTACTCTACCAACTTTGACTGCATCAACTGAATGTGAGGATTTCATTATGTATCTGGCAGTATCTGCGGGAGCACCTAATAAAATTTTGACGGTAGAAAGAGAAAACAGGCAATTACTAATTTATTACGTAAGTAAGGTGTTAAAGGATTATGAAGTTCAGTATTCACCTTTGGAAAAGTTAGTTTTAGCCTTGGTACATGCTAGTCGACAGTTAAGAAGATTATCCAAGCCCATAAAGTGATTGTTTTCATGACGTTTCCAGTCAAGCAAGTGTTGGGGAAGCCTGAAACATAAAAAGGGGTTGGTGAAGTGGGCCATAGAGCTTGGACCACTTGATATATTGGATGTGTCAGTAGAGACAGTTCTGATCGTATATGTTCCTTCGAATGATCCTTGTATGTTATTCACAGGTGGATCTTCTAAAATTTAAAGAGCTAGTGTAGGTTTGATATCTTTACGGATTTAATTCTGAAACTTCATTATATTTAATACCATTTCATATATGCTAACAACTTTTTTGGTGCAGTTTTAGTATTAGTAAGTCCTGACAGGGACGAGTTAACATATGCGATGAGGTTTGATTTTAAAAGTCTGAATAACGAGGTAGAGTATGAGGCGTTGTTTGCAGGTGGTATGAGTAAGGTAGTAAAGTTGACATGGGAAATTTTATCTTCTAACGGGATTGTTGTGTTTTAATTTGGGCAGGATTGCGAATTGCTCAAAATATGGGAGCTAAGAAGATGATTGCACATGTAGATTCTTTGCTAGTAGCGATCAGATAAAGAGAGAATATGAGGAAAATGGGGAATTCATGGCATTGTATTTAGCTCATGATAAAACTCTCATGGCTCAATTTGAGTCATGCGAGGTGATTCATGTTCTAGAGCTCAAAACCGGAAGGCAGGTGCATGAGTAAGCTTGCATCTATCTCTTTTTAGCATTTAGCTAAAGAAATTCATGTAGAAATATTAGATGCACCTTAAGTTCGAATAGTTGAGGTTCATAGCTTACAATATGAGGATAATTGCTGGATTAAACCTATGATCAGATACTTGAGAAATGATGAGCTTCCAGGGGATAGGGAAGAAGAGAGGAAGATTCGCATCAATTCCTTACAATACCAATTTCAAAATGGAGTGTTGTACAGGAAAACATTTTTGGGTCCCTTTCTGAAGTGTCTAACTTTAAAGAGACAAGTTACATTATGCAAGAAGTTCGTAGAGGTATTTGTGGTATTCATTTGGAATCAAATATTGTGGTTACTAAAATTAAAAGCATGAGATAATATTGGCCCAGGATGCACCATAGTATGGTAAATAAACTACAAGCATGTGAGGAATGTCAAAAACATTTTGTGATTACTATGAGGGTGAAAAACGAGCTTGTACATGTAACTTACACCTAGCCTTCTCAAAAATGGAGTATAGAGATAGTGGGTCTATTCCCAGAGACAGCTGGGCGGGTAAAGTTTCTCTTGGTCGCAGTTGTTACTTCATTAGGTGGGTAGAAGCAAAGCCTCTGGCGATTATTTGGGGAAATAAGTTAAGCGATTCATATGGGAACACATCGTTTGCAAATTTGGGTTGCCTTTGTGTATTGTATCAGACAATGGGAAACAACTTAAGGATAATCCATTCAACAGTTGGTGCCAAGAGTTATCCATAAAGTAAGCATTTATTTCATTTCACATCCGCAAGCAATTGGTCAAGTCAAACGAGTGAATTGAATCCTGGTTGAGGAATAAAGATGAGGGTTGAAAAGGCTGCTGGATCATGGGAGCTACCACATATATTATGGGCGCATCGCATTATGCCTAAAACAAGCACAGGAGAAACGACCTTCAGTTTGACTTATGGAACTGAGGCAGTTATTCCTGATGAGATTGGTATGCCCACGCAACGCACCTATTGAACCATTTACAATGATCAAGAGCTATAGTTTAACTTGGACTATTGGAGTAGGGGCGTGAAATAGCAGCTATTCGGGAAAGCGGGTATAAAAAAATATCTCGTTACTATAATGCAAAATTTAAAGTGTATAATTGAAAGAAGGCAATTATGTTTTATGAAATAATGAAGTTAGCAGGATTGTTCCTTTGGGAAAACTTGCACCAAGGTGGGAAGCACCTTACCAGATATTGGAGGTACAAGACAATGGTTCTTATGTTTTGGCATAGTTGGATGGTATGGTAGTGCCCAGGACCTGGAATGGATTTCATTTAAGAAAATGTTATATGTAATGCGTAAATGTGGAGCTGATGCAAAATAATTACACAAAAGTGGTTATGAATCCGATGTATTGTCCTGATCAATGAAGCTTCTTTTTCTTTTCATTAGAAAATATAATGCATAAATTGGTTGTTATAATCCAGTTTTGTCAATGCAATAATTTATTGGTAGTTAAAATTCAAATGAAGGCTATAATTTGGTAGTTAAAATTCTAAATGTAACACATATGGTAGTTAAAATCAATATGAGCCCGACGGAAGATTTTAAGTAAATTAAAATGCATTTTAAGTGGCATCATGTTTGCTGTTAAGCCTTCTTAGAGTGCAAGTGAGTTCTTAAGTAACCACTTTGTGACACTTTATTCGAGTGTTCTAAATACCATGGAGGTGGAACAATCAGCCAAACCGGTGAGTTGTTGGCTATAATGCTATATCAACCACACGGTTCCTCAAGGGAGGTGGCACTTTCTTTTTTAAATTGAAAAAGAATAAAGTGCGATAGCTGGACATGCCAAGGTTTCAGTTAGAGATACGTTGGTAGTTAAAATTCCAATGGGACATCTAACGTGGAAGATTCTAGGTACGCCCAGGCTTGTGGAAGACCTGGCATGAGCGCTTCCATCTCCCCACTATTGATTCTTGACCCTCAGGCGGACGCATATGATGGGGGTGTATGCTTAACAAGGGGTTGACCGTAGAGGTTTGTGACTAGTGTTGTTATAAGTGATGGCATGCCACTATAGCCTCACGAAAATGTTGGTAGTTGAAATCCAACATTATTCAAAAAAAAAAAAAAAAAAGAAAGCATATGCTAAGGTAATGCAAATGTCAACAAAATCACAGTGTACTTATAAAGGGATGCAAATGTAGTGAAACATAACAAAGGAAGAATCTTTACGAAAACAAGCAATGGATGATGGTGACGTGGAGGATTTTTCATTGCTTGGCGGGAGGTACTTTGGATTTTATCAGACATTCCTTAATGATCTCACGGGACAAAGCAGGTAGCTTTGCCAAATCATTAAGAAAGGAAACTTTAAATTTTTTTAGTCCTTCCACACCCTCCCTAAACTTGTCTGGTGCACTTGCGTCAACTCCAAACACCTTGTCCCATGTTATATTCGGGATAGTTGTTGCACGTAGGCCTTTCTTTAATCCAACATTCACACAGAAAATGTTCATCAAATGTTCACCTTTCCCATGGTAGTAATAAGAGTATGGTCACTGTGAACCTTCTTGGCAGTTGGTTAATGTTAATTTTTCTGAAGTTGAGACAAATGCTTCCTCTTTTCCTTCACAAGTTTTAGTTTTTCTTCCTGGGTAACCTTCAGGTCAACTTTTGTCTTTTTCTCTGAAGCTTTAGTTTAACATTCCTAGCAAAATTGAAAATATGGATTCATTGTATTTACATTGCAAATGGTAAAAATATGGTATTGCTAAAAGAAAGAGAGGAGTAGTACCTTCAGTTAGCTTCTAGTATTCAGGTGTAAGATCTTGGTTTTGATCTTGAAAGTGATTAAGTTGTTGTTCTTCGGGAGTATATGTTGCTTGAACATCACCAGGTGCTTTCTTTAAAGAAGTCATGCTAGTCTTAGAGGACCTCGCTTGGTCTTTAAACTTTTGTAAAATTCCTTTAGCTTCATCAATGATACGAGTTAGCCTGAGAATCCCCAATTAGTTCTTGGTGATAGTATTAATAGTGGTACTTTCTGAAAAGCGATTCTCCAGCTCTACAGCTTGTTCCTCAGCGTTCACCCATCGGAAATATATCTGGGAAAGCATTATCTAATTCTGGGCCTGCATTGACATCGCTTTTGTGAAGAATTCTTTGTTCCCCATACACCATGCCTTTGTGACATCGTGAGGAATGTGTCCAAAAAGCATCATAACTTTTGTAATTAGGGGGTTGGAACTGCTATCATTTTTTGCGATGTTCCAAGAGGGAACGATTTTTTTGGTTACCTTGGTTATAGAGATGGAATTATATGTTTAATGCCTCTAACGAATGAAATAGGTTTTCTTACAGAACCACTTTGATTGTGACATAGATGGTGAAAGCTTGAATGCACTCTTCACATGTGGATTGTCTTGGTTTTGTTCAGATAAGCGGCTCGTATAAGTGATAACTTCTCTCCCCTTAGAAGATGGGAATTGGCTAAGTGTTCTGGCATTCAAGGGGATTGGAGAGTTGCTAAAATACTCAGCATAATCAAAACTTTCTTGAGATGGGTTAACAACAGAGTTGGGATTCTCTTCTTGATGAGTAGGGCTGGTAGGTACGAAAATGGTGTTATAGTAGGCATCAAACATTTCCAGTTGCTATGAAATTGGAGTTTCAGCAACCTTCTTAGCACGAGGTCTTGGGGATTTTCTTCTAGCAACATTTTCCTTCTCAATAACACGAACTTTAGCAAGCTTGGTATACTTCCTTTTCTCTTATGGGGGTGCAATTTATTAGGTTATGTTCCTAATCAATTCCAAGACATCAGGTAGAATTCCATAATCCACAAGTGGAGCTTTGTGAACTTTTAGAGCTGGATTAGCAGAGGAAGTGGTCTGATCAGCAATGTTAATTGGACAGATTTCTGAGAAAGCAAAGGGTACTTATTCATTTAATGACACATCATAGAGGTTCTTATGCATGGTACTTACCTTGAGTTCTTCAAAATCCTGCAAGCAACTGAAGGACATCTCCCAAATCCATTTCTAAAAAAGCAACACAAATAAAGCTATAGAATGGATATGCAAGTGTTGTTTTCCTATATTAGGATGTTAAAGGTAAAGGGGAACTAACCATTTCCTTTATAGTTATTGCTAGGGCATAGCAAAGGTTTCGACTATTTGCTGCTTACCCGAGCCAAATGAGTATGATGTCAGGAAATGTCCTTATTTGATCGGTCATTTCATTAAGCCTCTTAAACAGTTCCTGGTTTACTGATTCCTTCTTAGGAGGTACATCATGGACTTTATTTTCTATTTGCCTCCACTTCATTTCCATGGGTAAGCAGCGATAGTCGAGGAAAAAGAATTGGTTCTTCCAGGTTCTCACATGTGGCGCTTTTATGGTGAAAACTGGAACTACCTCTCTACGCTTTTCAAAAGTATACCAGTCTTTACGCATAGTTATCCGATAAAAAGATATAAGTTTGAGAAAATTTCTAAATCCCTACAGGCAACACTAAGATGGCACCTGGCCAAGCCAGGTGGATTTACTTGGGATATGTGAACGACAACGCCATAAAATAATAAAGCCTTCATCAGAAACCTAGTAAAGGGTATCCTATAGTTTCTGGTTCACATAACCTTAGTAGATAAACCAAACTTTCCTTGGGGAAAGAATGAATGGCCTTTACGGGTTGAGGAAGCATAGGATTCAAGCTTAGTGGAATTTATAAAGGCGCTTATGTTTCGACATCTCACCTTCGGTGAGTATGGAGTAAGAAATTGATAGATTAAGTTTAAAAGAGTTAGAATTCACTTCATTGCGCTTGCGATGCATGACTAAAAGAAAAAAAATGAACTACCTTACAATTGACAATGGAATCGTAAAATCAGCTGGCAATGATGGTCGGATGGTCAGAAAGTGATGAACAGAAGAGGGAATTGCTGAAGGCGATTCGAGTTTTTCATAGATATGGTAAGTGACGATGTAATTTGAGTAAAAAGAGGTTATAAAGGCAGTTTCCTTTATTATTTTTTCAAAACTTGAGTTATAAATAAATTCTCCTATTAAACAAAGTAGAACAGCTGCACTATTCATGTAATTATTTTTTTATTCATAATGTCATGAGTACAATTGCTCCAAGCATACATTTTTCTTATATATAATATGATATGTTTGATGCATAACGCACAAGCTTTTGATGCTGAGGGGGATTATAAAGAAAAGGGAATGAATGTTCACCATCGTTTCCTGCTACTATTCCATATCCGTGTTCTCCCATCCCTTTACAATTCGCCATCTTCCGTTGTTCTGATTTTGAGAGATAGAGAGCTCTTAGTGTTTCTCTCTCTTAAAGAAGATGATCGGTTTTCTATTTCTCTAACGCACACACCATCGGCGCTCTCTGATCTTCCTTCCGACTTTAGTTTTTCCTTCACCACTGTCAATTTGTTGTCTATGGTTTGCCCCCTTTTACTTTTTCTGTAACCTAAATTCAGAGTGATCTCTAATCAGCGTTATCTGAAGATTCCACCTCAACAGATTTCGCCCATAGCGAAGGCAACACGTATAATCAGGTTTAAATAAAATTTGTTTTTCTTCATCCGTTATGATAAATTTTTCTAGGTTAAAATGTTAAGTGAAATCAACTTGATGAACTATATGCATTGAGGCCACGGTTCCATCAATCGGAATTTCTAGCGATGGTGCCACTACTTTTCCTTGGTTTCATCAATCGGAAAGGTACGAAACGTATTCAGAATTTGAGCATGCTTGGATCTTTGAAGTGTAGTTTTATGATGCTACATACATCAACATCTATTACTAATGGTATTTCATCCTTTTCTGGATCCAATCTATTTTTCTTAATTACTATGATTTATATTTGCTTATTGTTATGTGGGTTTAATGATTTAATTAAATAAATTTTGTTGATTTTTGGAACCTAATTTGGAATTCGTCACAGAATGTTCTGTATGAATTTATTTAATATATGTATTTATCGTGACTGTAGGTTTAAATTACTATGTCGATTCACTGGTGTAATTTAGCTCACAGGTGAACCAGCTTGAATTGTTTTTCCACTTGATGGAACAACAAACTTTGTGCTTGGGTATGTTTTGAAATCGCTGGTGCTAGGTTTACTCAATCTAATTGACATTTTGGTGAACATGTGATCGAGTAGACTTAGATGGCTGGAGCCGATTTTTTTTGCTACGAAGGTGGGTTGTTTTAATTTTTTCAATACAATGGTTACATGTTTTAATCTTTTATCTCAGTCTCGACGCTTTCACCTTTCATTTTTGCGGCTTTATTTTCTTCCTGGTGAGTGTTATATAGCATTTCTTAATCTCTATAATTTCATATTGCATTGAAGGTTTATGCGTTGGTTCTTTGAGCAAAGGTTTTGTTCCTAGATTCGTTAATCTTAAAGTTAATTCTTTAATTTTATTAATTGACTTTTCACTTTGATTATTGATGAAGTAAACGATGCATCGGATGTGTTTTACACATCCGATCGTTCACTTCCAAGTCCTTTGGATATGATGTCCATCGGAATGTTTGTGCAGGCCTTAGACAGGTGCGATTAAGCAGATGCGGACCAAGGAATCACGAGCGAGGCCTATAAATACCCGGCGAGAGGTGTAGTTTAGGGACTTCGGATTCACTTGTAAATCTCATATTTTACATATGCGTCTGTACTCTCCTTCTTCATAGATATCAATAAAATTACTTCTTCTTCCTCGATCATTCTAGCTATTCTATTACTCTTAATCCTGATTTAGCGATCTATCGTATCCGGTGATTACTTGCTTTTTCAGTGGCGCCATCCAATAGTTGACACGTACATTGAGTAATGGAGTCGTTTGATGATTTGGGGAAATCGTTCGTCAATTCCTCGTCGGGAGAGAAGAATAAAGAGGAAAATTTGTCTAAACCGGAAATGTTTGTGGATTTATCCTCTTCGTCGAAGTCGAAGCATTCGGCGATGTTGCAGAAGGAACAGACTGTTGTTACGCCGAATTCTAAGACACTTACAGAACTAAAGTCGTCTGGTGAGCAGGTACAAGAAGACGATGGTAGTGATTTTGGCTCATTAAAGCGGTTTGCTTTGGTAAATCATGACACCGACGGTATAGACCTGCGTGTATCAGAATGTGATGAGTTGGATGAGCTTGATGTCGATTTTCTGATCAGAAATAAAAGTTTGCTGGTACAGTTGAAGAAACGACAGATGAAGGAGGATGCGCAGCGAAGCAAGGAAAATGAAGAAAAGAGGCATGATCAACAGCGTGATGAGGAATTGTTGCGATATTGGACTAATCAAGGAAGTCAAAAGGAATATGATTGTGATAAGGACAATCACATTCCAGAAAAGCGTAATGTTGAGAAAAATTATACAGTGAAAGGTACACATTTAATTAACAGATAAACTTATTAATTAAGCATACAAATATGTCGATTATTATGATGTGATAAATATTCTATATGTTTAAATTTAAAAATGCATGATTAGATGAGTATATGATTATGTTAAATAAATTATGTTAAGAAGTTTTGTATATGTTTTGTGGAAACTTTTGATATGCACAGATATAGTAGTACCATACATGCCTCAGTCGATGAAGTCACATTCCAAATTTTCGTTATGGATATCCGAAGCTACTTTTCCGAAGAAGTTGAAATTACCATCAGTAGTAAGGAAGTATTCTGGACTAGCTGATCCGGATGATCATATATTTGAATTTTATTCTGCTGCTCGTTTAGAACATTGGACTGAAGAAATTTGGTGCCACATGTTTGTACAAACTTTTACTGGTGTGGCACGAGTATGGTTCGATTCATTACCTGCAGGGCAAATTGATAGTTTTGAAGATCTAAAAAACAAGTTTCATGGCAGTTTAGTCAGCAGAAGCGGTGTATGAAGGATCCAACTGAGGTGCATAATATTAGAAGGCGAGATAATGAATCCATTGAGGATTTTATTACACGGTTTAACAAAGAAAGTATGGGGGTTGAAGGAGCTGGAGATCAGTTGCGGATTTCTGGTTTCTGTCTTGGGGTAAATTGTGCTCAGTTAGTTGAGAAGTTGCATGAGAATCTTTCGAGGACAATGGATGTACTTGATGAACCACAAAATCCCACCGTATGTAAATGAGAGATTATAATTCAACTAGGAACAAGCTAATCTAAGAAGAATAACCGATGAATCAATGGATTTTACTAATATCTCAATATTTGGATACAAACAAGGAAAACACACAGTAAATGTGTATTTTCTGGAATTAGAAGTTACATTGCAAATGAGTGAAAGAACTATTTATAGAGCCTCTGAAGTCGCATCTTCATGAGTTGGTCGGATGCACTTGCATCTTGTTCATCTGCAACTGCATCGCTTCCAGCTCATTCTCTGTGTGACACTTGCTCTAGGGATCTTTATCATCGGAAATGTAGATGCCAGGACACTTGCATGTCTGGTCTTGACCTATCCTCATCAAGTCCCCCTAGTCCATTGATTATTCGAGCAATAATTATTGGACTAGAAGTTAAAAGTGTCTCGTATTTCCGCTGAGGTTTGAGAACCTTAATCGATCATCTTTATTGAGTTCGCATGTGTTTTTGATTTGTTACCTCATTAAAAACCTTGTTCGGAAAAACCCTGTGGGAAAAAACCGAAACTAAGGAAAAAAGAGTATAACACACATTTCCCTTTTGTGTAGATCACAAGCTTCACAGATCAGAAATTTTCCAATGTTCTACAAATTCACAGATCTGGTCATCAAGTCCCCCTAGTCCTTATGTTGTTTTGTAGAAACGATTAAGGACTAAGGTACAAAGATCGTATAGGAAGTTCTAGTGAAGACAGCTCTTTAATAGATCAAGAAACTTTATTTGTCTTTAAAGCAGAATGCTTCTGCAAATGTAATCGTCATATCCTTACAAGGAGATTAACGTGTTATTTCAAGGAGACGCTTCTGCTAATGTAAAATTCTAACTGATTTGTCAGGCGCGTGTTGCATGTTGATCTGTACTCAAGTACTATTGGTACCCGTCCATACACGTGTCAACCGAGGATTAAATGACGGGACAGTTTTCAGTTTTTATTTTTGAATTTTTAAATTCAAACAGTTATTCGTGTTCGAGATTTTTTGCCCCATATATAATCCTTTCCATTTTTTATTCTCTACATTTCTTCACTGCCGTCGCTCTCTTTGTTCTTCAAGCCCTAATTTTTCTTCAAGCTTTTTTCTTTCGAAAGGTCAGTCGATTTCTTTCGCGTTCTTTTATTGCATTTTCATGGCGTCGCCGTCAGTTAAGGTCGACGATGATTCAAGTAAGCATAATATGCATATCTCGTTTTCAACCATGTCGCCTCGCGACTTGGATGAAGTTATTGAGCGGTACAATGTCCCTCTGTCATTGAACCCAACTCTTCCATTGCCGAAAACTCCCATTTCCCCTTTTCCTGTCGGTAAAATTGGGATTTATGTTGATATGTTCAAACTCGGGAATTATCGTCTTCCATTTACTAAATTTCTTATAAGAGTTCTGATGTTTTTCAAGATCCATGTTTCTCAAATGCATATCCAAGGTTTTTCGCGTTTAAGTCATTTCGAAGCCACTTGTAGGGCTGTTAATGTGTCTCCAAGTGTCAATCTTTTTAGGGCTTTTTATAGAATCACCATGGCTGGCGATTGGTATACGTTCGAGCGTAGAAGGGCAGTTAAAAGAATTAGCACCCATCTTCCACCCAATCCTCGCTCCTGGAAATCTAAATTTTTCTACATCGATGATCGATGCATTCCTCTTCAAATGGAGTGGAGGGATGTGGAAGATGTGGTTCACGATCCAAACCCAAATGATGGTGATTATAGTCAAGAGTCTTTTGATAAGCTTGTATCATGTGCAAGCCCTATCCGGGAATTTCCGGAAGCCATTTTGCTTTTTAGTAGAATGAGTAGGGCTTGGTTTACCCCTGAACTGTGGCCGATTCTGACAAATCAAGGGAAGGGTAAGGAATTACCCTTTCAATACTTGCGATCACACCCTTAAAATGTTTCAATAATATTTGATAAACTTTTATTTATTTTACAGAGATGGATCTGTTCGAAGCCATGCAGCTGAAAAGTTTCGATGATGTTGACCTTGGGGCTGAACTGATGGATGAGGGGTCTATGCCGTTTACTCGGCAAACGGCCAGTTCTTTCTTGGATTTTCGTCCCGAAGAAACAAATGATCAAGCTAAGTCGCAAGTGGATGTGCAACCAGATGCTGTAGTTTTTGAGAAGGTGTCTGAGGTCAATTCTGGGAGTAGCGATGTTGCTGATGTCGCTAAAACGGTCAAAGGTAATGCTGGAAGTAGTGGAGAAGATACCCTCAGGGGTAAAAACAAAGAGATCGTTGAGAGTCATGTCAGCATTTCTTCAAAGGCATCACTACCACCTAAAGGCGGAAGCAAAGTGAAGAGGTCTACAAAAGCATCTGTTGCTAGGGAAGCAGGTGAGCCCCTTGTGTCTAAGAGGAAATCTCCTCGTTGGAACTTGCAATCATCTCCTCATCAATCTAAGGTAATCACTTCTGAAACTACCGAGGTCATTTCCGATTCTACGGAAAACTTTGAAGCAAATGATCAGCCAAGAGAGGGTGTTCAGTCAAAGATTGATGTTGCGGTAACCCCCCCTCCTACTGATGATTTTAATATTGATGATTATTTATTGAACTCACCTGATATGTCACAAGAACCAGGTTTTTCTGATGTAAGTATTTTTGCAGAAGGGTACCTCATCTTTGATAACTTTGGCCACTTTAGCTCATGCGTCCTCTTCTTCGCAGAAGGATGCTCCGAGCTTTGCTGTTCCTACCTCTGAATGGTTGAAGAAGGAGATAGATCTGGTTAGCCTCAGAAGCAACGTTGGTAGAGGTTTGGAATCTGTTGATGTAAATGCTGCCTTTGTCCCTCAATGGGAGATAAAAAATGGTGATACTTGCACAGAGAGTTCAATCGCAAAAAAGATCACTCTACTTGGAAGCACCCCTACTGACATTTTCTGTCTTCAACAAATTCCGAATGAAGCCTTTTCAAATGAACTTATGCTTGCACAATCAAAGCAACAGAGCTTGGTGGCGGATGTGTATGGTCGTTGGATCATCGCTGAGGCAAGGGTTGAAGAGCTAACCAAGAAGCTATTGGCGCATAAGGCCTCTTTTGGCTCTATAAGTGATCAAGTGAAGATTAACGATCTTCATGCAAAGGTTGAACTCCTCACCACCAAGAACCGGAAGCTAGTGTCACTTGAGCAGGAAATGAAAAGAGATCTTAAGCAGGCGCAGGACGATGCGATGGCTTTCAAAAGCCAATTTTTGGATCAAAAGAAGATATTTGATGAGCAATCCATCAAAATGCTGGAGATCACCTCTCAATGTGATTCAGTAGTTGAAGCGGTTAACAAAGGTATCTCTTATGTTACTTTATTTTATAATTTTTCATTTGCACTTGCATAGTATTTTATCACCTTTAACATTTGCGTTTTACTCCTTCAAAGAAAATGCTGCACTTGTTGAAACCGTCAAGGCTTTAACCGAAGAAAGAGAACAAATGCAGAAGGAGCTAGCATCTGTGAAGGAGAAGAGCAAATGGTTGATTGAGGAAGGCTTTAACTTGGTTGCTAAACGTGTGCATTCCGAGATGATCCCCATGACCCTCAAAGTTAATTCTGCCGCAAATGCAATGGGCTACAATGAAGGGATCAAGTGTGGGTTAGCACATGCTGTGAAAGGTGAAGCCAATTTCCTGACTTTCAAAGAATATGATCACAAAGCCAGTGAGAAACTATTAGCACAGTTGGATGCTCTGAAGTCAATGACGTTTCATTCCATTGACGAAGTTTCGAAGTTGAGCCTGGACGATACAGAGGTAATGGGTGATATGCTGAAACCAATTACTTTGACAAGAGGTTCTGCAACCCCAAAGGCTGATGCTCCTTCAACTTCACATGCAGATGCTCCAACTGCCACTGGTAATTGATTTCTTTATTAACCATGATCTCTTGCTGAACATTTTAATCATTTCTCAAAGTCCACTTATGCTGTGGCACAAGACAATTTACTTTCTATTTTGCACTTGGTATGTTCTAGTATTTTCTATAACCATGGATCCCGTCGGAATTGCATCTGTTTGCAGTTTCGACTATGTTGACGCATGTGATAATGCACGTGGATGTTTGCTTTACTTAATTTTGTCTCGATCGTTTATATTATGTTATCCTTTTATGGTTCATAGGATATGAGTCATGTTTGATTATGTTTGTGTCATGTCACTTGCGATCGAAATATATCAATGTTTGCACTTGCAGTTGCAAAATGATCATACACGACCTTTTATACTTTGAGTCGTTTGTATTTTATGGGCTTTGAGCAACTTTACAAGTTCTCCTTCACAAGTACTTTGACAAGATTTTAACAAAATCATTAACTTTTAAAGAAGGCTGTCATATGCGTTTCCCCCCTATCAAATGCGTCCATCTTCAAAGGGTTTTAACAACATAACGGCAATACCACTTTTAAAGTTAAGTATTTTTTTTTGTTTCAAATACGAATCTTTTCCTTGTGGTATATAAAGTCCTTACATCTTTTGGTAAGGTTTAGTTGATCTTTTTTCTTTGAATGATCAACTCACAAGACCACTTTATAACATTAGTTATTCAGCAGCACTTGCGACCCTCAGAGAGCTTAAGTTGGAATTTTATTAATGATCATAGCATACCTTTATCCACTTAAGTTTGGCCATCTCTCTTTTGGGCTTTTGTTAGCAACCATTGTACTAACAAGGTGTCCGGCCTGATCACCTCTTCCCAACATGCACTCTTTAATCGTTAGTGAGACAGTTGGGGACAAGAAAAGTATTTTTACTTTTTCTTGGGTTACCCTTTATAAATAAAGGAATAACAGCGATACTGCATTAAGGTATTGGTATGTAATACCTTTTTGAAAATGCACCCGCTAGTGACTCATGAACCATATCATAAGAAGCAAATCATATCGCATGTGAATCTTGTATTATTTACAGAGATCACTTGTATAACATATGCATGTGTTCATTGACGCAACATTTTTAAGCAAACATTTATATTCAATATTTTGCATAGGAGCGATCAAATATTTGTATAACCTTTTTCATATAAAATGGAATAAGTATTTCCATGGATCCTTGTAAGTACTAGAAACAAATGTATTTTATTCTTCATCAACTTATTACAAGATCATAATTGCAGAAACAAAAACATAAAGATCAACATTTCCTATCTTCCTTTTGAGATTAACATTTGCGTCTTCACATATAACACTTGCGAAGATGAATTCCATTCCAAGCCCGCACCAATTCAGTTCCGTCGAGCTGCTGAAGCATATAAGATCCATTTCCGATCGCTTTTTTGATTATATAAGGTCCCTCCCACTTGGGAGACATTTTTCCGAGCGGAAGTGCTCTACTCACCTCATTGCTCCTTAACACGTATTCTCCCTCTTTATACTGTTGAGTTTTGACTTTGGTGTTATAGTACTTTGCCATTTCTTTTTTATATCTGCTCTCTCGTATAGCAGTGATTTCCCTTCGCTCTTCCAAAAGATCCAGATTGGTTCTTAGCTCTTCATCATTATCCGCCACTTGCACTTGCAAGCGGTGGCTAGGTATTCCGATCTCAGCTGGTATAACAGCTTCAGTTCCATATACAAGACTGAATGGTGTTTCACCATTGCTAGTTTTAGGCATGGTGCGATGCGCCCATAAAACATGTGGTAACTCATCGACCCAACTGCCCCCATATTTTTCCAATCTCATTTTTATGCCTTCAACAAGGCTTCGATTTGCTCTTTCAACTTGGCCATTAGCCTGTGGATGTGCTACTGATGTAAAGATCTGATTTATATGAAGCTCTTCGCACCATTCTGCAAATGGGTTTCCAGCGAATTGTTGTCCATTATCCGTTATGATATAGAGAGGTAGACCAAATCGGCACACGATATGTTCCCACACGAACTTTTTGACTTGCTTACCAGAGATACAAGCAAGTGGTTTTGCTTCAATCCATTTTGTAAAATAATCAATTGCAACCAATAGAAATTTTACCCCTCCACTTGCTGATGGGAAAGGTCCAACTATGTCCATTCCCCACTTCTGGAAGGGCCATGCTGACGTAACTGGGATCAACTCATTTTTTGCTCGCATGCTCACCGGGGCATGTGCTTGACAAGCTTGGCACTTGCGCAATTCTTCCCAAGTGCTTCGGTACATGCCTGGCCAAAAGTATCCAAGGCTCATGATTTTAACAACTACCATCTTCGCACCAGCATGAATACCGCATATGCCTTCATGTACTTCTTTAACGATATTTTCAGCTTCACTTGGGGTTAAACATCTTAGCAAAGGTCCCAAAAAGCTTCTTCTATACAAAGTATCATTTTGCATCTGATACTGAAGCGAATTTACTCGTATCTGGCGAGCCTGTTCTTTATCATCTGGGAGTTTGCCCATGGTCAAATACTGTACAATTGGTGTCATCCAATTGTCTTCTTGTATTTGCACATCTGCGGTCATTTTCAAATTGACAGTTGGAGCTTCTAACAATTCCACTCGAATCTCCTTGGCTAAATGTTCAAATGCGACAGAAGCGAGCTTGCTCAGCGCATCTGCCTTTCTATTTTGAGCTCTGGAAATATGTAAAACTTCACACTTCCCAAAGATTTTGATTAACTCTTGAACTTGCTCCAAGTATAAGGCCATATATTTGCCTTTTGCTTCGTATGTTCCAGCGATCTGGCTAGCTACTAACAATGAATCCACATAAGCAGTCACTTGCGTTGCACCCATTTTTTTAGCCAACCTTAAACCTGAAATAAATTTTCATGTTTTTAAGTCCTCCAACTTATCACATGTATCCAGTCATTGTGTGTTCTTCTTTTTTTTTTTTTTTTTTTACCGAATAAACACAAAGACTTACAAAGCTTGAGTGTTTATACCTGCTAGCAACGCCTCATACTCTGCTTCATTATTAGAGGTTTGGAAATTAAAGCGGATCGCATATGTCAACTCGTCCCCTTCAGGACTTTTCAAAATCAAGCCTGCATTTGGCATAATAAAACTCTTAATATTTTGAATTTCAATTTCCTTTTCAAAAAGAAATAACTTTCTAATAGATCAAACCTGCTCCTGAGCCATCAGAGTTAGAAGAACCATCAGTATGTAAGATCCATACTTGTTCTTTAGCTTCAGGAACGGTAATAACATTTACACTTGCGCCGTCTGGCACTTCCGCCAGGAAATCAGCTACCACTTGACCTTTAATTGAAACTCGTGGTTTGAACTGTATATCGAATGGCCCTACCTCAATTGCCCACTTGATCATTCTACCGGACATTTCCGGCTTTCTGAAGATCCCTTGAATAGGATATGAAGTAAGGACATTTACAGTATGGGCCTGGAAATAACGACGAAGTCTTCTTGTAGCTTGTACAAGTGCTAAGACAACTTTTTCGATCATAGGATACCTGGTTTCGTAGTCTTTAAGCATTTTGCTTATGTAGTAAATTGGAAGTTCTTTATCTTCCCTTTCGACCAGTAACACAGCGCTTACTGCATTATCCGTTACTGCCAAATACATGATCAACTCTTCATCAACTTTTGGTGCAGTTAAAGTCGGAAGTGTAGCAAGAGCTGTTTTTAACTCTTCAAATGCTTGATTGGCTTCGGAAGTCCATTCAAAACTTCCCTTTAAACTTTCTTTCAAAACTTTCATAAAGGGTGTAGCTCTTTCAGCCGCTTTGGACAAAAATCTATGTAAAGCCACCAAGCGCCCATTTAGAGTTTGTATATCTTTAAGGGTTTTAGGCGGTTCCATTTCCAAGACCGCTTTAACCTTTCTCGGATGTGCCTGGATCCCCTCTTTGTTAACTAGAACCCCTAAAAATTTTCCCTCTTCCATCGCAAATGAGCATTTCTTGGGGTTCAATTTCATATTGATACCCCGCAAGTTTTTAAAGGTCTCTTCAATGTCTTTGATCATATCTTCCTCATGAGAACTCTTAATGACTACATCATCCACATAGGCTTCAAGATTTCTACCGACTTGCGATTGGAAGGTCTTATCCATGAGGCGCTGGTAAGTTGCACCAGCGTTTTTTAGCCCGAATGGCATCTTTTTATAACAGAATAAGCCTTCGTTTGTAATAAACGCGGTTTTGTCTTCATCACCCTCAGCCATAAAGATCTGATGGTATCCTTTGTATGCGTCTAAAAAACACTTCCATCGGTACCCTGCCAAAGAATCAACTTTTAGATCTATTTCCGGAAGTGGATAACAATCTTTCGGACATGCTTTATTAAGATCTTTGAAGTCAATGCACATCCGCCAAGATTTATCAGGCTTTAGGACCAAAACAGGGTTTGCAACCCATGTTTGATAAAGCACTTCCCTAAGGATGCCCGCTTCCACAAGCTTATCCACTTCTTCCTTGACTACCTTGTTTCGAATTTGGTCATAGATTCTTCGCTTCTGCTGGACAGGTTTTACACCTGGATAAACGTTTAATTTGTGTTCAGCGAGATGTCTAGGGACCCCCGTCATATCCGACGGTTCCCATGCGAAGATATCCACATTGTTTTTTAATAACTGAAACAACTTTTTTCTTGTTTCTCCTTGCAATTGCGATCCAACTTCAATTGTCTGATCTGGAAACTTCTCATTTATGATCCACTTATTCTTTTCAACAGTATCATTTTTAATATCCTTCAATCCTCCTTTTGATATAAAAGGTTTCTCAACCAGGGCTACTTGTGGATCTGCATCTGTTGTTACAGTTGCGATTCCCCTTGGAGTTGGGAATCGAACTAAACCATGTGCTGTCGAAACTATAGCGCCCAAAACTTTAAGCCCAGGTCGACCGATAATGACATTGTGGGGGGAAGGAGTTGCAACCACAATAAAAGTCATCATCTCTTCTCGAAATAGTTTATCATCACCAAAGATCACTGGGAGAGTTATTTCTCCCATGGGATGCACCACCTCTCCAGAAAAACCAATGAGAGTGGAATTATGAGGCTTTAGCCTTTGCTGCACGTCCAATCCCATCCTTCGGAAACAAGACTCATACATGATTTCCGATGCACTTCCAGTATCGAGATAGGTCCGTTTTACTAGAAATCCAGCAATACCGACAGTCACAATTACTGGATCTTCTCTCGATTCTTTACCATTCAATGGTGGAAATGTAATCTCTTGACTTTTCCATCTTTCTTCCTCAAACTTTGTTTTAACATTGCGATGCCAAGTGTTCGACCCTTTTCGTATCATTGCGATCACAGCTTGTTTAGTAGCTGGAGGACGTCCCTCCTTAATATTTTTAACCAGATGCGACAATTTTCCGGATTTGATGGCTTTTTCAATCTCGCCTCGCAAGTGTCTGCAATTGTCTGTATCATGACCACGATCTTTATGATAATCACAATATTTACCCATATCACTTCCCAAAGGATTGTAAGTCCTTTGAGGTTTCGAAAATTGAACATTCTCCGTCGCTAAGATCTCACTGGGAGTTTTTGTAAGTGACGAAAAATCATTAGATCTGGGCTCCCAGGTCTTCTTGTATCCTCCATAATTACTTTCTCCTTTACGATCATAGGGTTGAGATCTAAACTTTTTCCAGGATTGATTTCTTACTGGTGCAGTGGAGACACTTGCATTTGCATGCCGGTAATTGCCATTCTTTTGAGATGGTTTTTGGGTGCTGATACCCTGGATATTTCCGGAAGCACTTCTTCCTTTTACATAAGTCCTGACACGATCCATAAGCACTTCCATTGTTTGAGGCAGATCCTCATGTAATTTTTCCACCAAGTGTGTGTGTCGAACACCATGACAAAAGCCAGATATACGTAATTGATCCTGTGCTCCAGATATTTTCATAGTTTCATTGTTAAAACGCATAACAAAGCTTTCAAGGCTTTCATCATTTCTTCTTCGAATATTATGTACTTCTGTCACTTCTTTTGTGCACTTCCGTTGTTGACTAAATTGCCTTAGGAATTTCGTCCTTAGGTCTTCAAAGCCACTTATCTGTGCATTTGGTAGTGCATCAAACCATACTCTTGCAGGTCCAGTAAAGGTCTGTACCAGCATGTGACACCATGTTTCTTCTGACCATCGTTCAAGTCTTCCAGCAGTAATAAAATCGAATATATGATCATCTGGATCTGTTAGCCCACCATACTTCTTTATAGAAGTTGGCATTTTTAGCTTTGCTGGAAACTTAGCATTTGCGATCCAATTCTGAAACTTAGAATGCTCTTGCATTGAAGCAGGAAAATAAGGCACGAACACATCCTTTTCTCCTGATGTCATAAAATCCACAAGTCAGAATAAGATCAATGCCTTTTTCATAAATTAAGGTCTTAATGTTATAATTCAATCATAGCATTTATAGCTCATTTAGAATTGATTACATTCGCCTCTTGCATGAGGTCTTTCAGGATGACACTTCCAACATAAGTATAATTTGTTCGGAAGTATCATACAGTATTAATCTTCACAAGAGATCTTATTACAATCACTTCCGATGTACATATGTTTTATTCGGAAGTTTTCTCTTACTATCATAAGCACTTCCGACGCGCGTACGTCTTACTCGGAAGTCTTCATTTGCTATCATAAGCACTTCCGACGCGCGTACGTCTTACTCGGAAGTCTTCATTTGCTATCATAAGCACTTCCGACGCGCGTACGTCTTACTCGGAAGTCTTCATTTGCTATCATAAGCACTTCCGACGCGCGTACGTCTTACTCGGAAGTCTTTATTTGCTATCATAAGTACTTCCGACGCGCGTACGTCTTACTCGGAAGTCTTCATCGTAATATCAAAAAAAAAATTTTTTTTTTTTATTACTCAACTCATGAGTGTGTATTTGAATTTTCTGAAATTCAAATTTGAAGAAGGTTTTCCCGCCTTAACTGTTGTTCTTATGATTTTCCAGATTTTTTAGGCAATCTTCATGAGAACCTCTTTGAATCTTCAAATCTTCATCCGGAATTCATTCATCGAATTTCCAGATTTCACAGTTCATCATATGATCCTCAATTGTGTATCCATTCGTAAGGATTTTACATCATCATTAAGCCATTATTATATTACAAGGATCAAAATGCATCAAATTACCAAATTAACAATTGATCGTGCACTTTTGAATTAAACAAATTCAAATTAATTTTTCCGATCCAAAATATGCGTATCGATCAAAAGTTTTCAAAAACTAATTTCGCTACTCGATCAAAACGTTAAGATCGATACCTGATGATTTTGACTGTTTGATAATTGTGCGATCTTCATTTAGAAGATCATCCAAATCCTTCAAATCGGTAGTTTTTGCAGCATCCTTTTCTGGAGTGAATTTCAGAGTGGCGCGAACTTCCTGCAACCACTGCTCACGCTTCTCCTTGTCTCGTAACTGCTTCAAGATCTGCAAATTTCTCATCAGGAAATCTCGATCAAAGCTTTGCAAAACCTCGACAGCTTTATTTGGATCCACATTATCATCCTCGTCATCATGATCCGAATATGGATCATTATTAGAATGATTCGGCAATTGAAACACCGAGATTTTTTCACTAGGTTTTCCAGCTGATCCTTTCGAACTATGAATGTTCTTCGGTGTTCCTTCCAGATCAAAAATGGACTTCTTCTTCACTGACTCATCCGATTGCTTCTCCATTTTTCACCAATTCCTGAGAATACGGATGGCGCCAATTGATGAACCACAAAATCCCACCGTATGTAAATGAGAGATTATAATTCAACTAGGAACAAGCTAATCTAAGAAGAATAACCGATGAATCAATGGATTTTACTAATATCTCAATATTTGGATACAAACAAGGAAAACACACAGTAAATGTGTATTTTCTGGAATCAGAAGTTACATTGCAAATGAGTGAAAGAACTATTTATAGAGCCTCTGAAGTCGCATCTTCATGAGTTGGTCGGATGCACTTGCATCTTGTTCATCTGCAACTGCATCGCTTCCAGCTCATTCTCTGTGTGACACTTGCTCTAGGGATCTTTATCATCGGAAATGTAGATGCCAGGACACTTGCATGTCCGGTCTTGACCTATCCTCATCAGTACTGATGGATAAAGCGAAGGCGTTTGTTCGAGGGAAAAATGCATGTGCCTATTTAACCGGGAATGACGCTAGGAGTGGTCAGATGCGATCGGGCTCTGGATCTATTGGCCGGGGTAATGCTGGTCCTATGAGAGGTGTTGGGTCGGTTCCGCAGAATAAGTGGGTAAGAGGTTTTGTTCCTAAAAGTAAAAATTTTGGGGGGTCATCGAGGAATACAAGTGTTGATTATTGAGGAGCAAGGTTTGTGGAATTGGTCAAAACGCCAACTCAGATTTTGGCAACAGAGAAAGTAGATCTACCTGCACCGCCTAAAATGCGAAATGCTCCTACAAGAAATTTAGACAAGTATTGTGAGTATCATAAGGACAGGGGTCATACCACTGACACCTGGTGGACCCTAAAGAGGGAGCTTGATAAATAGTGAAGTCAGGAAAGTTAGCGCATTTGGTAAAGGTGATTCGGAACAATATGCAGGGAGATGCACCTATAATTAACATGGTACAGTTGCGATTGACAGATCAGCATAGGAATGTTAGAAGTAAAAATAGTAGCCAAGTTGATTGGAAATATAAAGAAATAACGTTTCCACCAATTTTAGAACAAATGGCTACTGAAGAACCGGTTGTTGTATCTGCGAAAGTAGGAGGATTCCTGGTTAAGAGAATACATATAGATTGTGGAAGTGCAACAGAAATCATGTACGAGAAGTATTTTAAACAGATGGGATCCAGCATATGTTCACAGTTGCGTCCAATGTCGGTTCCTTTAATTGGTTTTGCGGGAGAAGTAGTAAGGCCTATCGTTGAAATTACTTTACCTATGGTAATCGGAAGTGGGTTACAGATGCGTAACTTGGATGTGTCATTTTTAGTAGTTGCGGCATCATTGGTACATAATATTATTTTGGGGAGACCATTTTTGAGAAGGTTGGGAGCAGTCATCTCAGTGATGCATGGAATGATAAGATTTCCAACACCGGTAGGGATTGCTACTTTGTCGTCTGAACCGAGTTTACAAGTGTGTGACGTGAGTGTGCAGGATAATTTGAGTCTGGGTAATGCAAAAGAGTGGGAAGGTGATAAGTGGGTGATTAATAAAAAATTCCCGGATCAGAAATTGCAGATTGGGGAAGGTCTTTCGTTAGAAGCTAGAGGGAAATTATACGCTCTTTTAAAGAAAAACGTTGATGTGTTTGCTTGGGAACCGTCGGATATGACCGGGTTTCCGAGGTCATTATCAGAGCATAAGTTAGCATTGTATCCTGGAAGTAAGCCGGTACAGCAGAGACAGAGGGGCATGGATAATGAGAGCGTGAATGTGGTAAACGAGGAAGTAAAAAAGTTGGTGGAAGCTGGAATTTTAAGGGAAATTCAATATACAGAGTGGGTTTCGAATTCGGTGTTAGTAAAAAAGCCAGATGGGTCTTGGAGGATGTGTATAGATTTCAAAGATGTTAATAACGCATGTCCTAAACACTGCTATCCACTTCCGGAAATAGATCTAAAGGTGGATGCTGTGGTAGGATTTCGTTGGAAATGTTTTCTTGATGCGTATAAGGGGTACCATCAGATCCGAATGGCAGAACAAGATGAAGATAAAACCTCGTTTATTACTCGGAAAGGTATGTTTTCTTATAAAAAGATGCCTTTTGGTCTCAAAAATGCAGGAGCGACCTATCAACGATTAATGGATTGGGCCTTTCAAGGACAAGTTGGTAGAAATTTTGGAAGCGTATGTGGATGACATTGTTATCAAGAGTAGAAGTGAAGAGGATATGTTCAGCGATATAGAAGAAACATTTGCGAAACTGAAAGAAATCAACATGCGACTGAACCCAAAGAAATGTTCATTTGGGATGAGTGCTGGAAAGTTTCTAGGTATGATAGTAAATAATGAAGGAATTAAGGCTTGTCCAGAAAAAGTAGATGCAATCCTGCAAATGGGGTCACCATCAACAGTAAAGGATGTGCAGATGTTGAATGGTAGGTTGGTTGCCTTACAAAGACTTGTGTCAAAGGTTGCGGAAAGGTGAAAGTGCGTGTGCGTTGGATCGGTTTGGTCGATTACAAACGTATACGTGAGAATATATGTGAGAAAACAATACACGCAAGGTAAATAACTCAATCTCTTATTAATACTGGATTACAAGAGACTCAGAGTAACACACATAAACTCTCAGACAAAGGTTCGCTCAGTTCTCTCAAAAACTTAACAATTACAAAGACACAAACATATATATATATAGCCTATGGGTGTCCGAACTCCCTGGCTTGTCCGAACCTCAGGTTCGGCCAAGGCTCGGCCAGGGTTCGGCCGGAGTTCGGCCACCAGACCAAAACCCTAAATCTTCATGTCTTCGTTTGATCCAGCTCATTGCCATATCGTGTATCAACAAACTCCCCCTTGGCAATAGCTGGACCGTTCTTCATCAGCTTTGAACATTTGTAGCAGCCCCATCATCTTTCCAAACCAACTCATGATTGTTTCCAGCAAAGATGTTGAACGCAAAGCAAACCCTTATCACCCTTTTGAACTTCAGCGCTTGATCCATGTAATCTGGATGATACAGGATTGGATTGTGATACAACTCATCAATATCAGCCTTTGACAAGTTAATCAGCCACATCGGATCGTAGATCTTCACAACCCGGTTATCTTCTCTCAACACAATCACTGCTTCTCCTGTCTTCTCATCATAATACCACCATCGCAAATCTTTGATAAAAACTTGTTGCATCTTCATCAATGGTATTTTCTTCATCACCTCAGGCTTCTTTAATCAGCCTCTTACCAGTTCTTTGGTGTACTCTTGTTCGGGATCGCCGTCTTTTTGGCTTTTGAGGATCCAAGAACTGAAACCCCTCATTACATTCCCTCTCAAGAGTCTTTTTGAAATGCATACCCAACCAATCATTGCCATAACAGCAAAATGGTTTTCTTGTCAGCTCACGAATATCCCAGATCAGCAAACTGCTGAAATCTTTGGCGCACTTGAAGTACTGGATTCCATGTTCATGTTTAATCCCATAGCACTTCAAGCTTGATGCATACATCCAACTTATAATCTCCCCTGACACCTGAACCTTGAACTTGAAAAACGATCTTTTCTTGACTGGTTTTGGAGGCGGTACATAATTAGCATGAAATGCTTTCATGAACTCTTCAAAAGTCTGATTCTGTTTCTGAATCTTCGCCTCCTTAACCACTGGGTCTTCAGGTTTCTCAGACTCTTTCTTTCTCAAAACCTCCTCAACTTCAGCATCTTTCTCTTTCGGAAACACCTCAAACTCATCACCACCAGATTGATTGAAGTTGGAATACAAATCCGGATACTCTTCTTCTGTAATATCCTCTATTTCAATTTCTTCATCAAAAATACCTTCCACGTCTTCATCAGATTCTGGTTCTGGATCTTTGAATATTTCAGGAGCTTTCTCAGATGCGTTCTTCATTTCCTCCTTATTTAAATCAAACACCCGTTGTAACTCTTCGGCCGTTAAATCTCCAACAAATTCCCCTTCTTCAAGCGTTTGTAACATATCCGCAAATTCACTCATTGACTTTGCAGCTTGATCGGATGGAATTGAAGTAATTGGCACCGCTTCTCTAGAATCTTTTTCCATCTGGGAAGATGATGTTCCAGCACCCGAACCTGCGGTTCCAGATGGGCCTGGTCCACCACCAACATTCCCTTCAGGATCATCCTGATCGGGATCATCATTCAAAAATCATAACGGATCTTCATTACAGCCCGTACCGTCTCCAATCTCCCCCTGAGCATTAAACTTCTCGATCAAGAATTTTAACTGCTCATTCATCTCCAGAAGCATCTTGGATTGGTTCTGACTAACCCGTTTCAATCTTATAATCTTCTGATCTTTAATTTCATCCCGACTTTGCAAAGTGACAACCCGCTGATTCAAATCTTCATTATCAAAACACAGAACTGTAATCATCTTCTCTTGGGCTTCGGTTTTAGCCTTCAAGGCATCAATCTGTGATTGTTGATCAGATAATGCGCTTTGTAAGATACTCGCCTGAGAAAAAGAAACTGAGCTTTCTTCAAAATTGAAATTTACATCCGGTGTGGAATGAGTAGAAGCAGTTGCAGGAGCAGTTGAGAACACCGGAGTTGTAGATCCCATTGGCTGATTAACAAACTGCGCACCAGCACTTGCTGAAGGTGCTGTGCTAACAGTTGTTGACCGAGTTGCATTCATAAGGTTTTGCAGAAAATCAGCTTGAACGTCAGACACTGAAGTCCGAACCGTTGTTGCTGCTTCAGAAACAGACACTGCAGGAGTAGCTGATGTAGAAACACCAGAACGAGGCTGTAAGATAAACTGTTGTACACCTTTCTTCTTCTTTTTCATCCTACCCCCAGCCACTGATTTCTGCCTCTTCTTGCCTGAAAGAACTGTTGACGAACCAGCAACAGACTTCTTACCTTTGCCAGAAACCACATCAGCATCTGGATTATAATCTTTATCAGATTCAAATGAGGCCACTTCATCATACACACGATCCTTGTAACGATCGTTGTTTTTGTTCTTGCGGATTCGGTAGGCAAAATGTTCAGCACTACCTTTCCTAAGCTTAACATATTTCGAGTTGATTAAGACTCTCACAAACGGATCGTTTGTATCAGAGAAATCTTAAGAATCAGCTTCAGCATTCAGAAAGTCGTCATCAGTTTCAGATTCATCATCAAGACATTCACCGTCAGTGTCTCTATCACAGTAACAGATGCTGAGACCACCGTTTCAGTTCTAGGCGGCTGAGATACTGGTTCTGGTTCTTGATGTACCGGTTCCTGAACCACTGGGACTTGTCTCTTAGGTCTTTTCACCCGACCTTGTATTGGTATTTGGTTCTGTTCTACGATCCAACTGTAATCCAATTCCTCCGAACCACTTCCATCATCATGACGAGGCGCACCCATTACTGGTGGCACATAATTGACATTGGCAAGATGGCCTATCAATCGTTTTAGCTTAGGTTGAAATTCAAGTGCTTTCTTCTGGTAAGATGCTAAAGCACCAACACTAGCCTCCGTCATGTGTTTCAACTCCATTCTGTGTGCAGCATTCTTTATCAAATCCGGATATTTTTCATTCAGCACCATTTGGAGGAATCTGGGGTAAATTGCTGCTTTCTTTTGACGTTGAGTCAGATTGTCTCGCATGTAATGGAAAATCATTCCAGAGACATTGTACGACCGATTCATCACTAGTGCATTCATCAAGGACAGAATTATCTGCTAGACTTCATCATGACCTGAAATTCGATGTCCCAAACAGACCAACAGCACATATGCAAGATACTTGTACGGCACGCTCAACGACGATTTGTACACCCATTCCTTACTCGGATCGTCGGTATACCAAATCCGCTTTAAGAATGCCACATTATCTTCATGTGGGAATTCAATCCGTACATTTGTTGCGTCAGACTCTAAATGTAGAACTCTGCGTATATATGCCTCAGTGACTTCAATAGATCGTCCTTGAACAGTTGCAACAATTCTGATTGGAGAATCAGTAATCTTATGAGCTGTGTTCCAAAATTCCAGAATAATATCCCGATAAACTTCACACTACTGAGTAATGGCATAGTGAATCCTTGAACGTCTCAGAAAATCAAATATTCCCGGTCCTCCAAACTTATCAAGTTTGCCTCGTGCAACCCCGATATGCGCACAAATATTATGCTTATCTCCAATTTTTAAGTCGTTTGCCATATCTGAAAACACATAAAAGAAAACATTCATTAAATTCAATGTTATTAACAGATATAATCATCGATTTCGTCAAATCATTGTCGTTTGCGTAAATGAACAACATTTGATCAAAAATTTGAAGACCTCCGAACTTTGTCCGAGCTTCCTCCGAACCCCAAGTTCGGAGTCTCCGAACCCCAGGTTCGGAGCCTGAAGAACTCCGAAAGTTTTGAATCTCAAATTCGATGAAAATGACCAAATTAGACTAAACCAATAAACACCCTTGGTCGGATTTTGATAAGAAGCACATAGGAATCAGCTTGAACCGTTAAAAACATGTTTTCGATGGAGTAATTTTAGATCTAGAACTGGATTAAGTCCGAACGTATTTAATGAATGAAAAACCAACAAAAATAAGATGAAAACCTAATCTAAGTCCATTAATGTGTTCGGAATCAAGATTTCTACCTAGAATCAGCCTTGAAATCGCCAAAAACACAGTGAAACGAGAATTCGAAAATCGGGCAGCAGTTCGGTGCAAGTTCGGACGAACTGTAGCACCGAACTCCCAATTCGGCCACCTCCAAACCCTGTCCGATTCTGAGGTTCGGTCCTCCGAACTTCCATCTTCGGACCTCTGAACTCCACGTTCTGACCTCCGAACTCCAGGTTTGGAGATTTGAAATTAAAAAAAAAAACTGATTTTGAAGAACTTTTCAAATTGAACTTCCAAAGTTTTAAATTTTATCAATTTTCCTCAAACTTCGTTCAATTTTACTGATGAAATTTCTAAAATCAAGTCTATTTGCTTGTTCCCGGCATAATTTGGAATCTTTCACTAACGGTTGATCGAAAATAACGCAGAATAAAATTCTTTTGATTTTTGTAAATTTTTCAAACACACCTAAAATCTTTTTGGAATTTTTTTCAAAATTATACTAAAACAAACCTAAAATCTTTTTGAGATTTTTCACATTTTCAAATGACAAATCAAACAGAATTGAAACAAAATTACTAAGAATTGATATAACTTAATTTTTTTTGTGAGAAAGATCCAGACGCGGGATCATATCGGCCAATATGCATCAGACACACTTCAATTTCATTTTTAATCAGCATGCAAGTCAAGTTGGCAGCAAATACAATTTTTCAATTTATTTCAGCTTGGGTAGATCAATTTTTATAGCTTTCTGATATGTTAAGATATATTTAGCAAGCATTAATAATATGAAAACCCACACAATCAGAAATACCGGTAATCTGGCTTATTCTTTATTATTTTTGTATATTTCACAGAATTTGATTCTCACGGAGATTTATCGTTCATGGTGTTTCATGCAAAAATAAAGCAGAACCCTAAACAAACAACAATCAGGTCGGCTGGTAGGCACGCAGAGAAAGTCCGATTGTTTAGGAAAATAAAAAATGTAAAATAAAGCAGAAGTTGTATAATCCAACAACAATCAGGTCGGTACTCACATACACGCAGAGAAAGTCCGATGGATTATACGAAACACCAAAGAAAATAAAGCAGAACGTCAAACGAACAACGATCAGGTCGATCTTTCGATACGCAGAGAAAGTCCGATCGTTTGACAAAATAAAGAAAATCAAACAATTTTAAATCTTTGCAAAATGAAAACATGCGTACACCAGAACATCTCTTATTCTGTTTTTGCTTTTTCACTTTATTTTAATGCCAAGATCACACAATAATCATCATGATGTGTCTCACAATTTAATCAAGCAACATTTTTTTATGTTTATATCATACTAGCATATATCAGATTTACCCTTACGCATTTAACTAACCAAACAAGAACCTACAGCTTTTCAGTTTTACTTTATCCGTGGTTGATAACACACGCCGATGTAATATCATTTCTCACTTGGTCGGATCAATTTCTCAGTTTTTTTTTTAATTTTTCCATTTTTTTATGCTTTTTGCAGTTTTCCATTTTTTTATATTTTCTGACATTTCTCCCCCTAAAAGACAAAACTCTATTTTTGGATTTTGGATAACAAGAAAGAAGAAAGAAACAAAAGAAAACAATAAGCGAAAATGATCAACCGAAAGTTACTCGACCGGTAACTTTTGTATGCCGTTGATCTGCAAAAGATAACGAAAGCGGGTTTTATCAAAAGCTTTCGTAAAAAGATCCGCTTTTTGAAAATCAGTATGGATCTTTTGCAGATCAATCAGGTGTTTCTCAAAACAATCCCGGATGAAATGAGAACGAATATCAATGTGTTTCGTCTTAGAGTGATGAACGGGGTTTTTTGTTATGCAAATAGCGGCCGAATTATCTATGTAAATTGGAGTAGTAAGAAACTTCAAACCGTAATCCCGCATCTGCTGTTGAATCCATAAAACCTAAGAACAGCAATTAGCAGCCGCTATGTATTCAGCTTCAGCCGTGGATGTGACAACAGAAGTCTGCTTCTTACACTGCCAAGATACCAACCTATCGCCGAGAAACTGACATCCGGCCGTGGTTGACTTGAAATTAATCTTGCAACCGCCGTAGTCCGAATCCGTCTACGCCGACAAGTCGAACTTATCGTCATGAGGATACCAGATCCCGAGATCTGAATTACCCTTCAGATTAGCTAGAATTCTCAAAACCGCATTCATATGAGAAACACGAGGAGCTGCCTGGTACCTGGCACACAAACAAACAGCAAACATTATATCAGGTCGACTAGCTGTTAAATACATCAGTGAACCTATTATAGCCCGATAACGAGTGACTTCAAACTCTTCACCGTCTTCATCAGGACATAGGCCATGCGACAGCTGAATAGGAGTTCCAGGAATTCGAACGTCTTCCACCTTGAATCGAGTCAGGACATCTCTCACATACTTCGTCTGATGTATGAAGATACCCTTATCAGATTGTTGCACTTGCAATCCTAAGAAGAAAGACATTTCTCCCATCGAACTCATCTCGAACCTTGTTTGCATTAAAGTCTCAAAATCCTTGGATAACTTCTCGTTTGAACAGCCAAAAATAATATCGTCGACATAAATCTATACCAGAAGCAAATTCTCCCCCGTTTTACGGCAGAAAATAGTAGGATCAACCAACCCACGCTTGAACCCGTTGTCGAGTAAATAAGTAGACAACGTCTCCTACCAAGCTTGAGGAGCCTGATGGAGACCATATAAAGCTTTGTCCAACTTATAAACCTTCTCCGGATAATCAGGATCGAAGAATCCCGGAGGTTGTTTGACATACACTTCTTCCTTAACCTTGCCGTAAAGAAACGCACTCTTTACATCCATCTGAAAGACTTTAAGCCCACGATGAGCAGCAAATGCTAAGAAAATTCTGATTGCTTCAATTCTGGCAACAGGAGCATACACTTTGTTAAAGTCTATCCCTTCTTCTTGAGAAAAACCTTGAACAACCAAATGGGCTTTGTTTCGGAAAATGATTCCACGATCATCCCGTTTGCACTTGTAAACCCACCGTGTACCACACGGCTCTTTACTTCCCGCTGGTAAATCCTCCAAGTGCCACACACCCAAATTATGAAATTGCAGTAATTCTTCTTGCATTGCTTCAACCCACGAACCGTCTAATAAAGCTTCGTGAACATTTGTTGGTTCGATCTGGGATATAAAGCATGAATGAAATACTTCTTCCTGAAAACCAGATTCCAGAATAGATAGTAAAGCACTACTCTCAATTTGATGTCTCGTACGCACTCGTTCATTTAAATCACCAATAATATTGACTTGAGGATGTATGGTGTTTATCCGGAGCGTTTGATTAATAGGAACAACCACCGTCTCACCCATATCAGGAACAGGATCTTCCTCAACCACCACATTTTCAGTTGGATTGGCATCAGCATCAATTGAAATTGTATCAACTTATGGATCGACCACTTTATCAGTTGAATCGGCCTCAACTTCATTTAAAGTAGCATCAACATGTGAATCAATTTGTTGAGTAGGAATTTCCACCTGATGTGTCACGGCTTCATGAAATTCATTATCATCATCTGAAGACATATCATCAGCTGCAATTTTCGAATCATTTGAAGTCTTGGTCATGTACTCATCAGCAATAGGCACTATCGGAGTTGGCAGAGTTTGTATGTTTAAAACCGGAGTATCATCTAGTAACTCAATGACAACTCGAGTGAGTTGCTCATCAGACATCTCTGGCTTCGATTCACAATTTTCAAAAAGAGCTTTATAATCGAACAACCAGTCCGGTCCAACACCCCTGGGTGGTAAAGTATAGGATTGGAAATCCACATGCAAATATTCACCCACCGTACCATTCTGCTTATTAAATACTCGCTTCTTTTGATTTGAGTATCCGACAAACAACCCATCAAAGGCCTTGTCATCAAATTTTCCTGTAGAAGCTAATACGGTACAGGGACACCCAAAAGGCTCTAGATAATCGAGATTCGGCTTACGCTTCTTCAATAATTCATAGCATGTCTTTCCAAGACGCTTCACAGTAAGCACTCGATTAAGCACATAACACGCAGTGTTGACAGCTTCCGTCCAAAAAGGGACAGGTAATTGAGCATCAGCCAACATTGTTCGTGTTGTTTCAATAATTGTGCGGTTCTTTCTTTCTGCCACGCCGTTTTGCTGAGGTGTGTAAGGAGTGCTGAATTCATGCACAATCCCTTTTTCCAAACAAAATGTCCTCACGGCTAAATTCTTAAACTCCGTGCCATTATCACTACGAATTCTTCGTACTTTCAGTTTATACAAAGATTCAAGTGTTGTAATCAAATTGATGAGAATTCTTGAAGTTTCATCCTTGGAGATCAGAAAATCAACCCACGAAAATCTTGAAAATTCATCAGTGACCACCAGACAATACCAATTTCCCGAAATACTTGCTCGATTCACCGGACCAAACAAATCCATATGAAGTAGCTCTAACGGGACCTCAATTGAGTGATATTTCTTCAGTGGATGGGATTTTCTTTTCTGTTTTCCCTTCTTGCAGCTCACACAGACATCATTAAAAACAAATTGTTGCTTTGGAACCCCTTTGACAAGATCCCTCTGCACCAGTTCGTTCATTTTCCTGTAGTGGATGTGTCCCATGCGACGATGCCATAGAACAGAATCTCTTTCAGATGCCTTTGACAAGAAACATTGACCTGCGACCGTTGCTTTTGCTGAATTCATGTCGAGCATATACAAATTTTAAAATCTCGGTGCTCGCATTACCACATACTCATCAGGAATCTTGAAGTCAGGCTTCAGTATTAAACATTTACTCCCCGTGAAAGCAGTCGTGAAACGCTTATCACAAATCTGGGAGACACTCAAAAGATTGTACTCCAATTCTTGAACAAATTCAACCTTGTCAAATGTAACAGCACCATTTGAAAGTTTACCGATACCGGTGACTTGACTGCCTTTGTTACCAGCAAATGTTACTTTACCGCCGTCAAAGTATTTCACATCATGCAACAAAGAAATGTCTCCGGTCATGTGTCGAGATGCTCCGCTATCAACAACCCAGATGTTATTCATCAGTTGTCGCGAAGATCCCTGCATAAATTACAACGGAAGATTAGTTTCGGGAAGAACCCAAGCTTGACGCTTTGGGTCGACCGTAATCTTCGACAAAATCCTTACCAGCCATGGACAAACCCTTAGGTTTCTGTCCATTTGTTGAAGAGCCTGTGGAACTAGTTGCAGAGTTTTTCAAAATTGATTTAACCTTTGAAAATTCACTTTCAGATTTCTTGTCATTTTTATGAAATTCTGTCGATTTAAGATTAGAGTGAACTCTGCCTTGCTCATCCACAAATCTGACCTTTTTCTTTGTATCAGTCTGATAGCCTTCCGACATATCATCAGACTTTTCTGTGTCAGATTTGACAGATTTTGGTTTCTTCAACGGGCACGTCCGATATGTATGACCACGAGCTTTGCATCTAAAACAATTTTTTTTTATCAATAACAACCTTTTCGCTCGTGTCATCATCCACTTCGGACTCAACAACCCGTTTTTGGGTTTTGGGTTTCAAACCCTTTCTATTAGGCACATAATGATTTTCAATTTCATCATGATGTCCTGATTCATACCCTGACACATTTCCTGAAAACTCATCAACATGACCTCTAGTATATGAATTTCCAGAAAAACAATGATCCCTATAATTCTGAAATCTATTTCTTCGCCCACCAAACCTTGGAACAAATTCATTTTGACCTCCATAATCAACCTTGATCCACACCCAAATTCATCATAAAAACCTTCGTCATTATAAAATTGAGACTTTTTGGAAAACTGACTTGATTTTCTGAAATTTGGTTGTCTTTGATCATAAAATTCTCTATGTTCTCTAAGTGGTGTTTGAATAGTTGGTTTTGATGGTTTCTTATGTAAAGACTTTTGAGCAAAAGTTTTCACTCTATTAACCAACCCTGAATCAGATTCAGAATGAAATGTGTCCATTACATTTACATTGCTATTACCCCCCTTAATGTGCACATTTCTCCGTTTGGAATCATAAGCAGGATCATATTTGCATGAAAAAATTTGATCGATTAAATGCGGATTAACCATGTCCAAAGGAAACTCCTTGTCACTATAAATCCGGTTAGATCCTTTTAATCGATATGTCACCCAAGGTTCAGAATTATCATAGTTGGTGTCTAAAGTAGGATTGCTAGCCTTGACTTGTGTAGGTTTTGAAACTTTCGAAGAAGAACCTTTTTCAACAGATTTTAATTTTGCCGAAGGCTCAAATCCGACTCCACCATACTTGACTTTCTTACCTTCTACAGATTTGCTCCGAACAATCTGTTTTTGTTCGAAACACAGTTTTTAAGCTCAGATTTAATTGTTGGAAAATCATGTTTTGAAATTAAATCTTTATCATTTGGCTTAGAAACTTTGGGCTGAGTGGTTGACAAACATTCAACATCGGTTTCAGACACTAAGTCATCAACCTTATCAAAATCTGAAACATCATAGAAAAGTTCATCAACTGTTGAATCCAAAATAGATTTTTCAGTTGAACTTCTGACAGATTTGTTTTGTTCAGCATGAGAAGGAACCTCTACTTTCATTTCAGATGAAGGACCAAGTGTAATGTTTACAGGGGGTGGTACTTGATTCAGCTTACCAGAAACATCTTCCTTTTTAGTTTTATAAAAAAAATTTGTAAAAGAAGAGGAAACTTGAACAGAATCCAATTTTTGTTTTAATTCAAAAACTTCGATTTTCAAATCTGCAACAAGTTTCTGACTGGTAGCCAAATCCTTTTGTACAGACACGAGCAGTTCAGACTGTGTTGAAAAATCAAACTTTTGCAAATGCAAGTGCTCGTGTACTGACAATAACTCCTTGGTTGTTCCCTCCCATCTTTCCTTATATATGTTTTTATCTGCTTTTGCTACTGCCAGAAGATCATTAAGCTTTGTCTTCTCATCTAAGAGCATACTCTTAGCAGTAGCAAAATCATCGCAAGACTTACACATTAAAGGATATGAAACAACCTTTGAAGACTCGGCCATACAAGCAACAGATTCTGTAAGATTGCTCCTTTTCAGTGCACCAATCTCTTGTTTCAGACTTGAGTTTTCATCAGATATTTTCTGCATTTCTTTCTGAAGTGCCAGCATTTTATCAGCAATTTCTACAGCATTATGTTGAGCTTTTTCATATCGTTCCTTCAGTGGAAGACTTTTCTGATATAAGCTTTCGAAATCATTTGCTGTATCAAGCGCTTCAGCTTTTGCTGCTTCACAATCTCGAATCAACGCTTCTTTCTCCTCAGTTAGAAGTGTAATTTGTTTCTCTAACAAGAGAATAGCATCAGACTCGACCTTCTCAGCAGACAAATCACCCATAAAAGCAGACTTCTCTTCAGATATAAAAGTATGATCAATCCTTGAAGCTGGGACTTCTTCATCAACAGTAATTCCATCAAAAGTTTCACCATTCGCTTCATCGTGAACTTCACCTTCATCTTCAGTAGATTCAGTCATAGTGTCTTCATCCTGCACATGAGATACCATCAAAGCAGATGAATCAGCGAATTGAGTACCCCAATTGTAAGTCTTATCAACTTGAGATACAAGAGCTTTTGTTGAATCAGGATTAGATTTTGAGTTAGAAGTACTCCCTGAACTCGAAGAATTGTTAGATCCAGAAACATTTGGTTTAGGAGTGAATTTTTTATATTCTTGCTTTTTCGGCTGAGAACATTCACGAGCGAAATGACCAAAGTTAGAACAATTATAGCATCGAACTTTTGATTTATCAAAGCCAATTCTGCCACCAGAGTTCAAATCTTTTCTACCGGTCTTCTTTAAGAATCTTTTCACTCTTCTAGCCAGCATGGCAAATTGCCAATTGATATCCATTAACTCCAAATCATCAGGATCCACTTGATCATAATCTTCTTCCGTCAATTCAGCATTACTAACATTCCCAATTATCAAGCCATAATAAGATGACACTAAAGCAGAAACAAGGGCCATATAATCTTCAGTTGTAGACACAGACATAGCCATTTTTCCCGTGTTCACCAAATTACTTGCTAGAACTGATGTGCTACTTCCTCCAGAGTTGTAAGTGTATTCAGCATGATGTGAGCCCATTCCGGTTCCTGAATTAGAACTATGTCCAGGTAGACCTCTAGCTACAAATGCCGTAGCCGGTGCAGAACTTGTTATTTTTGCCGACTTACCTGAAATAGTTGCTGCATTTGATCCATAGTAAACATCCGGATTCTGAACCGCTGCTGGAGTAGTATTCACATTCTTCATTTCCAGATCTCTAGCTTGTAACTTTCCTAACAGTTTTACAAACGTTAATGCAGAATAATCCTTGTCATTCATGATTAGTAGAACATAAGACTCCCATTTAGATGGTAGACCTTCCAGCAATTTCTCCTTTAGCTCTTCATCATCTTTCTTGATTTGGACATTATCCATTTCAGACAACAGATGACAATATCTAGAAATTAATTCTGGAACACCCTCCCCGTCAAAACACTTGAAGTTGTCAAATTCCTTATTTAACACTTCAAAACACTTGAAGTTGTCAAATTCCTTATTTAACACTTTCTTCTTGCTTTTCTTATACTGTTCGTTGCCTTCACATCTTTCCTTCAGAGTTGACCATAATTCGTGAGAATCTTCACAGGTTTTAAATTGGTGAAGTAACTCTTTAGGTAAAGCTTGAGTGATTAAACCATAAGCTTTCTGTTCTCGAACAAAATCAGCCTTTTGTGTAAGATCCATATTCCTTTGCATAATAGGAACATTGTTCAACCCGACAGGATATACATATGGAGCATCCATAGCAATCCATAGGTCTGGATCCGTTGTACCGATATACGCTTCAAATCTCTTTTTCCAATTAGGATAGTCCTCAAACTTAAGAAGTTTGGGAACTTTCTGCGTCGTCCCGATTTCATTATCGTAATTCAGTAGTGTTTGCATCTGCGATTGAATAGCAGCAAACGCGGAATAATCCGACATTTTTGAAAAAATTCAAGATACAAGATTCTGTCCACCGAACTAGGTCCGAACTTATAATGAACTCCGAACTTGCTCCGAACTTAAAATAAGCTCCGAACTTGCTCCGAACCTCCACCGATCAAGAAAACAAACTCCGAACTCCCTACGAACTTAGCACCGAACACATTAACTCCGAATTCTCTCCGATCCTGGTCCGAACTATCTCCGAGACAGAATTTCTCACTGAACTCTCTCCGATAGATCATCGAACTCTCACCGAATCGAAACTGTGACCGAACTCTCACCGAACTCGACACTCGGAGCGGTTTCATTGAACTTCAGGTTTGGCCGAACGTAAAAAACTCGAAATTTTCTAGATCTCACTGGAATATCCTCACAAATGGACTCAAAACACTCAGATGACCAAAAACAAACAGAAACAAGGAAGTTTGACACAAAACATGACGATTTTCACGTAAATTTCCAGAGAGCAACTTGAAAAACGAACTTCGATATACGAAATGCAACAAATCGAGCCAAACAGCACCAGATAGCTCTGATACCACTTGAAAGTGCGTGAGCGTTGGATCGGTTTGGTCGATTACAAACGTATACGTGAGAATATATGTGAGAAAACAATATACGCAAGGTAAACAACTCAATCTCTTATTAATACCAGATTACAAGAGACTCAGAGTAACACACATAAACTCTCAGACAAAGGTTCGCTCAGATCTCTCAAAAACTTAACAATTACAAAGACACAAACATATATATATATAGCCTACGGGTGTCCGAACTCCCTGGCTTTTCCGAACCTCAGGTTCGGCCAGGGTTCGGCCGGAGTTCGGCCACCAGACCAAAACCCTAAATCTTCATGTCTTCGTTTGATCCAGCTCATTGCCTAATCGTGTATCAACAAAAGGTCACTTCCTATTATGCAAGTGTTGAAATCAAGTATTGGGAAATCTGATTTTTGTTGGACTGTTGAAGCAGAGGAAGCTTTCAAGCAATTGAAGCAATTCTTGGTTTCACTACCGACTTTAACTGCACCAATAGTGGGAGAGGTTTTACAAATGTATTTGGCAGTTTCGGAAGGAGCAGTCAGTTCCGTTTTGGTAGCAGAAAGGGGGCAAAAGCAAATGCCCATTTATTATGTAAGTCGAGTTTTGAAAGATTATGAAATACGATATCCTCTTATGGAAAAGTTAGTATATGCCCTTATGCTATCAGCAAGACGTTTGCGGCGTTATTTTCAAGCTCATATAATCGAAGTGCTCACGACATCTTCTATAAATCAAGTGTTAAGAAAGCCGGAATTGTTAGGTCGGATGGTAAAATGGGCTATGGAGTTAGGGCAATATGATATTCAGTTCAAGCCAAGAACAGCCGTGAAAGGGCAAGTTGTTGCGGATTTTCTGGCTAAAATGCCCAGTGGAAGTGGGGACAGCAGTGGTAAAAATAATAGTTTTGATGCGTCGTTGAAAGTGTCGACGGGCATTTGGAAGTTGTATACTGATGGTTCCTAAGGTGATGACGGTGCAGGAGCAGGTTTGCAAATGAATTTTTTAAATGTTTTATAAACTAGTCACATAATTTTGTTCATAAAATAAGACATAATTCATGTGTTTAGCAGGGCTATTGTTAATAAGTCCGGATGGTGATGAGTTGACATATGCGCTTAAGTTCGATTTTAATGTGTCTAATAATGAGGCGGAATATGAGGCGTTATTGGCAGGTTCATCATTTTACTTAACTAAATGATTTTTTCTAAAAATAAAGTATGTATGAAAAAGTAGGGATATGTCAAGAAGGAAAAAGACTAGGTAAGCTAAAGATATAAGTCGTGTATTTGAGTTGCAGGTTTAAGATTAGCCAAGAGGATGGGTGCTACAGATGTAAGATCACACGTGGATTCGTTGCTGGTGGCAAATCATATCAAGGGAGATTATGAGGCAAAGAGTGCCATGATGGCTCTTTATTTATAGCAAGTGAAGGAGTTGATGCGTACTTTTGCAACATGCGAAGTGGAACATATATCAAGGGGAAAGAACAAGAAAGCAAATGTGCTTAGTAAACTTGCATCCACTTCATTCCAGCATTTAGCTAAAGAGATAAGAGTAGAAGTTTTGGAAGAACCATCGGTTCTGGTTAAACAAGTGGTGGCTGTATCTTTCGATGACGAAGTTTGGTTCTGGCCAATTTGGAAATATTTGGAAGAAGGATATTTTCCGGAGGAAAGAGAAGAAGCAAGGAAAATTCGCGTAAATGCTTTACAATATCAATTGCAGAATGGGATCTTGTATCGAAAAACATACCTTGGACCGCTTTTAAGATGTTTAACTAAAGAAGAGGCAAGAAGAGTGGTGCAGGAAGTGCATAGTGGGATCTGTGGGAATCACATGGGTTTTCGCATGGTTGTCAACAAGTTGGTAATACTAGGATATTATTGGCCTGGTATGCATAAATTCGTTACAGAAGAACTTAGAAAGTGTGACAGTTGCCAGAGACATCCCCTAGTAAGTTTAAAAGCCAAACATGAGCTTGTTCCTGTTTTAACAGCATGGCCCTTTCAGAAGTGGGGAATAGACATTGTAGGACCATTTTCGGAAGCAGCGGGGCAGATCAAATTTCTTATTGTAGCGGTTGACTACTTTACAAAGTGGGCAGAGGAAAAGGCTGTTGCGAGCATTACTGGGCCGCATATGAAAAAGTTTGTATGGGAGTATATTATTTGTCGATTTGGTTTACCCTTATACATTGTTTCAGATAATGGAAAACAATTTGCGGATGATCCCTTTCGGAGCTGGTGTGAGGAGTTGGGAATAGTGCAAATTTTTGCATCTGTGGCATATCCGCAGGCCAATGGACAGGTTGAAAGAGTTAATAGAAGTTTGGTTGAAGGAGTTAAGGTACGTTTGGAAAACGCTGGAGGTGGTTGCGTGGACGAGTTATCACATGTGTTATGGGCACACAGAACCATGCCCAAAACAAGCAACGGAGAAACTCCATTCAGTATGACATATGGGACTGAGGCCGTCATCCTAGCGGAAGTGGGGTTACCTACTCAACGGATGATGGAAGTTATAAATAATGATCAGCAGTTGAGAGCAAATTTAGATTTATTTGCGGAAAACGGATATGTTCCTATATTAGTATAAAAGTTTCGTTGCTATGGGCAATTGTTGTTTTTAAAAAAAAAATAATAATAATAGTAAGTAATATGCTGAGTTTGCATATAATAAACTTAAGTCCAAAGGACTAAAGTATGGTTGGCTACCATGTATCTAAAAATAGATGCGAAGTCAAATTGATCAATAAAAAGCATCCTTGTAAAGATGCGACCTATGGGGTCATAAGAGGTAGTCATGCACTATCCAAAAAATTCCGGAAAAAAAGTATAAAAATCATCCTTGTAAAGATGCGACCTATGGGGTCATAAGAAGTAGTTATGCGCTACTTAACAAATTCTGGGAAAAATCACAAAAGAGGCTAAGGTTACTCTTGTGACACCGGAAGTGGTCCGTGACACCGAAAAGTAATTACGCATTACTAATTGCTAAGTTCAGATACATGTGTATAATTATAGTTAAGGAACCTAATGTGTTAACATGGACGCATGTGACCACTTAAGTTGATAACGTAATTCATGCACATGCGAACAAGCAAATGCAAAATATAATTATCATAATGACATAATAAAGTCATGACATTCCATTCCAAAATAAAAAAAAACATATCATATGTCATGTCAAGTGCATAAAAGTAAAAGTTGCTTGAAAGTCAAAAGCCCTACACATACGGCAATCAAAAGAGTAGTCCACTCGCAGGTGGAGCAAATTGTTCATTGTTCAAAAGGGGGGGTTGATATGAAGAGATTTACCTGGAAGAATCATGGTGGAGGCGGGTTGGTTGAGTCAGTTGCCAAAGTTTCCTTGATCATATCCAGGGGGCATCATGAAGGGTCTTGCAAACTTCAACGAATGGAAATGATAATTTCTGAAATGAGGCATTTGCTTCATGAAGTTTCTTGTCGGCGTTAGGATCAAAACCTTGACAGGTTTCTGCAGTATTTGTGAGTTTTTAGCTACATGGAATAACCCTGACCTCACTCCTTCATTGTACCCACATGCGTTCATCGCATTGATCGCTGTAGCAATAGCTGTCTTTAGAGTTGGGCCTTTTAGGATTTTATTTGCCACTCCAGGGATACCCTCACCAACCAACCATTTTTTCTCTTCTTCAAAAACTCTTTTGAGTTCCTCCAACTTCTGTGTTTCAGCATCAAGTGCGGATTTGACAGTATCATGTTCTGAAATGAATATAAAACCCATAAGTACGAAGAAAAAGAGTGATATTGGAAATAAGGAAAATGCGATTAAGTGATACCAGTCTTTGATCGCTGAAGTTGAAGGGTCATGTCTTCGAGCTTATCATCTCTTTTCTTCAGTTCCGATGTATACACGGAAAATTGATCCTGCTTTTGTTTCTCAAGGCTTTCTATCATGGCTCTGGAATGGTTCAAGGATTTTTCCACATCCAACAAACGAGTAGAAACAACAGAGAAAGATCGGGTCAGCTCTTGGTTTTCTTTCTGAAGCGCCTGGATTTTCTCCTGCATATCCGATTTTGAAAGTGCGGCAAGTTTAGCATTCAGGGATTGCAATTGGAATTTTGCTTTTATCCATCTATTATACAGCTCGGGAATAATGACATTATTGGTTGCATGAGATGACATAACGTGAGCTGCAAATTCAGGAGCGGGAATTTCTTCTGATCGCCTAATGTCTCCCGGACCTATCGCTTTCAGGAAAAAGTCCTTGGCACATGCAGGATCGGAAATGCTGTCACGGTTAGTGATATTCCATGTTAGAATAAACAGTTCGTCCAGACCGATTGTGGATTTGTAGCGAGCTGCCATTAGTCGTGCTTCATTTCGAATCCACATTGAGTCCGAAAAGCTGGGAGGAACAGATGTGGTAAAATTTGAAGAGGCACTTGGATAAAGTTGAGTTGCCAGGGGAGTAGTGGAAATAACAGGAGATGGTACCATTGTTTGAGTAGCAAATGTGGTCATCTTACCCTCAGAAGGTGAAACAGTGGGAGATGGTGTACTTGTCAGATCAATGGTGAGGCAAGGTGATTGCATGAATTCTGCAACTGTAGAATTGATCAAATGAGCTAGGCTAGGGGGAGACATGATAAGGGTGTTTCCGTCATCAGATACTGGAGATGGTGTTCTTTCAGTGGTTTCATTACCAAAGTTTTCAGAAAAAGCTTCAATGGTCGGAGAAGACTTAGCCATTGAGCGAGTGACTGGTGACTTTCTAGGTTTTTTGGGTGCAACATCGCTCTCTTCTTCATTCATCGATGGAGCATGTTTGTTGGGTTTAGCGCATCTTTTCTTCCTCTTTTGGATCAGTGGAGAAGCAGGTTGAGATACCTTCTAAGGAGAAAAGGCTTTAACAGGGATGGTATTAAACACATCTGGGGTAGCATCAGTATCAATCATGGCTGGGTTTGCTGAGGTGGAAGTGTCGGTTTCAATGCTGGTTTTGCTGAACTGAATTTGGCTTAAATCCTTTACCAAGAGTGCATCTGATAGATCCATAACTGCATGTGAAGATCAGTAAATTAGAACGAATATAAAAAGGAAAAGTAGCAAAAGGAAAATGTAAAGTTTATAGAAAATATATGCACTTTCTTTCCCACACAAGATTACAGGTCGCATCTGTGGGAAAAACCAGTTTCTACTAATTTTGGCCAGGACTAGAATTTCTTCCGGAATACTACGAATAGGATATATAAACTTGCTGATGCTTTCGTAAGTAGCTTGGTGAACCTCGGCTGCCTTGGGTATCACATCATGAACAGTCAAGCGAATGTCTCTCCAAGTCATTGATTTAGGAAGACATGAATCATCTAAATAAAAGAATTGATTTTTCCATTGACGATTCTGTGGAGGTTTTCTACTAAACAATTGGGTGATATCACGATGCTTCTCAAAGGTATACAAGTCGCCGGACATGGTAAGGCGATAAAACGCACGAAACTGGATCAATTGAGGTTCAAGATTTAAAGCTCTACAAGAAAGTTCGAAATGGTTCAGGATACTCAGTGCAGTAGGGTTGCATTGAGATATATGGATTTCAAAGTAAGTCAAAGCTTCAAGAAGAAAAGGGGTAAAAGGAATTCGATAATTGGCTTGGCGAAAGAAATCAAAGTAAACTCCAAATTTTTTGTCAGGGAAAGGATGGATTGGTGTACCCTCGGTAGCAGGAAGGGGGTTAAGTTTCTTGGGGATACGGAATTCTTTCACAAAATCATTCAATTCAGATTCAGAAATTAAGGAGTATGAAATAGAGAGATTATGTTTTGATGAGATCTTCTTAGGTTCAGCCATAAGAAGAGAATAGTAAAAGTAGATAGAAACGAAGTGAAGGAAAAAGTGCTGACCTGGGAAGAAGATACTGGTGCAGAGTGTTGCAGGAGTGTGGTGAAGAAGATAAACTGTTTTGGTAAAAAAATTTAGGAGAAAGGTATATATATATATAGAAGAGTAATAAGCGGTTTCAATCAGCGGTTTTTGCGAGACGGTTATTGCAAGAGCGGTTTTAACGGGGGTAAAAACGGAATAGATCCCTTTAAAAAATTTTGAAAATTTACTTTTTCATTATGACTGATTGTGACAGGTAACTGAAAGGGTGAAAAGATGCGCCACACGTCATTAGGGGGTACTAGAAAACTGTACCATCAATAGTGTGTGTCAGTCCATGCAGGAACAGCTGGTGCATATGAGAGAAACTGTTCGAATTCGGAAATACAAAATATTTGGAAGGGTAAATAACCTTTATATATAGAAGTAAGTCTATTAACTTCATTTACTCATTTAATAGACTTGGGGGACTTGATGAAGTAAATGAGGCATCGGATGTGTTTTACACATCCGATCGTTCACTTCCATGTCCTCCGGATATGATGTCCGTCGGAAGTGTTTGTGCAGGCCATAGACAGGTGCGATTAAGCAGATGCGGACGAAGGAATCACGAGCGAGGCCTATAAATACCCGGCGAGAGGTGTAGTTTAGGGACTTCGGATTCACTTGTAAATCTCATATTTTACATATGCGTCTGTAGTTTAGGGCCTTTTATTATGGAGATATCTTATCTTTGATTCTATTTTCTTCGATTATTGTGTCTATTATCAACTCCGATGGATAATTTGATATGTTCTTATGTTTTAATTTGTTTCACGTGTATGTTGTTCATTGTTTTCCAATTGTCCAAGTTTCAGCTTCCATTAGAGGTTTATTCTTTGGTTCTTTGAGGTTCTGTTCTTTGATCTAATTCTTTAATTTTCTTAAGATTTTAGCCGCTTCTCATCCTCTTTCCTAAGGACGCTGATACTTATTTCCAAACCCTAGACCTAGATGGTTAGCTCCTCTTTCCAATATGAGTATCAGTGTGTTCCTAATGAGGTATGTTCAGAAACATACCTAGATGGTTAGCTCCTCTTTCCAATATGAAACTAAGTTGAGGTACCACTAGAGTCTAAAATCCTACTTCCATATAAGAGGTATGTTTCTGAACATGTATATGATTTTTTATCGATCTTTTAATTAAATAGTTTCTTATTGATTCAAGCTAAAGCTACAAATCAAACCGTGTTCTTAATAATTGGCACAAGATAGGAAGGAAGCAAATTAGGGAGGGTAGGTCAGAAAGTAAATCAAGACGCATTCCTTCTCTGCAAAAATGTTTATCTTTAGCAGCTCTCACCTTAACATCAGGTTTTCTTTCGGTTCCACCAATCTAATTTGCACAAAGTGGTCAATATAAAATGTTGTTTGTTATAGTGACTCATGTTAATCTAAATTTGTGTAAATAAAGGCTAAAATGAGTTAAACCTTTGTTGGAACCCATTTTGGTTGTTGGCAACACAAATCGTTCACCGTTGAGTATTGCTGGTGAAGACCTCTTGATGCCTTAACAAGGATTGATACTTTGCTCTTGTAATAGATTTTGGGTTTGTACTTAGTAAAATTATGTTTCTGTATTAGCAGACTTGTATTTCTTCTTAGCGAACTTCTGATCTTGTACTTAGCGGACTTGTTTTACTTTTAGCGTACTTGTTAATTTTTCAATATACATGTCTTAGCGAACTTGATTTATTCCTAGCGGACTTGTTTACTTAGCAGATTTGTTCATGATCTTAGCGAACCTGTTTTGTTCTTAGCGAACTTAATATTGCTTAGCGAACTTGTTAGCAAACTTCTTTGTGTTTAGCGAACTTGTTAGCGAACTTGTTATTGCTTAGCGAACTTGTTAGCAGACTTGTTTGTGTTTAGCGAACTTTCTAGTGAACATGTTATTGTTTAGCGGACTTGTTAACGAACTTGATAATTCCTAGCAAACTTGTTTAAGCTTACCGAACTTATCTGTCTGATGGAATATTCATTGCTGAAATCTATGTAGTGATTGTTGTGTTAAACATTCCTTTTATCCTATGCTCTCTATAGTAGTATAAAGGTATATTTTACTTGTATAATGCAAACAGGAAAATATATTGGATGTGTATTTTTTAATCTTTAAGTCTATTAACTTCACATAAACTGTTTTAGTCAATAGACTTGGGGGACTTGATGATATATTATAGGTCTCGGATGTGCGGCCACATCCGACCCTGGTTATTAAGTCCTCACTTGCAAAGTTATCTAATGTATTATGCCAGGTTTGATAGGGTTGATAAGGAAGTGATTATAAGGACGGATGTAAGGTCGATGGGCGGATGTGCAAGGGCGGATGTGAGCATGCTGGGTGCTCTATAAATAGGTAAGACAGGGCTGGAGCAAGGATCTTCTTCTCTTCACTTTTACACATTTACTATATGTTTCCTTACACTTCCGTCTGTAATAACACATGCGTTAATAAAATCACTTGTTCTTATCTATTCCCAATATCTCTCTTGTTTTCTCTCAATTTAAGATCCAAATCTTCTTTATTCCATATCAGTGAAACTATTTGTTTCATCAGTGGCGCCATCCGTCGTTGACTCGGATTTTTGCTTATTTTGAGAGATTGAAGAAGATTTTGAGGATGGAGGGAGCTAAGATTTTCATGAGGAATAATTTTGTTCATATTTAACTCAAACCAGGTTCTGTAGGTGATTTCTAAAGTGGTAATTAACTTTCAGATCTATAATCCTTTGAGAGGTATTTACATTCATGTTGAGCTCAGGTATAGATCCTTATACCTATATTCACAATTTTGGTCTTAATTTCTAAAGTTAGATTTTTGATTTGACAACTTTTAAGGTCAAATAATTTCTTTTGAGAAAATTTGATTGAACTTTTAAATATTTTGGAGAGGGGAGAGGATTTCGTTCTTAACATACACTTAAATGTGTAAGAGTGTGTAAGAGGAATTGAAAGGCAAATCAATCAATGTCTGTATGCCATTTTTATTGATGATGATTATCGTATTTTATTTTTTTTTTTGCTTTTTTGTTTTAAAAAAAAGAAAAAGAAGAAGAAGGGGGAGTTCTCTAGAATTTAGGAAGTTTTTGCAGTTGTTATGATTTTTAAAATCAAATTCAAATCTTTGTTTCAAACCGTATTTCGATCATTTGGAGTCCAGTTTGAGATCAAAATTTTGTTTTCAGAAGGATTTATTGGTTCACCTAGTTAACGTTGTGTTCACTATGTGAATCTTCGGTTTCTAGGGCTAAACCTGTTTTAATTTGTTTAAATCTTAAAATCAAGTTTCATTTATGGTTCCTATCATATCAATATCTTTGAAATCTATACTTTCTAAAAATTGATGGCGTTTTGGAAAATCAGGGCACAATTTTTGGACATTTTACTCGCTTGCTTCTTCGGTTTCACACGCACAATATGTGTTTTCGAGATTCTGTGGGATTCCAAGCACGTCGGTGTGAAACAATGAGATGCTTTTGATCAAAATTGAGTTTCGATTCTATTCTGGACAATATTCAGTTCGGCTGAACAGCGTATTCTATGTATTTCATAAAACACACACTAGTGTGTGTTCTTGGTGTTCTTCATAAGAAGAAAATCATATTCTTGGTTTAAAGTTCTTATTGATCCATATATTCTGTGACATCCGAGAATTTCAAGGTTTACTTCCGTTAGACAAACCCCGTTAGTTACGTTATAAGTGTTAACTTGGTAACTAATGCTTAACTAGGCCAAATACGTCCACGACCTTTGGTTGATCACCGAACCCGCCCATATGTGTTATGTGTTCATTTATTGACGTCATTATGTGCAATGTGATTTAAACGCATGATTTAATATTATGAATAGCATGACAAATTGTAAATCATTGATTATGTGAAAATTGCCTAAGTAGTGCAGCCAGCGAAACTAACGGGCGAAACTATAGTGTCGCCCGGTAGTTAGCTAAACTGACTGACCTGCACGAGTTCAGGGCCAGTTTCGCTTGGCCAGCGAAACTGCCAGCGAAACTAGCCCCTGATATAAATAATCTTAATAAACCCTAGTTCTCCTATTTGCCTCATTTACACCACAAACACACACATTCTTCTCTGGAAATCTGGTCAGCCGAAAACCATCAAGAGAAACCAAGATCTCAGCCCAAGACAACATCCATTCGATTCCCTGATCGAATCGTGAGTCCCAAGACCTTTCCTTTATGCCATTTTCTATGTTTTTCTATGTGTTTCTTCATAAAGCATGCCTAGATCTCTGTGTTATTGTTAGATCTTCTGATATGTTGCTTAGGATTGCTAGATCTACCATAAAGTTGATAACTTTACGTGTGAAATCCATCCATGATAAAGATTTATGCTATTTTAGTCATTTTAGGGTTTTATATGTATTTTGGGTGATTTGATGATAAAATGCATGTTTAAGGTGTTAAAGCTTACTGATTTATGTTGGTAAATGCCTATGTATGCTAAACAATGAATTGCATGTAAAATGGAAGCTGTTAGGTTGATTTTTAGGCTGATCCGTATGTTTTTCGCGACCAGCGAAACTGTGGTGTTCTCTGGGCGAAACTGTCCAGCGAAACTATGTATATCTCCTTCCAGCGACACTATGCAGCGAAACTGCAGTGTCGCCGGGTAAACCAACCAGACCAGCTCGAGGCGAATCTACCGAGCGAAATTCCCTGAACGAAAGTTCAAACCAGTTTCGGGCGAAACTAGGCTAGCGAAACTGTGCCAACAGTTTCGAGCGAAACTAGCCTAGCGAAACTGTGTCATCGGGCATTGCCTAGCGAAAGTGCTGCCCGTGCACACAGCGAAACTGACTAGCGAAACTGCTAGCGAAACTGAGACCAGAATCTAAACTTGTACAAATTGCTTGAATGTTATGCCATGACTTACATGATTATGCCATGATGATACATGCTTTGATTTCTGATATATATGAACCCTTGTTTATGATCAACCATTGGTGTCGTGTGTCTGTATGTCGAGTCATAGTTCCAACGTGCTATGTTATGGGCCATAGTGACGTTAAGTAAAGATTAGACACAAAACTAATACTTAAGACCTAAACGTGTTCATAGGTCTTCGATAAGCAAACTTGGATTGTTAGCAAGTGTAGCAGTGCAACCAAAGGTGAGTGTCACTAACCCGATTACCGTGAACCCGTTTGGGTCACACCGAATACCTAAAAGTAAAACAATGCTGACAACTCGAGAGTGCTAGGCACCTCCCTGATAAATTTGAAAACCTGGAGTGCTCGGCACCCACTTGAAAGAACTTGAAGTGCTTTATGGGAAGCACTTGCGAATTACCAAAACAACGATTTCTAAAACGAAACCAAAAACACTTTTGAGATTCATGAGAATCCAGTAAACCGTTTTAATATGGCTAGTGTAGGTTAAAGTCTAAACCACAAGATATCACATGATTTCTAAGGATGCCTTGAAAACTTAAAAGTCCTCAACTAATTGTACCATTAATTGTAAAGCGAGGGGATGTTGGGTAGATCTACTGGAGTTTGACAAACTCCGCCCCGTGGCACGGGGAGTGCACGGAGGTACAATATCAGCCTATTTGACCGTGATCCCGAGAGGACACGGGGGAGGCAAAACCGCGATGACGTAGGTCCGCAGTACTAGATGGCACGACCACTACAATAAATAATAGTCAGCTTTGGTGCAAACTTCCTTAGTGCATGGAACAACGGATTAGCTACCCGCGATATCGGTTGAGCACTTTAACTTTACAAAACTAGTTCATACCCGATGACGTAGGTCACGGACAATTCCTTTATAAACTAAGACATAACATTTAGCATTGCTTTTCACAAACAAATACTATGTAAGTATACCTTGATACAAATTATGATTATGAGACCGGGCCAATGCATGACAAGCCCACTGTGAACTCACCAACCGTTAGGTTGACACTTGCGTGGTTTAAACTTTTGCAGATCGCTAAGGAGTATTCCGGAGCAGGTTGGCATGGCACGTGAAGACCATTTTATTTCTGTTAAACTTAATTGAGAATTTTAAACAAAGAATTTGTAAAGCACGTGGTTAGTGCTAAGACAATACTTTATTCCGCTGCGTTTGTATTTGAGACTTTACTTTAAAACTGCTTTTTGAACTAACTCTGATTCATTTAGTATTTGTAACTAATGGTTGTGGATCCTGGTCTAGCCGCACCCCTTAACGGTATAAACTCCGTTAGTGGTTATTTGGGGGTGTGACAGATTGGTATCAGAGCCATAAGTTGCAGAGAACTGGAATCATTTTGAAAAACGATTTGGAAACTGCAACTTGAAACCTTAGTTACAAACGAATAAACAAATTCTCAAAAACCAAAATAATTACGTGCCAACCTGGGATACTCGCTCTGCTGTGTAAGTAAAAGCTTAGTACGTATGTATGTAAATATATATATATATAAATATATATATAGACCGTGTCTAGGAAGTCTAACGGAAAACCTTAGGAAAATTTTCACACACGAATACGAAACGCGAACGCTAACGCGCGCACTATGCCGGGGGAAAGCGACAACGAAACAATGCTGCACGCTACGTCCTGATTTCTACTACGATGACTACGCCGAAGGTGACTTTTATGGGGAAGCCGACTTTCGACGATAGCTACTTACGGCTTACGACGTTCCTCGACGACGCCTCGATTTTGCACAAAAATTTTCTGGACTAATAGTGGGATAACGGGAAATGGTTAATATACATATTATGGGATATGTATAAAGTATAATTGTGACTGAACATTGGCTACTTTAACTGTTCAGCAAGATGTCTGGAAGAGGACACGGAAGGAACAACATTAACATGACGCCTGCACAGCTGCAAGCAATGATCAACGAACACGTGCAAGCCGCGGTGGCAGCCGTCCAAGCTGCATATGCCGCTCAGGGTAACTATTATGCCGGTTAAGGCACAAAGCGAATTATATTTGACCTGTTTAAATTTGAAACCCGAACTATTTATGCATCAGGAAACCATCACTGCACGTTTAAGTCCTTCATGGACTGCAAGCCACTAACATTCTCCGGCGAAGAAGGAGCGGTAGGACTCCTCCGGTGGATCGAAAAATCTGAGAAGGTCTTCTCTATGTGTAACTGCCCCGCTGAAGCAAGGTGAAGTTTGCTACTGGTACCTTTGAGGGAGCTGCTCTCTCCTGGTGGAACGCTGAGATTCAGATGATTGGGATCGACGCGGCTAACAACATGCAATGGGAAGCATTTAAGGAACTGATCATGGATGAGTACTGTCCCCGTGACCAGGTGAAGAAGCTTGAGGGTGAATTCCTGAACCTGAAGATGGTTGGGTCTGAAATTGAACAGTACACTGCGCGTTACCATGAGTACGCGGTCCTGTGCCCCACAATGGTTGATGCTGAGTTCAAACGCATTGAGCGTTACCTGGAAGGCCTCGCGCCTCAAATCAAGAGTTTGGTGACCGCCAGCAACCCCGCAACCGTGCAGCAAGCCATCCGTTTGGCCCACAAACTTACTGATCAGGAGGTCGAGAAGGGTACTCTACCTGCGAAGGTCACTGAGAAGACTGCCCTTAGTGGCAAAAGAAAAGCTGATGATGAAGCTCCTGAGAACTCAATGAACAATCAGAGTGTTGGAAACAGCACTGGGAGGTCTTTTAACTCCCAAAGTCTAAGCAAGAGGTCTGGAAACAACAGTGGTAACTACCGCCAGGGTGGCAATGGTCAAAGCAACTACAGAGGTAACCTGCCTCTGTGCATCAAGTGCGGAAAGCATCATGCTGGTAATTGTAGGAAGAATCTGAGCTGCGAAAGGTGTGGCAAAGGAAGCCACGAAGCAAAAGACTGTTGGGCAACTCTACCTGAGCAACAAAACCGCCCCAGGAGGAACAACAACAATCATGGAAACAACAACTTTGGGAACGATCGGGGTAATGGGAACAACAACGGTCAGAACCAGAACAACAACAATGGGGGAGCCCGTGGCTGCTTTGAGTGCGGTGCTCAAGGCCACATTAAAAGAGACTGCCCACAGCTGAGAAGACAGGGTAATGGAAATCAAGGAAATAACGGTGGAAATGGTAACGGTGGAGGTAATGGTAATGGGAATGGCAACGGGAATGGTGGAAATGGAAGAGGTCGAGCTTTCGTCATGGGTCAGGGTGAAGCTCGCAATGATGCCAACGTGATAAACGGTAAATTCATCCTTAATGGTTTCTTTGCTACTGTATTATTTGATTCTGGTGCTGAAAGAAGCTTTATTTCTACAAAATTTGCTAAATTGATTAATGCTAAACCTATCGCCCTAGACGCTAAGTATGTGGTAGAGCTAGCAAATGGTAAACTCCATGATACGACTCAGATAGTTAAGGACTGTAAGTTAGAACTAGCTGGCCATACGTTAGGAATCGACCTTATGCCTTTCCCGATTGGTAGTTTTGACGTTATAATAGGAATGGATTGGTTATCTGAGAATCGAGCTGAAATCTTATGTAAAGAAAAAGTGGTTCGTATTCCGCTCGAAGACGGTAAAGTGTTAACGGTCCAAGGTGAAAAAGGTGGAACAGTAACTGGTATTATTTCGTTTCTCAAAGCTCAAAAGTGCCTTCGTAAAGGTCACTTCGCGATTCTTGCAAACGTCACCGATTCGACACTCCCCGAGCGCAAAATCGACGACTACCCGATAGTCCGCGACTTCCAAGATGTATTTCCTGAAGATCTGCCTGGTTTGCCTCCATTTCGACAAGTAGAGTTTGGAATCGACTTGGTTCCTGGAGCGTCTCCGATTGCACGCGCACCTTACCGTTTGGCGGTAAGTGAACTCAACGAACTCTCCGCACAACTTCAAGAGTTACTCGACAAAGGATTTATCCGCCCCAGTTCGTCTCCGTGGGGAGCTCCGGTATTGTTTGTTAAGAAGAAGGATGGAACGTTCCGAATGTGTATTGACTACCGAGAGCTCAACAAGGTTACAATCAAGAATCGGTATCCACTTCCTCGAATCGACGATCTTTTCGATCAGCTACAAGGTTCGAGCTACTTCTCAAAGATTGATCTACGGTCTGGATATCACCAACTTCGCGTTCGTGATGAGGATGTCCCCAAGACTGCTTTCAAAACTCGGTATGGTCATTACGAGTTTTTGGTTATGCCGTTTGGGCTGACGAATGCGCCTGCCGTATTTATGGATCTGATGAATCGAGTGTGCAAGCCGTACCTCGACAAGTTTGTGATAGTTTTCATCGACGATATTTTGATCTACTCCAAGACAAAGGAAGAACACGAGGAGCACCTACGTCTTATCTTGGAATTGCTCCGCAAGGAACAGCTTTATGCTAAGTTTTCAAAGTGCGATTTTTGGATTCGCGAAGTCCAGTTTCTTGGGCACATTGTCGATCAGAATGGAATTCACGTCGACCCCGCTAAAGTGGAAGCTATCAAGAATTGGCCTACTCCGAGAGCGCCAACCGAAATCCGACAATTTTTGGGACTTGCCGGATATTACCGAAGGTTCATTAAGGGTTTCTCGCAGTTGGCTCAACCCTTAACAGCTCTAACGCACAAAGGAGTGCAATACAGATGGGGTGAAAAAGAAGAACGTGCGTTTCAAACTCTTAAAGATATGTTATGCTCAGCTCCAATTCTCGCGTTACCCGACGGAATTGACGACTTTGTAGTCTACTGTGATGCATCCATTCAAGGACTCGGTTGCGTGTTGATGCAACGGGATAAAGTGATTGCCTATGGGTCCAGGCAACTGAAGGATACTGAAAAGAATTATACAACGCATGATTTGGAATTGGGAGCCGTTATTCATGCACTCAAGATTTGGAGACATTACCTCTACGGAACGAAGTGCACAATATTTACCGATCACAAAAGCTTACAGCACATCTTTAATCAGAAGGATCTCAACATGCGACAACGACGGTGGGTCGAGCTACTGAATGACTATGACTTAGCGATTAAATATCACCCGGGAAAAGCCAATGTTGTGGCTGATGCTTTAAGTCGGAAGGAATACGAAAAGCCTCGACGGGTACGAGCGCTGCAACTTACCATCCACACGGGATTGCCGGATCGGATCCGCGATGCCCAACAAGAAGCTTTAAAGGAAGAAAACTTCGCAGCTGAAGCACTGCGAGGGGTAGATGGTAACTCTGAAATTAAGTCCGACGGACTCAGGTATTATAATGACAGAATTTGGGTTCCTTTACTTGGAAATCTCCGTGAGCTCGTAATGGACGAGGCTCACAAGTCAAGATATTCGGTGCACCCTGGATCAGATAAAATGTACCAAGATTTAAAGGGTTTGTATTGGTGGCCGAACATGAAAGCCGACATTGCACGATATGTGGCTAAGTGCTTAACATGCTCAAGGGTGAAGATTGAGTACCAAAAGCCCTCTGGATTGTTGCAACAACCAAAGATCCCAGAATGGAAATGGGAGGATATCTCGATGGATTTTGTAACGGGATTACCTCATCGATCGAATCGACCAGATGCGATTTGGGTTATCATTGATCGATTAACCAAATCTGCACACTTCATTCCAATGAAAGAAACTGACAATATGGATAAGTTAACTAAGCTGTACATTGACCGAATTGTGGCACGTCATGGAGTGCCTAAGACTATTATCTCCGATCGAGATCCTCGATTTACTTCCCGATTATGGCAATCTATGCAGGAAGCATTGGGAACCAGACTGGATATGAGTACAGCTTACCACCCGCAGACTGATGGTCAGACGGAACGAACTATTCAGACTCTTGAAGACATGCTCCGAGCTTGCGTTCTCGACTTTGGTAAAGACTGGGAGGCTCACCTTCCGTTGGTGGAGTTCTCCTACAACAACAGTTATCATTCAAGTATCGGTGCTGCACCCTTCGAAGCTCTTTATGGCAGAAAATGCAGATCGCCCGTGTGTTGGGTCGAAACGGGTGAGAAAGGACTCACTGGACCAGAAATCATTCATGATACGACGGAACGGATTATTCAAATCAGAAAGCGGATAGCCGCAGCACGTGACAGACAAAAGAGCTATGCCGACAAACGTCGTAAACCTTTGAAGTTCGAAGTAGGCGACAAAGTGTTATTAAAGGTATCTCCCTGGAAAGGTGTGATACGCTTCGGAAAGCGTGGAAAGTTAAATCCTCGCTACATCGGTCCATTTGAAATCATTGGGGAAGTAGGCCCGGTGGCCTACCGATTACAACTCCCTGCAGAACTCGATGGAGTTCACAACGTATTTCACGTTTCGAACCTAAAGAAATGTCTGGCTGAAGACATCGAAATAATTCCTTTGGAGGAATTGGAAATTGATGAACATTTGAGATTTATCGAGCAACCGGTAGAAATCATGGGACGCGAGGAGAAAGCCCTCAAACGTAGCAAGATTCCGATCGTCAAGGTGCGATGGAACTCAAAACGTGGACCAGAATATACTTGGGAACGAGAGGATCAGATGAAGAAAAAGCATCCTCACTTGTTCGAGCAAACGTCCACGGAAACTCAAGGTATGATTTAATTTTGGGGACCAAAATTCCTGTAACTGGAGGAGGATGTGACGACCCTAAAACTTTTGCTTTCTTTCCCCCAGCAACGACGACAGCTGATGCTGCGAACGCTACGACGCAAGAATAATTTTCGGGACGAAAATTCCAATTACAAGGGGATGATGTGACATCCGAGAATTTCAAGGTTTACTTCCGTTAGACAAATTTCGTTAGTTACGTTATAAGTGTTAACTTAGTAACTAATGCTTAACTAGGCCGAATACGTCCACGTCCTTTGGTTGATCACCGAACCCGCCCATATGTGCTACGTGTTCATTTATTGTTGTCATTATGTGCAATGTGATTTAAACGCATGATTTAGTACTATGAATAGCATGACAAATTGTAAATCATTGATTATGTGAAAATTGCCTAAGTAGTGCAGCCAACGAAACTAACGGGCGAAACTATAGTGTCGCCCGGTAGTTAGCTAAACTGACTGACCTGCACGAGTTCAGGGCCAGTTTCGCTTGGCCAGCGAAACTGCCAGCGAAACTAGCCCCTGATATAAATAATCTTAATAAACCCTAGTTCTCCTATTTGCCTCATTTACACCACAAACACACATATTCTTCTCTGGAAATCTGGTCAGCCGAAAACCATCAAGAGAAACCAAGATCTCAGCCCAAGACAACATCCATTCGATTCCCTGATCGAATCGTGAGTCCCAAAACCTTTCTTTTATGCCATTTTCTATGTTTTTCTATGTGTTTCTTCATAAAGCATGCCTAGATCTCTGTGTTATTGTTAGATCTTCTGATATGTTGCTTAGGATTGCTAGATCTACCATAAAGTTGAGAACTTTACGTGTGAAATCCATCCATGATAAAGATTTATGCTATTTTAGTCATTTTAGGGTTTTATATGTATTTTGGGTGATTTGATGATAAAATGCATGTTTAAGGTGTTAAAGCTTACTGATTTATGTTGGTAAATGCCTATGTATGCTAAACAATGAATTGCATGTAAAATGGAAGCTGTTAGGTTGATTTTTAGGCTGATCCGTATGTTTTTCGCGACCAGCGAAACTGTGGTGTTCTCTGGGCGAAACTGTCCAGCGAAACTATGTATATCTCCTTCCAGCGACACTATGCAGCGAAACTGCAGTGTCGCCGGGTAAACCAACCAGACCAGCTCGGGCGAATCTACCGAGCGAAATTCCCTGAACGAAAGTTCAAACCAGTTTCGGGCGAAACTAGGCTAGCGAAACTGTGCCAACAGTTTCGAGCGAAACTAGCCTAGCGAAACTGTGTCATCGGGCATTGCCTAGCGAAAGTGCTGCCCGTGCACACAGCGAAACTGACTAGCGAAACTGCTAGCGAAACTGAGACCAGAATCTAAACTTGTACAAATTGCTTGAATGTTATGCCATGACTTACATGATTATGCCATGATGATACATGCTTTGATTTCTGATATATATGAACCCTTGTTTATGATCAACCATTGGTGTCGTGTGTCTGTATGTCGAGTCATAGTTCCAACGTGCTATGTTATGGGCCATAGTGACGTTAAGTAAAGATTAGACACAAAACTAATACTTAAGACCTAAACGTGTTCATAGGTCTTCGATAAGCAAACTTGGATTGTTAGCAAGTGTAGCAGTGCAACCAAAGGTGAGTGTCACTAACCCGATTACCGTGAACCCGTTTGGGTCACACCGAATACCTAAAAGTAAAACAATGCTGACAACTCGAGAGTGCTAGGCACCTCCCTGATAAATTTGAAAACCTGGAGTGCTCGGCACCCACTTGAAAGAACTTGAAGTGCTTTATGGGAAGCACTTGCGAATTTCCAAAACAACGATTTCTAAAACGAAACCAAAAACACTTTTGAGATTCATGAGAATCCAGTAAACCGTTTTAATATGGCTAGTGTAGGTTAAAGTCTAAACCACAAGATATCACATGATTTCTAAGGATGCCTTGAAAACTTAAAAGTCCTCAACTAATTGTACCATTAATTGTAAAGCGAGGGGATGTTGGGTAGATCTACTGGAGTTTGACAAACTCCGCACCGTGGCACGGGGAGTGCACGGAGGTACAATATCAGCCTATTTGACCGTGATCCCGAGAGGACACGGGGGAGGCAAAACCGCGATGACGTAGGTCCGCAGTACTAGATGGCACGGCCACTACAATAAATAATAGTCAGCTTTGGTGCAAACTTCCTTAGTGCATGGAACAACGGATTAGCTACCCGCGATATCGGTTGAGCACTTTAACTTTACAAAACTAGTTCATACCCGATGACGTAGGTCACGGACAATTCCTTTATAAACTAAGACATAACATTTAGCATTGCTTTTCACAAACAAATACTATGTAAGTATACCTTGATACAAATTATGATTATGAGACCGGGCCAATGCATGACAAGCCCACTGTGAACTCACCAACCGTTAGGTTGACACTTGCGTGGTTTAAACTTTTGCAGATCGCTAAGGAGTATTCCGGAGCAGGTTGGCATGGCACGTGAAGACCATTTTATTTCTGTTAAACTTAATTGAGAATTTTAAACAAAGAATTTGTAAAGCACGTGGTTAGTGCTAAGACAATACTTTATTCCGCTGCGTTTGTATTTGAGACTTTACTTTAAAACTGCTTTTTGAACTAACTCTGATTCATTTAGTATTTGTAACTAATGGTTGTGGATCCTGGTCTAGCCGCACCCCTTAACGGTATAAACTCCGTTAGTGGTTATTTGGGGGTGTGACATATTCGATGTTTTGGTGTTTTTGGTGGTCCAGGTCAAAGATAAATTTAAGTATTACGTTTTAGATGAATCAATTCCATGGTTTTTTGTTTGATTTTAACTTTTTGCGAAGTCAAATTTCTTTGAAAATTGTCAATGGCTTAATGTTTTACATCAAGTTCATTATTTAAATCAGTTGCTCAGGGGGATGAAAGTTTGAATGTTGAAATTGCTTAGTTTAGAAACGAAGTGCGTGTTATTGGTGTTTATAGACGGACTCCGCCGGTCGTCTTATGTCGAAGAAGGTGAGGCGGTGGTCGGTTGACGCATCGGTGTAAGCGGTGGTTTGGTGGTCGCATGCGCCGAAGATGAAAATGGTGACATCGAGTACTTCATTGGTCGATAATGGTACGGATCTCTGTCTACTGTAGAAGAATATGTCGACGAGGTCTCCACCAGTTAATTAGTTCATGAGTTAAACAAATTCTTTGTTTAAAACCATCGATTTTGCTGTGCTACTCTTTTTGGAAACGTGGGGCATATTTTTATTGCATGTGAAGGCTGCATAAAATGATTCCTGGTGTTCATATCATGAGGATGGCAAAGTCTGGGGTGGTTCGTGAGTTTAGGAAAGGGGGTTTCATAAGCTGGGTTCTCAGAATTTTTAAGAATGGAATAAATGATGAAAGGTAATATGTTTAAAATTAATTGTTGAGTTCGTAAAAGTGGAGACGTGTCTGAATTGTTGGGTTCTGTTGATAAGATATTGCTAAGATTTGCCTAAAGGGAATATCATATAACTGGGTGCCATGTTCTTGATGGGGATTTCACAAAACTCTAATGGATTCTGAGGAAACTGGGATTGAGCAACTATGAGAATAAGTACATGGGGCATAAGGTGAATTTATGGCTAAAAGTGAAGGATGACATACAGTAGGATTGGCGATATTGAAGAAGGGGATTAAGACTATTGCACTTCGGTAATTGTGGATGAAAGTTATGCATTTCGGTAATTAGATCCGGAATTAGCATGGGATAAATGGGCTTGGTCTCATATATATTCAATAAAGATGATGACGTTATGGTAAAGGAGCTTGAAAACAATGAATGTAGGTGAAGATCTTGAGGAGGATTAAACCAAAATGATGATAAATCAGCTGAAATTGGTGGTAGACTTTCTCAATCGGAAGGTAGCTTGTCGACGGAGTCGCAAGTTCGCTTTTGATGCTCGTGTGGGATAGGATGAGTTAAAGAGAAACAAAGTTGCATGTGCAATGACGATGTTCGATGTTTGTTTAGGTGTCCGATTGCATGAATCAGAAGGAAACCGTGAATTTTAGTTTGGGAGGTACAAGTTTTTAAGGGTGACATAGAAATAGATCTTGTGGAGTACCTGGTATGTAAAAGAAAGACGAGAAAGGTTCTAGTAGCATGTGGGTGGTAGAGTTTTACATTTGAAACGGTTCACGGGCTTCGTATTCGAATTGGGTTGGAGATGAAATTTTTAAATATAAAAAGATATGCGATTCTTCAATCAGGAATTTAGTGGGAGGTTCACAAGTTACCAAGCATTTAAGTGAGGTTAAAATTTCAATTTGGTGTGGTTGAATTTGGTTCCTCATTAAACAATCAACCAAGTTTATCAATGAGTGTAAGGTTTGGATAAGGTGGCTCATTCTTGGCTTAGATGTGGCAAGTTCAGATCGAGCAGCGTAGATTGGCGATGGTCAAACTTATTTGATGAATTTTCAAGACAATTTTGACTTTGCTAAAGTCAATTGTTATTTTATGGCAGCGTTATTTCACTCTATTCATTGGAGGTACGATTTTAAATGCGCACGTGTGTGTTTTTATTATTATAGGTTTAAAAATTGTTATTGGTTAGTGACTTGTGTCTTAATCATATTTTGTGAGGTGTCATTTTCTTTTTGACTTCTTTTAAATCAACAACTTTAAAATAAATAAATCAAAAATAAGATAGGGAACTTGGATTTCGTCGCGAAACTTATTCACTACAAGTTATCACATTCTGAGTAGACTATATTTTTTAAAAAACTTTTATGCATATTCTTTTTCTAAAAAAAGGAATAATAATAAAATAAAATATTTTTGATTTGATATCATCCATGTTAAGATTTGCATATGGCCGCATGTGTGGTTCGACTTTTCAACTGTGATATGAATCAACTTGGGTAAAATGGTTGGATAATAAGGATATGAATATGAGTAGGATAATTTATGTGGGGACATGTGATCGGGCTAATCTGGTTTAGCATGTGTGAAAGTTTGGGTTTTGAAAAATCATCAAGTAGTTTGCGGTCATTATAGTTATATGGTTTAAGTGTGCTTTAAATAAATAAAGATATTTGCTCTAAATTCTGAATGTGATCAATTCTTATTTCTTTTAAGTAAGCCTACTGGTAAATTTAAAATTTGGTAAGAATTTTATTGGAAATAAAACTTTTATCAAAGTTTTACTTTATAGGTTTACTCTAATATGATTGCCTTTGGCAAGTGTAAAAAGTATTTCTTTTAGATCCCAAGTGTTGGATTTTCTGGTGGTTGATAAAGATTTGAGGTAAGGTTCTGAATTGCAAATGCGAAGGAAGATCGAAGAAGTTACATGCCGAACAATGGTTGGCCGTGGAAGTATATTACATATATATAGTAGCAGTTGGATGTGCATCTTGTGGTTGGTCCGAGTACCCATATGCTCAGTGAATGAGTGGTCTCTCGAAGCTTGTGGAATATTAAAAATGAAAGCATGGGATGTGCGCTTATGTAGAGGTTATGTATGCGGGGTAGCGAAGTTAGGTATACAAAAGGAAATGTGGGTAATAATGATTGTCTACACATGCAAATAGTCACTTGCATTACCAGAATGCTTTAAAGGTTTAGCTAGTGAAAGGAGTTAACCTTGTAAGGGTAAATGAAGAAGCTATACTGGATCGGATGTGTTCTGACCATAGTCATCATTGCATCAACGTTAAGTATTTCACTTGCGACGCAAACTACTAATTTGCCGTATGAGGTATCCTTTTTATCTTTACCAATTCTGATTATATTTCTTATCCTTACAAGGCTTATTGTTAAAACCTTTAATTCATCTTCTTCTTGAATAAAATGGTGTTCCTTATTCAGACTAAGTAAAATGTGAACTTGAATTTCCTTTCCATGTGTTTTTGTAAAAAAAAAAAAAAAAAGGAAAAGAGAGGAAAATGAGTATGAGTTTTGACTATAAAACTTAAAGTTATGAGTTCAAAATAAAGATTTTAAGATTATAAGAGTTAAGTAATTTTTTGGTTTTGAAACAATTCAAGAATGAAGGATGAATACATGTGCATATATATGGTTTCTAATGTCATTTTCCATGACATGAAAATTAGAATGGGTTGGCAAGATGACTAACTTGACCCGACCCCATTTAGTATTGGACCCATGGTCGATGTGGGGCGAAATGGAAGTGTGAGAATTATGGATTTAGGTAGTGTGCTGGTGCTCGCGGTTTAGTTTTAATTAGAAACAAGTCTTGTAAATGGAAAGTTTGAGGATGGAGACTATTAGGTTGCTAAATTTTATGGGAAGTGTGAAGTATTATGGATGTGATGGTAAGAGTATATATATAAAAGATTTATTTGATGGGATATACGATTTTTATCTTTGGTATTTTGATGCAAGTTAGGGAAAGATTAAAGGTAAAGGAAGGACCATGGTATTAGGTGGTAATGGCTAGGTCGGAAGTGATGATTTTTGGAATAATTTCAGATGTGCGCTGATTTGATATTTTTGGGGTAGTATTGGATGTGTGCTGATCTGGTGATTTTGGGGGAAGTTTCGGATGTGTACTGGTCTGATGGTTTTTGGTTTCATAAGGTTGTCAGAATGAGATTCTTATGACGTCTCGTTAGAATCTGAATTTGGGTATGATAGTGTATCTTCTGCAAGTGTGTTTTCGGAAGTATAAGTCAAAAATAAAGGGGTTTCCGATAGTTATGAAGTTGCAAGTGTTGTATAAGCAGTTGGTGAATGGGCCTGTAAAAGGCAAGTTAAAAGAAAATTTTGTGGATCGGATGCAGATGTGTTAAAAAAATTCGTGAGATAGTTGATGGAATAAGATAGTTAATGTAAAGATAAATCTTGAAGAATGTTTTTTTAGGAAAAGACAAGGGAATTTCATGGTTGTATGGATGTGTGGGATCAAAATCTTAAGCAATGTATGATAAAGAGTAAGTTATGAAATACGTGTTTGCTTCCAAAAAAAAAAAAAAGAGTTGAGGATGTTTAAATATTGAATGATGGGTGGTTTTATTACATTGGTTTCTTGGCAAGGCTAAAAATTGTGCATTGTCTTTTGTGGTGGCCTTGGAAACAATAGTATGGGAAGGCAAATTTTGATGGTATAAGAAACCTGCATAGTTCCTATTGGTTTTGGAAATACTTTATGTGTAAGTGGTGTAGGTGATAGCAGAAGTATTGGTGGTATTTATGAATTTTTTAGGAAAATAGTTGGTAATATTGTAATGATAGAATGTATGAGTGATTCTGGTATTAATTCATGCATGTGGGAGGTTTCAGGTGGATGTGTTAATGTTAAATAAGGAGTTAAATATGGTTGGGAAGAAAGTTAGTAATATGATTCTAGAATGATTAGTGATAATGGTAAAAGGTAGCTTGATGGTGGTTTGTTGGAATTAAAGCAATCATCCCAGGTGGAAGTATAAGCAACAAATAAGTGGATGTAGTTGTTCAATGTTAAGGAAGATAGTTAACTTTAAGTTTTGGGATTATTGGAAGTACATAGTAAGATTGCAAGGTTAAAGGTGGGTTATTGAGACGAAATCCATAAGGATTTATGATATGAAAGTAGATAGGGTAAACAAGAAAGGAATGCATATATGGTCTATATGTGGTCAGGTGTTGGTGCCTCGGGTTTAAGATGAGTTACACTTACGATAGTGACACATGCGAAGAATACGCATGAAGAGTCTTGCATTTCGTTTTGAAGGATTTGTCAAGATTGTGAAATAAGAAAAATGAGGCTTTATGTTTTAAAGAGGCTTGATGGAAGTGATTTCTTGGATATAGAATAATGTTACATGAAAAAGTATCACATGGCAGGAAGGTTTGAGGAGTATAGTTAATTCGGAAGTGCTAGATGGTGTTTTAGGTGGGAATCTGAATTTTGTTTTTATTGTTTAAAAAAAAAAAAAAGAGGATGGGCCATGCTAAGTTGCTGATGTTTATGCAACCATGCTAAGTCCACATTATAGCTAAGTTGCTGGTGTTTATGCAACCATGCTAAGTCCACATTATAGCTAAGTTGCTGGTGTTTATGCAACCATGCTAAGGCAATTAACTAAGCTTGCTTAGGCAGCCATGTTAAAACAAACACTTGGTGTTTGAAAAAGCTAAGTTGTAATATACATCTATGCTGGTGCTCAATTGAGTGTAATGCGGGGAATAGTGTTTTCCCTAAGAAGCTGTTGAGCTTATATGGTGAAGTTGATAAAATTCATCTAACCATATCTAGTACATCCATAAATATAGGTTGTGGCACAGAAAAATCTTGCAAGTGTTATTCCATTTATTAAATGGATGTGCCAATAAAAAAAAACTTATGCTATAAACATTCCAGTATAAAAGAATGCATAACCATTCATGGTTACTAAGAAAAATTAAGCAGAGTATTAAGAAAAGTTAGACACATGGACGCATGTGCAAAATAACAAACTATTGTTTGTTTCAAGTCCTAATAATTAATGGACTTTAAATATTATGTTTAAGACATTCGCATGTGCATATCCACCTTAAAACACATGCGATACATATGTAAAATTTAAGTAATTTTATTCTGTAGTGGGTAAAAAAATCACATGCGAACAGTCAGATTGTTTTTTCTGAGGGAAATGATAATTCAGGAGGTAAGATGCTTTGATATCTTTAAGAATGATACTTTCTATGGAAGCAAGTGATGAATCTATCACTTCCAAGTCTTCTACAAATATGAATTATAGCTGTTGGAATCTTATGGAGGATCCCTTTAAAATTTTAGAAGTTTGTAGCATTAATTGCTTCAATTGTTCTCTGGACAAAGTTATTTCCCAAGTGTACTTCTTTACATATTTTCTTCAAGCCTTGCGTCGGAAAGTGCATTTCCTCTCCTTTAAGGATATCACATATTTTAGAGGAATTCTCTTCTTCTTAAATTGGCGCTTGCTCTTTTCTACAAAGAATTTATGAATATTTGTTTATTTAGTTATTTCATGATGGATGTGTTATGGGTTAGTATCAGAAACATTACCGCATGTGAAAGTGAACAAAATCCTTCTTTCACTTCGTCAATATATGGTGGCTAGGACCAAGTATAAAGATATATATCAAATGAAAGTGTTGAAGAGGTTTTCGATGGATAGTTAAAAATTTGTTATGTTATTCGTGAAAGTACTCTGCATTAATACTTGGAAGCCTCTCAACTAGTTTCCCTTGGGAAAATAAGTTGCTTGTGTTTTCTTCAATGTTTCTTAAAAGCTCAACTATTGTCACTTCCAAATTTCGTAACTGCTAAGATGAAGATTATGATTCTAGCATGATGTAGTTGACACCACATCATACTAGACTGGGGGCTTGAAGAAAAGTATGATTGGTAATTCGCATGTGCTTATTAAAGGAGGATGTGTAATGAATAAGCACTTGCGTGTAATAAATGAAAGTGTTGATCTTGGTGGTAAGGCAGAGTCTGCATGTGCGTCAGGTATGATTGATTATAGTCCATTAGCTTTAACAAAAGTATACGCTAATGGACAAAGGGGGCTGGATGAGGTAAGGCTTTTAATCAAAATGATTTTCATTAGCTTCATAGTACCAAATACTTCAGTTATAACTAAAAACTTGTTTGAAGTTGAATGTGTTTTAGTGGTGTGTGATCAGAATTTGAAATTGGAATCACCTACACATACAGAATGGCAAAGGGTAAAAGGTATATTTTACTTGTATAATGCAAACAGAAAAATATATTGGATGTGTATTTTTTAATCTTTAAGTCTATTAACTTCACATAGACTGTTTCAGTCAATAGACTTGGGGGATTTGATGATATATTATCGGTCTCGGATGTGCGGCCACATCCGACCCTGGTCATTAAGTCCTCACTTGAAAAGTTTGAAAAGTTATCTAATGTATTATGCCAAGTTTGATAGGGTTGATAAGGAAGTGATTATAAGGACGGATGTGCAAGGTCGATGGGCGGATGTGCAAGGGCGGATGTGAGCATGTTGGGTGCTCTATAAATAGCTAAGACCAGGGCTGGAGCAAGGATCTTCTTCTCTTCACTTTTACACATTTACTATGTGTTTCCTTACACTTCCGTTTGTAATAACACATGCGTTAATAAAATCACTTGTTCTTATCTATTCCCAATCTCTCTCTTGTTTTCTCTCAATCTAAGATCCAAATCTTCTTTATTCCATATCTAGTGAAACTATTTGTTTCTTCACAATGCAATACTCAGATTTCTATAAATTTCATGCCATTTAGTCGATTCCTAGGGTTTAGCCAAGGATAGTTACGCCATTTTTATGGTTATGTACTTGAGCAAATTTTTCAAATTCATTCAAATGTTTATTCTTTGTTAAAATTGATGGATTACGACGTTATAACACCTAAAACCGAATTGGTAGGCTCTAATTTCACTCAATAACATCAGGTATTGAAGATTTTAGAGGCCAAAAGTCATGGTTTTGGTGTTCTTCACATAATCTTACTATTTCATCAGATTAGGTCATTTAGAGAGGTTTTTGGAGATTGTGTTAGTTGAATCAATTGATCCTACACAAATTTTGAGACTATTGATGCCCTAAAATGCAGATTTCGTTAACTTTGATTTTTGAAGTTCGAATTTGCTCAAGAACAAGTTGTTCAAAATTTGGCTAAGTCTGGAAATTTGACAATTCAAATATTTTTGCTGAAATCTCACTTTCTAATAACTAAATATGCTTGTTATTGTTTGTGAATGTAGGATTTATGCGAGTTCAAGCGTTCTACAAGCATTCGAGCATGCTGAACCAATCGTTCAATCTATCTGAACCGTTCATCAATTTAGCAAGTTTGTGCTAAAGTTTTTGTGTTTCTCACTTCCAATGGCTGAAGGCACCCACTTTAATCCCGTCATGCAGAGTAACAATCGTCAACCAAAACTAATGGGCGCAAGTGACTTTGATGATTGGAAAGGAATGTTTGTATTGTTTATGGAGTATGTTGACTTTAATCTTTCCTGCTGTGTGATGAACCACAAAATCCCACTGTATGTAAATGAGAGATTATAATTCAACTAGGAACAAGCTAATCTAAGAAGAATAATCGATGAATCAATGGATTTATTAATATCTCAACATTTGGGTACAAACAAGGAAAACACACAGTAAATGTGTGGTTTTCGGAATCCAGAAGTTACATTGCAAGTGAATGAAAGAACTATTTATAGAGCTTCCGAAGTCGCATCTTCGTAAGTTGGTCAGATGCACTTGCATCTTGTTCATCTGCAACTGTATTGCTCCCAACTCATTCTCTGTGCGACACTTGCTCTTGAGGTTTTCATTATCGGAAATGTTGATGTTGAGCCATTTGCATGTCCGGTCTTGACCTATCCTCATCAAGTCCCCCTAGTCCATTGATTATTCAAGCAATAATTATTGGACTAGAAGTTAAAAGTGTCTTGTACTTCCGACGAGTTTTGTGAACTTTTATTGATCATCTTTATTGAGCTCGCATATGCTTTTGATTTGTTACCTCATTAAAAACCTTGTTCGGAAAAACCCTGTGGGAAAAAACCGAAACTAAGGAAAAAAGAGTGTAACACACACCTCTCTTTTGTGTAGATCATAAGTTTCAAAGACCAGAAATTTTCCAATTTTTAACAATTTCATAGATCTGGTCATCAAGTCCCCCTAGTCCTTATGTTGTTTTGTAGAAATGACTAAGGACTAAAGTACAAAGATCATCATGGGAAATGCTTGTGAAGTCAGTTCTGATAGATCAAAAGACTTTATTTGTCTTTAAAGCAGAATGCTTCTGCAAATGTAATCGTCACATTCTTACAAGAATATTAATGTATTTCTGCAAAAAGACGCTTCTGCAAGTGTAACATACTAACTGACTTGTCAGGCGTGTTTTGCATGTTGATTTGCACTCGAGTACTTTTGATACCTGCCAGTACACGTGTCAGTCGAGGATTAATTGACGGGACAGTTTTTTGCTTTTTGAATTTTCTAAATTCAAACAGTTATTTCTATCCGAGATCTTTGCCCCATATATAATCCTTACTCATTTTCCATTCTTTACATTCTTCACTGCCGTCGCTCTCTTTCTTCTTCAAGCCCTAGTTTTATCTTCGAGCTTTTCTTTTTTTAAAAAGGTCAGTCGATTTCCTCCTTGCTTTTTACTGCATTTTCATGGCATCTCCTTCAGTTAGGGCCTATGACGATTCGAGTAAGCATAATATGCACATCTCGTTCTCATCTATCTCGCCTCGTGATTTAGATGAGGTTATTGAGCGATACCATATTCCTCTTTCACTGAATCCAACTCTTTCATTGCCAGAAACTCCCATTTCCCCTTTTCCAGATGGTAAAATTGGGGTTTATGTCGATATGTTTAAACTTAGGAATTATCGTCTCCCTTTTACCAAGTTTCTTATGAGAATTTTGATGTTTTTTAAGATCCATATTTCTCAGATGCATATCCAAGGGTTTTCGCGTTTAAGTCATTTCGAAGCCACTTGTAGGGTTGTTAACGTGTCTCCGAGTGTCAATCTTTTTAGGGCTTTTTATAGAATCACGATGGCTGGTGATTGGTATACTTTCGAACGTAGGAGAGCCGTTAAGAGGATTAGCACTCATCTCCCGCCCAACCCTCGTTCATGGAAATCCAACTTTTTCTATATCGATGATCGATGCATCCCTCTTCAGATGGAGTGGATGGATGTGGAAGATGTAATTCATGATCCAAACCCAAGCGACGGTGATTATAGTCAGGAGTCTTTTGATAAGTTAGTATCATGTGCGAGTCCTATCCGTGAACTCCCGGAAGCCATTCTCCTTTTTTGTAGAATGAGTAGGGCTTGGTTTACCCCTGAACTTTGGCCAATTCTGACAAATCAAGGGAATGGTAAGGAATTACCCTTTCAACCACTTGCGATCACAACCTTAGAATATCTCAACAATTTTTGACAGATTCTTATTTATTTTGCAGAGATGGATCTTTTCAAAGCTATGCAATTGAAAAGTTTTGATGATATCGACCTCAGTGCTGAGGTTATGGAAGAAGGGTCCATGCCATTTCTTCGACAGACTGCCAGCTCTTTTTTGGATTACCTTCCCGAAAAAACACAAGATCAAGTTGAGTCGCATGTGGATGTGCAGTCGGATACCATTGTTTCTGAAAAAATGCCTGAGGTCGAATCTGGGGGTAGTGATGCTGCTGACGTTGTTAACGCGATCAAGGATGGTGCCGGAGGAAGTGGGGAAAACCTCCTCAAGGGTAAGAAGAAGGAAGTTGTTGAAGGTCATGCTAATGCGTCTTCTAAAGCACCACTACCGCACAAAGGTGGGAGCAGGATAAAGAGATCCGCTAAAGATCTGTTACCAAGGAAGTGAACGAGCCCCTTGTGTCCAAAAGGAAGTCCCCTCATTGGAACTTGAAATCTTCACCTCACCAATCCAAGGTACACATTTCCGAAACCACTGAAGTCACCTCCGATTCTATGGAAAGTTTTGAAGTGATTGAACAGCTAGGAGAGGGTGTGCAGTCAGAAATTGATGTTGCGGTAACCCCTCCTCCTACTGATGATTTTGATATTGATGACTATTTATTGAATTAACCTGATATGTCACAAGACCCAGGTTTTTCTGATGTAAGTATTTTGCAGAAAGGTACCACATCTTTGATCAACTTGGCCAATTTAGCTCATGCGTCCTCTTCTTCGCAGAAGGATGCTCTAAACTTTGTTGTGCCCACCTCTGAATGGCTAAAGAAAGAGATAGACTTGGTCACCCTCAGAAGCAATGTTGGTAGGGGTTTAGAGTCTGTAGATGTGAATGTTGTCTTTGTCCCTCAGTGGGAGATCAAAAATGGTGACACTTGCACCGAAAGTTCAATCGCTAAAAAGATCATCCTTCTTGGGAGTACTCCCGCCGACATTTTTAGCCTTCAACAAATCCCTAATGAAGCTTTTTCAGATGAACTTATGCATGCACAAGCGAAGCAATAGAGCCTGGTAGCAGATGTGTATGGTCGATGGATCATTGGTGAGACGAGAGTTGAAGAATTAACCAAAAGGCTATTGGCACATAAGGCCTGTTTCGGTTCTGTAAGCGATCAAGTGAAGATTAATGATTTACATGCGAAGATCGAACTTCTCACAACCAAGAATCGGAAGCTGGTATCGCTTGAGCAGGAGGTGAAGAGAGATCTCAAACAAGCGCAAGATGATGCGATGGCTTTCAAAAGCCAGTTCTTGGATCAAAAGAAGATCTTTGATGAACAAGCCATCAAGATGTTGGAGATCACCTCTCAATGCGATGCAAAAGTTGAAGCTGTTAACAAAGGTACAACTTATATTTCTTTATTTTCATAATTTTTCACTTGCACTTGCATAATCTTCTGTTATTTTTAACATTTGCGTTTTAAATCTTCAAAGAAAATGCCACCCTTGCTGAGACCGTCAAGGCACTGACCGAGGAAAGAGAGCAAATGCAAAGGGAGCTGATATATGTGAAGGAAAAAGGCAAGTGGTTGATTCAGGAAGGTTTTGGTCTGGTAGCTAAGCGTGTGCATTCCGAAATGATCCCCATGACTCTCAGAGTTAATTCTGCTGCCAACGCAATGGGCTACAATGAAGGGATCAAATGCGGGTTAGCACATGTTGTGAAAGGTGAAGCTAATTTCCTATCTTTCAAAGAATTCGATCATAAAGCCAGTGAGAAGCTATTGACACAGTTGGATGCCTTGAAGTCAATGACGTTCCATTCCATTGACGAAGTTTCAAAGTTGAGCCTGGATGATACAGAAATAATGGGGAGTATGCTTGAACCAATTTCCTTAGCAAAAGGTTCTACCACCCCAAAGACTGATGCTCCTTTAACTTCAAAGGCAGATGCTCCAACCACCACTGGTAACTGATCCTTTTATTAACTGTGATCTTTTTTTTAAACAATTTGACCGTTTCTCAAAGTCCACTTATGCTGTGGCACCAAACAATTTACTTTTTATCTCGCACTTGACATTTTCTAGTACTTTCCTTAACCATGGATCCCATCGGAACTGCATCTTGTAGGTCCAGAAAATCTCCTAAAACACGATATTGATATCACGAACGAGTGCGGAATCCTCGTAGGTGATTGATTCAAGATAGAGAAGAGAAGAAAACACGAAGAATACGATGATTTAACGCTAAAAACTTGATCTTTGCACACAAGAAACCTTGTCGGGTACAAAACAAGAAATCGTAAACTTGAACTCTCTCTCTAGTTTATGATTACGATCATAAACACCTCCTTGGCACTCCCCTCAATCATAAACTCGCCAACACTTACAATGGTAAACACATGGGGTTTATATAGGATCCCTAATGGACCTTAAACCCTAATAGTAAACCCAATGGTAAACCCCAAGCCCAATAGTAAACCCAACCAAACTAGTCTACTAATCTAAATAAACCCTCTAAGCCCAGCCCAACTAATTTAATATTACAAGCCTCATAATCTAGCCTCTACAATCTTCCCCTAGGCTTGTGATATTAAATGTCTTCAATGTTTGAAGTTCTTCTTCTTGACTGGCTGGCATAGATGTTGATGAAGATTCTTTCCGCAGAAATCTTCAATGGGTTTCATGACGGGCATTTGGGGCTTTCTCTTGATCAGCATCAGCTCGAACTTCTTTAAATGAACAATCAATGAAATGGAGGACTCTCATTGACTTTCTTCTCTTGAAAGAACAGGTTCTTGCTAAATCTTCGGTAACTGCCTTGAATCTCCAAAGATTAGAGGGTAAAATTTTGAATGCCTCTAACTGTGAAGAACTTGATTGTTGATCTTCAAACTTCATGATCTCTGACTGCTCTCTGCATCATTTTCTTCATTAAAGATTGACTTGAAATCATCAGCTTCCCCTAAACTTGTGAGCATTTTCTTTGAAAAACTTTTGAAGCTTTTGGAAACATGTAAAGACACCAACAACTTCCCCTGAACAGTTGCTTTTCCAGATGGAAGTCTTGTCCGGCTGGTTCTTTAACTTTGAGCAGCAGCAACATCTTTCTATCATCAACCTGTCTGACACACATTTGAAAAAAATATACTCCACCAGACATTTGATGATTGGTCTTTGGGTTAGAAGGTAATTATCATCTGTTCAGTTGATTCAAATTAACAATATTTTAACCAAAAACCCTAATATAGATTACGGGTTTTCTATAAAACTTCCCCTGAACCCAAAGACCTCTAAAAACTTCCCCTTAGCTGATTACTTCCCCTCAGCTAAGGACTTCCCCTGAGATAATACATATCATCCTCGAGTTCCCTTCGGATACTATGTATTATGGAAGTCTTTTCGGATAATACTTATTATCCTCCCTCCTTCCCCTAAAAATTTGTCAAGATCTGACGGAGGAAGTCTTTTCCATTAGATAATAAGTATCATCCTCGAGTTCCATTCGGATAATACTTATTATCCCATACTCCTTCCCCTAAAAATTTGGCAAGATCTGTCGGGGGCATATTGTCATGCATTAAAACCCATAAAAAACACATTTTGACTTCTCAAATCAACCTGGCCAAGACGAAAACACATAAAAAGGAACTTAACGACTCACACACTAAAGATAAAAAATAAACAAATACTTACCAAACCAAACATGAGAAAGTTTACAAGGGATCAAACCGTATGAATCTGACTGAGGAACCCTTTTCAGCTTCAGTTACTTGACTAGTCCAGGTGATTGCCGGTATGTTTGTCCGCTTTAAACTCAAACCCGTTTAATCCCAACCGAATGCGTCATGCTTAATATGGTACAATATTACCGTCATGTTTAATTGTCCCCACACCCAAGTGTACACAGCAAAACCTACCCAACCTCAGAGTTTATTGAGGATTCACAAACCCCCAACTTGAGGAACCATGCAACACCGTTATGACTACCACTTATTTCATTAACCATCAGTTGGTGATCAGGTCGGCCGCTAAGCACGCAAAGAAGACCAACTGAGTGATTATTTATTCTCTTTTCTTTTTCATTTTCTTTTTCTTTTCTTTTTCTTTTTCCTTTCTTTTTCATTTTCTTTTGCTCTGTGGTGTTGTCAAGATAGCATAAACATGGCGTGTGAGAGAGTGAATACTAGGTATAATTACCACTCTCAACCCGTTTTTGTCGGGACTCAGTCTTTTAAACCATGCAACCTAGGATGGGAAGCTAAACATATATATCTTTTAAGTTCACTGCACTTTCATTGGAGGTCATAAGTTTAGGTCGAGCCTACCGAGCATATCACCGTGGAGCTTGCCTTTCACTTCCGCCTTACGCGTGTCAGCCATCTCCAACCCGAACATTCATTTTACTTCCCCTAAACTTCTCAAAAACAAGAAACAATTAAAAATTGAAAAGCACACTATTTTTGAGGGGTCAACATTTTCATCTTCTTTACATTTCTTCCCCTTGCTTTTTGATTTTTAATGTCACAATTTTGTGAGCATAATCATTTTTTTTTTTTTTTTAACAAAATAAAACACACAAACACACAAACAAATTAAATGACTTTACACACATCTGGCCAAGCTAACTTTCAAAGTATTGATTTGAAAATTTTTAGAAAATAGGGTTTCATGACATGCACACTTCATTGCATTTGAAGTCAACCACTTAATCAATCAATTGAAAATTTTAGGAAATTTGGTTTGACTCAAAACACCCTTTGCCGCTTCATTCACACAACCAAGTTAAGAACAGTACCTTTCGTGCTGAATTTTACCTTTTACCTCTCAATGAGACATACCTTCCATTTATAGATTACTAGACATGACATGAAGATACGTCTCCTAAACTGTGCCTGGAACAATCACTTATCAACAAACAAATTAGTAATAAAAACGTTAGTGATAATCCTCCTTGATCGTTCCTGCACAGAGTGAGAGATTAGTTAGCCAGTGGTACCCAGGCCATTGTTTTTCTGGGTACACCTGAGGAATCAATGAATGAAACTTCTTTTAAAAACATTCCTTTTGAAAAATCAGGAAGTTGTGATGATTCGGTTGTAGCTGCCTTGACTTTTGGCTTCCAAATTCCAGGTGATTTAACATTTGTTTTAATCACTTTTGGAGTTGTGACTTTAGGTATTTCAACCTTCTTCGTTTTAGATTCACTTTTCAAAACAGTTTTTGTTTTAGTCACCTTTTGAGTTGTGACTTTAGGAATTTCAACCTTCTTCGTTTTAGAATCATTTTTTAAAACAGTTCTAGTTACCTTGGGTTTTTCAAGCTTTGGTTGTTTTGAAACTGGTTTCTTCACCTGTTTTTGAAAATTTTTGTAACTTGGAAAGCTGTTGTTTTGATTTATAGATTTTCTTTCAGCTTTGGCAGCGCCCCAATGTTGATCAGAGGGTTTAACCTTAGGAGTAACAGTCTTCATTGCCTTAGGTTTCTGCACCATCATCGGCTTAGACTTTACAGACTCCTGAGATGAAACCCTTTGACTTTTTGGAAAGTAGGGTTCATAGGGGCGATACAGACAGTTCCTAGCAATATGACCAGCAGTGCCACAATTAAAGCAAGTCTGCTTCTTTAGATAGAAGTCAGACGTGTACCCATTTGACTTTGGTGGCTGATATGGAGCTGGTTTGCCTTGTGTCTGCTTCGTTGCTTTGACTGCTGCTTCAGATTTGACTTTCTGCTGGTTCGTCGAAGCCTGTGTCGAACCTGTCTTTACTATCTTTGTGCTTCCTTGATTCTTTGACGTTGAAGCACCATCCTTGCAATTACAACAGCAACTGCATGATCCAACTGAAGAAATGGGAGACACAGCCACTCCCTTGAGTTTTTCATTCTTCACCACAGTTGTTGACTTCACACTTGGATGCTTGATGGTGATCTTTGGCTTCTCAACTTTAGCTTCACCGACCACTCCATCAGTTAATCCCTTGAACTTGGAGGAGAAGGATGGTAAGTCATACCCAACATCTGGTTCTTGGTCAAACATAGATCCAGATGTCATAAAGATCTTCCCCCCAGGCCGTGTCGTCAAGATCACCTTTTCCCTTTTGACTTCGTCAACAACTTTCAAGCATGGGGTTTCAATTTTAGGGTATGGTTTCAACTCTACCCCAACTTCATCAGACTTGGAATTATGACACCTGTTGTATTCTCGGCACTCAGCATCATTTTCTGATATATCCTTTACCCTCCCTTCACCATAAGTCATATTTGCTTCATTATCAATTTCTTCTTGTGTCAATGGTGTAGTTCCAACCAAGACACTATCAACAGGAGGAGCAGCTTCTTTATAATCAGACTCGGTTCGTACAACTTGATCCTCACTAAGAAGTATTCCGATAATGTCTCTGGGAACTGGTGGAGGTATGATGCTGTTTGCAGCCAAGGCCTTATCAGTCTTTTCTGATCCAAATCCAGGTGTGTGTTTCCCAACTTGACCAGTCACAACAGCATGTGACAATTCCTTTCCAGCATCAAGCATTCTTTTGCTCCTCATTTGATTCATATCAAGCTTAACCTGCATCTCATTGTTCTTATGCTTCAGGTCATCTATCTGCTTACTTAGCTCAGCTATTTCTAATTTAGCGTTGTCATACAGATAGGCGTTCTCAGTTGCAAGGTTCCTATATTTTGCTATATCTAATTTCTGAGCTTTTACCTTCTCTTCATTCTTTTGCCATCTACCCTTAAAGGAACTCTTCTCGCACTTTGTCTCAAACAATTCTGACTGAAAATTTCTACACATTTCTTTAAGTTCAGGAATTATCCGAGCACAAGTAGGATTGGGGCATATCTCAGCATCTTCGTCCTCAAATATATTCTTTTCTTCAACCACTGAACTCATTTTCTTTCTTTAGGTATGCAACTTCTGAAAATCTTGAAAATCGGCAAAAACGGCAAAATCGGCAAAAGTACTATTCAAAGAATAGTGTCAAAAACTTAAAACTGAAAAACGGAGGCCTTCAGAGTGGAATTTGGGGGTCCAAACGAGCTCCCCTGGACGTTAGTCGGGGGTAAATCTGGGGCTCGGTGTCACGAACGTCGTGTTAAAATTTGAGCTTCTAACTCCAAACGAGTCAAAAGTTACGTCCGTTTCCGTGAAAGTGTGAAATAGTGACTTTTTGCCGTAAACCAACCTTGTTTACGATCGTAATCCCTGTTTACGATCGTAATACCTGTTTATGATCGTAATCCCTGTTTATGATCGTAATCACTGTTTACGATCGTAATCCCTGTTTATGATCGTAATCACCTGTTTATGATCGTAATCACCTTCAGTCATAAACACCAGTCATAAACTTAGAATCGGAATCTCAATCATAAACTCCGATAGTAAACTCCGATAGTAAACTCCGATAGTAAACTCCGATAGTAAACTCCGATAGTAAACTCAGTTTATGATTGTGTTGGGTCTTAAACCTTCAAATCTTGATCATAAACATTCATATCTTCAAGCCTTGATCATAAACCTTCAAATCTTCAAGCCTTGATCATAAACCTTCAAATCTTCAAGCCTTGATCATAAACCTTCAAACCTTCAAGCCTTGATCATAAACCTTCAAATCTTCAAATCTTCAAATCTTCAAATCTTCAAATCTTTAAATCTTCAAATCTTCAAATCTTCAAATCTTCAAATCTTCAAATCTTCAAATCTTCAAATCTTCAAATCTTCAAATCTTCAAATCTTCAAATCTTCAAATCTTCAAATCTTCAAATCTTCAAATCTTCAAATCTTCAAATCTTCAAATCTTCAAATCTTCAAATCTTCAAATCTTCAAATCTTCAAATCTTCAAATTTTTTTTTTTTTTTTTGGAAAAAGCTTGAATCCAATATCGTGAGAACCTCGAATCTAAGATTCTTGGCTCTGATACCAATTGTAGGTCCAGAAAATCTCCTAAAACACGATATTGATATCACGAACGAGTGCGGAATCCTCGTAGGTGATTGATTCAAGATAGAGAAGAGAAGAAAACACGAAGAATACGATGATTTAACGCTAAAAACTTGATCTTTGCACACAAGAAACCTTGTCGGGTACAAAACAAGAAATCGTAAACTTGAACTCTCTCTCTAGTTTATGATTACGATCATAAACACCTCCTTGGCACTCCCCTCAATCATAAACTCGCCAACACTTACAATGGTAAACACATGGGGTTTATATAGGATCCCTAATGGACCTTAAACCCTAATAGTAAACCCAATGGTAAACCCCAAGCCCAATAGTAAACCCAACCAAACTAGTCTACTAATCTAAATAAACCCTCTAAGCCCAGCCCAACTAATTTAATATTACAAGCCTCATAATCTAGCCTCTACACATCTGTTTACAGTTTCGATTATGTTGACGTATATGATAATGCTTCTGGATGTTTGCTTTACTTATTTTTTGCCTTGAGTTTTTGAATTGTGTTACCGCCTTATGGTTCATAAGATGTGAGTCATGCTTGACTATGTTTTGGTATGTCACTCGCAAATGAAGTGTATCGTTGCGTGCACTTGCAATTGCAATAATGATCATACACAACCTTTTATGCTTTTGAATCGTTTGCATGTTTTTCCATTTGATTTTTGACATTTTCCATTTAAACTTGTGAAATATTTTCTTACAAGCTTTTGAGCAACTCTACGAGTTCTCCTTCACAAGTATTTTGACAAGATTCTAACAAAATCATTAACTTTAAAAGAAAGCTGTCATATGCGTTTCCCCCTATCAAATGCGTCCATCTTCAAAGGGTTTTAACAACATAACGTCAATACCATATTTTAGAGCTAAGTATTTTTTGTTTCGAATACGAATCTTTTCCTTGTGGTATATAGAGTCCTTACATCTTTTGGTAAGGTTCACTTGACCTTTTTTCTTTGAATGATCAACTTCACAAGACCACTTTATAACATTAGTTATTCAGCAGTGCTTGCGACCCTAAGAGAGCTTAAGTTGGAATTTCATTAATAATCATAGCATACCTTTATCCACTTAAGTTTGGCCATCTCTCTTTTGAGCTTTTGTTAGCAACCATTGTACTAACAAGGTGTCCGGCCTGATCACCTCTTCCCAACATGCACTCTTTAATCGTCAATGAGACAGTTGAGGACAAGAAAAGCACTTTTACTTTTTCTTGGGTTATCCTTTATAAATAAAGGAATAACAGCGATACTGCATTAAGGTATTGGTATGTAATACCTTTTGGAAATGCACCCGCTAATGACTCATGAACCATATTATAGAAAGTGAATCATATCGCATGTGAATCTTGTATTATTTAAAGAGATCATTTGTATAGCATATGCATGTGTTTATTGACAACATTTTTAAGCAAACATTCACATTTCTTTTTGCACAAAAGCGATCAAGTATTTGTATAACCTTTTTATACAAAATGAAATAAGTATCTCCATGGATCCTTGTAAGTACTAGAAGCAAAAGTATCTTATTGATTCATCAATTTATTACAAGATCATAAATGCAGAAACAAGAACATAAAGATCAACATGTTCTAACTTTCATTTGAATTTGCATTTGCAACTTCACATGTAACATTTGCGAAGATGAATTCCATTCCAGGCTCGCACTAGTTCAGTTCCATCAAGCTGCTGGAGTATGTAAGACCCATTTCCAATCGCTTTATTGATTATATAAGGTCCCTCCCATTTGGGAGACATCTTTCCGAGCGGAAGTGCTCTGCTCACTTCATTGCTCCTTAGCACATATTCTCCTTCCTTATACTGTTGAGTCTTGACTTTGGCATTATAATACTTTGCCATCTCTTTTTTGTATCGACTTTCACGTATAGCCGTGATTTCCCTTCGCTCTTCCAAAAGATCCAAACTGGTTCTTAATTCCTCATCATTATCCGTCACCTGCACCTGCAAGCGGTGACTAGGTATTCCGATTTCAGCCGGAATGACAGCTTCAGTTCCATATACAAGACTGAATGGTGTTTCTCCATTGCTAGTTTTAGGCATGGTTCGATGCGCCCACAAGACATGCGGCAACTCATCGACCCAACTACCCCCCATACTTTTCCAATCTCATTTTTATACCTTCCACCAGACTCCGATTTGCTCTTTCAACTTGGCCGTTGGCCTGTGGATGTGCAACTGATGTAAAGATCTGATTTATGTGAAGCTCTTCACACCATTCCGCAAATGGGTTCCCAGCAAATTGCTGTCCATTATCTGTTATGATATAGAGAGGTAGACCAAATCGGCATACGATATGCTCCCACACGAACTTTTTGACTTGTTTGCCAGAAATAATTATCTCTGTGTCCCCGAATTGACCAAAATCAATCCAAAGAGCCACATTAAGTTCATTGACCCCAGTTTGATTCCAAGTGCCTCTGAAATCAAATCGTTGGACGACCAATTGGCTAACGCCAAAACTGGTTCGGGTCTTCCACCGATTGATGAAACACTTAAATTCAGTGATTTCGATGGAATTTCTTTAAATTCTGTTAACATCAGCATCTCAGAAGCAAATGTGCAAAGGGCAGTTGAAACCGAGTTTCTCAATTTGTGTACACAAAACACTTTTGAAGGTCAATCGTTTTTGTTTAATGAAAATTATGATGTTTTCAACATAAATGAAATTCCTAAAGGACTAAAACTGTTCGGAGGCGCAAGCCAAAGAAGAAGGTTAATATGAGAAACTTGTGGTTCAGCAGGTCATCAATGATGATGAGTTTAGTCGTGCTTTTGCCGAATGGCCTTAAAACATGGTAAGACAGTTATGCACACACAAGCTGGTCTTACAATCACCAATGGTAAGGTGATCACTGTTCCTGCGGAACAACTGAACGCTCCAACGATGATTGATCAAGCAACTTCTGCACCCGTGTTTGTCAAACCAAGTGAAGCATCTGTCAACATAGCTCCCAATGAGGCTGGGAAATCCACAATGACACTATTCAAGACAAATGATCCTAAGAAAAAGAGACCTCAATATGAACCTGTTTTGATTGGTCAACCAAGTGTTGAAAATCAGCCTGCTGTGGTCGAGCTAGATGTTGTTACTGTTGATGCTCCTGAATGTGAGAATACGCCAAAGAAGAAGAAACAAACTAGGAGGAGGAAGAAGAAGACTATCACTGACACTGATAAGGCTGATGGTGCAATGTCAAATGAGCCACAACCAGCGGCTCCACAAATTTCTGAACCACCTCTTGTGGTTAACCCTAGCGGGACAGTTGAGACATTGAGATGTACAGTTTACGGGAATCCACACCATGATGCAAGGGTGTGTGTGTACAACATTGGTTATTCTGCTTTCAACAACGCTCCAGTGCGTCCTGCTCATTTCTACCAGCAACAACAAGTGGTACCACAAGGAAATCAATTGGCTCCAATGTATTATGGGAACTATGGTGCAAATACTTGGATCAACGGTTTGACACCATGTTTCAGCATTTTTACCCGAACCAACCCTATGTTCCTAACCAAGCCCAGTATGTCCCTCGTGGTTTGGGAAGGAATGTGAATGCTTTGAGGCCACAAGCTCAATAATCAGTGGGGATGACTGCACCAAATCCTTTTCCTATAAGATCTTGGGCGCCTCGACCAAGGCCTGTTATGATGCAACAACCTGTCCGGGCTCCTTGACCAAATGTTACAACTTCACAAACTCCTCCTGCTGTAGTCTTAACACCACCAAGTGCTCCGCCAATAAAAGAGGCACCTAAAAAGAAGGCCCCTGGTCAATCTGGCCAGGGTCCATCTCTGAACTAATCACTTTCTTTTTCATGTGCAGCGACTGACCCATAGTGCTGCCAACACGTGGTACTTGGATAGTGGTTGTTCCAGGCACATGAAGGGGAACAAGGACCTGCTGATTGATGTCAAAACAATATCACATGGTGGTCCTGTTGCCTTTAGAGGTGATGTTCGGGGTGGTAGAATAATCGGACACTTTCTCTTGACTAATGGGGAAATTTCATTTGACAAGGTTAATCTGATGTCCAATCTGAAGTTCAACCTGCTGAGTGTATCACAAATCTGCGACAACAAGATGCCGATGTTCTTCGATGACCATGAATTCTATATTCTGAAGCCTGGATTCAAGATTCCTGAAGATCAGATTCTATTTCGTGCAAAACGGAAAGGGAATGTATGCTTTGGATATGTCTGCTGCAAGGCCGACTGGTTCTGTAGCATGCTTCTTAGCAAAGGCATCAGAAGATGACTCTACTTTATGGCATAGGCGAATGGGGCATGAGAACTTTCGGAACATGAACCGCCTTGTTAGGGGGAAACACGTTGACGGTGTGCCGGAGAAGGAATTCATCCACATCGACTACTGTGTAGCATGTCTGAAGGGTAAACAGCACAAAACGTCCCACAAGCCAAAGCCACCAGGTAGAACGACAACAATACTTCAGCAACTCCATCTTGACCTCTTCGGGCCAGTGATCATCAAGAGTTTAGGGGGAAAGTCATACTGCCTGGTTATCACAGACGATTACTCCAGATACTCGTGGGTGTTCTTCCTGAAAGAGAAGTCTAAGACAACTGAAATTTTGAAGGATTTTGTCACACGAATAAAGAGCAGATGCAGAGAGCGGGTTAGGAACATCAGATCAGATAATGGGTCAGAATTCAAGAATCAGATATTTGACGCGTTTTATAGTGAAAAAGGCATAACTCGACTGTTCAGTTCACCGTATACACCATAACAAAATGGAGTGGCTGAACGGAAGAATAGAACTATCATCGAGGCTGCTAGAACAATGCTTGCTGATTCTAACTTTAAATTATCTTTCTGGGCAGAAGCTGTCAATACAGCCTGCTACGTTTTGAACAGAATACTCTTGGTCAAACATGCTAACAAGACGCCATTCGAACTGTTTTTGAAAGTAAAACCGAACTTAAAACAATTAAAACCATTTGGATGTGCTTATACTGTTTTAATTCAGTCGGATTAGTTAACCAAATTTGCCCCTCCGGCGGATGACGGTTATTTTGTTGGATACTCGACGACATCTACTGCCTATCGAGTGTTCAACAGAACAACTCAAGTTGTTATTGAGTCGTGCAACGTTACTTTTAATGAGCATACTCAGAACACTAGAGATCCTGCTCCAGATAGTATGTATGACCTTGAGTCGTTTACTTCTAAATTTAATATGTTCCAATCTGATGATGCAGGTACTTCATCTGCTGTAGCTGATCAAGGAAATAAAGCAGCTAATCCAACTATTGATATGCTTGCTCCTATTACTTCATCGATCCTGGATACCATTTATTCAGTCGATCCAGCATTTGAACAGCCAACCATTCAAATTACTGAACCTGTAATTGTGGAAATAGAACCAGTACAAGCAACAGCTGAGGCAGACAACACTGCAGAAATTGATGCTGTAACGCTTGATTGTGACTCAGATGACATAACAGAGATTGATACCGGAGAGTCTCCTGGCGATGATCTACAAATTGGAAATCTAGATTCGTCTATTCTAGCACCTGTTGTTGAAGAGACTAGAATTCACAAAATACATCCTACGAGTCAGATTATCGGACCAGTTGACAAACGTCTAACCGGAGTCAGTCAAAGGAAATTCACACATGTTTCTATTCTTGCTTCATTTCACAAGAAGAGCCTCCCACTGTTGCTGCTGCCCTTTTAGATGATAACTGGATGGAAGCCATGCAAACGGAGTTACAATAATTCAAATTGCTCAATATCTGGCACTTGGTTGATCCCTCAATAGGTGTAAAGCCTATACATGTTAAATGGATTTTCAAAAGCAAGAGAGACAACCGAGGCATTATTATTAGAAATAAAGCTCGTCTGGTTGTGAAAGGGTACATGCAAGTTTACGGCATTGATTACGAAGATTTCTACGCGCCTGTCGCTCGTCTGGAGGCAATACGGATCTTTCTGGCATATGTCGCATCAATAAATATCACTGTTAATCAACTTGATGTGAAGATCGCGTTCCTCTACGGAGAGCTTGACGAAGACGTATTTGTAGAACAACCTTCGGGGTTTGTCGACAAATCTTTTCCTAAGAAATGTTACAAACTGGACAAGGCCCTCTATGGTCTACATCAAGCCCCAAGGAAGTGGTACGAGACATTATCTACTTATTTGCTGTCTAATAGTTATGAAAGGGGTGTGATTGATCAGACTCTCTTCATACGTCATGTTGAAGAAGATATGTTGTTAGTGCAAGTATATGTCGATGACATCATTTTTGGTTCAACCAACGTCAACCTATGTCATGCATTTGAGGAACTAATGAAGAAGAAATTTCAGATGAGTGCCATGGGTGAACTGACATTTTCCTCGAAATTCAAGTGAAACAGAAGCCTGATGGCATTTTAATCAGCCAAGGGAAATATGTGAAAGAGATCCTGAAGAAGTTTGGGTTTCAAGATTCTAAAGGTTTTTCTACTCCCGTAGTCACTCGTCATAAGTTGAATCAGGATCCAGATGGTGTTTGTGTAGATGAGCACCTATACAGGTCCATGATTGGCTCTCTCATGTATCTGACAGCAAGTTGTCCCGACATTATGTTTGGAGTTTGTCTATGTTCCCGTTTCCAAAGTAAGCCGAAAGAATCGCACTTCATGGCCGTGAAGAAGATTTTTCGATATCTGAAGTTAAATCCGAATAGAGGACTTTGGTATCCTAAAGATTCAACCTTTGATCTTCGAGCCTTCTCAGACAGTGACTACGTCGGTTGTGAACTCAATCGTAAGTCTACAACGGGAGGAGCTCAGTTCTTAGGAAACCGTCTGGTCTCATGGCAATGCAAGAAGCAGATAACAGTGTCAGTCTCAACGGCTAAAGCGGAGTACATTGCTGCTGCCTCCTGCTGCTCTCAAGTGCTTTGGGTTCAGAATCAGCTGCTGGATTATGGTTTCAATTTCATGGGTACCCCTATTCATATAGATAATACTGCTGCTGTTTCAATTGTTAAAAATCCTATTCAACATTCTAAGACTAAACATATTGAGATTAGATACCATTTCATTAGGGATTGTGCTGAGAAAAAGCTAGTTACCTTAGTCCATGTTGGTATCGATGATCAGTTAGCAGACCTATTCACTAAACCATTTTATATGTCTAGGTTTAACTTTCTGGTTAGTGTTGTAGGCATGATTAACTATGATTAAGCTTTTTCCTTTCCCTAGTATGTTAGTGTCTTGATTTCATAGGTTTATCTGCTTAGAAGTATTATATGTGCCCTACATGAAAATTTCACATAAAGGCTTTACTTTCTTTACATGTATATAGTTACTTCATGCAGATATTTAAGATCATTTGTTATTTTGACTCTTGAGTCAATCTACTTGTTTTGTTTGACCTTGATTTGACCTGAACGCTTTTGTTTGTGGTCGTCGCGTGTCAAATTCATTTTGAAAAGACCAAAAAGATTTTTCTTGTTTATTTCTGTTTTTGTGTCTGTCTGCCGGTCCTGCAATGTTGAAGATAAACCAAAAACATTGAAAAATTGACAAAAACAACAAAAATAGTGTCTATGTTGAAAGTCAAAAGTGTTTTTAAACACAAGTCAAAAACAAAGAAAAATAAAAAATCCTTGGTCGGTGGTCGGACAAAATGTAAGGAAACATGATATGATTCTGGTCTTGTCGATCTAACCATAGGATATGATCTGATCGACCGGTAATTCTATCATTTGATGTGTCCGTAGGCTCAGCATACTTAGAAGTAGACTTGTGACATCCGAGAATTCCAAGGTTAACTTCCGTTAGACAATCTCCGTTAGTTACGTTATAAGTGTTAACTTAGTAACTAATGCTTAACTAGGCCGAATACGTCCACGACCTTTGGTTGATCACCGAACCCGTCCATATGTGTTATGTGTTTATTTATTTATTGTCATTATGTGCAATGTGATTTAAACGCATGATTTAGTATTGATAATAGAATGTAAATTGACCACTTTTGGTTTCCAGCGAAACTACCGGGCGAAACTGTACATTCGCTCGGTAGCCGGCTAAACTGTTTGACTCACATATGTTCGGAACCAGTTTCGCTTGGCTAGCGAAACTGCCAGCGAAACTAGCTCCTGGTATAAAGTCCATTAAACCCTAATTACATCCCATTTGCATAAACCACACTAAACACACACACACTCTCCTGGAATTTCTGGTCAGTCGAGAAACACCACGAGCCGACGTGATCTCAGCCTCGAGACATCATCCATTCGGACCCTAGATCGAATCGTGAGTCCCAAAACCATCCTTTATGCATTTTCCTTGTGTTTTACTTTAAAGCATGACCAAACCTTCATGAAATCGTGTATGCTTCTGAGATAATGTTTAGGGATGCTAGATCTGTTATAAAATCTGCAACTTTACGTGTAAAAACATGCCATAATGAAGATTTGTGCTAATTAGGTCATTTTAAGTTTAAAATGTGCTTTTGGTGATTTGATGATGAAAAACCCATGTTTAAGGTGTTAAAACTTGTTGTTTGATGCTGGTAAATGTTTATGCATGCTAAATACTGAATCACATGAAGTATGGAAGCTGTTAGATTAATTTTTAGGCTGATTTATGTGTTTTTCGCGACCAGCGAAACTGAGCTGTTCTCTGGGTGAAACTATACAGCGAAACTGTATAGATATTCATCCAGCGATACTATGTAGCGAAACTATAGTGTCGCCCGCGAAACTAAGTAGACCTGCTCGAACGAAACTACCGAGCGAACCAAACTGAACGAAAGTTCAAACCAGTTTCAAGCGAAACTAGGCCAGCAAAACTGCGTCAGCAGTTTCGGGCGAAACTAGCTAGCGAAACTGTGTCATCGGGTATTCCCTAGCGAAAATGCTGCCCGTGCACACAGCGAAACTGTGTAGCGACACTAAGTAGCGAAACTGTGTAGCGACACTAAGTAGCGAAACTATGATCTGACCAAAACCCAACTTGTGCAACTTGTTTGAATGTTATGCCATGGCTTACATGATTGTGCAATAATGAAACTGTAGAAACGAGAAAACGATCTTACTACTGCATGCTTTGATCAAACGTAATGAACACGGATGTAAATAAGAGAATTCTCATTGATCACTTGAAGATACAAAGAAGTTCTCTCTGGTTTCTCTCTCTAGAAACACACACAGAAAGGTGTAGAATGACAGAAGTGTTCCAACTGGTTACCTGAACATTCTAACACACAGCTATTTATAGTAAGTGACTAATCACCCAGCGTATCAAACTGATACGCCGGACCACATGGTCCGCCGGACCATGTGGTACGCCCATAACCAAATAGTCACTCCAACTATCACTTAGACACGCTCACATAGATACAATACACGAGACATTCATAGCATAGGAATATGCTCTAACAAACTCCCCCTTAACGTGTAGTGTATCTATTCTCTAACTAAACTTCAGTCTTCAATCTTCAACATGACTGCATCCGATCTTTGACTTGAAATCTTGTCAGAAATAGAGCTTGCACGGCTGGATCACTCTAGAATCATCTTTGAACTTCAAGATCCACTTGTGAAAGATATAACACACTCCCCCTTTCACCATGCTTGAGTCTTAACATAACCTGCAATTTCAGAAGACAGAAACGCGGTTTCCTTTTCTTTTGAAAATTAACTTAATCTTGGCGCAAAAATTCTCTTCGAGAAACCAAGATATAGATTTGAAATTTAATTTCGTATCACATGTCGATTGGTCGAAAACAAATTAGAAATAAAATCTTTTTGGCTTTTTGAAACTTTATATCAAAACACACCGAAAATCTTTTTGAACTTTTCAGATATGAAACATAAATGCAATACTGAATCAGACACAATTTTTGTCTTTTGTGAGAAAGATCACAACTTGGGATCATATTGGTCATATCATGCTGAACTACACTTCAATTTCAATTACTTCAGCACACAAGTCATGTCGATTACTGGTATAATTTGTCCATCTTAAACTCAGGCACAATCATACTCATAACATCTGGATATGTTATTGATTGATTTAGTTTGCTTTGACCAGTGTACCCCACACTCTCAGACATACTCAGATATGTTTTGCTTTTATATCACACTTTGTGATTTCATTTGTGATTTAATCACATAATGATTGTATTCATGATTTAGTCAACTGTGTTCCATGCAAAAAGAAATAAGAACGTTAAATCGTCTACCTTAAGGTCGATCTTTCGATACGCAGATAAGGCCTCGGATTTAACAAAATAAGAAAATAAAACAAGTTGAAATTGTATAACCCAACAACAATCAGGTCGGTACTCCCGTACACGCAGAGAAAGTCCGATGAGTTATACGAAACACCAAAGAAAATAAAGCAGAACGTCAAACGAACAACAATCAGGTCGATCTTTCGATACGCAAAGAAAGTCCGATCGTTTGACAAAATAAAGAAAATCAAACAAGTTTAAATCTTTGCAAAATGAACACATGTATACACAGTGACTTCTCATTTTCTTTTTCACATATCTTTTCCCTGATATCATGAGACATGCATCAAGATGTTGTCCACTTGGTCAAGCATTAGTATTTAATGTGTTTATCACATCTGTATACTTTCTGATTTAATGCCGAGCCTACCAAGCACATCGAGCAATGATCTTATGGCTTTTTCATCTAGTTTATCCATGAGTCAGACACGTAAGCCAATGTGCCATCATTTCCCAATCATGTTGGATACAATTTCTCATTTTTTAATGTTTTTGTATTTTTCTGTTTTTCGATGTTTTTGTATTTTTCAATTTCTCCCCCTTAAAATGAAAACTCTATTTTTGGATTTTCATTTTAACACAAACACAAACCAAAAGACGCTATTTTTGGCTTTTCAATTTTCTCCCCCTATCCTACATACAAAATGTAAAAGAAAGAAAATTGACCTTTCGACATGGATACCTTTCAAGTTTAGCTTTCAGAAAAATTTCAGTTTTGAAATTTGATATGACATGTAATTTAAGTTAAATCAGCAGAATACTTCTCCATCAGTAACTTTGCAATCACCAACGGGCCTTCTAGAAGTACCTGCACACTGGTCAAACACATCAGTTTATAAATGACCCGAAGCGAATCGCTTCTGGTCGACCAGTATCTTGGTTTCCTTTTGAAACCACTTTAGGTTTCCAGTGTTGTCGTTTTGGTAAAACAGTATCTGATGAACCGGTCACAGTCGATTGTGACGAACAACCTACATATGGAACATTTTGAAAACATGGAATAAATCTTCCTTGAGTTTTGAAAAATGTAGATTGTGGGTATTCATCAAATACTCTGCCATTTTCATCAATGAATCGTTGTTTGGCAGCTTTACCAACAAATGGAACCTTTCCTTTCCTTGAACTAGAAGCAGCAGAAACCGGACAATCTTGTGCCAGATGCCCTTTTTGTCGGCAATTGTAACACAAGCGATTGTGTACATTTCTTCGTTTTGGAACCTGCATAGCTTCACAAACATATTCATCTCCAAAATGATCATAAAAATTATCATATACCTGAAATTGATGATCATGAACCCATTTGGATGTCGGGCTCTTTGGAGTAGAATTGGATCCTCCAGAAGAATATTTAGCACCGTGTTGCTTCTTGGTCTTTGAATCAACATTCGTCACAAAAACTTCAGCAACTTTCCGAGCATCTACACAATGTAGCGGAAATTCATTATCAGAAAATATTTGTTCCGAACCCTTGAGTTTGTAGAACCTCTCGGGTTGAACTTTGTCAGCTTTAAAAACTTCTTTCTTTACTTGCTTCAGATTAACTTTCTTCAAACGATGTTGCTGTTGAACCTTTGAAACACTCACATCAACCTGTTTCTTTTGAAATCCCAAACCTGTATATTTTCCAGAAACTTTCTCTTCTGAATCAGATGATTTATGCCCGTTCTTTGCAAGACGAGAAAATTCAGCTTTAACTTTCTTGATATCTTTTGGAGCATTGATAATTGTTTCATCAATGTCAGCTTTTGAAGACGAAGACCCAGACACAACCTTTTGAGCTTCAGAAGCTTCAATACTTTTGCCTTTTTCCTTTTGCTTTTCTTCAGCAGATTTGGAACCAACAAACTCAGAATAATCACCAATCTCACCCTTGTCTTTCAAATCATGAACGCCTTCTTTGAGACTTCCTGGTGGCGAGACTGTCTTGTTAAACATCTTCTCAAAATTTTCATCTTTAGCCAGAAAACTTGTAAAAGATTGTGAGTTAGTAACATTGTTCAAAAGACGTTTTGAATCAATGACTTCAATCTTTAATTCAGAAATTCTTTGATTAGCTTCAGCCAACTCCTTTTCTGATGCAATTAGCTTCTTTGCCACTTTATTAGTTTCATACTTTTGCAATCTCAACTCATCTAGAGAGGCCAATAATTCCTTCTCGAGTTTATCTTCGTTTCTTTTCTGAATATCCAAATTTGCATTTTGCAACTTGTTTACTCTTGCCAGTTCTCGCTTCTCATCTAACAACTTCTCCATATCAAGCTGATATGCTTCAATTTTAGCAACCGAATCATCAGAAGCCTTGGTAAGTAAATCAAGTTTAATCTTGGACTTTTCAAACAAATTATTAAAATCATTGGCAGCATCCTCAGCTTCTGCCTTCCATTTCGCAACTTCCTTGACTAAGTCAGCCTTTTCTTCAGATAATTTTGTAAATTTCTTTTCAAATTCCTGCTCAACACCTTGAAAATGCAACTCTTTTTCAACTAACTTTGTCTGAACAACTGAAACCTTTTCTTTTTGAGATTCTAACTCTCGGATCATCCCTTCCAACTTTTCTCTATAAGCAATCAAATCTTCTTTTTCCTTAACTAAACCATGAATCATCTTATCTTTTTGAGAACAAAATTCACAGACAGATTCATAACCACTATTTCCAGAACTACCAATATCTGAATCAGAATCTGTTATCTCTTCTTCGTCATCACTGTGAACAATCTGAGCAACAAAACAAGACTCATCAGGAAAATCAGCCTCCCAATCATAACCTTCATTCGATGTTTGTTCTTTTGATGCAGAAGAAATAGCAGTCAAAGCAATTTGAGGTGAAGCAGTTTTATCAGCTGTCTGAACCACCTTTTCTTTTGCAGGACACTCACGAGCAAAATGACCATATTTGGAACATTTGAAACATTTGATCTGTGACTTATTCAAACCTAGTTTGTCTCCTTGAAAAATAGATGACGTTCCATGTTTCTTGATAAATCTTCTACCTCTTTCAGTTAGCATAGCAAACTGCCACTCCAAATCTAATTTGTTCAACTGACCTTCATCCATATGATCTAAATCCTCTCTATATAGACAAGAGTTACCAATTTGACTAAATATATCGCCAGAAGAAGATGATATGAATCCAGATAACAACGCAACTAAATCTTCAGCTGACTTCCCATTAATCGAACTAGCAGATGATCTATCAGGAGTAGTGAAACTGCACCTCCTTGATGAACTTTCATACTTTCCTGATCCATGATCAGCAACAAATGCTGTTTGAGGTGAATTTGATGTATCATAAGCAGATGATTTAGATTTTGCATTGATACTTGCAGAATTTTGTCCATGATATAACTCAGGATTTTGTAATTGAGCAGTGGACTTGTTTGAATTCATCATTTCCATTTCTCGAGCATGAAGCTTTCCAGTCAAATCATGAAATGATAATGTGGAATAATCTTTATCATGAGTAAGCAACAACACATAATTTTCCCATTTCTCTGGTAATGCTTCCATCAATTTCTCTTTCAATTCTTCCTCGGTCTTTTCAATCTTGACTACTTTCATCTCACTAATAAGATGTGAAAATCTTGAAACAAGAGCAGAAATATTTTCTTTGTCGTATTGTTGAAAATTTTCAAATTCTTTGTTCAACACTTTCCTTCGACTCTTCTTATACTGATCATTGCCTTCACATCGAGCAGATAAAGCATCCCATAACTGTTTAGCCTTCTTGCAAGTACTGAATTGATGTAACAACTCAGTAGGTAAAGCCATGGTAAGATAACCATAAACTTTTTGTTCAAGTTCATAACTTCTTCGTTCATCCTTATCAAAATCTTGAATTTCTTTATATTCTCCATTGTCAGTTGGACGCACATACAGCGTTCGAATCGGAATCCACAAATCAATATCATTTGTGCTGATGTATGCAGAAAAGCGTTGCTTCCAATTTTGATAATCTTCCAATTTTAACAACTTGGGAACTTTCTGACTTGTTCCTATTTCATTATCAAAATTGAGCATAGCTTGTACCGTGCTTTGCATAGCCGCAAACGCTTGAAAATCGGACATTTTTCAACGTAAAATGATACTTCAAAACTTCGAACTCAAAAACGAAGGTCTTCCAAGCGGATTTTGGGGGTCAAAACTGCTCGGTACTGGCCGTAGGCGAGTACACGTCCTAGATCTCGGAAAGACGAACGTTTTGGCTGGTATTGGGTTCCGTAACTCCAAACGGTTTGCAAGTTACGTCAGTTTTAGTGAAAGTCACTTTTCTGTCAGCGGACCAAAACAAAGTCAGCGGACCAGATTCCGGATCAGTGTGAAACTACGGATCAGATAAATCCCAGCGGACCAGATGATATTCAGCGGATCAGAAATGAACTAGCGGATCAGAATTGAACTAGCGGACCAGATGCCGGATCAGATGAACTAGCGGACCAGAAATCTTCAGCGGATCAAATTTGGTACGGCGGACCAAATAAACCAGCGGATCACACTGATACGCTGTAACTGCTGCGGATCAAACTGATGAAGATTGCCTAGCGGATCAACCGGCGGATCAGACTGTTTTTCGGGCGGACCAGTCGTAGAAAACGTAAAAATCGACTGATTTTCACAATTTTTGACAATTGAAGCTGAAAACTAGATCAATATGATGCGAAAATACTCCAGGAGCATACAGAAATCATTTTTATCCTTGGAATCACTCAGAATGGGAAAAACTGAAGAAAAACTTACCAAACCCAAGCTTTCTCTCTCTAAAACTCCGAAAATTGATCAAAAACACAGCAATAGAGCAACCAAATGCTCTGATACCACTTGTAGAAACGAGAAAACGATCTTACTACTGCATGCTTTGATCAAACGTAATGAACACGGATGTAAATAAGAGAATTCTCATTGATCACTTGAAGATACAAAGAAGTTCTATCTGGTTTCTCTCTCTAGAAACACACACAGAAAGGTGTAGAATGACAGAAGTGTTCCAACTGGTTACCTGAACATTCTAACACACAGCTATTTATAGTAAGTGACTAATCACCCAGCGTATCAAACTGATACGCCGGACCACATGGTCCGCCGGACCATGTGGTACGCCCATAACCAAATAGTCACTCCAACTATCACTTAGACACGCTCACATAGATACAATACACGAGACATTCATAGCATAGGAATATGCTCTAACAGAAACATGCTTTGATTTCTGATTTATGTGAACCCTTGTTTATGATCAACCATCGGTGTCGTGTGTCGGTATGTCGTGTCATAGTTCCAACGTGCTATGTTATGGGCCATAGTGACGTAAGTTAAAGATTAGACACAAAACTAATACTTAAGACCTAAACGTGTTCATAGGTCTTCGATAAGAAAACGATATTTGGAATTACTTAGCAAGTGTAGCAGTGCAACCAAAGGTGAGTGTCACTAACCCAATTACCGTGAACCCGTTTGGGTCACACCGAATAACTTAATGAAAAACAATGCTGACAACCTTATGAGTGCTATGCACCTCTCTGATGAACTTAAAAACTTAGGAGTGCTTGGCAGCCACTTGATGAACTTGAAGTGTTTTATGGGAGACACTTGTGAAATACCTAAACAACTATTTCTAAAACGAAACTGAAAATGTTTTCGGGATTCATGAGAACCCAAAGTAAACCGTTTTAATATGGCTAGTGTAGGTTAAAGTCTAAACCACATGATATCACATGATTTCTAAGGATTGCCTTATAACTGAAAAAGTCCTTAACTAAATTGTACCATTAATTGTAAAGCGAGGGGATGTTGGGTAGATCTACTGGAGTTTGACAAACTCCGCCTCGTGACACGGGAAGTGCACGGAGGTACAATATCAGCCTATCTGACCGTGGTCCCGAGAGGACACGGGGGAGGCAAAGCCGCGATGACGTAGGTCCGCAAAACAAAATAGATGATGGCACTGCCACTACAATTATCAGTCAGCTTTGGTACAAACTTACTTAGTGCATGGAACAACGGATTAGCTACCCGCTAGGGGTGTTCAAAACCGGATACCCGGAATTTCGGATATCCGAATTTCGGGTATCCGAAAATTTCGGATATCAATTTTCACTGTCCAAGTCCAAGTCCGAAATTTCGGATATCCGAAATTTCGGATATCCGAAATTTCGGACTGGACTCGGATAGTGATAACGGATATCCGAAAATCCTGTTTTGTTTATATACCTTAACAAACAAACAGATTCTACTTGAAGATTAAAACACACAATTAGGGCTATGATTTCACATGAACTTTAGAAACAACACAAATCGTTGTCATTTCTTTCACTAATTAACACAGAATCAATCAATACATAAAACACACACGCACACATTCAAATCGAAACAGAAATCGTGATATCAGATTCTGCCAGCGGTTAAACAACGAACACCGGATCTTAAAACATTGAGCAAATTAGATTTCAATCAAATAATATTCCTCAAAATAAAACAAAAACAACATATAATGATTCAATCAGGAAAATCAAATCAATAAACAACAAAAAAGATTGAAGATGTTGGTTCACCTGAACCGAAGAAGAGTGAGATGCTCTGTTCTCCGCCGCAGCTTGGACGATGGAGCGCTGGAGGTAGCGAGTGGAGTCGATGGAGGTGGGAGATGATGGAGCGCTGGAGATGCGCTGGGTGTGCCGGAGAGGCGGAGACCTGCGGCAGACGGTGGAACTCGGAGACGGGAGACCTGCGCCGGACGGTGGAAGTCGGATCTGAGGGAGGCGGAAGTGGAACGTGGAACTGAAGGGAGGCGGAAGTCACGAAGTGAGGATTGAGCCAGGAAGCGACGATATGTTTTGATTATAACCCTAATTCCCTAAACATTTAAAATAAAATATATTTTAATTTATTTAAAATTTTCGGATACCGGGTATCCGAAACTTCCGAAACTTTTTTAAATTCTTGTCCAAGTCCAAGTCCGAATTTTCGGATATCCGAATTTCGGATATTCGAAATTCCGGATATCCGAAATTTTCGGATAATTCGGATACGGAATTTCGGATAAATCGGATACGGATTCGGACTCGGATATTTTTGAACACCCCTACTACCCGCGATATCGGTTGAGCACTTTAACTATACAAAACTAGTACATACCCGATAACGTAGGTTACGGACAATACTTTTACTAAATCACAATACTATGATTTTGGTTATCACTAAGCTTTGCTTTTCACAAATAAATTGTACATAAGAATATGTTTACACGGTCATGATTTATGAGACCAGGCCACTGCGTGACAAGCCCACTGTGAACTCACCAACCGTTAGGTTGACACTTGCGTGGTTTAAACTTTTGGAGATCGCTGAGGAGTATCCGGAGTGGGTTGGCATGACACATGAAGACATTTACTTTTGTTCAAACTTAATTGGGAATTTAAAACAATGAATTTTTAAAGCACGTGGTTAGTGCTAAGATAATATTTTTCCGCTGCGTATTTTGGGACTTTATTTTATGATATATATCTGGACTTACTCTGATTCGTTTAGTATTTGTAACTAATGGTTGTGGTCCTGGTTTGCTCACACCCCTTAACGGTATAAGCTCCGTTAGTGGTTACTTGGGGGTGTGACAAGACTGTTTCTGTGATTACACATTAATTTGCTTGAAAGTGTGAACCTATAAGTCTACCAGTGCTAAATTCTTTAAATTTGCCTAAGTCTGAGCTAAGTACGATATGCCAACACACACGAATATTTCTTTAGCATTAAGTCCCTGATTTCCCTCTTCAGCACACCATCTGATTTGCTTACGCAAAGACCTTGGTGCTGCTTCATCCATCAATAAATCCGTGGCACATCTGCTTTACGAAAGCAATGACCTTGTGTCCATGAGATCCCATCATCACATTCATCATTATCCGTGACACATCTGCTTTGCGAAAGCAATGACCTTGTGTTCACGCGATCCGTCTTAATATCCATTCATGAAATCAGCTACTTAACACTAAAGAAATAGGGGGAAATAATATAAGTTATCATATGTTGAAGAAATTCCATATGTTCCAATTTTAAAATTCTTATGTGTGTGGGTTGTATCCGAAGTGCAAAAATGACCCATGGTAAAATTATGGTGACTAAAGTTGTATATAAGGTTAATCACATCGTTCACTAATCAGACAACACATGATAAATACATCACAGAAATATGTTGAAAATTACCTTGTCTAAGCTTAAGTGGATAAACAATACCGACAATCGGACTTAGGGTACCGGATTCGGTAGGTGATTTGAATTGTAAGTGTTATTGATCACGTAAATGACCGGTATGATTCTAAACATGTCTGACCACGACCTTACAAAAATAGGTGAATTTTAAGTCAATGTGCTTAAATTTCCAAGTTTGGTGTAAAATTGACCAACTTGTGCTTGATTCAATCTTTGAATTGGTTTAAATTTAACTAACTTAAAATAAAATGACATCTTGAGTTGGGGTGGAAAATTGACCCAACTTGGATGAAACTGAAAATTTTGAGTTCGGGTGGAATTTTAACCATTTAAAGTCAAATTTAGGTACTAGATGTGTCATTGTCAAATTTGTTGAAATTAACAAAGTGTTTGACTTATTAATATAAAATTTATCTTCCTGGTAGGTTACTGGTAGTAGGCATGCATTTCTGTTTTTTTTTTTTTGGTTTTTGGTTAAGTTGCGAATTTTAAGACTTAGAATTTTTCCTTATGTTTTTCAATTCTGGTCTTAGCGGACTTGTTATTTCCCTTATCGAACTTCAGCTTAAGGCAAGTCCGCTAAGAATGTTCAACAGGTTTAATAACTTGTTTGCCTTTAGCGAACTTGTTTTTAGACTTGTAAAATTTTTCATGTGTTTTCATGAAGTCCGCTAAGAACAAATTTGTTCTTAGCGAACTTACCTGTTGGTCCTGTTTATTTATCATCTCTGGTGAGAAGTCCGCTAAGTTGATATTATCCCTAGCGAACTTCTCCCTTGGTCTCTCTTTAAATTTTAAACAAAGTGTTTGAGAAGTCCGCTAAGAAGTTTCTGGCCTTAGCGAACTTCTCCACTTGTCAAAAGGTCTACTGAGGTTAAACTAGTTCTTAACGAACCTGTTTACACCTTAGAGGATTTCGGTTATTACTTGGAAAACTTCATTTACAAGTTTCAGTTTGGCCTTAGCGTACTTGTTTTTGCCTTAGCGAACTTCCTTAGGCTTAGCGGACTACCCTAGCCTTAGCGAACTTCTTTTAGGCTTAGCGTACTTCATTTAGGCCTTAGCGAACTTGTTTATAAACAAATCTCCCTTATGCGAACTTGTCTCAGTCTGCTTACGCTTAGCGGACTTGGAGACTGTTTTTAGTGAACTTGTTTAAGATCATAGATATTTCTAAGTTCGCTAAACCTAACAGTATATAAAGGGGACTTGGTCGTTTTTTTCATTCATTCGTTCAAAACACACACAAACTCCCGCTCGCTCTCACAAACCGGCGACTCTTACTCTTCACTGTTCGATCGAATATCGTTCATCCTCTCCCAAATCTATGAAATTTCTTGCATCTAGGGATGATTTACTCACTCTCGTTGCAATCACAGGTTCGGTTTTACATACTTAGGTTAATTTTTGATCTCGGTGATAATGATGAGCCGTAGTTCCGATTATCAATCTTTTCAGGGTTCTAATGATTTAAATTGATGCTATTACAGATTTCTTATATCTTTACTTGATCCTAATTCACTTGTGTTCGAGTTAAAGGTATGTAAATCTAATCTCTCATTTGTCCATTTGAATTCGAGAATGATGTGTACAGGGGATCGGATAAATGTGTTTGAACATGTAATTTCTTTAAGTATTTTATAACAGTTAGTTGATTTTGTTCTAAGTTTATTACTTTGAACCATGGAAACTGTTTGTATTGATAAACCAAGAACTATAAAAGCTGTGACAATGTTATTTAGGATACTTAGGAATTTTTTTTTAATTGTCAAAATGTTTAGAACTTTGGTTAGTTAACTAGAACTCTGTGTGGCTGCTGCTATCTCCTTTAGGATACCCAAATCAAATTGTGCATATATGCCAATGAGTCTAAATTTAATAACTTGGAAGTTTCAATTCTGTTTTCTCTCAATGATTGGATTGACTTAATGAATTCCACATATTGTAGAAGTCATCTAGTCTCCAATCAGATTCTTTTAATCTTAATAGTCTGTGACTAATTTGATGAGACTTGAACTTGAGAAGCTGTTAATAACTCTTGATAAGCCAAATTTATTAATCACTTAAAAGGTTTAAGTTCAATTTTTCTCAATAATGTCTTTAATTCATTTTGTTCAATTGTTTGCCCATATCTTCTGTGTTTGACTATTTCTTGAGTTTAACTTGGCTTGTATGATCCCGTAACAGAAACTGTTACTGTTGTGATATTGATCAAGATCATTGCATCTCTTTATAGTGATCTTAACTCAAATTAGATCATCAAAGAGCTATGTTGTTCAAAATTTTGGCAATTTGAGTTAAGACTCAAACTTAGCTACACAGGGGCAAAACTTTATTTTAATTGTTACAATTGAAGCATATCTGATGTCTAATACAAATTGCTTGAACCCAGCAGATTAATCACTGGGTCAATTGAGAACTCTCTACATCTTAGTTTATATCTTAGTCACCCATAGATCTTCACAAAGGTATGTGTTTCTCAATACAAGCTTTTAGATTATTAATCAGGTAGAACTTCATCTTTTCAGTATTACTTGATTAAATGTATTTCTTTGTGTTAATTGACATCCAATTGAGCCTAACACTGGTGTTTTAGTCTGGATAGGATCAACATGGGTCAGGAACTAGTCAATAACTCAGGTGAAAGGATCTTGGACCTATTTGACACAAAGTTAAAATTATTTGACTATTTTGACATATCTAAGTTTATTTGATCATCTTTGTGATCAATTGTGAGCATAACTACAAAGGATGTGATCTATGACACCTCTAAGGTTTATATGAACTATCTCAGGTAATTAAGCTCTGTTTGAACAATTACTTGGTCATTTTGACTTTGATAAGTCAAATTTTGCATGAAATGGACTTTATGAGACATATGTGGTTATTTTGCTTGAATGAGAATTTGGTGACTTAGTTGTGTGGTTCTTGATCCTTATGTGCATAAATCTATGTGTTTGGATTAAACTTAACATGGTAAAGACACCATCTAATCTGTTAAACATAGATTACCACATTCTGTCCTTTAATATTCAAAATAGAACTTTTTGACCCATTAGGACACTTGGCATGCTCATGTGTGTTAACTTGACTTTATTTGTTTTAGAAAATCTCTGTTGTTTTTTAAATGTGATTTAGACACTTCATAGAAAGTTCTAAGTGTTATGAATCTACATAAGAAGTTCTATTGATCTTAGCGCACTTGATTTAGTCCTTAGCGGACTTCAAGTCTGCTTAGCGAACTTGATGAGTTTCTAGCGGACTTGTTTTTTGCTTAGCGGACTTGAGTCAAGTATTCATACCACTTGAATAGTATTTGAACTTCTGATACACTAGGATTGTTCTGGTAGTCTGACAAGTCAGTGTTACACTTATTGCATGCATCTAATTAGCCTTTGAAATAGGATAGATCTGTTATATCCTAACTTCTCTGTTCTATACCTAAAAGTGTTGATTTTGATTATATTGTTCATTGTCTCAATTGTAAGACACCAAATCAATGGATTCACAAGATCGGGTGGAACCAAGTCCCAAATGTGACTTTCCGTAAACTGATTTGACAAACTGGGATTCTAAAACCTCATTTTATACCAATTGAACTTAAAGATCTTGATTTTTTATCCCAGATTGTCAAAACTTCCTAGATTTGATGTTTCTGATTGTTGTTCAGCCTAAGTAGTAGACTTTTTCATAAATTTCTCCTTGACTCAACAGCAAGTCAAAATTTGGTTGAATCAGACTAAGTTTTTGGGTCATTTGTAGTTCTCATGCAAAACTTTCAATTAAATCAAAATAGGTGGAGACTTAGATCTGGCTCCTTGTTTTCCAGATTTTAATTTATCACACACAACATTTATTCTTTTCTTAAGATACTTACTGTTGTTAATCATTACATTCCGGTTGCTTATGGTCATTTTAGAGTATATGCACTATGTGAGTTAGTTTATGTCACTGATACTCATATGAAAAGCTCTGTCACTATCACGAGTCTAGTGTGACATGACATTCATCTAGTGTCAACTTTGATATAATCTTGCAATTCTATATGTGCAGATGCCTCCCAGACAAGCTGTAGAAGCTTTGGATTATGGTCGCTTGCAAAATGAAAGGTGCATTTTTAACAAAAACTGGGAAGGTGCTGATGAGCAAGCCATTGACCTATTGCAACAATCAACATGGGTAACTACAATGCAGATTAACCCTGTCATATACAAGGGTATCATTGAAGCTTTCTGGAACAATGCTCAATCTACAGAGCTTGATGATGATTCAAGTGTAATAAGGTCCAGGATCCAGAACATTGATGTTGAAATTACTGAGGAGAAGATCAAAACGGTCCTGAACTTGCCAGATCCTGGCATGCCCAAGTCTTTCACAAGGACTCAGTGGCAATCAACAATCACAAGGATGGGGTATTCTGGCATGTTTCTCCCAGATGTCAGCAACAAGATACTCAAGACCTTATTTCCAACCAATTGGAAGTTCATAATCAGCTTCTTCATTGCCGCATTTGGACACAATAAGGGCAGCTCCAGATGATTTTGTTGAAGAAACATCATGGGCTTTACATGGGTTTATCACTGGTGAGGGTTTCAATCTATCTCACCAACTCTTCAAGTGGATGACTGCTAACCTACACCCTACTAGAAGAGCAAAGAAGTTTTTGATGTATCCTCGCTTCAATGAACACTGGCTCATACAGTAAGTACCATAAAGGTAAATATCAAGGGATTGTTGTACCTTTCTTTCCCGAGATGATCGCTCAAATTGCTCCTTCTGGTGCTAAATGAGATGTCCAAATGGGTGAAGCAGCTGTCAAAGAAGAAGAAAATGCTGAAGCTGCTCCAGTCCAACCTCAATTGGATTTGAATGCACCAGTTATTACTGATCCTACTGCTGATGTTGCTGAAGACCTTAGGAATCTCCAGGGTACAAGTACTGAAGCTTATGAGCCTACTTAACGTACCTCAAGTCCTGTACTAGTAGACTTTTCTAAAGAAGAAGAAGGAGACGACGATGATAATGATAAAGAGTCTGACTCTTCAGACTCTAATGACAGTCCTGCACAACCTGAGGGCATTCATCCTCGGAAAAGACAGAGGACTGGAGATTATTCCAGGGCCTCTACCGTTCAGACACAACAATTATCCTCTGATGAAAGTTACAGTCCTTCACAGGATGAACAAGACGATGATGAGAATTCAGTATCTCTCGATCAAGTCAATCGGACTTATGATCTCGATGAGCCTGACAGCCCTCCTCAGTTTCCTCCTAAGACAAGTTTAGAAAATCTAACAAGAACCGCTATCCTCTGAGTTCATAATGATCAGAGCTGAGAGAAGCAAGTCCTGTACAGAAAAACTCAAAGTCAGGAGAAAGCCCGGTTCACTAAATGATTATGAAGTTGTGAGTTCATCTGGCACTCAATCTGATACAACCTTAGCTACAACAACCGTCTCTCTATCTCCTGCTGAACAAATTGAGAGGTTTGATATGGATATGAGACCACTGGAGGAGATAGCTGAAGTTGTTGTTACCACCACTGACACAACTGGTATTGTTGCTACCAGCCTAACAATTTCTGAATATGAAAAGGTAATGGAACTTCAAGATGAATTTGTCAATCTTCAGAGTCATAATGATCACCTCAATTGTTCTCTACAAGTGGCAAATCAAACGATTAATGATCAGTCACAAGTAATTGCTGAACAAGCAGCAGAAATTTTGAGACTCAAAGATTTGTTAGCCAAATCAAATGAAGAGACTGAGCTACCAGAAGAACAACCTCAAACTGATCAAAGAAGTGAAGGAGGGAATTCTAAAGAACCAATATCTTCTACTATTGTTCCTGCTGGCAAAGACTCATCCAGCGTTCAAGATACTTCAAGCCCTATGAATGACAGTGATTTTGAGGATGATGTTGATACAGTCATTGAAGGAGATGAGTTGAACTTCTAATATGATGAAGTATCTTTCGTCAACAGCCTCCTTCATGACGAACCTGTTGATGAAACACTGGACTCGATCAAGAAGCTTTCCCCGGTACTTGAAAATCTGAAACTTCCAAGATTTGCACTGGCATCTAAAGCTCTTGCTATTGAGGGATCCACACGTGCAGAGTCTGAAGCTGAACCTAACAATTCTCTTGAACTATCCATTGTTCCCACCATTCATGCTGAAATATCTACCTCTTCTGCCATAGTTCCCGTGACTGAAGGTGCCTGTCAAATGCACGTCGACTCAGCCTTCTTAGACTTTGAAATGTCAAATTTCAGGGAATACTATGCGGAGAAAATCTACTCAAGAAGAAACTCCTGTGGAATTCTAATTGAGAATCTTGATGATGGTGATGAAATAACATATGAAGAGCATCCGTACTTTGTAGACTTTGGAGATGAAGATGACATGAATGAGCTACGTCAGAGAATGAACGTGCTCATGAATGAAGTTAATCCATTGAACTACATTTGGATACGATCGATAGTGAAGACGATGATGAAGAGGAACCTCTATTTCCTACTCCAATCCAAGTAAAGATGGAAGTAGACGATGAATATGTGAGTGTGCCTCTATCGACTGTCATGTCTACAGGAGAGACTCTTTCCTTGGACATCACCCCACATGTTCCAGGTTTTATCCCAACAGACGCTGAATTCATAAACCTTGAAACAAGTGATGGTCAAGAAACTCAAAGTCAACCTAATCCTGCAGTATCTGCTGAGCAAGACCTTCATGAACAGATCTTTGAAGCCTCTTTTATGCATTTCTCCTCTGACTCTAAAAAATAGGAAGTTTATGCCAATTTGACGGCAGCTCTAGAACCTGCTGTCACAGAGCAACCCGGACCTTCCGACAAGGATAAGGGAAAGAGAAAATTGACTCTTGAGGAAATAGCAGAGGAGCAGCTGAGAAGGGAAGCTGAAAAATATAGGTCTCGTCGAGCACTCATTGCAGAAACATACAGTGAACAGAACTGACTGATTAAAGAAAAATCCAATGCATTAAAAAGATATGAATCAGGACATCCTCCTGTTGTCGTATACGGAAAGGGCTCAAGTACTTTGCCGGATCGTTCTGAGTCAGCCAGAACACATGAACCAAGGATCTGCATCGTCACTAACTTAGAGGGCATGGATGTAGATGAAGAAGATACATCTGAAACAGCTCACATGGTGAGAACTCTAATGAGTGACAACTTTTCATTAGAATATCTGATGAGTCTTACCCAAATTGAGTTAACCAAGCTGTACACTAATGAGGAAAGATTAAATTCACACCTTCCTCAAAATCAAAATATTGAAGCTGAATCTGATCCCCTCGATGATGTCTTTGCTGACACCAACAAAACGGTCGATTTTATTCCTATCCGCGACCATCTTTCTGATCTAGTACTTGACATTGGCAACACATATCTTCCTCCTCCTGAAAACTCATCTGATAAAGTTCCTGATACTAAAGAATACATCAAATCCACTACCAACAGGATGACTTTCGAGGAACTCCGTAACTATTATAGATTCAAGAATGTGGATAAAAAGGCTTACAACAAGAAGCGACTTAAAGGTCTACGAGAGTTTGTGTGTGAGTACCGAAAGACTGAACGTTTGGCAAAGTTGGAACAAATCAGACTCAGAGAGCAGGAACGAGCTGAGGCTCTCAAGAGGAAAGACAACCCTCCCATCTATGACGAATGGGAAAAGATGGCTCCAAATCTAAAGGCTATGCAGAAATTCACTGCCAAACACCTAAGAAAGATGCCTACCAACCCAAATGTAAATTATGGGATGAAAATCCTTGGATGGAGGTATGATGAGGCCTTTGATGCATTTCTAGTGAAGATGCGAAACAGATATGTTCAAATCTTTGCAGACTTCAGAGCTCTCCGAAGCTTATTCTCATGGGAGCTCAAACAGCTAAAATACCTTGATCTAGTGAACCACACAAATCATGAAAAAGGTGTGAAAGTTGTTTCACTAATCAATGCTGCTTATGAGCACAAGAAGAACAAGCAAACTCCTGAAGAGGAGAAGAAAGCTCAGCTGCTTGCAGAGAAAAGGCGTCTACACGCCCCTCATCATGGAATGTTTAAAGACATTGGGAAGGAGGTGAAAGTGAAGACTATACCGGGGAATCAGAAACATGCTCCAATAATCAGCTAATACTACAACGGAAAGACTCATGAACTGGTGATTGAAAGAGTCGATGTTGAGTCTATCAGAATCTTTGCAGCTATAGAACTTAGACTACTCTCAAGATCCTATTTGAAGCTGATCTACTATGAGAAGATGCGAACAATTCCTATTCAACTAAGACCATACGAATGCTATGACGCCAATTACTTTTTGATATTTTTAAATTGGTGGGGCACTAGACTTGCAGATATGGGTAAACTTACAATTGATAAGGAAGTCATCAGAACAGCAACCTGCTGGTTAATAGAAGATCATGGATCAAGTGTCATCCTAGATAAGGCAAAGAGATTGGTAGAGCTGAACAACTACAATGATCTGAAGAAGCTTGTCTGGCAAGATCTCTGGAGGCTATACGATCTTGGAATTATCGTGCTTCTTGATAAAGAAAAAGAAGCCGCAAGAGAAAACTGGAGATTTCTGCTCAAGCTACTCGGTCAGGTGGCTTAAAGCTCAAAGTGTTTGCATTGCCTACAAGGGTGGAATTTGTTGGAACCCATCTTGGTTGTTGGCAACACAAACCGTTCACCGTTGAGTATTACTGGTGAAGACCTCTTGATGCCTTAACAAGAATTGATACTTTGCTCTTGTAATATATTTTGGGTTTGTACTTAGTAAAATTATGTTTCTGTATTAGCGGACTTGTATTTCTTCTTAGCGAACTTCTGATCTTTTACTTAGCGGACTTGTTTTACTTTTAGCGTACTTGTTGATTTTTCAATATACATGTCTTAGCGAACTTAATATATTCCTAACGGACTTGTTTACTTAGCAGTTTTGTTCATGATCTTAGCGAACCTGTTTTGTTCTTAGCGAACTTAATATTGCTTAGCAAACTTGTTAGCAGACTTGTTTGTGTTTATCGAACTTGTTAGGCGAACTTGTTATTACTTAGCGAACTTGTTAGCAGACTTGTTTGTGTTTAGCGAACTTGCTAGCGAACATGTTATTGTTTAGCCGACTTGTTAGCGAACTTGTTAATTCCTAGCGAACTTGTTTAATGCTTACCGAACTTGTCTGTCTGATGTAATATTCATTGTTGAAATCTATGTAATGATTGTTATGTCAAACATTCCTTTTATCCTATGCTCTATCTAGTAGTATAAAGGTATATTTTACTTGTATAATGCAAACAGGAAAATATATTGGATGTGTATTTTTTAATCTTTAAGTCTATTAACTTCACATAGACTGTTTCAGTCAATAGACTTGGGGGACTTGATGATATATTATGGGTCTCGGATGTGCAGCCACATCCGACCCTGGTCATTAAGTCCTCACTTGCAAAGTTATCTAATATATTATGCCAAGTTTGATAGGGTTGATAAGGAAGTGATTATAAGGACGGATGTGCAAGGTCGATGGGCGGATGTGCAAGGGCGGATGTGAGCATGCTGGGTGGTATATAAATAGCTAAGACCAGGCCTGTAGCAAAAATCTTCTTCTCTTCACTTTTACATATTTACTATGTGTTTCCTTACACTTCCATCTGTAATAACACATGCGTTAATAAAATCACTTGTTCTTATCTATTCCCAATCTCTCTTCTGTTTTTTCTCGATCTAAGATCCAAATCTTCTTTATTCCATATCTAGTTAAACTATTTGTTTCTTCAGTGGCGCCATCCGTCGTTGACTCGGATGTTTGCTTATTTTGAGAGATTTAAGAAGATTTTGAGGATGGAGGGAGCTAAGATGTTCATGAAGAACAATTTAGTTCATATTCAACTCAATCCAGGTTCTGTAGGTGATTTTTGAAGTGGTAATTAACTTTCAGATCTATAATCCTTTGAGAGGTATTTACATTCATGCTGAGCTCAGGTATGGATCCTTATACCTATATTCATAATATTTGTCTTAATTTCTAAAGTTGGATTTTTTATTTGACAACTTTTATGGTCAAATAATTTCTTTTGAGAAAATTTGATTGAACTTTTAAAATATTTTGGAGAGGTGAGAGGATTTCAGTCTTAACACACACTTAAATGTGTAAGAGTGTGTAAGAGGAATTGAAAGGCAAATCAATCAATGTCTGTATGCCATTTTTATTGATGATGATTATCGTATTTTTTGTTTCTTCTTTTTTGCTTTAAAAAAAAGAAAAAGAAGAAGAAGGGGGGAGTTCTCTAGAATTTAGGAAGTTTTTGCAGTTGTTATGATTTTTAAAATCAAATTCAAATCTTAGTTTCAAACCGTATTTCGATCATTTGGAGTCCAGTTTGAGATCAAAATTTTGTTTTCAGAAAGATTTATTGGTTCACCTAGTTAAAGTTGTGTTCACTATGTGAATCTTCGGTTTCTAGGGCTAAATCTGTTTCAATTTGTTTAAATCTTAAAATCAAGTTTCATTTATGGTTCCTATCATATCAATATCTTTGAAATCAATATTTTCTAAAAATTGATGGCATTTTGGAAAATCAGGGCACAATTTTTGGACATTTTACTCGCTCGCTTCTTCGGTTTCACATGCACAATATGTGTTTTCGAGATTCGGTGGGATTCCGACCACGTCAGTGTGAAACAATGAGATGATTTTGATCGAAATTGAGTTTCGATTCTATTCTGGACAATATTCAGTTCAATTGAACAACGTATTCTATGAATTTCATAAAACACACACTTGTGTGTGTTCTTGGTGTTCTTCATAAGAAGAAAATCATATTCTTGGTTTAAAGTTCTTATTGATCCATATATTCGATGTTTTGGTGTTTTTGGTGGTCCAGGTCAAAGATAAATTTAAGTATTACGTTTGGGATGATTCAATTCCATGGTTTTTTGTTTGATTTTAACTTTTTGTGAAGTCAAATTTCTTTGAAAATTCTCAATGGCTTAATGTTTTACATCAAGTTTCATTATTTAATTTAGTTGCTCAGGGGGATGAAAGTTTGAATGTTGAAATTGCTTAGTTTAGAAATGAAGTGCGTGTTATTGGTGTTTATAAACGGACTCCGCCGGTCGTCTTATGTCGGAGAAGGTGAGGCGGTGGTCGGTTGACGCGTCGGTGTAAGCGGTGGTTCGGTGGTCGCATGCGCCGAAGATGAAAGTGGTGACGTCGAGTACTTCATTGGTCGATAATGGTACGGATCTCCGCCTACTGTAGAAGAATATGTCGACGAGGTCTCCACCAGTTAAATAGTGCATGAGTTAAACAAATTCTTTGTTTAAGACCATCGATTTTGCTATGCTACTCATTTTGGAAACGTGGGGCATATTTTTATTGCATGTGAACGTTGCATAAAATGATTCCTGTTGTTCATATCATTAGGATGGCAAAGTCAGGGGTGGTTCGTGAGTATAGCAAAGGGGGTTTCATAAGCTGGGTTCTCAGAATTTTTAAGAATGGAATAAATGATGAAAGGTAATATGTTTAAAATTAATTGTTGAGTTCGTAAAAGTGGAGACGTGTTTGAATTGTTGGGTTCTGTTGATAAGATATTGCTAAGATTTGCCTAAAGGGAATATCATATAACTGGGTGCCATGTTCTTGATGGGGATTTCACAAAACTCTAATGGATTCTGAGGAAACTAGGATTGAGCAACTATGGGAAGAAGTACAATGGGCATAAGGTGAATTTATGGCTGAAAGTGAAGGATGACATACAATAGGATTGGAGATATTGAAGAATGGGATTAAGACTATTGCACTTTGGTAATTGTGGATGAAAGTTATGCATTTCGGTAAATAGATCCGGAATTAGCATGGGATATGTCACACCCCCAAAAATCCCACACGCGATAACGCGCCGTAGGGAGCGTGACAAACCAGGATCGCCGTCCATTAGTTACACCAAACGACCAGTAATAAATAAAAAGGTTGTATATTTCATATAAATACAGAGTTTTACAAATGCGGAAGCGTAAATACAATGAAAGTATTAATGTAAAAACACCATCACCCAAGGTGACGTGGCTTGTTCAAAGACAATAAAAGGGGTTTTCAAATACTCATGCATGCGTACTCGTGATACCCGAACATCCGCAACCTGAGAAATAACATGCTAAAAAGTGTCAACACAAAGGTTGGTGAGTTCACAGGTTTATGAGTTCAAAAACAGTTCCAGTTAATGTAAATCGACTGTTCAACAACAGTCCCAGTTCAGTGTAAATCAACTGTTCCTCGACAGTTCAAGTTTAAGTTCAAGGTTGACTGTTCAACAACAGTTCAAGTTCATGTTCAAGTCCAGTTTAAAATCCAGATAATATATCAATAGTTAGCTAGACTATTTTCAAGAAATCAGTGCACGTTTGACTAGATCAACTAGCTATCCAGTTACTGAAGCTCGACAAGTTCAATTGTGCCTCGTGAAGACTAAGAAGTATATAACACCCGTTCGATATCCAATCGAGTCAGCGCGAATGACCCGGGTGGGGCTTGTCAGGCCCAGTAGATCTACCAAATAAGTTCCCGCTGATGCCACATTGACAGTAACTCTAAAAGTGAGGACTTTATCATAAGTGTGCCACTATCATTCAGATGATATAATTATCTAACAGTTCAAGTGTTTGCATGTTAATCTCCCCCAACAGGATTAAAATAGTTAAAAAGGGGCCGTGAAACTCACCTTAGGTTGCACAGCAAAATTCCAGATAATCAGTTAAGCAGGAAGCAAGAACGAGTCTTGTGCAAACAATCAATCACCTAACGAGCATAAATGTATAAGTGTGTGTTCTATAGGTTATTATGTTTAACGTAAACGACAAAAACGAATGATCGTGGAATCCGGAACAAGTCGAGGATGGCACGTGTGCCAAATCCGAGCGATTTATCGAAATACGCGAGAAAATACAATATATATTAATATTATATATTTTCCAAGTTTAAGTATTCTAAAATAAATATATATATAATATATATATATATTTACTAAACGTTCAAGAACTGTTAATAACGAATTTGCAAGTACAACATATATTTATATAATATAGGTTATCATAAAATATTCGGTTATTCCAATAAAAATCCGACGACATAGATTTATATATTAATTTACTCAAGATGTATATATTTATATATTTTACCTTTTATGTAAATTTTGTGTCAATGTAAATATATATATAGGTGTTAGGATAATATCTTAATTTCAAATAACAAGTTAAACATGTTTTACAACTCAAAATATGATTTGCGAGTGTTAGTGGTTCCAAATATAATTTTTACGGGTTTATGTTTCCAATCAAAATCATTTTAATCCATATGGAGTTGACCCAAACCTTAGAGATTACAAAAACTAAAGAAAAAGAGGAAAGGAGGTCGCCCGGGTTCGAATCCCCGACCTCACAAACCCAAATGTGCGCCCTGACCACCGGGCTGTGGCCTCAGTTTGGTAACAGTCCCGTCGCGATTCGTTTTGTTCTATAGCGGATGTCAGACTGGTTCAAGGAACTAAAACAGAGAAAAAAGAAAAGCGCAGAGGCGGGTTTCGAACCCCAGACCTCTCGCAACAAAGACCCGAACCCGAGCCACTATGCCAGTTTGGCGTCTGTTACAAACCCGGAATGAAATATATATAACCCATACCCCGTCCCTGTCTTCTTCTTCCCCACAAACCCTAATGTCGCCGGAGATATTTTCCGGCGACCGGAAAATCGTGAAATGCGAATAAACTCAACAGAACAAAGCGTAAGTCATGGTTTATGTGTTACCTCAATTCGTTGATGTTTGATGATGCGATTTCGATGCCGAAAACGAACCCGAAGTTTGAATGCGAATGCCGAGCGCCGTCGCGAAACTCGAATTCGTTTGCTCCTGGTTGGTCAGAGTCAAACCACGATCACAAAGGGTGTTGAATGGTGGTGATTTGGTGGATGTTTTGGCCGGAATTCCGAGTTCACCAGAAAAATAAAAAAATAAAAACGGTGAGAGTGAGGGAACGAGGGTCGAGAGAAACGAGAGGGACAGTTTGATATGGTTTGCTTGTAATGAATGGAATTCATGAATTAGAGGTTACTGATGATTGAAATCAAACATTATAACCGAAGGTGTAATCACAGATTAATGGAGGGATCGGTTACCAGAAGCGTATGAGTCGTCGTATGTTTCAAAGGGCTTCTCAAATCAACTTTCTTAGATTGGCAACAATGGTCCCTCCAAAACTTTGCAAGGATGACACAGGTTCTCAGTAATTACAAAAATGGTCCCTCAAGGTTTATAAATGATAATGACCTCTAACGGAGTTAACCGTAATTTTTATTAACGGCGAGTATACGAGGAACGTCAAAATATATAAATCATGTAACGTTTATAAATTTAATATAAACCTCATTTACTCACATAAAATCATAGGATATAATTCCACGATTATATATTTAAGTTGTAATCTGTATTCTTAAATTCTCGTAAGTTATGACTAAAAGTTTATAGATATATACTTTAGGTTTACATAAAATCATAAATACAAATATATGATTTTATAATTAAAACTCACATGGAATGACAAAATAACATGTGAATATATACAAATATATCACATAGAATCATAAAGTGAAATCATGGAATATCAAACGTTTGAACTTAGTGCATGCTCGTATAGTGATGATCACACAAAACCCTAATTTGCTAAAGTCAACAAAGTCAACACATAAATGCTCACACAACATTTAATACAGTTTACATTCAGTTAAAGTCAGGAATGACCTGAAAAGACGGATTGTCACAGTATCCCCTTGTTGAAGAATTTTCGTCCTCAAAAATTGTGTAACGCGGTAAAGTTAATGAGCTAGACATAAAGAAAAAGAAAAGAAAAATTCTCAGTCGTCACAGGATAAATGGGCTTGGTCTCATATATATTCAATAAGGATGATGACGTTATGGTAAAGGAGCTTGAAAATAATGAATGTAGGTGAAGATCTTGAGAAGAATTAAACCAACATGATGATAAATCAGCTGAAATTGGTGGTAGACTTTCTCAATCGGAAGGTAGCTTGTCGACGGAGTCGCAAGTTCGCTTTTGATGCTCGTGTGGGATAGGATGAGTTAAAGAGAAACAAAGTTGCATGTGCAATGACGATGTTCGGTGTTTGTTTAGGTGTCCGATTGCATGAATCAGAAGGAAACTGTGAATTTTAGTTTGGGAGGTACAAGTTTTTAAGGGTGACATAGAAATAGATCTTGTGGAGTACCTGGTATGTAAAAGAAAGACGAGAAAGGTTCTAGTAGCATGTGGGTGGTAGAGTTCTACATTTGAAACGGTTCACGGGCTTGGTATTCGAATTGGCTGGATATGAAATTTTTAAATATAAAAAGATATGCGATACTTCAATCAGGAATTTAGTGGGAGATTCACAAGTTATCAAGCATTTAAGTGAGGTTAAAATTTCAATTTGGCGTGGTTGAATTCCGGTTCCTCATTAAACAATCAACCAAGTTTATCAATGAGTGTAAGGTTTGGATAAGGTGGCTCATTCTTGGTTTGGATGTGGCAAGTTCAGATCGAGCAGCGTAGATTGGCGATGGTCAAACTTATTTGACGAATTTTCAAGACAATTTTGACTTTGCTAAAGTCAATTGTTATTTTATGGTAGCGTTATTTCACTCTATTCTTTGGAGGTACGATTTTAAATGCGCACGTGTGTGTTTTTATTATTATAGGTTTGAAAATTGTTATTGTTAGTGACTTGTGTCTTAATCATATTCTGTGAGGTGTCATTTTCTTTTTGACTTCTTTTAAATCAACAACTTTGAAATTAATAAAAAAAATTAAGATAGGGAACTTGGATTTCGTCGTGAAATTTATTCCCTACAAGTTATCACATTCTGAGTAGACTATATTTTTTTAAAAAACTTTTATGCAGATTCTTTTTCTAAACAAAGGAATAATAATAAAATAAAATATTTTTGATTTGATATCATCCATGTTAAGATTTGAATATGGCCGCATGTGTGGTTCGACTTTTCAACTGTGATATGAATCAACTTGGGTAAAATGGTTGGATAATAAGGATGTGAATATGAGTAGGATATTTTATGTGGGGACATGTGATAGGGCTAATCTGGTTTGTAAAACACGTATGGATCGTTTCCAGATCATAGAATGATAGAGACGGAAGTTTGTCATTAATCGATGTCGAATGATTACAAGAACCGAATGGAGTATACATCGATTTGAGCTCTGGAGGAGGTTTGGACAGAACCTCCTCTCTCACACACATTGACACACAGTGAAATGAACAAACTTGGAGATGATCAACATACTAACACCTATTTATAGGTTGGATGGTCAGCGTACCACATAAGCTCCGTATCAGATGATACGGGCGGACCACCCAGCGTACCATCTGGTACGCTGGTTAGTATGTTGACCCTCTCACATACAATAAACCCTATACATTCAATCTATTCTATTCGTACAGTAACGGCCACACACAGAAACTTGTCCTAACATGGTTTAGCATGTGTGAAAGTTTGGGCTTTGAAAAATCATCAAGTAGTTTGCGGTCATTATAGTTATATGGTTTAAGTGTGCTTTAAATAAATAAAGATATTTGCTCTAAATTTTTAATGTGATCAATTCTTATTTCTTTTAAGTAAGGCTATTGGTAAATTTAAAATTTGGTAAGAATTTTATTGGAAATAAAAGTTTTATCAAAGTTTTACTTTATAGGTTTACTCTAATATGATTGCCTTTGGCAAGTGTAAAAAGTATTTCTTTTAGATCCCAAGTGTTGGATTTTCTGGTGGTTGATAAAGATTTGAGGTAAGGTTCCGAATTGCAAATGCGAAGGAAGATCGAAGAAGTTACATGCCGAACAATGGTTGGCCGTGGAGTATATTACATATATATAGTAGCAGTTGGATGTGCATCTTGTGGTTGGTCCGAGTACCCATATGCTCAGTGAATGGGTGGTCTCTCGAAGCTTGGGGAATATTAAAAATGAAAGCATAGGATGTGTGCTTATGTAGAGGTTATGTATGTGGGGTAGCGAAGTTAGGTATGCAAAAGGAAATGTGGGTAATAATGATTGTCTACACAAGCAAATAGTCACTTGCATTACCAGAATGCTTTAAAGGGTCAGCTAGTGAAAGGAGCTAACCTTGCAAGGGTAAATGAAGAAGCTATATTGGATCGGATGTGTTCTGACCATAGTCGTCATTGCATCAACGTTAAGTATTTCACTTACGACGCAAACTACTAATTTGTCGTATGAGGTATCTTTTTTATCTTTACCAATTCTGATTATATTTCTTTTCCTTACAAGGATTATTGTTAAAACCTTTAATTCATCTTTCTTCTTGAATAAAATGGTGTTCCTTATTCAGATTAAGTTAAATGTGAACTTGAATTTCCTTTCCATGTGTTTTTGTAAAAAAAAAGAAAAAAAAAAGAGAGGAAAATGAGTTTTGATTATAAAACTTAGAGTTATGACTTCAAAATAAAGTTTTTAAGATTATAAGAGTTAAGTAATTTTTTGGTTTTGAAACAATTCAAGAATGAAGGATGAATACATGTGCATATATATGGTTTCTAATGTCATTTTCCATGACATGAAAAATAGAATGGGTTAGCAAGATGACTAAATTGACCCGACCCCATTTAGTATTGGACCCATGGTCGATGTGGGGCAAAATGGAAGTGTGAGAATTATGAATTTAGGTAGTGTGTTGGTGCTCGCGGTTCAGTTTTAATTAGAAACAAGTCTTGTAAAGGGAAAGTTTGGGGATGGAGACTATGAGGTTGCTAAATTTTATGGGAAGTATGAAGTATTATGGATGTGATGGTAAGAGTATATATATAAAAGATTTATTTGATGGGATATACGATTTTTATCTTTGGTATTTTGATGCAAGTTAGGGAAAGATTAAAGGTAAAGGAACGACCATGGTATTAGGTGGTAATAATGGCTAGGTCAGAAGTGATGATTTTGGAATAATTTTGGATGTGCGCTGATTTGATATTTTTGGGGTAGTATTGGATGTGTGCTGATCTGGTGATTTTTGGGGAAGTTTCGGATGTGTACTGGTCTGATGGTTTTTGGTTTCATAAGTTTGTCAGAATGAGATTCTTATGACGTCTCGTTAGAATCTGAATTTGGGTATGATAGTGTATCTTCTGCAAGTGTGTTTTCGGAAGTATAAGTCAAAGATAAAGGGGTTCCCGATAGTTATGAAGTTGCAAGTGTTATATAAGCAATTGGTGAATGGGCCTGTAAAAGGCAAGTTAAAAGAAAATTTTGTGGATCAGATGCAGATGTGTTAAAAAAAATTGTGAGACAATTGATGGAATAAGATAGTTAATGTAAAGATAAATCTTGAAGAATGTTTTTTGAGGAAAAGACAAGGGAATTTCATGGTTGTATGGATGTGTGGGATCAAAATCTTAAGCAATGTTTGATAAAGAGGAAGTTATGAAATATGTGTTTGCTTCCAAAAAAAAAAAGAGTTGAGGATGTTTAAATATTGAATGATGGCTGGTTTTATTACATTGGTTTCTTGGCAAGGCTAAAAAATGTGCATTGTCTTTTGTGGTGGCCTTGGAAACAATAGTATGGGAAGGCAAATTTTGATGGTATAAGAAACCTGCATAGTTCCTATTGGTTTTTGGAAATACTTTATGTGTAAGTGGTGTAGGTGATAGCAGAAGTATTGGTGGTATTTATGAATTTTTTAGGAAAATAGTTGGTAATATTGTAATGATAGAATGGATGAGTGATTCTGGTATTAATCCATGCATGTGGGAGGTTTCAGGTGGATGTGTTGATGTTAAATAAGGAGTTAAATTTGGTTGGGAAGAAAGTTAGTAATATGATTCGAGAATGATTGGTGATAATGGTAAAAGGTAGCTTGATGGTGGTTTGTTTAAAGAAGAAAGGGGGTTGTGTTAAGGGAATAACTATTCCTACTAAGTGTATTTGCTTTGGAAGAATTGAGGATGGAATTAAAGCAATCATCCCAGGTGGAAGTATAAGCAACAAAAAAGTGGATGTAGTTGTTCAATGTTAAGGAAGATAGTTAACTTTAAGTTCTAGGATTATTGGAAGTACATAGTAAGATTGCAAGGTTAAAGGTGGGTTATTGAGACGAAAATCATAAGGATTTATGATATGAAAGTAGATAGGTTAAACAAGAAAGGAATGCATATGTGGTCTATATGTGGTCAGGTGTTGGTGCCTCGGGTTTAAGATGAGTTACACTTACGATAGTGACACATGCGAAGAATACGCATGAAGAGGCTTGCTCGTTTTGAAGGATTTGTCAAGAATGTGAAATAAGAAAAATGAGGCTTTATGTTTTAAAGAGGCTTGATGGAAGTGATTTATTGGATATGGAATAATGTTACATGAAAACGTATCACGTGGCAGGAAGGGTTGAGGAGTATAATTAATTCGGAAGTGCTAGATGGTGTTTTAGGTGGGAATCTGAATTTTGTTTTTATGGTTAAAAAAAAAGAAGATGGGCCATGCTAAGTTGCTGATGTTTATCCAACCATGCTAAGTCCACATTATAGCTAAGTTGCTGGTGTTTATGTAACCATACTAAGTCCACATTATAGCTAAGTTGCTGGTGTTTATGCAACCATGCTAAGGCAATTAACTAAGCTTGCTTAGGCAGCCATGTTAAAACAAACACTTGGTGTTTGAAACAGCTAAGTTGTAATATACATCTATGCTGGTGCTTAATTGAGTGCAATGCGGGGAATAGTATTTTTCCTAAGAAACTGTTGAGCTTATATAGTGAAGTTGATAAAATTCATCTAACCATATCTAGTACATCCATAAATATAGGATGTGGCACAGAAAAATCTTGCAAGTGTTATTCCATTTATTAAATGGATGTGCCAATAAAAAAAAACTTATGTTATAAACATTCCAGTATAAAAAAATGCATAACCATTCATGGTTACTGGGAAAAATTAAGCAGAGTATTAAGAAAAGTTAGACATATGGACGCATGTGCAAAATAACAAACTATTTTTTGTTGCAAGTCCTAATAATTAATTGACTTTAAATATTATGTTTAAGACATTCGCATGTGCATATACACCTTAAAACACATGCGATACATATGTAAAATTTAAGTAATTTTATTCTGTAGTGGGTAAAAAATTCACATGCGAACAGTTAGATTGATTTTTCTGAGGGAAATGATAATTCAGGAGGTAAGATGCTTTGATATCTTCAAGAATGATACTTTCTATGGAAGCAAGTGATGAATCTATCGCTTCCAAGTCTTCTACAAATATGAATTATAGCTGTTGGAATCTTATGTAGGATCCCTTTAAAATTTCAGAGGTTTGTAGCATTAATTGCTTCAATTGTTCTCTGGACAAAGTTATTTCTCAAGTGTACTTCTTTACATATTTTCTTCATGCCTTGCATCGGAAAGTGCATTTCCTCTCCTTTAAGGATATCACATATTTTAGAGGAATTCTCTTCTTCTTAAATTGGCGCTTGCTCTTTTCTACAAAGAATTTATGAATATTTGTTTATTTGGTTATTTCATGATGGATGTGTTATGGGTTAGCATCAGAAACATTACTGCATGTGAAAGTAAACAAAATCCTTCTTTCACTTCGTCAATATATAGTGGCTAGGACCAAGTATGAAGATATCTATCAAATGCAAGTGTTGAAGAGGTTTTCGATGGATAGTTAAGAATTTGTTATGTTATTCGTGAAAGTACTCTGCATTAATACTTGGAAGCCTCTCAACTAGTTTCCTTGGGAAAATAAGTTGCTTGTGTTTTCTTCAATGTTTCTTAAAAGCTCAACTATTGTCACTTCCAAATTTCGTAACTGCTAAGATGAAGATTATAATTCTAGCATGATGTAGTTGACACCACATCAAACTAGACTGGGGGCTTGATGAAAGATATGATTGGTAATTCGCATGTGCTTATTAAAGGAGGATGTGTAATGAATAAGCACTTGCATGTAATAAATGAAAGTGTTGATCTTGGTGGTAAGGCAGAGTCTGCATTTGCGTCAGGTATGATTGATTATAGTCCATTAGCTTTAACAAAAGTATACGCCAATGGACTAAGGGAGCTGGATGAGGTAAGGCTTTTAATCAAAATGATTTTCATTAGCTTCATAGTACCAAATACTTCGGTTATAACTAAAAACTTGTTTGAAGTTGAATGTGTTTTAGTGGTGTGTGATCAGAATTTGAAATTGGAATCACCTACAAATACAGAATGGCAAAGGGTAAAAGGTATATTTTACTTGTATAATGCAAACAGGAAAATATATTGGATGTGTATTTTTTAATCTTTAAGTGTATTAACTTCACATAGACTATTTCAGTCAATAGACTTGGGGGACTTGATGATATATTATGGGTCTCGGATGTGCGGCCACATCCGACCCTGGTCATTAAGTCCTCACTTGCAAATTTATCTAATGTATTATGCCAAGTTTGATAGGGTTGATAAGGAAGTGATTATAAGTACGGATGTGCAAGGTCGATGGGCGGATGTGCAAGGGCGGATGTGAGCATGCTGGGTGCTCTATAAATAGCTAAGACCAGGGCTGGAGCAATGATCTTCTTCTCTTCACTTTTACACATTTACTATGTGTTTCCTTACACTTCCGTCTGTAATAACACATGCGTTAATAAAATCACTTGTTCTTATTTATTCCCAGTCTCTCTCTTGTTTTCTCTCAATTTAAGATCCAAATCTTCTTTATTCCATATCTAGTGAAACTATTTGTTTCTTCACAATGCAATACTCAGATTTCTATAAATTTCATGCCATTTAGTCGATTTCTAGGGTTTAGCCAAGGATAGTTACGCCATTTTTATGGTTCTGTACTTGAGCAAATTTTCAAATTCATTCAAATGTTGATTCTTTGTTAAAATTGATGGATTGCGAGGTTATAACACCTAAAACCGAATTGGTAGGCATTAATTTCACTCAATAACATCAGGTATTGAAGATTTTAGAGGCCAAAAGTCATGGTTTTGGTGTTCTTCACATAATCTTACTATTTCATCAGATTAGGTCATTTAGAGAGGTTTTTGGAGTTTGTGTTAGTTGAATCAATTGATACTACACAAATTTCGAGACTATTGATGCATTAAAACACAGATTTCGTTAACTTTGATTTTTGAAGTTCGAATTTGCTCAAGAACAAGTTGTTCAAAATTTGGCTAAGTCTGGAAATTTGACATTTCAAATTTTTTGCTGAAATCTCACTTGCTAATTACTAAATATGCTTATTATTGTTTGTGAATGTAGAATTTATGCGAGTTCAAGCATTCTACAAGCATTCGAGCATTCTGAACCAATCGTTCAATCTGTCTGAACCGTTCATCAATTTAGCAAGTTTGTGCTAAAGTTTTTGTGTTTCTCACTTCCAATGACTGAAGGCACCCACTTTAATCCCGTCGTGCAAAGTAAAAATCGTCAACCAAAACTAATGGACGCAAGTGACTTTGATGATTGGAAAGGAATGTTTGTGTTGTTTCTGGAGTATGTTGACTTTGATCTTTTGACTTCAATTGTTGAAGGTCCTCCTGTGTTTGAAATTGAAGAAGCTACTGCTCCGGGAGTTACTGTCACTGTTGCTGACCCGCCAATACCTAAGAAGAAGATTTCAAAACCTTTGGACAAGTTAACCTTTGCTGAACATGCATAGATGAAGATTGATAAGCGTGCATTAGGTTGCATTAAGATGGCTCTTAATGATGATCTACTCCATCAATTTAAAGAGGCCACCTCAAGTCATGAGATATGGGTTGGCTTGGAGAAAAAGTATGAAGGCAATGCTGCCACTAAAGAAAGAAGGCTTGAAAAATTGAGATTGGCTTTGAACACTTTTGCTCACAGAAATGGAGAGTCATTTGAAACTCATGTCAATCGATTCTGCGGAATCATTACTGAAATGACTACCAAAAGAATTCGTCTTGATTCTGGAGACATCATCAAGAAGATTTTGCATTCTTTTCCTCAAGAATTTGCCTCCTATGTCATGTATCTGATTGAAAGCACTGATCTAACCAAGGCTGACTATCTTGATATGATTGACAAGGTTCGAGACTATGAAGTCAGAGCAGTTGAACATACTGGTAAGTCGCTCATGGATAATGTGACTTCAAGGAGCTCATCTTCTTTGGCTCCTAATGCTACATTTGCTGCCTCTGCCTGTGAGGAGAATTATCAGTTTTCCAATTCTTCTGGCTGAACACTGCCAGCAATTGCTCCATCTCCTGTACCAGCTCTTGTTCAAACTGAAGTATTTTCATCACATGCAACTCATCAGCCTTCCAATGTAACATTTGTTCAACAGCCACCTTCTGGGTACTTGGTTCAACAATCAGCACCACTTTCAACCAACAACATCAGCTTGGATCAAGAGTTGTGTAATGCTTTCCTAGCCTGCATGAACTCTCAAATGTCAGGAAACATTGAGAGCATGATTGTTTGTTAAGAAGATCTTGACCAAATATCTGCTGATGATCTGGAAGATATCGATATTAGATGGCAGATGGGTATGATTGCTGCAAGAACAAGAAAATTCTTCAGAAAGACTGGAAGGAAGCTGTTTCAACCTCCTTCAAACGCCAACATTGGGTTTGATAAGTCTAAGGCTCAATGCTACAACTGCCAGTATCTCGGACACTTCGCACGTGAATGTCAAAAACCACGAACGTGGAATGTTCCTGTAAGCTCGGGTGGAGGAAATCAGGCTTTTCAGAAACTAGCTGGCAAAGTAAACCAGTCTTATCAGAAGCAAGGCAGCTCATCCTATCAAAAGCCACATAATGGAAATTCAAATATCTCTCATCCTGGATCGTCAAGTTCACAATCTGCTCAAAGAAATGACAACTCTAGAAAGGGATTGGTCTCACTTGAAGGTGGTAACTACAATTGGATGTCTTCTTTAACATCACAACCCTCAAGCCAATCACATTACGCACTATTCTTCGATTCAGATAGAGAAGAGATTAATGAGTCTGTCAAATTTGACCCTCTGTTCCCTACTGATTTCTGTCTGATGGCTGGAGTTGATGAGATTCTTGAAGAAACCTCTTCCTCTTTCGGAAACGCTACTACTATGAGTTCGTCTGAGGTTAATACAGAAGCTAGCAAGCGTGTTCTTGAACTGCAGAAAGGAACAATTCCAGATGAGGTAAATTTATCTTTGTGTTCTGACAAATGTCTTGAAGCTGTCGCTCGCTACCGTACATACAACCTTGAGTTTCATGCTAGGGCGGCAGAGAGCGAGAGCCAAGTTGAACTTCTTCAAGCAAATGAACAAAATTTTCTGGTCAAAATTAAATCACTTCAGGATGATATTGAATTCATGAAGCACACTAAATCAAACTTAAAAATCCAAATTGTTGATCTTTTAAATAAATTGACTTCTCTGAGAAATAGCTATTCTGAAGCTCGAGAAACAATCGATTTGATGAAATTGAATCCTGAAACTTTGGGCTGTGCGGTTGCAAAGGACATAATGTCGCGTCTTAGATCTGGTTTAGGTCTTACTCGGGAGATACTAGATAACGCTGCCAAACATGTTCTAAATCATAATTATCTCTGTGTCCCCGAATTGACCAAAATCAATCCAAAGAGCCACATTAAGTTCATTGGCCCCAGTTTGATTCCAAGTGCCTCTGAAATCAAATCGTTGGACGACCAATTGGCTAACGCCGAAACTGGTTCGGGTCTTCCACCGATTGATGAAACACTTAAATTCGGTGATTTCGATGCAATTTCTTTAAATTTTGTTAACACCAGCATCTCAGAAGCATATGTGCAAAAGGCTGCTGAAACTGAGTTTCTTAATTTGTGTACACAAAACACTTTTGAAGGTCAATCATTTTTTTTAATGAAAATTATGATGTTTTCAACATAAATGAAATTCCTAAAAGGACTAAAACCGTTCGGAGGCGCAAGCCAAAGAAGAAGGTTAATATGAGAAACTTGTGGTTAAGCAGGTCATCAATGATGATGAGTTAGTCGTGCTTTTGCCGAAATGGCCTTAAAACATGGTAAGACAGTTATGCACACACAAGTTGGTCTTACAATCACCGATGGTAAGGTGATCACTGTTCTTGCGGAACAACTAAACGCTCCAACGATGATTGATCAAGCAACTTCTGCACCCGTATTTGTCAAACCAAGTGAAGCATCTGTTCAACACAGCTCCTAATGAGGCTGGGAAATCCACAATGACACTATTCAAGACAAATGATCCTAAGAAAAAGAGACCTTAATATGAACCTGTTTTGATTGGTCAACCAAGTGTTGAAAATCAGCCTGTTGTGGTCGAGCTAGATGTTGTTACTGTTGATGCTCCTGAATGTGAGAATACGCCAAAGAAGAAGAAACAAACTAGGAGGAGGAAGAAGAAGACTATCACTGACACTGATAAGGCTGATGGTGCAATGTCAAATGAGTCACAACCAGCGGCTCCATAAATTTCTGAACCACCTCTTGTGGTTAACCCTAGCGGGAGAGTTGAGACATTGAAATGTATAGTTTACGGGAATCCACACCATGATGCAAGGGTGTGTGAGTACAACATGGGTTATTCTGATTTCAACAACGCTCCAGTGCGTGCTTCTCATTTCTACCAGCAACAACAAGTGGTACCACAAGGAAATCAATTGGCTCCAATGTATTATGGGAACTATGGTGCAAATACTTGGATCAACGGTTTGACACCATGTTTCAGTAATCTTACCTGAACCAACCCTATGTTCCTAACCAAGCCCAGTATGTCCCTCGTGGTTTGGGAAGGAACGTGAATGCTTTGAGGCCACAAGTTACCCAATCAGTGGAGATGACTGCACCAAATCCTTTTCCTATAAGATCTTGGATGCCTCGACCAAGGCCTGCCTTCATGCCAAGGCCTGTTATGATGCAACAACCTGTCCGGGCTCCTCGACCAAATGTTACAACTTCACAAACTCATCCTGCTGTAGTCTTAACACCACCAACTGCTCCGCCAATGAAAAAGGCACCTAAAAAGAAGGCCCCTGGTCAATCTGGCCAGGGTCCATCTCTGAACTAATCACTTTCTTTTTCATGTGCAGGGACTGACCCATAGTGCTGCCAACACGTGGTACTTGGATAGTGGTTGTTCCAGGAACATGATGGGGAACGAGGACCTGCTGTATGATGTCAAAACAATATCACATGGTGGTCCTATTACCTTTGGAGGTGAGTTCGGGGTGGTAGAATAATCGGAAACGGTCTCTTAACCAATGGGGAAATTTCATTTGATAAGGTTAATCTGATGTCCAATATGAAGTTCAACCTGCTGAGTGTATCACAAATCTTTGACAACAAGATGCCGATGTTCTTCGATGACCGTGTATGCTATATTCTGAAACCTGGACTCAAGATTCCCGAAGATCAGATTCTGTTTCGTGCAAAATGGAAAGGGAACATATATGCTTTGGATATGTCTGCTGGAAGGCCGACTGGTTCTGTAGCATGCTTCTTAGCAAAGGCATCAGAATATGACTCTACTTTATGGCATAGGCGAATGGGGCATGTGAACTTTTGGAACATGAACAGCCTTGTTAGGGGGGAAACACGTTGACGGTGTGCCGGAGAAGGAATTCATCCACATCGACAACTGTGTAGCATGTCTGAAAGGTAAACAGCACAAAACGTCCCACAAGCCAAAGCCACCGGGTAGAACGACAAAAATACTTCAGCAAATCCATCTTGACCTCTTCGGGCCAGTGAGCATCAAGAGTTTAGCGGGAAATTCATACTGCCTGGTTATCACAGACGATTACTCCAGATACTCGTGGGTGTTCTTCCTGAAAGAGAAGTTTGAGACAGCTGAAATTTTGAAGGATTTTGTCACACGAATCGAGAACATATGCAGAGAGCGGGTTAGGAACATCAGATCAGACAATGGGTCAGAATTCAAGAATCAGATATTTTACGCGTTTTGTAGTGAAAAAGGCATAACTCGACAGTTCAGTTCACCGTATACACCATAACAAAATGGAGTGACTGAACGGAAGAATAGAACTATCATCGAGGCTGCTAGAACAATGCTTGTTGATTCTAACTTAAAATTATCTTTCTAGGTAGAAGCTGTCAATACAGCCTGCTACGTTTTGAACAGAACACTCTTGGTAAAACATGCTAACAAGATGCCATTCGAACTGTTTTCAAAAGTAAAACCGAACTTAAAACGATTAAAACCATTCGGATACGCTTGTACTGTTTTAATTCAGTCGGATCAGTTAACCAAATTTGCCCATCGGGCGGATGACGGTTATTTTGTTGGATACTCGACGACATCTACTGCCTATCGAGTGTTCAACAGAAGAACTCAAGTTGTTATTGAGTCGTGCAACGTTACTTGTAATGAGCACATCATATAGTATGTATGACCTTGAGTCGTTTACTTCTACATTTAATATGTTCCAATCTGATGATGCAGGTACTTCATCTGCTGTAGCTGATCAAGGAAATAAAGTAGCTAATCCAACTATTGATATGCATGCTCCTATTACTTCATCGATCCTGGATACCATTTATTAAGTCGATCCAGCATTTGAACAGCCAACCATTCAAATTACTGAACCTGTAATTGTGGAAACAGAACCAGTACAAGCAACAACTGAGGCAGACAACATTGTAGAAATTGATGCTGTAACGCATGATTGTGACTTAGATGACATAACAGAGATTGATACCGGAGAGTCTCCTAACTATGATCTACAAATTGGAAATCTAGATTCGTCTATTCCAGCACCTGCTGTTGAAGAGACTCGATTTCACAAAATACATCCTACGAGTCAGATTATCGGACCAGTTGACAAACCTAACCCGGAGTTAGTCAAAGGAAATTCACACATGTTTCTATTCTTGCTTCATTTCACAAGAAGAGCCTCTCACTGTTGCTACTGCCCTTTTAGATGATAACTGGATTGAAGCCATGCAAACGGAGTTACTGTAATAAAAATTGCTCAATGTCTAGCACTTGAATGATCCCCCAATAGGTGTAAAGCCTATACATGTTAAATGGATTTTCAAAAACAAGAGAGACAACCGAGGCATTATTATTAGAAATAAAGCTCGTCTGCTTGTGAAAGGGTACATGCAAGTTTACGGCATTGATTAAAAGATTTCTACTCGCCTGTCGCTCGTTTGGAGCCAATACGGATCTTTCGGGCATATGTCGCATCAATGAATATCACTATTTATCAACTTGATGTGAAGACCGCGTTCCTCTACGAGAGCTTGACGAAGACGTATTTGTAGAGCAACCTCCGGGGTTTGTCGACAAATCTTTTCCTAAGAAATGTTACAAACTGGACAAGGCCCTCTATGGTCTACACCAAGCCCCAAGGAAGTGGTATGAGACATTATCTACTTATCTGCTACCTAATGGTTATGAAAGGGGTGTGATTGATCAGACTCTCTTCATACGTCATGTTGGAGAAGATATGCTGTTAGTGCAAGTATATGTCGACGACATCATTTTTGGTTCAACCAACGTCAACCTATGTCATGCATTTGAGGAACTAATGAAGAAGAAATTTCAGATGAGTGCCATGGGTGAACTGACATTTTTCTTCGAAATTCAAGTGAAACAGAAGCTTGATGGCATTTTAATCAGCCAAGGGAAATATGTGAAAGAGATCCTGAAGAAGTTTGGGTTTCAAGATTCTAAAGGTTTTTCTACTCCCGTAGTCACTCGTCATAAGTTGAATCAGCATCCGGATGGTGTTTGTGTAGATTAGCACCTATATAGGTCCATGATTGGCTCTCTCATGTATCTGACAGCAAGTTGTCCCGACATTATGTTTGGAGTTTTTCTATGTTCCCGTTTCCAAAGTAAGCCGAAAGAATCGCACTTCATGGCCGTGAAGAGGATTTTTTGATATCTGAAGTCAAATCCGAATAGAGGACTTTGGTATCCTAAAGATTCAACCTTTGATATTCGAGCCTTCTCAGACAGTGACTACGTCGGTTGTGAACTCAATCGTAAGTCTACAACGGGAGGAGCTCAGTTCTTAAGAAACCGTCTGGTCTCATGGCAATGCAAGAAGCAGATAATAGTGTCAGTCTCAACGGCTGAAGCGGAGTACATTGTTGCTGCCTCCTGTTGCTCTCAAGTGCTTTGGGTTCAGAATCAGCTGCTGGATTATGGTTTGAATTTCATGGGTACCCCTATTCATATAGATAATACTACTGTTGTTTAAATTGTTAAAAATCCTATTCAGCATTCTAAGACTAAACATATTGAGATTAGATACCATTTCATTGGGGATTGTGCTGAAAAAAAAGCTAGTTACCTTAGTCCATGTTGGTATTGATAATCAGTTAGCAGACCTATTCACTAAACCATTTGATATGTCTAGGTTTAACTTTCTGGTTAGTGCTGTAGGCATGATTAACTATGATTAAGCTTTTTCCTTTCCCTAGTATGTTAGTGTCTTGAGTTCATAGGTTTATCTGCTTAGGAGTATTATCTGTGCCCTGCATGAAAATTTCACATAAAGGTTTTACTTTCTTTACATGTATATAGTTACTTCATGCAAATATTTAAGATCATTTGTTATTTTGACTCCTTGAGTCAATCTACTTGTTTTGTTTGACCTTAATTTGACCTGTATGCTTTTGTTTGTGGTCGTCCCGTGTCAAATTCATTTTGAAAAGACCAAAAAGATTTTTCTTGTTTATTTCTGTTTTTGTGTCTGTCTGCCGGTCCTGCAATGTGGAAGATAAACCAAAACATTGAAAAATTGACAAAAACAACAAAAATAGTGTCTATGTTGAAAGTCAAAAGTGTTTTTAAACACAAGTCAAAAACAAAGAAAAATAAAAAATCCTTGGTCTATGGTCTGACAAAATGTAAGGAACATGATATCATTCTGGTCTTGTCGATCTAACCATAGGATATGATCCGATCGACCGGTAATTCTATCATTTGATGTGTCCGTAGGCTCAGCATACTTAGAAGTAGACTGTTTCTGTGATTACACATTAATTTGCTTGAAAGTGTGAACCTATAAGTCTACCAGTGCTAAATTCTTTAAATTTGCCTAAGTCTGAGCTAAGTACGATATGCCAACACACACGAATATTTCTTTAGCATTAAGTCCCTGATTTCACTCTTCAGCACACCATCTGTTTTGCTTACGCAAAGACCTTGGTGCTGCTTCATCCATCAAGAAATCCATGGCACATCTGCTTTACGAAAGCAATGACCTTGTGTCCATGCGATCCCATCATCACATTCATCATTATCCGTGACACATCTGCTTTGCGAAAGCAATGACCTTGTGTTCATGCGATCCGTCTTAACATCCATTCATGAAATCAGCTACTTAACACTAAAGACATAGGGGGAAATAATATAAGTTATCATATGTTGAAGAAATTCCATATGTTCCAATTTTAAAATTCTTATGTGTGTGGGTTGTATACGAAGTGCAAAAATGACCCATGGTAAAATTATGGTGACTTAAGTTGTATATAAGGTTAATCACATCGTTCACTAATCAGACAAAACATGATAAATACATCACAGAAAAATGTTGAAAAATACCTTGTCTGAGCTTAAGTGGATAAACAATACCGATAATCGGACTTAGGGTACCAGATTCGATAAGTGTTATCGATAGAGTGGAATTTTAACCATTTAAAGTCAAATTTAGGTACTAGATGTGTCATTGTCAAATTTGTTGAAATTAACAAAGTGTTTGACTTATTAATATAAAATTTATCTTCCTGGTAGGTTACAAGTAGTAGGCATGCATTTATGTTTTTTTTGGTTTTTGGTTAAGTTGCGAATTTTAAGACTTAGAATTTTTCCTTATGTTTTTCAATTCTGGTCTTAGCGGACTTGTTATTTTCCTTAGCGAACTTCAGCTTGAAGCAAGTCCGCTAAGAATGTTCAACAGGTTTAATAACTTGATTGCCTTTAGCGAACTTGTTTTTAGACTTGTAAAATTTTTCTTGTGTTTTCATGAAGTCGGCTAAGATCAAATTTGTTCTTAGCGAACTTACCTGTTGGTCTTGTTTATTTATCATCTCTGGTGAGAAGTCCGCTAAGTTGATATTATCCCTAGCGAACTTCTCCCTTGGTCTCTCTTTAAATTTTAAACAAAGTGTTTGAGAAGTCCGCTAAGAAGTTTCTAGCCTTAGCGAACTTCTCCACTTGTCAAAAGGTCTACTGATGTTAAACTAGTTCTTAACGAACCTGTTTCCACCTTAGCGGATTTCATTTATTACTTGGAAAACTTCATTTACAAGTTTCAGTTAGGCCTTAGCATACTAATTTTTGCCTTAGCGAACTTCCTTAGGCTTAGCGGACTACCCTGGCCTTAGCGAACTTCTTTTAGGCTTAGCGTACTCCATTTAGGCCTTAGCGAACTTGTTTATAAACAAATCTCCCTTTAGCGAACTTGTCTCAGTCTGCTTACTCTTAGCGTACTTGGAGACTGTTTTTAGTGAACTTGTTTAAGATCTTAGATATTTCCAAGTTTGCTAAACCTAACAGTATATAAAGGGGGACTTGGTCGTTTTTTTCATTCATTCGTTTAAAACACACACAAACTCCCGCTCGCTCTCACAAACCGGTAACTCTTACTCTTCACTGTTCGATCGAAAATCGTTCATCCTCTCCCAACTCTGTGATATTTCTTGCATCTAGGGATGATTTACTCACTCTCATTGCAATCACAGGTTCGGATTTACATACTTAGGTTAATTTTCGATCTCGGTGATAATGATGAGCCGTAGTTCCGATTATCAATCTTTTTAGGGTTCTAATGATTAAAATTGATGCTATTACAGATTTCTTATATCTTTACTTGATCCTAATTCACTAGTGTTCAAGTTAAAGTATGTAAATCTAATCTCTCATTTGACCATTTGAATCCGAGAATGTTGTTTACAGGGGATCGGATGAATGTGTTTGAACATGAAATTTCTTTGAGTATTTTATAACAGTTAGTTGATTTTGTTCTAGGTTTATTAGTTTGAACCATGAAAACTGTTTGTATTGATAAACCAAGAACTATAAAAGCTGTGACAATGTTATTTAGGATACTCAGGAATTTTTTTTTAATTGTCAAAATGTTTGGAACATTGATTAGTTAACTAGAACTCACTGTGGCTGCTGCTATCTCCTTTAGGATACCCAAATCAGATTGTGCATATATGCCAATGAGTCTAAATTTAATAACTTGGAAGTTTCAATTCCGTTTTCTCTCAATGATTGGATTGACTTAATGAATTCCACATAGTGTAGAAGTCATCTAGTCTCCAATCAGATTCTTTTAATCTTAATAGTCTGTGACTAATTTGATGAGACTTGAACTTGAGAAACTGTTAATAACGCTTGATAAGCCAAATTTATTTATCACGTTAATGGTTTAAGTTCAATTTTTCTCAATAATGTCTTTAATTCATTTTGTTCAATTGTTTGCCCATATCTTCTGTGTTTGACTATTTCGTGAGTTTAACTTGGCTTGTCTGATCCCATAACAGAAACTGCTACTGTTGTGATATTGATCAAGATCATTGCATCTCTTTATAGTGATCTTAACTCACATTAGATCATCAAATAGTTATGTTGTTCAAAATTTTGGCAATTTGAGTTAAGACTCAAACTTAGCTACACATGGGCAAAATTTTATTTTAATTGTTACAATTGAAGCATATCTGATGTCTAATACAATTTGCTTGATCCCAGCAGATTAAAAACTGAGTCAATTGAGAACTCTCTACATCTTAGTTTAGATCTTAGTCACCCATAGATCTTCACAAAGTTATGTGTTTCTCAATACAAGCTTTTAGATTATTAATCAGGTAGAACTTCATCTTTTCAGTATTACTTGATTAAATGTCTTTCTTTGTGTTAATTGACATCCAATTGAGCCTAACACTGGTGTTTTAGTCTGGTTAGGATCCACATGGGTCTGAAGCTAGTCAATAACTCAGGTGAAAGGATCTTTGACCTATTTGACACAAAGTTAAAATTATTTGACTATTTTGACATATCTAAGTTTATTTGATCATCTTTGTGATCAATTGTGAGCATAACTACAAAGGATGTGATCTATGACACCTCTAAGGTTCATATGAACTATCTCAGGTAATTAAGCTCTGTTTGAACAATAACTTGGTCATTTTGACTTTGATAAGTCAAATTTTGCATGAAATGGACTTTATGAGACATATGTGGTTATTTTGCTTGAATGAGAATTTGGTGACTTAGTTGTGTGGTTCTTGATCCTTATGTGCATAAATCTATGTGTTTGGATTAAACTTAACATGGTAAAGACACCATCTAATCTGTTAAACATAGATTACCACATTCTATCCTTTAATGTTCAAAATAGAACTTTTTGACCCATTAGGACACTTGGCATGCTCATGTGTGTTAACTTGACTTTATTTGTTTTAGACAATCTCTGTTGTTTTTTAAATGTGATTTAGACACTTCGTAGAAAGTTCTAAGTGTTATGAATCTACATGAGAAGTTCTACTGATCTTATCGGACTTGATTTAGTCCTTAGCGGACTTCAAGTCTGCTTAGCGAACTTGATGAGTTTCTAGCGGACTTGTTTTCTGCTTAGCGGACTTGAGTCAAGTCTTCATACCACTTGAACAGTATTTGAACTTCTGATACACTAGGATTGTTCTGGTAGTCTGACAAGTCAGTGTTACACTTATTGCGTGCATCTAATTGGCCTTTGAAATAGGATAGATCTGTTATATCCTAACTTCTCTGTTCTATACCTAAAAGTGTTGATTTTGATTATATTGTTCATTGTCTCAATCGTAAGACACCAAATCAATGGATTCACAAGATCGGGTGGAACCAAGTCCCAAATGTGACTTTCCCTAAACTGATTTGACAAACTGGGATTCTAAAACCTCATTTTATACCAATTGAACTTAAAGATCTTGGTTTTTATCCCAGATTGTCAAAACTTCCTAGATTTGATGTTTCTGACTGTTGTTCAGCCTTAGTAGTAGACTTTTTCATAAATTTCTCCTTGACTCAACAGCAAGTCAAAATTTGGTTGAATCAGACTAAGTTTTTGGGTCATTTGTAGTTCTCATGCAAAACTTTCAATTAAATCAAAATAGGTGGAGATTTAGATCTGGCTCCTTGTTTTCCAGATTTTAATTTATCACACACAACATCTATTCTTTTCTTAAGATACTTACTGTTGTTAATCATTACATTCCGGTTGCTTATGGTCATTTTAGAGTATATGCACTATGTGAGTTAGTTTATGTCACTGATACTCATATGAAAAGCTCTGTCACTATCACGAGTCTTGCTTCTTTTTATAAAACTCATTTTTTTAGCTTATAGTCGAGAATTTTATAAAAATCTCTAGTTCACTATAACCATAGGCTCTGATACCAACTTCTGTCACACCCTAAAATTTTTAATTCAGCGGAAGTCTTAGGTGGCGGTGATCAAAAGTCGGTAACCCATGAGTTTTAGTAACTAGTAACTTTAAAGAAAAGTTACACAAAACATTTCATTAGATGATGGATGGCATAGCCATCCGTTTTTAGGTCCCTTACATTATAGTTACTAAAACATTACATAATAATAAAAAGAGATCCACACGACAACTTCGTCTCCGATACGCCAGATCCACACCACAAGCCAAGCCATCACTTACCTGAAAATGCATTAAAAAGATTTGTCAACCAAAAGGTTGGTGAGTTCACCGATTTTTATGTCAAACCATTTTCTTATTTTCATATTTCCACTTTTCCAGAGGGTGTGGTTTGTTTTGAAACCACCAAATCATCTCTTTTCTCATTCTTTCAATATGAGTGGTTTATTTTGAAACCACCAATTCATCTCATTTTCTCATTTCTCAATTAAGCGGTTTATTTGAAACCACCCATTCATCTCATTATTTCATTCGAGGATTTATTTTGAAACCACTCATTTTATCAATTTCAAGGATATATATAAGTTTATTAGACAAAGCATGGTTCATGAACTAGCTAGGAACATGATGTATAATTAGCAACATAAGCTCTAAATCGATACGTAAACCACTATTCGAGAGTATTTTCCCACCATATTTCACGATCAGGCTACCGATCAGTGGGCTAGGGTTGGTCATTCATGATAGATCTATCAATACTTCTCTTGTCTATTCCATTGTTAACGATTTAGACGGCCAAATTCAATTTCATTCTCTTTTATTTCTGTGGCCAAGCTCATCTTTTCATGAGCATTCGTGCCCTTACTTATGTCTAATCATACCCATACATTGGTTGTCAACTCATAATATCCATATTATTTTATTATATGCATTTTAAGCCCCAAAACATTTATAAAATATTTCAGAAAAAGGGGAGTAGTGAACTCACATTTGTTCTGTATTGCGGTATTGCTCCGAATCAAGAGATTTCAAGTATCTTGGTCCTAATTCCCACTAGGATCAGATTAGTTATGAGGTTATATTAACTAATGTGAATAATTTCTGAATTTTTAGGAAATTTGGGCAAAATGACGATTTTGCCCTTTTTCGGTCGATATTGTCAATATGGTGAAAGAAGTTAGGTTTTGCACAAGAATTTTTATTCTAAGGCCCACTAAGTATTGTTAGACTTAACTAAAGTCATTATGAAATTTATAAAATTTTAGTTTCTTATTTTCTTTAAAATACTCATTTTTATGACTTTTCGGCATCGGTTTTTCACTTAGTTTTCTCCTATACTTTAGTTTTCACCTCCACAATATTTTATATATTTTATAAGTGTTATCAATACATCCTAATTTATTTATTCACTGATCTCCATCATTTTCCTATTTTATATCTTATTTTTACTAATTTTACATATTTTAATGCATAATTTTATCGTTTTTAGGGTTCGGTGCCATTTTCACCTAAGTTTTTTTAATTATTCTCACTTATATTAGTTTTTTACTGTCAACAATAGATCCTTAATTTATTTTATATTATTTCTCCAATTTATTCTATTTCTTAAGCATTTTTAGCCATTTTTAAGCACATCATTCCATTTTTAATTATTAAATAAATTACAAAAATTCTAGAATAATTTTCTAACTCATATCTACTGATCACTAACCTTTTACTACTGACCAAACTTGATTTTTAGATTTTTTTTGCCATTTTTTTACATTTTCTACCTATTTAATGCTTTAAATACACTAAAAGTTCAATTTACAACATACCCACTCATGGGGGTTTAATTACTCCAAGTTTTTAATGCAAGATTTTATACTTTTGACATAAATATTCTGACCTTAATTTATTTTTATATAATTTGTATTTATATTATATAATGTTTTTATATTTTAGTTAATAATTTACAATATTACATAAGTAGTGTGTACCGCTCGTGTTTTCTCATGACCGACCATAATAGGCGGAATTACTATGAGAAATAGTCACGGGGTTTTATCTTGGTGACAATCGTTACCGACCGTGTAGGCATCATTGATGGCCATGAGGCGGATTTACTACAATTGTAGCACCAAATCTTGATTTTATTTAATCTTTTTATTCCAGGTTCAAGTATATATATTTATTTACAATTTTCGGATTTTTATTTAAAATCCAAGGGTTTCATACCCTAATATTATGTATATACATATGATTAACATATTACTAACATCAAATACTAGCAAATCATAACCACAAACACATATGATTTCACATAAAATCACATAAAATCACATAAAATCATGATTATTATCCATGCATGTGTCATCAAAGTTACTAGTTTTCTTTCAAGATCTTAAGGTTTTATATTAGGTTATCCATTAAATCTTTCACAAGATTCATGTTTTAAGCTTGGATTTAACATGCATGTGGGTTTCTTGATGATCAAACCCTAATTTTAAACAACATACACACACAAACACATACACACACTCACGGCCGTGAGTGTGGGTGTGTGTTTTCCCATGTTTTCTTGTGTTTCTTGCTTGTTTATAACTTCTTTCACCATCTCAAGTTTAAACTTTGATTTTAAAAGTGTTTTTATTAGCAAGTGTTAAGAAAGTGGGTCCATAGTGACGAGTCTTTATATATAATATTCAAGTAATTCACAAAGTCACAATTAATCCTAATTAATTATTCTTAATTCAAAGAAATTAAAGTGACAGATGTCACAGTCTCCCCCGGTTTAGAAAATTTCGTCCCAAAATTTATTGTAAAGCGTACCTTTTCGCTTCTGACGGAACAGTTGGGGATATTTCTTTTCCATCTGGTCGAGTCGATCCCAAGTGAATTCGGGACCATACTTTGAATTCCATCGTACTTTTACTAACTTTATACGGCTTCGTCTTAGCTTTTGAGTCTTCCAATCTAAGACTCTACAGGTTCCTCACTAATCTAAGTTTGATTCATCCGACAATCATTTCTTTAGATTTGACACATGGAATACATCGTGTACTCCATCCATTTCGGGTGGAAGTCATAATTTATAGGCTACTTGGCCGATTCGAGCTATTATCTCGAATGGTCCAATATATCGAGGACTTAATTTGCCTCTCTTTCCGAATATAATCATGCCTTTCCAGGGAGAAACCTTTAACATAACATGGTCTCCTTTACTAAATTCTAAAGGTCTCCTTCTGACTTGTCGGCATAACTCTTCTGTCTAGCGGCTGCTGCCTTAAGCCTTTCTTTAATAATCGTGATCCTATCAGTTGTTTCTTGGACAACTTCAGGTCCAGTTAGTTGCCTTTCACCAACTTCGGCCCAACAAAGCAGCGACCGACATTTCCTTCCATACAGAGCTTCAAATGGTGCAGCCTTAATACTTGAGTGGTAACTATTATTATAGGAAAACTCAGCTAACGGTAGATGAGTATCCCAGCTACCTCCAAAGTCTATTGCACAAGCCCTTAGCATATCTTCTAGAGTTTATATGGTCCTTCCGCTTTGGCCATCTGTTTGAGGGTGATATGCTGTACTCATGTCCAATCGAGTACCCATCCTCTCTTGTAATGATTGCCAAAATCGGGCAGTGAACCTGCCATCCCTATCGGATATAATGGATACTGGCACACCGTGTCGTGCCACTAACTCCTTTAGGTACATTTTGGCTAATGTTTCAACATCAGTCTTCTCTTTCATAGGTATGAAATGAGCAGACTTTGTCAAACGATCAACAACTACCCAAATGGTATCGTTACCACCGTTCGTGCGGGGTAATTTTGTTATAAAGTCCATAGAAATATGTTCCCATTTCCATTCAGGAGTTTGAGGTTGTTGTAGCAATCCATGTGGCTTTTTATGTTCTGCTTTTACTTTCGCACAAGTTAAGCATTTACTGACATACAATGCGATGTCTCCTTTCATATTAGGCCACCAATAGTATTCCTGGAGATCCTTGTACATCTTTGTAGCGCCAGGATGAATCGAATACTTCGACCTATGCGCTTCATCCATGACTAAGCTACGTAGATTTCCGTACTTCGGGATCCAGATTCTGTTCATAAAATACTTGGTACCATCTGCTTTGGATTCTAATTCGCATTCCAAACCCCTAAGTCCTTCATTTCTCAAATTATGCTTCCGAAGGGCTTCTTGTTGGGCGTTGCGAATCTTCTCAGACAAGCTTGTCTGAATGGTTAATCCTAATGCACGAACACGCAGAGGTTTAAGTCTCTCTTTCCTGCTTAAAGCATCAGCAACTACGTTGGCTTTACCTGGATGGTATTTAATTTCACAATCGTAATCATTGAGTAATTCCATCCAACACCGTTGCCTCATGTTAAGATCTTTTTGATTAAAAATGTGTTGAAGGCTTATATGATCAGTGAAAATTACACACTTGGTACCGTATAAATAGTGTCTCCAAATTTTTAGAGCAAACACTATGGCTCCCAGTTCAAGATCATGGGTTATGTAATTCTTCTCGTGCACTTTAAGTTGTCGTGACGCATATGCTATGACCTTATCTTTCTGCATAAGCACGCATCCAAGACCTAGTCTTGAGGCGTCACAATATACTACAAATCCATCCGTTCCTTCGGGTAAGGATAAGATGGGTGCACTACACAACTTTTGTTTCAACATTTGAAAAGCTTCTTCCTGTTTCTGAGTCTAGTCGAACTTCTTATCTTTTTGAGTAAGCAAAGTCAACGGTTGAGCAATCCGGGAGAAATTCTCAATAAATCGCCTATAATATCCGGCTAATCCTAAAAATTGTCGTACCACTGTTGGGGATTTTGGTGCTTCCCAATTCTTAATTGCCTCAATCTTTGCGGGGTCTAGGTGTACGCCTTTTTCATTAATGACGTGACCAAGAAAATGAACTTCTTGCATCCAAAAGTCACATTTGGAGAATTTGGCATACAACTTCTCATTTCTTAGCAACTCAAGGACCAATCTTAAATGTGTCTCATGATCTTGCTTGGTTCGTGAATAAACGAGGATATCATCTATAAAAACTATCACGAATTTGTCCAAGTAGGGTTTTCATACCCTATTCATGAGATCCATGAATATGGCCGGTGCATTCGTCAATCCGAATGGCATTACTAAGAATTCATAATGATCGTAACGTGTCCGAAAGGCGGTTTTCGGAACGTCTTCATCTGTTATTCTTAGTTGATGATAACCGGACCTTAGGTCGATCTTCGAATAGTAGGTAGATCCTTGCAATTGATCAAACAAATCATCAATCCTCGGTAATGGGTACCGATTCTTGATGGTCAGTTTGTTTAACTCTCTATAATCGATGCACATCCTAAAGGATCCGTCTTTCTTCTTTACGAACAATATTGGAGCTCCCTAGGGTGAATAACTTGGCCTTATAAATCCCTTGTCTAGCAATTCTTGGAGTTGCTTAGACAATTCCTGCATCTCTGAGCGGTGCTAAACGATAAGGTGATTTTGCTACTGGCGCTGCTCCAGGGATAAGATCTATTTTGAATTCTACCTGCCTTGTTGGAGGTAATCCTGGCAAATCCTCAGGAAAGACGTCCGGATATTCTCTAACGACAGGGATCTCTTCCAGCTTACGCACCTTAGCCTTCGTATCCATGACGTTGACTAAAAATGCAGGGTAGTGTTTTCGTAACATCTTCCGCATTTTCATGACATTCACTATCTTTACTTGAGTACCATTCCTATCGCCACGAATTGTTAATGTATCACCACTTGGGAGTGGTAACCGCACTAACTTTTCGGAACATATAATTTCTGCGCGATTTTTGGATAGCCAGTCCATTCCAACTACTATGTCAAAGCTACCCAGATTCTACAGGTAATAAATCGATATCGAAACTATGTCCCTCTAATATCGAGACTACAAGTTACGAACTACTTCCTCTATTTCTATTAGTTCTCCGTTGGCTAGTTCTATCGAATACTTTTTGTTTAGTTTACTAGTCTTTAGTCCAAGGGAAGGTCTAAATTTCTTAGAAACGAAACTAAAGTCGGCTCCGGTGTCGAAAAGTACGTAAGCAAAGTGGTTATTGACAGAAAACGTACCAGTAACAACCGCAGGGTCCTCACGAGCTGCTCCTGCATTCATCTCAAATGCCCTTCCCCGATTGTTCTGCTCCCGAGGTTTTGGACAGTTCCTGCTAAAGTGGCCTTCTTCTCCACAATTATAGCATTTGGGGTTTCGTTTCTCCGTTTCTATAGGCTGTTTGGCATAACATTCCTGAGCCCAATGCCCAAAACGGTTGCACTTAGTGCATTTCTTACAGACTCCAACATGATTCCTACCGCATGACTTGCATGGCGGTCTCTGATTCATGTTGCCTCTAGTCTCACTGGTGTTGACTGCGAACACCTGGCCTGCTTCCCTGCCTTTCTTATTTCCTCCTCGTCGGTCAGAGTTCCCAAATCTCCGCCGTTTGTTGTTCAGGGATTTCAGCTCAGCTCCTGCGTCAGACGACTTCTTGTTCTCGCTTTTTCTTCCTCAGGGTACCTTCACGTACAGCATCATCCGTTAATGATCTAGCAAGAGATATAGCGTCCTGGATAGTAGCCGGCTTGGCTGACGTAACCATGCCTCGTATTTGTGGCGCTAAGCCCCAAATATATCGCTCTATCCGAGCATACTCCGGAGTAACCATACGTGGTACAAGTCTAGCTAATTCTATGAATCGAGAAGTGTATTCTCTGATTCCAGCACCTTCCATCTTTAGGTTCCAAAATTCAGTTTCTAGTTTCTGAACTTCCTGTCGTGGACAGTATTCTCTTAGTAGCATCTCCTTCAACTCATCCCACGTGAGTCGATATGCAGCTTCTTCTCCAAGACTTTTAATTTGAGCATTCCACCATGAAAGGGCTTCATCTTGGAATGAACAAGTTGAGTACATAACTTTTTGTGTCGCGCTACATCCACTTATAGCCATGACAGATTCCATTTTCTCTATCCAACGAATAATGTCGAGAGGGCCTTCCAATCCAGTAAAGGATCGAGGTTTACACCCTTGGAATGTTTTATAAGAACATCCTTGCGTTTGACTCCCTAAGCCCTGCCTAGTGGTACCTTGTCCCGTTCTAGCATCATGTTGCTCAAGGGCGGCATTTACATGTTGCGAAATCAGGATATCCAATTCCTCGCTGGTTGCGGGTAATCCGGCTCCGGGACCACTGGCTTCTTCGCGAGCTTCGGTTGCCATTATTTATCTATTATTTATATATATAATAATAAGACAATAGTTTTAAATATTAACTATCTAAGCATGCAATATAAACACCATCATATCCATTCATTCAAACATTCGCTTCTAATTCATCCAAAAGTTGTGTGAATCTATGTCACACCCATAAATATCTAGTTCGCCAAAATTAGTGTGAACCTACGCCACACTTAAAAATAAGTTCAAAGTTTCAAAGTTCTCCTACCAACAATAGACATCACCAATAAAGAAAACAAAAGTAATCAAACTGCTCCTTCACGGCGTGGCTCGACACCTCAAGATCATGAACGCAATGACGCATTTGATTCATAGAATCGGCGTTCAGGAATGTGAGACTGTCAAGATGATCCATCTGTCTCACTGCACGATGGGTCTTGGCCGTAAGGTCAGCCAATGCCTCGCGAAGTGTGACGGATTGGTTATTAAGCCACACGCCCGGTACAACCTGATCTCCATCGGTCCCCGTTGAAAGTTCATTCGCATCAATGGGAGCTTTGCCTTTATCCACCACCTTCTTCCTATTCCGGCGCGAGTAGACCTTAAGAGGGGTCTCCTTGTTGCGCCAGGTTGGTAAAGACACCACTGATGAAGATAGAACCAACTTTCCTCCTTTGTTAGACATTGCCTGAATCGGTTCGGATGGTTCATCACTCGGAAGCCATCCATTGCTTGAATTGAGCCACTGGGATTCTGCCGTTTCAGCAAAAGAGCTCGTATCAAGCACAGGCCATGTCTGAGGACCTTTGATAGCTTTGGCCGCCACTGCATCACCGGCCTCACTATCGGAGTCAGATAAGTACACAACTTCTGGGATAGACATCTGTGACACAAATATGTATTCAAATTAAGTTAGAAATATTTAACAATTCACACATTTCTATATAATCACAACATTACCATAATTCTCTTGGCTCGTGGATTGGCGTATCTTGTCGTCTTGCTTCTTTTTATAAAACTCATTTTTTTAGGTTATAGTCGAGAATTTTTATAAAAATCTCTAGTTCACTATAACCATAGGCTCTGATACCAACTTCTGTCACACCCCAAAATTTTTAATTCAGCGGAAGTCTTACGTGGCGCGTGATCAAAAGTCGGTAACCCATGAGTTTTAGTAACTAGTAACTTTAAAGAAAAGTTACACAAAACATTTCATTAGATGATGGATGGCATAGCCATCCAGTTTTTAGGTCCCTTACATTATAGTTACTAAAACATTACATAATAATAAAAAGAGATCCACACGACAACTTCGTCTCCGATACGCCAGATCCACACCACAAGCCAAGCCATCACTTACCTGAAAATGCATTAAAAAGATTTGTCAACCAAAAGGTTGGTGAGTTCACCGATTTTTATGTCAAACCATTTTCTTATTTTCATATTTCCACTTTTCCAGAGGGTGTGGTTTATTTTGAAACCACCAAATCATCTCTTTTCTCATTCTTTCAATATGAGTGGTTTATTTTGAAACCACCAATTCATCTCATTTTCTCATTTCTACAATTAAGCGGTTTATTTTGAAACCACCCATTCATCTCATTATCTCATTCGAGGGTTTATTTTGAAACCACTCATTTCATCAATTTCAAGGATATATATAAGTTTATTAGACAAAGCATGGTTCATGAACTAGCTAGGAACATGATGTATAATTAGCAACATAAGCTCTAAATCGATACGTAAACCACTATTCGAGAGTATTTTCCCACCATATTTCACGATCAGGCTACCGATTAGTGGGCTAGGGTTGGTCATTCCCGATAGATCTATCAATACTTCTCTTGTCTATTCCATAGTTAACGATTTAGACGGCCAAATTCTATTTCATTCTCTTTTATTTTTGTGGCCAAGCTCATCTTTTCATGAGCATTCGTGCACTTACTTATGTCTAATCATACCCATACATTGGTTGTCAACTTATAATATCCATATTATTTTATTATATGCATTTTCAGCCCCAAAACATTTATAAAATATTTCAGAAAAAGGGGAGTAGTGAACTCACATTTGTTCCTTATTGCGGTATTGCTCCGAATCAAGAGATTTCAAGTATCGTGGTCCTAATTCCCATTAGGATCAGATTAGTTATGATGTTATATTAACTAATGTGAATAATTTCTGAATTTTTAGGAAATTTGGGCAAAATGACGATTTTGCCCTTTTTCGGTCGATATTGTCAATATGGTGAAAGAAGTTAGGTTTTGCCCAAGAATTTTTATTCTAAGGCCCACTAAGTATTATTAGACTTAACTAAAGTCATTATGAAATTTATAAAATTTTATTTTCTTATTTTGTTTAATATACTCATTTTTATGACTTTTCGGCATCGATATTAACTTAGTTTTCTCCTATACTTTAGTTTTCACCTCCACAATATTTTATATATTTTATAAGTGTTATCAATACATCCTAATTTATTTAGTCACTGATCTCCATCATTTTCCAATTTTATATCTTATATTTACTAATTTTACATATTTTAATGCATAATTTTATCGTTTTTAGGGTTCGGTGCCATTTTCACCTAAGTATTTTTTAATTATTCTCACTTATATTAGTTGATTACTGTCAAAAATAGATCCTTAGTTTATTTTATATTATTTCTCCAATTTATTATATTTTTTAAACACTTTTAGCCATTTTTATGCACATAATTCCATTTTTAATTATTAAATAAATTCCAAAAATTCTAGAATAATTTTCTAACTCATATCTACTGATCACTAACCTTTTACTACTGACCAAACTTGATTTTTAGATTTTTTTGCCATATTTTTACATTTTCTACCTATTTAATGCTTTAGATACACTAAAAGTTCAATTTACAACATACCCACTCATGGGGGTTTAATTACTCCAAGTTTTTAATGCAAGATTTTATACTTTTGACATAAATATTCTGACCTTAATTTATTTTTATATAATTTGTATTTATATTATATAATGTTTTTAAATTTTAGTTAATAATTTACAATATTACATAAGTAGTGTGTACCGCTCGTGTTTTCTCATGACCGACCATTATAGGAGGAATTACTATGAGAAATAGTCACGGGGTTTTATCTTGGTGACAATCGTTACCGACCGTGTAGGCATCATTGACGGCCGTGAGGCGGATTTACTACAATTGTAGCACCAAATCTTGATTTTATTTAATCTTTTTATTCCAGGTTCAAGTATATATATTTATTTACAATTTTCGGATTTTTATTTAAAATCCAAGGGTTTCATACCCTAATATTATGTATATACATATGATTAACATATTACTAACATCAAATACTAGCAAATTATAACCACAAACACATATGATTTCACATAAAATCATGATTATTATCCATGCATGTGTCATCAAAGTTACTAGTTTTATTTCAAGATCTTAAGGTTTTATATTAGGTTATCTATTAAATCTTTCACAAGATTCATGTTTTAAGCTTGGATTTAACATGCATGTGGGTTTCTTGATGATCAAACCCTAATCAAAACAACATACACACACAAACACATACACACACTCATGGCCGTGAGTGTGGGTGCGTGTTTTCCCATGTTTTCTTGTGTTTCTTGCTTGTTTATAACTTCTTTCACCATCTCAAGTTTAAACTTTGATTTTAAAAGTGTTTTTATTAGCAAGTGTTAAGAAAGTGGGTTTTTGAGATGTTAGAGGGTTTAGATGAAGAAAACAAGGTAGTGATTCATACCTTGATTATTTGAACAAAAAGCCTCTAATCTTCTTTTTGAATCTCCAACTTTGTGACATCCGAGAATTTCAAGGTTAACTTCCGTTAGACAATCTCCTTTAGTTACGTTATAAGTGTTAACTTAGTAACTAATGCTTAACTAGGCCGAATACGTCCACGACCTTTGGTTGATCACCGAACCCGACCACTTGTGTTATGTGTTCATTTATTTATGGTCATTATGTGCAATGTGATTTAAACGCATGATTTAGTATTATTAATAGCATGACAAATTCATAAATTGTGCTTATCTTGCTTAGAATGTAAATTGGCCCCTTTTGGTTGCCAGCGAAACTGTAGATTCGCTCGGTAGCTGAACTTTCGATTTACATGCATTCAGAGCTAGTTTCGCTTGGCCAGCGAAACTGCCAGCGAAACTAGCACCTGATCTATATATTATATAAAGTCCCAAAAACCCTAATTCTTTCATTTTACCTACATTATTGTGACATCCGAGAATTTCAAGGTTAACTTCCGTTAGACAAACCCCGTTAGTTACGTTATAAGTGTTAACTTAGTAACTAGTGCTTAACTAGACCGAATACGTCCACGTCCTTTGGTTGATCACCGAACCCGTCCATACATGTTATGTGTTCAATGTGATTTAAATGCATGATTTAATATTATGAATAGCATGACAAATTGTAAATTCTTGATTATGTGGTAAATTGTATGATTTTGGTTTCCAGCGAAACTACCGAGCGAAATTATAGTGTCGCCCGGTAGTTAGCTAAGCTGCCTAATTTACGTGTGATCAGAGACAGTTTCGCTGACCAGCGAAACTGCCAGCGAAATTAGGCCCTGATATATAATATCTTAATAAACCCTAGCTCTCCCATTTGCAACCTTTCTCCAAAAACACACACACACTCTCTGAGATTTCTGGACCAGCTGAGATATCACTATTTGCTGCTATCATCACTGTTGGTAGAGAGCATCCATCGATCCTCGATCAACCGTGAGTCTCCAAAACCCATTTACATGCATTTTTTATATGTTTCTTCATAAAGCATGCTCAATCTTTCATGAACTTGTTAGATCTTCTGTATTTATGACTAGGGATGCTAGATCTGTGATAAAGTCTCCAACTTTACGTTCAAAATCCAACCATAATGAAGATTCATGCTCATTAGGTCATTTTAGGTTAAAAATGCATATTTGGTGATTTGATGATGTAAATCTGTGTTATTGATGATAAAAATGCTTCTTTGATGTTCCTAAATGCTTATACGTGCTTAGAAATGAATTACATGATGTATAGAGGCTGTTAGAAAGATTTTTGTTAGTTTTTCGGGTTTTTCTTGCGACTAGCGAAACTGTATGTTCATAGGGCGAAACTATCCAGCGAAACTGTATAGTTCCTCCGAGCGACACTGCCTAGCAAAACTATAGTTTCGCCGGGTAAACCAAACCAGACCAGCTCGAGCGAAATTACCGAGCGAAATTTCCTGAACGAAAGTTCAAACCAGTTTCGGGCGAAACTAGGCTAGCGAAACTGTGTCAACAGTTTCGGGCAAAACTAGCCTAGCGAAACTGTGTTATCGGGTACAGCCTAGCGAAAGTGCTGCCCGTGCACCTAGCGAAATTACCTAGCGAAACTGCTAGCGAAACTATGACCAGAACCTAAACTTGTGCAATTTGCTTGAATATTATGCCATGACTTACATGATTATGCTATGATGATACATGTTTGATTTCTGTAATATGTGAACCCTTGTTTATGATCAACCATCGGTGTCGTGTGTCGTTATGTCGAGTCGTAGTTCAAACGTGCTATGTTATGGGCCATAGTGACGTTAAGTTAAAGTTTAGACACAACCTAACATCTAAGACCTTAATGTGATTACTAGGTCTTCGTTAGCAAACATAAATTGGATTAACAAGTGTAGCTGAGCAACCTAAGGTGAGTTTCACAAACCCTTTACTTGTGAGCCCGTTTGGGTCACAACGAACATACTAAACGGAAAACAACGCTGACAATTTGAGGTATTGCCTAATGGGATACCTGTTATGGAGGTTGGAGTGTTTTATGGGGAACACTTGCAACTGTCCATCCTTGGGGGTTTCAAATGAAATCCGGAAACAACTATTATGACACTTAAACTCTTTTTGGGATTTCAGATGAAATCCGGAATAAATATTTTAATATGACTAGTGTAGGTTAAAGTCTAAACCAAATGATATCACATGATTTCTAAGGATGCTTAAAAACTTAAAGACCTCAACTTAGTACTGATGATCTGGAAAGCGAGGGGATGTTGGCTAGATCTACTGAGGGTTTGACAAACCCTGCTCCGCGGTACACAAATGTGTAACCAACCGGCCGGGGGCCGAACGGAGTACAATATCAGCCTGTTTTAGTTGTGGGCCTCCCTATTGGGACACAACTGGAGGCACGAACCATCGGCAAATGCCGAACTCTGTTACGTCAGCTTTCAGCCCTAGTACGACTTCCTTAGTGCATGGAAACCGGATTAGCTACCCGCGATATCGGTTGACTGCTTTAACTTTTACATAACTAGTGCATATTCGGTAATTAAACACCTGGCAATGTTTTGCAAAATAATACTACTTATTCATATATGTTGATACATACGACTATGAGACCGGGCCAATGCATGTCATGCCCACCGTGAACTCACCAACCGTTAGGTTGACACTTGTGTGGTTTTCACTTTTGCAGATCGTTGAGGAGTATCCGCTGAAGGTTGGCATGGCACGTGAAGACTTAAATTTTATTAAACTTAACTTGGGAATTTAGATACAATGACTTGTTTATGTAAAGCACGTGGTTAGTGCTAAGACAATTATTTTTCCGCTGCGTATATTTTAGAAACTGTTTTTATTATTAATGCTTGAACTTTACTCTGGTTCATTTAGTATTTGTAACTAATGGTTGTGGTCCTGGTCTGCGTGCACCCCTTAACGGTATAAACTCCGTTTGTGGTTATTTGGGGTTGTGACAATTATCTTCAAAACACACACACACTCCCATTCTCTCTTTCTCTAAACCGCCATCAGCTGTCAACCACCGGATCTCAGCCTCGAACCATCATCCATCGAGCTTGAAGATCAAACCGTGAGTCCCCAAAACCATTTTTCATGCATATTCTATGTGTTTCCTTAAAAAGCATGACCAAACCTTCATAGAATTGTTTGATCTTCTAGTATGATGCTTAGGAATGATAGATCTAACATAAAGTCTGCAACTTTACGTGTAAAATCATGCCATAATGAAGATTTATGCTAGTTAGGTCATTTTATGCTTAAAATGTGTTCTTGGTGACTTGATGATGAAAATCCATGTTTAAGGTGTTAAATCTTACTGTTTAATGTTGGTAAATGTTTATGCATGCTAGATATTGAATTATATGAAGTATGGAAGCTGTTATATTGATTTTTGGGCTGATTTACGAGTTTTCTGCGTTTAGCGAAACTGTGTGTTCGCTGGGCGAAACTATATAGCGAAACTATTTGAATATCCTTCCAGCGACACTATACAGCGAAACTATAGTGTCGCCGTGAAAACTAAGTAGACCTACTTGAACGAAACTACCGGGCGAAACTAGCTAGCGAAACTGTGTGATCAGTTTCGAGCGAAACTAGCTAGCGAAACTGTGTCATCGGGTATTCCCTAGCGAAAGTGCTGCCCGTGCACATAGCGAAACTGTGTAGCGAAACTGTGCCAAGACCAAAACCCAAACTTGTGCAAATTATTTGAATGTTATGCCATGACTTACATGATTATGCAATAATGAAACATGCTTTGATTTCTGAGTTATGTGAACCCTCGTTTATGATCAACCATCGGTGTCGTGTGTCGGTATGTTGTGTCATAGTTCCAACGTGCTATGTTATGGGCCATAGTGACGTAAGTTAAAGATTAGACACAAAACTAATACTTGAGACCTAAACGTGTTCTTAGGTCTTCGTTAAGCAAACAATACTTGGATTATTTAGCAAATGTAGCAGTGCAACCAAAGGTGAGTGTCACTAACCCGTTTACTGTGAGCCCGTTTGGGACACACTGAATAACTTAATGAAAAACAATGCTGACAACCTTATGAGTGCTATGCACCTCTTTTATGAACTTGAAATCTTATGAGTGCCACGCACCTCTTTGATAAACTTGAAGTGTTTTATGGGAAACACTTGTGGAACTTAAACAAACTATTTCTGAAACGAAACTAAAAACACTTTGAGATTCATGAGAATCCGATAAACCGTTTTTAATATGGCTAGTGTAGGTTAAAGTCTAAACCACATGATATCACATGATCTCTAAGGATTGCCTTTTAACTGAAAAAGTCCTCAACTTAATTGTGCCATTAATTGTAAAGCGAGGGGATGTTGGGTAGATCTACTGGAGTTTGACAAACTCTGCCTCGTGACACTGGAGGTGCACGGAGGTACAATATCAGCCTATCTGACCGTGATCCCGAGAGGACACGGGGGAGGCAAAGCCGCGATGACATATGTCCGCAAAACAAAATAGATGATGGCGATGCCACTACAATACTCATTAGTCAGCTTTGGTACAAACTTCCTTAGTGCATGGAACAACGGATTAGCTACCCGCGATATCGGTTGAGCACTTTAATTTTGCAAAACTAGTACATACCCGATAACGCATGTTACGGACATTACTTTTACTAAATCGCTCCACTATGATTTTGGACTGATGTATATCACTGAGCATTGCGTTTTTCACAAATAAATATTTACATAAGTATATGTTGACGCGATTATGATTATGAGACCGGGCCGCTGCGTGACAAGCCCACTGTGAACTCACCAACCGTTAGGTTGACACTTGCGTGGTTTAAACTTTTGCAGATCGCTGAGGAGTATCCGGAGCGGGTTGGCATGGCACATGAAGACATTTTACTTTTGTTTAAATCAAATTGGGAATTTAAAACAATGATTTTGTAAAGCACGTGGTTAGTGCTAAGACAATATTTTCCACTGCGTATTTTGAGACTTTATTTATGACATATATTTGGACTAACTCTGATTCGTTTAGTATTTGTAACTAATGGTTGTGGTCCTGGTTTGCTCGCACCCCTTAACGGTATAAACTCCGTTAGTGGTTATTTGGGGGTGTGACAAACTTGATTGTGTTCTTGAGATGATGAAGATACAAGGAAAAATTTTTGGTGTGTGTGTGTGGGGGGGGGGGGGTTCGGCCGAAATCAAGAGGGAGGGAGAGGGAGAGGTGGAGTGTGGTGGTGTATGTGTGTGTGTGTGTTAGGTTTTAAAGAGTGCAATGATGACCTAGTTGGGCTAGGTGTCATTTTCCTAAGCATTCTCATCATCACATTTCTACACACATACACATACATATATACACGACATATACATGCATACATACCATTCTTTTATAAAATTTTACTAGTGTAGGTCACTTGTAGGTAAAAGTCTGGTTATTACGCGATTCGCGGTATATTTTTCAGACTCATTTTGCTACAAATTTTATATCAAAATTCATGGAATTTAATTACGCTCGGAACCGTATAATTATTTTTCAGTTTCGTCACACTTGGTCCGTGACCAAATGTAGTGACGTTTTTATTTACTCGGTTCGTTTTCATAATCGCGTAATTTTCTCTATTTCATCACCAACTGAGCGTAAAACCTTCTTTTAAGGTTCTAACTTATATCAAACTCAATATTTAAACAAAACGAAATATTTTATCCGTTTCGTTGGTCGGTCCATAGTGACGAGTCTTTATATATAATATTCAAGTAATTCACAAAGTCACAATTAATCCTAATTTATTATTCTTAATTCAAAAATTAAAGTGACAGATGTCACAGTCTCCCCCGGTTTAGAAAATTTCGTCCCGAAATTTATTGTAAAGCGTACCTTTTCGCTTCTGACGGAACAGTTGGGGATATTACTTTTCCATCTGGTCGAGTCGATCCCAAGTGAATTCGGGACCATAATTTGAATTCCATCGTACTTTTACTAACTTTATACGGCTTCGTCTTAGCTTTTGAGTCTTCCAATCTAAGACTTCTACAGGCTCCTCACTAATGCTAAGTTTGTCATCTATCTGGACCTCACCTGGGGGTAAGAATCTGTGATTCATCCGACAATCATTTCTTTAGGTTTGACACATGGAATACATCGTGTACTCCATCCATTTCCGGTGGAAGTCGTAATTTATAGGCTACTTGGCCGATTCGAGCTATTATCTCGAATGGTCCAATATATCGAGGACTTAATTTGCCTCTCTTTCCGAATATAATCATGCCTTTCCAGGGAGAAACCTTTAACATAACATGGTCTCCTTTACTAAATTCTAAAAGTCTCCTTCTATTGTCGGCATAACTCTTCTGTCTAGCGGCTGCTGCCTTAAGCCTTTCTTTAATAATCGTGATCCTATCAGTTGTTTCTTGGACAACTTCAGGTCCAGTTAGTTGCTTTTCACCAACTTCGGCCCAACACAGAAGCGACCGACATTTCCTTCCATACAGAGCTTCAAATGGTGCAGCCTTAATACTTGAGTGGTAACTATTATTATAGGAAAACTCAGCTAACGGTAGATGAGTATCCCAACTACCTCCAAAGTCTATTGCACAAGCTCTTAGCATATCTTCTAGAGTTTATATGGTCCTTTCGCTTTGGCCATCTGTTTGAGGGTGATATGTTGTACTCATGTCCAATCGAGTACCCATCCTCTCTTGTAATGATTGCCAAAATCGGGCGGTGAACCTGCCATCCCTATCGGATATAATGGATACTGGCACACCGTGTCGTGCCACTATCTCCTTTAGGTACATTTTGGCTAATGTTTCAACATCAGTCTTCTCTTTCATAGGTATGAAATGAGCAGATTTTGTCAAACGATCAACAACTACCCAAATGGTATCGTTACCACCGTTCGTGCGGGGTAATTTTGTTATAAAGTCCATAGAAATATGTTCCCATTTCCATTCAGGAGTTTGAGGTTGTTGTAGCAATCCATGTGGCTTTTTATGTTCTGCTTTTACTTTCGCACAAGTTAAGCATTTACTGACATACAATGCGATGTCTCCTTTCATATTAGGCCACCAATAGTATTCCTGGAGATCCTTGTACATCTTTGTAGCGCCAGGATGAATCGAATACTTCGACCTATGCGCTTCATCCTAAGCTACGTAGATTTCCATAATTCGGGATCCAGATTCTGTTCATAAAATACTTGGTACCATCTGCTTTGGATTCTAATTCGCATTCCAAACCCCTAAGTCCTTCATTTCTCAAATTATGCTTCCGAAGGGCTTCTTGTTGGGCGTTGCGAATCTTCTCAGACAGGCTTGTCTGAATGGTTAATCCTAATGCATGAACACGCAGAGGTTTAACTATCTCTTTCATGCTTAAAGCATCAGCAACTACGTTGGCTTTACCTGGATGGTATTTAATTTCACAATCATAATCATTGAGTAATTCCATCCAACGTCATTGCCTCATGTTAAGATCTTTTTGATTAAAAATGTGTTGAAGGCTTTTATGATCAGTGAAAATTACACACTTGGTACCGTATAAATAGTGTCTCCAAATTTTTAGAGCAAACACTACGGTTCCCAGTTCAAGATCATGGGTTGTGTAATTCTTCTCGTGCACTTTAATTTGTCGTGACGCATATGCTATGACCTTATCTTTCTGCATAAACACGCATCCAAGACCTAGTCTTGAGGCATCACAATATACTACAAATCCATCCGTTCCTTCGGGTAAGGATAAGATGGGTGCACTACACAACTTGTGTTTCAGCATTTGAAAAGCTTCTTCCTATTTCTGAGTCCAGCCGAACTTCTTATCTTTTTGAGTTAGCAAAGTCAACGGTTGAGCAATCCGGGAGAAATTCTCAATAAATCTCCTATAATATCCGGCTAATCCTAAAAATTACCATACCTCTGTTGGGGATTTCGGTGCTTCCCAATTCTTAATTGCCTCAATCTTTGCGGGGTCTACGTGTACCCCTTTTTCATTAATGACGTGACCAAGAAAATGAACTTCTTGCATCCAAAAGTCACATTTTGAGAATTTGGCATACAACTTCTCCTTTCTTAGCAACTCAAAGACCAATTTTAAATGTGTCTCATGATCTTGCTTGGTTCGTGAATAAACGAGGATATCATCTATAAAAACTATCACGAATTTGTCCATGTAGGGTTTGCATACCCTATTCATGAGATCCATGAATATGGCCGGTGCATTCGTCAATCCGAATGGCATTACTAAGAATTCATAATGACCGTAACGTGTCCGAAAGGCGGTTTTCGGAACGTCTTCATCTGTTATTCTTAGTTGATGATAACCGGACCTTAGGTCGATCTTCGAATAGTAGGTAGATCCTTGCAATTGATCAAACAGATCATCAATCCTCGGTAATGGGTACCGATTCTTGATGGTCAGTTTGTTTAACTCTCTATAATCGATGCACATCCTAAAGGATCCGTCTTTCTTCTTTACGAACAATATTGGAGCTCCCTAGGGTGAATAACTTGGCCTTATAAATCCCTTGTCTAGCAATTCTTGGAGTTGCTTAGACAATTCCTGCATCTCTGGCGGTGCTAAACGATAAGGTGATTTTACTACTGGCGCTGCTCCAGGGATAAGATCTATTTTGAATTCTACCTGCCTTATTGGAGGTAATCCTGGCAAATCCTCAGGAAAGACGTCCGGATATTCTCTAACGACAGGGGTCTCTTCCATCTTACGCACCTTAGCCTTCGTATCCATGACGTTGACTAAAAATACAGGGTAGTGTTTTCGTAACATCTTCCGCATTTTCATGACATTCACTATCTTTACTTGACTACCATTCCTATCGCCACGAATTGTTAATGTATCACCACTTGGGAGTGGTAACCGCACTAACTTTTCGGAACATATAATTTTTGCACGATTTTTGGATAGCCAGTCCATTCTAACTACTATGTCAAAGCTACCCAATTCTACAGGTAATAAATCGATATCGAAACTATGTCCCTCTAATATCAGTACTACAATTTCGAACTACTTCCTCTGTTTCTATTAGTTCTCTGTTGGCTAGTTCTATCGAATACTTTTTGTTTAGTTTACTAGTCTTTAGTCCAAGGGAAGGTCTAAATTTCTTAAAAACGAAACTAAAGTCGGCTCCGGTGTCGAAAAGTACGTAAGCAAAGTAGTTATTGACAGAAAACGTACCAGTAACAACCGCAGGGTCCTCACGAGCTGCTCCTGCATTCATCTCAAATGCCCTTCCCCGGTTGTTCTGCTCCCGAGGTTTTGGACAGTTCCTGCTAAAGTGGCCTTCTTCTCCACAATTATAGCATTTTGATTTTCGTTTCTCCGTTTCTATAGGCTGTTTGGCATAACATTCCTGAGCCCAATGCCCAAAACGGTTGCACTTAGTGCATTTCTTACAGACTCCAACATGATTCCTACCGCATGACTTGCATGGCGGTCTCTGATTCATGTTGCCTCATAGTCTCACTGGTGTTGACTGCGAACACCTGGCCTGCTTCCCTGCCTTTCTTATTTCCTCATCGTCGGTCAGAGTTCCCAAATCTCCGCCGTTTGTTGTTCAGGGATTTCTGCTCAGCTCCTGCGTCAGACGACTTCTTGTTCTCGCTTTTCATCCTCAGGGTACCTTCACGTACAGCATCATCCATTAATGATCGAGCAAGAGATATAGCGTCCTGGATAGTAGCCAGCTTGGCTGACGTAACCTTGCCTCGTATTTGTGGCGCTAAGCCCCAAATATATCGCTCTATCCGAGCATACTCCGGAGTAACCATACGTGGTACAAGTCTAGCTAATTCTATGAATTGAGAAGTATATTCTCTGATTCCAGCACCTTCCATCTTTAGGTTCCAAAATTCAGTTTCTAGTTTCTGAACTTCCTGTCGTGGACAGTATTCTCTTAGTAGCATCTCCTTCAACTCATCCCACGTGAGTCGATATGCAGCTTCTTCTCCAAGACTTTTAATTTGAGCATTCCACCATGAAAGGGCTTCATCTTGGAACGAACAAGTTGAGTACATAACTTTTTGTGTCGCGCTACATCCACTTATAGCCATGACAGATTCTATTTTCTCTATCCAACGGATAATGTCGAGAAGGCCTTCCAATCCAGTAAAGGATCGAGGTTTACACCCTTGGAATGTTTTATAAGAACATCCTTGCGTTTGACTCCCTGAGCCCTGCCTAGTGGTACCTTGTCCCGTTCTAGCATCATGTTGCTCAAGGGCGGCATTTACATGTTGCGAAATCAGGATATCCAATTCCTCGCTGGTTGCGGGTAATCCGGCTCCGGGACCACTGGCTTCTTCGCGAGCTTCGGTTGCCATTATTTATCTATTATTAATATATATAATAATAAGACAATAGTTTTAAATATTAATTATCTAAGCATGCAATATAAACACCATCATATCCATTCATTCAAACATTCGCTTCTAATTCATCCAAAAGTTGTGTGAATCTATGTCACACCCATAAATATCTAGTTCGCCAAAATTAGTGTGAACCTACGCCACACTCAAAAGTAAGTTCAAAGTTTCAAAGTCCTCCTACCAACAATAGACCTCACCAATAAAGAAAACAAAAGTAATCAAACTGCTCCTTCACGGCGTGGCTCGACACCTCAAGAACATGAACGGAATGACGCATTTAATTCATAGAATCGGCGTTCAGGAATGTGAGACTGTCAAGATGATCCATCTGTCTCACTGCACGATGGGTCTTGGCCATAAGGTCAGCCAATGCCTCGCGAAGTGTGACGGATGGGTTATTAAGCCACACGCCCGGTACAACCTGATCTCCATCGGTCCCCGTTGAAAGTTCATTCGCATCAATGGGAGCTTTGCCTTTATCCACCACCTTCTTCCTATTCCAGCGCGAGTAGACCTTAAGAGGGGTCTCCTTGTTGCGCCAGGTTGGCAAAGACACCACTGATGAAGATAGAACCAACTTTCCTCCTTTGTTAGACATTGCCTGAATGGGTTCGGATGGTTCATCACTCGGAAGCCATCCATTGCTTGAATTGAGCCACTGGGATTCTGCCGTTTCAGCAAAAGAGCTCGTATCAAGCACATGACCATGTCTGAGGACCTTTGATAGCTTTGGCCGCCACTGCATCACCGGCCTCACTATCGGAGTCAGATAAGTACACAACTTCTGGGATAGACATCTGTGACACAAATATGTATTCAAATTAAGTTAGAAATATTTAACAATTCACACATTTCTATATAATCACAACATTACCATAATTCTCTTGGCTCGTGGATTGGCGTATCTTGTCGTCTTGCTTCTTTTTATAAAACTCATTTTTTTAGGTTATAGTCGAGAATTTTTATAAAAATCTCTAGTTCACTATAACCATAGGCTCTGATACCAACTTCTGTCACACCCCAAAATTTTTAATTCAGCGGAAGTCTTACGTGGCGCGTGATCAAAAGTCGGTAACCCATGAGTTTTAGTAACTAGTAACTTTAAAGAAAAGTTACTCAAAACATTTCATTAGATGATGGATGGCTATAGCCATCACAGTTTTTAGGTCCCTTACATTATAGTTACTAAAACATTACATAATAATAAAAAGAGATCCACACGACAACTTCGTCTCCGATACGCCAGATCCACACCACAACCCAAGCCATCACTTACCTGAAAATGCATTAAAAAGATTTGTCAACCAAAAGGTTGGTGAGTTCACCGATTTTTATGTCAAACCATTTTCTTATTTTCATATTTCCACTTTTCCAGAGGGTGTGGTTTATTTTGAAACCACCAAATCATCTCTTTTCTCATTCTTTCAATATGAGTGGTTTATTTTGAAACCACCAATTCATCTCATTTTCTCATTTCTAAATTAAGCGGTTTATTTTGAAACCACCCATTCATCTCATTATCTCATTCGAGGGTTTATTTTGAAATCACTCATTTCATCAATTTCAAGGATATATATAAGTTTATTAGACAAAGCATGGTTCATGAACTAGCTAGGAACATGATGTATAATTAGCAACATAAGCTCTAAATCGATACGTAAACCACTATTCGAAAGTATTTTCCCACCATGTTTCACGATCAGGCTACCGATCAGTGGGCTAGGGTTGGTCATTCCCGATAGATCTATCATTACTTCTCTTGTCTATTCCATAGTTAACGATTTAGACGGCCAAATTCTATTTCATTCTCTTTTATTTCTCGTGGCCAAGCTCATCTTTTCATGAGCATTCGTGCCCTTACTTATGTCTAATCATACCCATACATTGGTTGTCAACTCATAATATCCATATTATTTCATTATATGCATTTTCAGCCCCAAAACATCTATAAAATATTTCAGAAAAAGGGGAGTAGTGAACTCACATTTGTTCCTTGTTGCGGTATTGCTCCGAATCAAGAGATTTCAAGTATCTTGGTCCTAATTCCCGTTAGGATCAGATTAGTTATGAGGTTATATTAACTAATGTGAATAATTTCTGAATTTTTAGGAAATTTGGGCAAAATGACGATTTTGCCCTTTTTCGGTCGATATTGTCAATACGGTGAAAGAAGTTAGGTTTTGCACAAGAATTTTTATTCTAAGGCCCACTAAGTATTATTAGACTTAACTAAAGTCATTATGAAATTTATAAAATTTTATTTTCTTATTTTCTTTAAAATACTCATTTTTATGACTTTTCAGCATCGGTTTTTAACTTAGTTTTCTCCTATACTTTAGTTTTCACCTCCACAATATTTTATATATTTAATAAGTGTTATCAGTACATCCTAATTTATTTAGTCACTGATCTCCATCATTTTCCTATTTTATATCTTATTTTTACTAATTTTACATATTTTAATGCATAATTTTATCGTTTTTAGGGTTCGGGTGCCATTTTCACCTAAGTTCTTTTTAATTATTCTCACTTATATTAGTTGTTCTACTGTCAAAAATAGATCCTTAATTTATTTTATATTATTTCTCCAATTTATTCTATTTTTTAAACATTTTTAGCCATTTTTAAGCATATAATTCCATTTTTAATTATTAAATAAATTCCAAAAATTCTAGAATAATTTTCTAACTCATATCTACTGATCACTAACCTTTTACTACTGACCAAACTTGATTTTCGGTTATTTTGCCATATTTTTACATTTTCTACCTATTTAATGCTTTAAATACACTAAAAGTTCAATTTACAACATACCCACTCATGGGGGTTTAATTACTCCAAGTTTTTAATTCAAGAGTTTATACTTTTGACATAAATATTCTGACTTTAATTTATTTTTATATAATTTGTATTTATATTATATAATGTTTCTATATTTTAGTTAATAATTTACAATATTACATAAGTAGTGTGTACTGCTCGTGTTTTCTCATGACCGACCATTATTGGCGGAATTACTATGAGAAATAGTCACGGGGTTTTATCTTGGTGACAATCGTTACCGACCGTGTAGGCATCATTGACGGCCGTGAGGCGGATTTACTACAATTGTAGCACCATATCTTGATTTTATTTAATCTTTTTATTCCAGGTTCAAGTATATATATTTATTTACAATTTTCGGATTTTTATTTAAAATCCAAGGGTTTCATACCCTAATATTATGTATATACATATGATTAACATATTACTAACATCAAATACTAGCAAATCATAACCACAAACACATATGATTTCACATAAAATCATGATTATTATCCATGCATATGTCATCAAAGTTACTAGTTTTCTTTCAAGATCTTAAGGTTTTATATTAGGTTATCCATTAAATCTTTCACAAGATTCATGTTTTAAGCTTGGATTTAACATGCATGTGGGTTTCTTGATGATCAAACCCTAATTTTAAACAACATACACACACAAACACATACACACACTCACGGCCGTGAGTGTGGGTGTGTGTTTTCCCATGTTTTCTTGTGTTTCTTGCTTGTTTATAACTTCTTTCACCATCTCAAGTTTAAACTTTGATTTTGAAAGTGTTTTTCTTAGAAAATCAAGTGTTAAGAAAGTGGGGTTTTGAGATGTTAGAGGGTTTAGATGAAGAAAACAAGGTAGTGATTCATACCTTGATTATTTGAACAAAAAGCCTATAATCTTCTTTTTGAATCTCCAACTTGATTGTGTTCTTGAGATGATGAAGATACAAGGAAAATTTTTTGGTGTGTGTGTGTGTGGGGGGGGGGGGGGTTTCGGCCGAAATCAAGAGGGGGGGAAAGGGAGAGGTGGAGTGTGGTGGTGTATGTGTGTGTGTGTTAGGTTTTAAAGAGTGCAATGATGACCTAGGTGGGCTAGGTGTCATTTTCCCAAGCATTCTCATCATTACATTTCTACACACATACACATACATATATACACGACATATACATGCATACATACCATTCTTTTATAAAATTTTACTAGTGTAGGTCACTTGTAGGTAAAAGTCTGGTTATTACGTGATTCGCGGTATATTTTTCAGACTCATTTTGCTACAAATTTTATATCAAAATTAATGGAATTTAATTACGCTCGGAACCGTATAATTATTTTTCAGTTTCGTCACACTTGGTCCGTGACCAAATGTAGTGACGTTTTTATTTACTCGGTTTGTTTTTATAATCGCGTAATTTTCTCTATTTCATCACTAACCGAGCGTAAAACCTTCTTTTAAGGTTCTAACTTATATCAAACTCAATATTTAAACAAAACGAAATATTTTATCCGTCTCGTTGGTCGGTCCATAGTGACGAGTCTTTATATATAATATTCAAGTAATTCACAAAGTCACAGTTAATCCGAATTTATTATTCTTAATTCAAAAATTAAAGTGACAGATGTCACAGGTATCATTGAAGCTTTCTGGAATAATGCTCAATCTACAGAGCTTGATGATGATTCAAGTGTAACAAGGTCCAGGATCCAGAACATTGATGTTGAAATTACTGAGGAGAAGATCAGAACGGTCCTGAACTTGCCAGATCCTGGCATGCCCAAGTCTTTCACAAGGACTCAGTGGCAATCAACAATCACAAGGATGGGATATTCTGGCATCTTTCTCCTAGATGTCAGCAACAAGATACTCAAGACCTTATTTCCAACCAATTTGAAGTTCATAATCAGCTTCTTCATTGCCGCAGTTGGACACCATAAGGGCAGCTCCAAATAATTTTGTTGAAGAAACAGCATGGGCTTTACATGGGTTTATCACTAGTGAGGGTTTCAATCTATCTCACCAACTCTTTAAGTGGATGACTGCTAACCTACACCCTACTAGAAGAGCAAAGAAGTTTCTGATGTATCCTCGCTTCAATCAAGCTATACTGGATCATTATTACCCTAACTTGATCAAGCAAGGAGAAACCTTCTCCACAAGCTCAATAAACACTAGCTCATACAATAAGTACCATAAAGGTAAATATCAAGGGATTGTTATACCTTTCTTTCCCGAGATGATCGCCGAATTGCTCCTGCTGGTGCTAAAGGAGATGTCCAAATGGGTGAAGCAGCTGTCAAAGAAGAAGAAAATGCTGAAGCTGCTCAAGTCCAACCTCAATTGGATTTGAATGCACCAGTTATTACTGATCCAGCTGCTGCTGCTGAAGACCTTGGGAATCTCCAGGGTACAAGTACTGAAGCTTCTGAGCCTACTGAACGTACCTCAAGTCCTGTACTAGTAAACTTTTTTAAAGAAGAAGAAGGAGACGACGATGATAATGATAAAGAGTCTGACTCTTCAGACTCTAATGACAGTCCTGCACAACCTGAGGGCATTCATCCTCGGAAAAGACAGAGGACTGGAGATTATTCCAGGGCCTCTACCGTTCAGACACAACAATCATCCTCTGATGAAAGTTACAGTCCTTCACAGGATGAACACGACGATGATGAGACTTCAGTATCTCTCGATTAAGTCAATTTAACGTATGATCTCAATGAGCCTGACAGCCCTCCTCAGTTTCCTCCTAAGACAAGTTTAGAAAATCTAACAAGAACCGCTGAAGACAGAGATTTATCATCTGAGTTCATAATGATCAGAGCTGAGGGAAGCAAGTCATGTACAGAAAAACTCAAAGTCAGGAGAAAGCCCGGTTCACTAAATGATTATGAAGTTGTGAGTTCATCTGGCACTCAATCTGATACAACCTTAGCTACAACAACCGTCTCTCTATCTCCTGTTGAACAAATTGAGAGGTTTGATATAGATATGAGACCACTGGAGGAGCTAGCTGAAGTTGTTGTTACCACCACTGACACAACTGGTATTGTTGCTACCAGCCTAACAATTTCTGAATATGAAAAGGTAATGGAACTTCAAGCTGAAATTGTCAATCTTCAGAGTTAGAATGATCACCTCAATTGTTCTCTACAAGTGGCAAATCAAATGATTAATGATCAGTCACAAGTAATTGCTGAACAAGCAGCAGAAATTCTGAGACTCAAAGATTTGTTAGCCAAATCAAATGAAGACAAACAATCAAGCGACAAACCAGATGATGATACTGGTAATCAAGAGACTGAGCTACCAGAAGAACAACCTCAAACTGATCAAAGAAGTGAAGGAGGGAATTCTAAAGAACCAATATCTTCTACTATTGTTCCTGCTGGCAAAGACTCATCCAGCGTTCAAGATACTTCAAGCCCTATGAATGACAGTGATTTTGAGGATGATGTTGATACAGTCATTGAAGAAAGATGAGTTGAACTTCTAATATGACGAAGTATCTTTCATCAACAGCCTCCCTCATGACGAACCTGTTGATGAAACACTGGACTCGATCAAGAAGCTTTCCCCGGTACTTGAAAATCTGAAACTTCCAAGATTTGCACTGGCATCTAAAGCTCTTGCTATTGAGGGATCCACAAGTGCAGAGTCTGAAGCTGAACCTAACAACTCTCTTGAACTATCCATTGTTCCCACCATTCATGCTGAAATCTCTACCTCTTCTGCCATAGTTCCCGTGACTGAAGGTGCCTGTCAAATGCACGTCGACTCAGCCTTCTTAGACTTTGAAATGTCAAATTTCAGGGAATACTATGCGGAGAAAATCTACTCAATAAGAAACTCCTGTGGAATTCTAATTGAGAATCTTGATGATGGTGATGAAAAAGCATATGAAGAACATCCGTACTTTGTAGACTTTTGAAAATGCGTGAGCATCGGATCGTCTACTCGATCTAGCTAATAGGACATCGAAACGTAAATAACCGATTGTTTTATTGATCAAACGAGAACAATTACAACCAGTAAACACAGAGAATTGACACAGAGATTACACACTCAGAAACACACACTTAAGATTCGCTCACACGCTCAGAACTACTAAACACAAAGACCAAACAACTATATATACCCGATCGGCCGAACTCCCACCGAACCCCAGGTTCGGCCGGTCCGAACTTCAGGTTCGGACCAGGTTCGGCCAACCCTATATTGGCTTGAACTTGGTCTTCGTTCGATACTTCACACGACGCACATTTCAGGTATCAACAAACTCCCCCTCGTCGTGTGCAGTATCTCTTCTCTTTTCTTCTCAACATCATCAAATATGTATCTTCAATCAAGCTCCCCCTCAAGTATAGAATCCGTTTATCCAATGAAATGACTCTTCGAACAAACTCCTCCTCAACTCAATCGTAGCTTGATCTTGAATACTTGATGATATCTAGTATATCTCTGGTCTTTATTAACAGCTTCAGAAGACTTGAAGTTGTGATAGCTTGCACGACAGCATCCTGCATTAACACTTAAATAATCTTGGTGCAAAACGTCTCTTCGAGACTCCAAGATATGATTTTGAAAATTGATTTTATATCACGTGTTGATCAGATCGAAAATAAAATTGAAACAAAATCTTTTTGGCTTTTTGAAAATTTATATTAAAACACACCTAAAATCTTTTTGATTAAGTTTTTCAAATTTATGCTAAAACACACCAAAAATCTTTTTGTACTTTTCTTGAAATGAAATGAAATTGCAACACAGAATCAAACGCTATTTTTGGTATGAGAAAGATCACTATATGGGATCATATTGATCATAACGCACTGAACTACACTTCAATTTCAAATAACTGAAGCACACAAGTCATGTCGATTGCTGGTATAATTTGTCCATCTTAAGCTCAGACAGAATCATACTCATAACATCTGGATATGTTAAGGTATTGATTAGATTTGCTTTGACCAGTGTACCCCACACTATCAGACATATTCAGACATTTTTTTTTCTTTCTTTTTCTTTTGTGTGATTGCATTTGTGAACTTTCACATTGCATAATATTTTTCATGATACAGTCAACTGTGTTCCATGCAAAAAGAAATAAGAACGTTAAATCGTCTACCTTAAGGTCGATCTTTCGATACGCAGATAAGGCCTCGGATTTAACAAAATAAAGAAAATAAAACAAGTTGAAATTGTATAACTCAACAACAATCAGGTCGGTACTCCCGTACACGCAGAGAAAGTCCGATGAGTTATACGAAACACCAAAGAAAATAAAGCAGAACGTCAAACGAACAACAATCAGGTCGGTCTTTCGACACGCAGAGAAAGTCCGATCGTTTGACAAAATAAAGAAAATCAAACAAGTTGAAATCTTTACAAAATGAACACATGTATACACAGTGACTTCTCATTACTATTGTCACACTTATTTTTCCTTTTGTGTCATGAAATACGCTTCAAGATGTTGTCCACGTGATCAAGCATTATTATTTAGTGTATATCACATCTGAATACTTTCTGATTTGTCGAGCCTACCAAGCACATCAAACAATGATCTTATGGCCCTTTCATCTACTTTATCCATGAGTCAGATACGTATGCCAATGTACCATCATTTCCCAATGATCAATTTCTCACAATTTTTATATTGTGCATGTATTCACCTTCCTTCCTTATATATATTGCATGTATTCACCTTCCTTCCTTATATATATTGCATGTATTCACCTTCTTTCCATGCCATGCATTTTCTCAATTACTCCCCCTTACTTACAATTCTCCCCCTTAAAATGAAAAACTCTATTTTTGGATTTTTCATTTTACACAAAAACAAAACTCTATTTTTTTATTTATTTTTTTTTTAATTTTTTTTTTTTTTTTTGAGAAAAACTTGTAAACAAAGAAAAGTGATCAATCAACACAGATATGTTTCAGATTTTAGAATTCAAAAAAAAATGCATATGAGAAAAAATTGTCATTAAATTTAATTAAGCAGAATACTCCTCCATCAACAACTTATCAATCGTCGATAGGTCTTCTAGAAGTACCTGCACACTGGACAAACTGATTAGTTCACAAATGACCCGAAGCGAATCGCTTCTGGTCGACCAGTGTCCTGATTTTGCTTTGAAACCACCTTAGGTTTCCATTCCTGTTGTTTTGGTAATTCAGTTTTCGATGAAACAGTCACAGGTGACTGTGATGATGAACCTACATTTTGATCCTTTGAAAACTTTGGAACAAAACGTTTTTGTTTTTGAAAGAATGTAGGTTCAAATTCATCAAAAACTCTGCCTTTTTCATCAAAGAACTTTTTGTTGGCAGATTTACCAAAAACTGGTTTCTTGTGAAACCTTGAATTTGATTCAGCAGGAAGTGGACAATCTTTTGCCATGTGCCCTTTTTGGCGGCAAACATAACATAAACGTGTCGATTTGTCCCACTTTTGATGTTCCTGCACAAAATTACACACATGAATATCTCTAACATGATCAGAATGAGAATCATATACCTGATGACGATGATCATGCACCCATTTAGAAGTTGGGCTTCGAGATTTAGAACTTGCAGAAGAAATGTTATCTTTCACAAAAACTTCTGAAATCTTCCGAGCATCCACGCAATGAAGAGGAAATTCTTTATCCGAAAACAATTGATCAGAACCCTTGAGTTTGTAAAATCTCTCAGGTTGAACTTTTTCAGCTTTGAAAACCTCCTTCTTCACTTGCTTCAACTTAAGCTTCTTGAGATTTGGTGATTCAGATGCTGGAACTTCTGCAACTTGAGTCTTTGAAACTTGAAAACCTAGACCAGTACTTTTACCTGCAATCCTTTCCTCAGTATTTGAACTCTGATGTCCATTCTTAGCTAATCTTGTGAATTCGGCTTTCACATCAGGAATTTTCTTTTGTTCATAGAAAATTGTCTCATCAAATTCAGGGTGAGACTGAATCTTGTCACTTGATGTAGCCGATTTCTTATTATCAGCAGACGACGAACCAGATACAAACTTTGGTGCTGGAGGAATTTCAGATTTCAAAACCTTTTTCTTGTTTTTCTTGTTTTTCTTTTTCTTTACAACCTTGACTTCTTCTGAAGTAGAAGATGATATCTTTGAATAATCAAAATCATCAACCTGTTCCTTCACTTGTTTGACAGCTTCCTTGATATGAGCAGGGGGTGATGCAGTTTTATCAAACATCCTTTCAAAATTTGCATCATTTGCTAAGAAGCTCGTGAAAACTTGAGAATTTGAAACATTGTTGAGCAATCTTTTAGTATCAAGAACCTGAATTTTGAGATCAGAAATTTGTTGTTGTGCCTCTGCAAACTCCTTTTCTTTAGCAATCAATCGCTTGGCAACTTTATGAGTTTCAAACTTTTGCAGGCGAAGATTGTCAAGTCCTTCATGTAGCTCCTTCTTCAGTTTATCCTCATTTCTCTTTTGAATTTCTAGATTTGCAGTGTGAACTTTGTTAACTCTAACTAACTCACGCTTGTCATCCAACAACTTTTCCATATCAACTTGATATGCTTTGATTTTAGCATCAGATTCTTCAACACGCTTAGTAAGCAAATCAAGCTTAATCTTGGATTTATTAAACAAATTCTGAAAATCATTTGCAGCATCTTCTGCCTCTTCCTTCCACTTCTTCACTTCTTTGACTAACTCACCCTTTTCTTCACAAATTTCAGCTTTCGAAGTGTCAGCATTCTTCTTATCTTGCTTCAATACTTCTAAAACTTCATTCAACATTTTGATTTCAGTAGTCAAATCCTCATTCTTCAAAACCAAACTCTTTTCACATTCTTTAGAAATCTTCAATTCAGATTTAATCACCTCAAATTCTTCAGTCAGTTGTTGAACTTTATTCATCAACAAAGCATTTTCCTTCATCAAACTCTCCAAGTTTTCAGCGGATGCATACGAACTTGGTATTGAACTAGTATCTGAACTAGTATCTGAACTTGTATCTGAACAATAATCTTCTTGTTGAACATGAGTAACTATTAAAGCTGATGAATCATATCCAAAATGTTTACCCCAATCAATAACACCATCTTTTTGAACTGTCAATGCTGTTGTCTTGTTTGTGTTACTTGTGGATGGTTGAGTAAAACCAGGCTTGGATGATTGTGGAATATCAGATTTCTGTTGACATTCTTTGGCAAAATGTCCAAGTTGTTGACATTTAAAGCACTTTAGTTTTGACTTGTCAAATCCCAATTTGTCACCAGATATACGTCTTCCATGTTTCTTGAAAAACCTCTTTGACCGTTGACATAACATAGCATATTGCCAAGAAACATCCAATTCAGTCAATTGATCATCATCAAGTTCATCAAGATCCTCACTGGTTAGCTTTGCATCGGCAACATTTTTGAGAATCAAACCAAAAGATGATGAAATCAATGCAGAAATCATTTTGGCACAATCCTCCGTTGATTCAGCCGAGAAAGCACTTTGATTTGAAATATTCGGAATTGTGAAATTGCAACCTCTTGAAGAATTATTATCAGAATTTCCTGAAGCTCCAGCTAGAAAAGCAACACTTGGTGCAGAACTTAAATTTGGTTTAGCTTTAGCATTCATGCTTGCTGAATTTTCACCATGATACAATTCCGGATTCTGTAAAGTAACACTTGACTTTTTGTTGTTTAACATTTCCATTTCCCGGGCATGAAGTTTTCCAGTAAGCTCGTGAAATGTTAAAGCAGGATAATCCTTGTCATGAGTGAGTAGCAAAACATAATTTTCCCACTTTTCAGGTAAAGCTTCCATGATCTTTTCCTTTAAATCAGCATCAGATTTTTCTATTCCAACAACCTTCAATTCACTAATTAAATGTGAAAATCTTGAAACTAGAGCAGTAATGTTTTCGTTGTCATAATTCTGAAAGTTATCAAATTCTTTGTTCAAAACTTTCTTTCGACTCTTCTTATAATCAGCATTCCCTTCACATCTTGCGGATAAAGCATCCCATAATTGCTTAGATTTCTTGCAAGTACTAAATTGATGAAGCAATTCAGTAGGTAAAGCCATAGTAAGATAACCATAAACTTTCTTTTCAAGCTCATAACTTTTTCTTTCATCACCATCGAAGTCTTGAATTTCTTTAAGATCTCCATCTTCCATTGGTCGTTCATACAACTTTCGAATTGGAATCCATAAATCAATGTCATTCGTGCTAATATAAGCAGAAAACCGTTTCTTCTAATTTTGGTAATCTTCAAGCTTTAACAATTTGGGAACTTTCTGACTTGTTCCAATTTCATTGTCAAAATTGAGCATAGTTTGCATTGCACTCTGCATTGCAGCAAACGCTTGAAAATCCGACATCGTTGAAAATTTGAAAAATTCTGTCCTCCGAACTTGCTCCGAACCTAGTCTGCCGTCCGAACCTACTCCGAACTTAGTCCGAACCTAAATCAGACTCCGAACGAGCTCCGAACCTTGTCCGAATCAATTACCAGCTCCGAACTCTCACCGAACTAGCTCCGAACCTCCACCGAACATACTCCGAACCTATGAAGACTCCGATCTACCTCCGAACCTCAAATCTCACCGAACCTAGACCGATACACCACCGAACTCTAGCCGAACTCTCTCCGAGACACCTCCGAACCTCAAGTTCGGAGCGGTTACTCTGAGCTTGCCCAGTAACCTCCGAACCTCGAAGACATTTTTCGAAAACTCGTGAAAACGGACTGATTTTGATGAAACTCGATATAGTGAATCAGAAAAGTCGATAGGAAATGGTTTAGGAACAATTTTGACACAAAACACACGTCAAAAATGATAGAAAACACGTGATGAACCTCGAGAAAACTTCAAAAACGTTCAAACGTCCGAAAAATCGCAACCACAGATCAGTAGAATGAACCAGAAAGCTCTGATACCACTTGAAAATGCGTGAGCATCGGATCGTCTACTCGATCTAGCTAATAGGACATCGAAACGTAAATAACCGATTGTTTTATTGATCAAACGAGAACAATTACAACCAGTAAACACAGAGAATTGACACAGAGATTACACACTCAGAAACACACACTTAAGATTCGCTCAAACGCTCAGAACTACTAAACACAAAGACCAAACAACTATATATACCCGATCGGCCGAACTCCCACCGAACCCCAGGTTCGGCCGGTCCGAACTTCAGGTTCGGACCAGGTTCGGCCAACCCTATATTGGCTTGAACTTGGACTTCGTTCGATACTTCACACGACGCACATTTCAGGTATCAACAACTTTGGAGATGAAGATGACATGAATGAGCTAAGTCAGAAAATGAACGTGCTCATGAATGAAGCTAATCCATTGAACTATATTGATCTGGATACGATCGATAGTGAAGACGATGATGAAGAGGAACCTCTATTTCCTACTCCAATCCAAGTAAAGATGGAAGTAGACGATGAATATGTGAGTGTGCCTCTATCGACTGTCATGTCTACAGGAGAGACTCTTTCCTTAGACATCACCCCACATGTTCCAGGTTTTATCCCAACAGACGCTGAAATCATAAACCTTGAAACAGGTAATGGTCAAGAAGCTCAAAGTCAACCTAATCCTGCAGTATCTGCTGAGCACGACCTTCATGAACAGATCTTTGAAGCCTCTTTTATGCATTTCTCCTCTGACTCTGAAAAAAAGGAAGTTGATGCCAATTTGACGGCAGCTCAAGAACCTACTGTCACAGAGCAACCCGGACCTTCCGACAAGGATAAGGGAAAGAGAAAATTGACTCTTGAGGAAATAGCAGAGGAGCAGCTGAGAAGGGAAGCTGAAAAATATAGGTCTCGTCGAGCACTCATTGCAGAAACATACAGTGAACAGAACTGACTGATTAAAGAAAAATCCAATGCACTAAAAAGATATGAATCAGGACATCCTCCTGTTGTCGTATACGGAAAGGGCTCAAGTACTTTGCCGGATCGTTCTGAGTCAGCCAGAACACATGAACCAAGGATCCGCATCGTCACTAACTTAGAGGGCACGGATGTAGATGAAGAAGATACATCTGAAACAGCTCACATGGTGAGAACTCTAATGAGTGACAACTTTTCATTAGAATATCTGATGAGTCTTACCCAAATTGAGTTAACCAAGCTGTACACTAATGAGGAAAGATTAAATTCACACCTTCCTCAAAATCAAAATATTGAAGCTGAATCTGATCCCCTCGAGGATGTCTTTGCTGACACCAACAAAACGGTCGATTTTATTCCTATCCGCGACCATCTTTCTGATCTAGTACTTGACATTGGCAACACATATCTTCCTCCTCCTGAAAACTCATCTGATAAAGTTCCTGATACTAAAGAATACATCAAATCCACTACCAACAGGATGACTTTCGAGGAACTCCGCAACTATTGTAGATTCAAGAATGTGGATAAAAAGGCTTACAACAAGAAGCGACTTAAAGGTCTACGAGAGTTTGTGTGTGAGTACCGAAAGACTAAACGTTTGGCAAAGTTGGAACAAATCACACTCAGAGAGCAGGAACGAGCTGAGGCTCTCAAGAGGAAAGACAACCCTCCCATCTATGACGAATGGGAAAAGATGGCTCCAAATCTAAAGGCTATGCAGCAATTCACTGCCAAACACCTAAGAAAGATGCCTACCAACCCAAATGTAAATTATGGGATGAAAATCCTTGGATGGAGGCCACATAATGTTCAAAGTTACAAGTTCCAACATACCTTTTGCCTTGAAAATTACTTTTCGATGTATCGTGCTTTTACAACAATGATCCATGTATGCATTAACAGTACCCTCATTATATCTACCCTTGCATCATGTTTACCATGAATGATGATGGTTCCTTGGAGCAATGATGCTTGCATGTGTTGCCACAAACTTGTTTGCACGTGCTCACTTCGACTTCAAACTTTTGAAGCTCTCATCTTCCACTTTAACATGTTATATAGCAATATCGCCCATGAAAGTATCTCTTATTTGGAGCTCGTGCCAAACGTTACTACTTGAAGACACTCTTAAAGTAGTTTGTTAGGTCACAAACATTATGCTTAGCGTTTATTATTTGTTTGGCGCAGATCCTCGACTTGTGCCTGTGATTCCGACATGATCGAATGTCTCTACACCCAAAATCATCGAATCAAAGATTAACTCAAATAATGATAGGTGTTGGAATTTTGGGAGAAAAACTAGTGGAAAATGGGTTTTTTCACTAAGTGTGAAAAATGATTTTTTCACCAAATTTGGACTAAAGTAAAATACAGATAACATAGGTTGTTGCCTCTGTGATTTATGGGTTTGTGTAGTACGTTGTGAGGACTTTCCAACGCATCAAACCACATCCGAATCCGAGCTCGTATGAATGAGATATCGATGCTCAAAGTTGAGGGTTCAAAGTTGTTAAAGCTGCAAAAATAAGAGAGAAAATACTAAGTATAGCATGAGAACTCATCCCACATTGGTTGGGGGATGAAACCAAAAGTGGATTATAAGGTGGGAACCTTACCAACTATTGTTTCCTTTAGTAGGACACATACCTTGGACCCTCCCCTAACTCGCACTCGCACTCGCACACGAACACGCGTGGGTGTATGAGGCGCAATGTGGCGCTTTGATGGCGCACTTTGCACTTCGCATCGCCGCAAGCCGCTTGAGACCTGTGTGGTTTGGGCGGAACTGAGTTCAACCGGAATAGTAGTTCCGGTTGGAGGGGAAGGTTGGTCCGGAAGCGCCAGTTTAGCCAGAAAACAGCTGTTACGCGGAGTACTTCCGGAATGACAGTTGTGTAAAGGCGTTTTTGAGCTAATTAAGGTAATTCCGTGTTAATTGGAAATCAATTTATATTAAAGACATTTAATGCAAAGTTTGACTACGAATTAACTTTTGAGTGCTCAACAAGACTCCCACCACTATAAATACAGCCTCATTAGTTGAGGCAAAACACACCGAATTCACACAAAGAATTATCTCTGTCTCTCCTCACTCTTTCTCTCATCTTCTTCATCGTTCTTGATTTCTTCAAGCTTTGAAGGTATTTTCAAGCTTAGTGTTATCCCGGCCATACAATACGGTTTAGGCGATTGTACCCTGGGAAATAAAATGGATCTTCGGTAGACCCGGAATTTGTTTTAAGGGACCCAGGTTTTGACCCGAAGCCTTCGCCAAAGGATTCCTTAATCCTTGTTTTTTTTTACCAAAAACATCTAAAATCTTTTTCAAAACAATTCAAGTTTTCTGTCTCCATTTTAATTATTAAATTCATTTCAAAGTTTCATTTCTTTTTGCAAAAAAAAAAAAATCGTCACTGTAATTATTTTCTCTCATTTGTATTCTTTTATTTCATTTGCATGTATTGTATTTCATTATTCCTTGTAATTGTATTGTAACTTAATTTTCTCATTCCCTGTATTGTAATAGGAGTAGATTCTTTCATTTCCATTGTATTGTTGAAATTGCTTGAGCGTGTGGATCGTCTACTTAATCGTTATGAAATCAATGTTATACGAGCTGGAACACAAAGAGTAAATACAAAAAACTTGTATTAACCACTGAGAGAATCACATAGTACATAGAGAAGATATGACACGGAAGCTTACCAAATCTATTACAAGACGACTATTTATACACATTGAATCTCGCTGGTCCTGTTCGGCCCTGTCCGAACTCTAGGTTCGGCCAAGGTTTGGCCAGACCTGATCTTGCATGTCTTCGTCTTGTATTCGATACTTCACATGACGATCAGGACCATGTATCAACAAACTCCCCCTCAACATGTGCAGTATCATCTCCTCTATTAAAACTTGTATCTTGTATCTTCAATCAAACTCTTCCTCGGTCTTGACGATGAGTTCAATCTTGAATACTTGATGTTGCATCGTGTGTAATCTGTTTATCAACAATCTTCAGAAGACTTGAAGTTGTGATGTTCTCTTTGCACTTAGAAACCTGCCAACATAAATAATCTTGGCTCAAAACGTCTCTTCGAGACTCCAAGATATTTTATTTTTCAAATTGATTTTGTATGTCGTTTTGATCAATCGAAAACAAATCAAAAACAAAATCTTTTGGCTTTTAGAAACTTTATATCAAAACACACCTAAAATCTTTTTGATATTTTCTGATAAGAAATGTAAATGCATAACAGAATTAGACACTATTTTTGTCTTTTGCGAGAAAGATCACAACTTGGGATCATATTGGTCATAACATGCTGAACTACACGTCAATTTCGATTATTGTAGCACATAAGCCATGCCGATTGTAGATATAATTTGTCCAACTTTAAACTTTGGCACAATCATACTCTTAACATCTGGATATGTTAAAGTATTGATTAGTTTTGCATTGACCAATGTACCCCACACTATCAGACATACTTAGATATGCTTTTGCTTATCACATTTTATGATTTCATTTGTGATTGTAATCACATAATGATTGTAACCATGATATAGTCAACTGTGTTCCAGCAAAAGAAATAAGAACGTTAATCGACTACCTTAAGGTCGATCCTTCAATACGCAGATAAGGCCTCGGATTTAACAAAAAAAAAGAAAAGAAAACAAGTTTAAATTGTTTAACCCAACAACAATCAGGTCGGTACTCCCGTACACGCAGAGAAAGTCCGATGAGTTATACGAAACACCAAAGAAAATAAAGCAAAACGTCAAACGAACAACAATCAGGTCGGTCTTGTGGACACGCAGAGAAAGTCCGATCGTTTGACAAAATAAAGAAAATCAAACAAGTTTAAATCTTTGCAAAATGAACACATGTATACACAGTGACTTCTCATTTTATTTTTCACATATCTTTTTCTTGATATATCTTGAGATACGCATCAAGATGTTGTCCACTAGATCAAGCATCAGATTTAGTGTATATCACATTTGAATACTTTCTGATTTGTCGAGCCTACCTTACACATCGATCAAATGGTCTTATGGCTTTTTCATCTATTTTATCCATGATTCAGACACTGTCAGCCAATGTACCATCATTTCCCAATCATGTCAGATACAATTTATCAGTTTTCAATGTTTTTGACTTTTTGCAATTTTCAATGTTTTTGTCTTTTGCAAATTTCTCCCCCTAAAAATGATAACTCTATTTATAGATTTTCATTTTTACAACTTGAAAAACAAAACACTATTTTTGAATTTTTGTAAAAACAAACTCCCCCTCAGAAGGAGACGGAGGTAAAACAAAAACAAGAAATTGATCAACCAACACGAATACCTGCAGTTTTACCCTTTTGAAAACCAAATGATTTTGAAATTTAGTTTTAAATTATCACAGATATTCCACAAACAGCAATTTTCAATCACCGAAAGGTCTTCCTGAAATACATGTCTGACACCAAATAAAAGATTAGTCTCTCTGGGATCGACCCGATTTAACAGCGTCGGGTCGTCGGTGTTTTCCACATAGTGTTTGTTGGCCGTGGAAACAACTTTCGGCATCCAAATTTGTAAAATTTTCATTTTTTTATCAGAACCTGAATCAGATTCAACCGACGTACTTGGTTTAGACTAAGATGATTGATTTAATCTTTGGAGACCAGGGTTCAACAAAAATTTGACCTTTGTTATCCACATATTTTGCAGTTTTGTGGATATATGCAGTCGTCGGACAATCAGCAGCTAGATGTCCCGGTTGACGACATACATAACGAAGTCGTTCTCTAAAAACATTTGAAAATGGTTTTGAATTTTGACAACCAGATAAATGTTCAGAATCAAAGTTATCAAAGAAACCATTAGAAGAATCATACCTAGGAGATGGACTCCTTGAAGATGACGATCTTTCGGAATAAAAAGAAGACTCCTTCTGAGATGATGATTTCGTTGCAACCTTTGCTTTAGAAACCTTTGCAACTTTCACTGGTTTCTTTGCTTGAACTGATTCTTCCTTTATTTCATAACCCAAACCTTTGTGTTTGAGTCCTTGATTCTTTGAAGAAGTTGAAAAAGAACCCGAAGCTTCTCTTGCCTTAGCTTGGCTAGTAAATTTCGCTTTAATATCCTTCAGATTGTTCTTCTCAATAAAAACTTTGTCTTCTTCGGTTGCAGATGAAGAACTCGAAGCAACCTTATCAAACACATTTTCATTTTCCAACAAAACAGACTTTGATACAAATTTTGGAGCTTCACCCAAAAACTTTTCTTTCTTCTTAGACATAGTCTTGTTCTTCTTGGGTGGAGTGACAATTTTGAATAATCATGCACTTCAGCTTTAGAATCAAGCGGAGCAGAAGTAACTTCAATTAAATCAACTGGTTGAGGAACCAAGTGAACATCCTCCTTCTTAGAACTCTCCGTACTCTGATCCTGCTTGTATAAGAAGTTTAGCAATGTCGGTGACAAATTGCAGTTCTTTACTTGCCTTTTCAACTCCAAAATTTCCAATTTCAAATCATTAATCTTTTGTTGAGCTTCAAACACCTATTTCTGTGACTTTATGATTTTTGCATTTAGATCATCATATTCATAAGTTTGTAGCTTTCGGATCTCACATTCAGAAAATAATTCTTCAAGAACATTTTCTCTCTTTTGCTTATAGATCTCGACATTCTTAGTCAATACCTCATTCTTGTCACGATAAAGAGTATTCTCATCTTGAAGCACAGAAATTTTGTTTTGAAGCTTTTCAACAGTAACAGCAGTTTTAGCAATAAGAGCAGTAGCGCCCTCATACTTTTGCTGAACCGGATAACTCTTTTCAAATAAATTTTCAAAATCTTGAGCTACGTCTAAAGCTTCAGCTTTGGCTTTCTCACATTCCTCAGCCAATTGAGCATTTTCCTTCAAAGCATTTTCATGAACATAAACCAACTCATAATACTTCTTTTGAAAATCTTCCAACTCCTTCTTGAGCACAATAATTTCTTCAGTTGATGTTTTAGAACACTGTTCAAACCTTCAATCTCCTTGTGTAATTTTACACATGTAAGACATTTAGATTCTCCAACCTTTGAACTATCAGCAACTTTTGGTAAACTTTCTTGTAGCAAGGATTCACTTGAATAAGAATCAGAATCAGTCAGCAAGTTGTCATCATCATCATGACGAGAAGTCAATGTAATGCTAAATGGAGCATGATTCTTTTTAGCTGCTGAATCTGCATTCCATGCAAATTCATCTGGATGCCAGAATGTTTCCGTCAGATTATTAGAAAAAGTAACAGATTTCTTCTGAACTTTATCAGCTTCATTTGACGGATGAAAAACTATATGTGCATGTTGACCAGCTTTCAATTTACTATCAGCAGAACTTGGACATTCTCGAGCAAAGTGACCATAATGGAACACTTGTAACATTTCACCTTAGATTTGTCCAAACCAATCTTACCATCCTGATTCAATCTCTTCTTACCAGTTCTATTGAAAAAATTACTTTGTTCTTCGAACCAACATAGCATACTGCCAATTCAGATCCATTTCCTCCAAATGATCATAATCAATTTGATCGTAATCTTCATTTGCCAACTCGGCATTACTCACAGCACCAGTGATAACACCAAAATATGAAGATACTAATGCAGACATCAAAGCATTATAATCATCGATAGTTTGAACAAACAATGCACTTTAAGTCGAAGAACTAGGAATCGAAACAGTACAACCAGCAGAAGAATAACTTGGAGTTTCAGATTTACCTACCAGAAATGCTGTAGGGGGTGAAGAACTAAGAATAGTAGATTTCCCAGCATTCAGGGTTGAATCATTGTTACCATAATACACTGCAGGATTTTGAACTTGCTCAGGCAGTGACTTATTCACCTTTAACTCCATATCCCTTGCTTGGATTCATTGAATCAGATCATTAAATGACAATTTTGAAAAATCTTTATCATTATTGACCATCATCACATTATTTTCCCATTTCTCTGGTAACGCTTCCAAGATATTTTCTTTCTTTTCAGCTTCATCTTTTGTAAGAGTCACCAACTTCATTTCACTCATTAAATGAGCAAATCTTGCAATCAGATTTGGAATCGATTCATTTTGATAATGCTTGAAACTATCAAATTCCTTCTTCAACACCTTTTGTCGACTTTTCTTATATTGGTCATTGCCCTCACATCGCTTTTCTAAAGCATCCCACAAACTCTTTGATGTGTAATTACTTGAGAATTGAGGTAATAAATCTGTAGGCAATGCCATTGTTAAAGTACCATATTCCTTCTTCTCAGCTTGATACGCTTTCTTTTGTTCTCCTGAAAGCTTTCTTTGAAGAATTGGTTCCCCGTCTTCACCTTTAGGATAAACATATGACTCAGAATATGACAACCACATATCAATATCATTTGCAGAATCATATGCTTCAAACCGTGTAATCCAACTTCCAATTTGAGAAATTTAGGAACTTTTTGACTTGTTCCCATTTCATTATCATAGTTCATCATTGTTTGTATCGTAGTCTGAACCGAATTTTGAATAGCCGCAAACGCTTGAAAAATCAGACATATTGAAAAGTCTGGGAAGTGTTCACTCCGATACGCCGAATTAACTCCGAACTTAGTCCGAATCTAATCCAAACACAAGGTGACTGAACGTCGTCCGAACTTCAACTTCGGACCAAACAATCAAGACTGGGCCGAACTCTCATCGAACGACGACCGAACTTGGAAGAACTATCTCCGAATCTCACCGAACTCTCACCGAACCAGAATATCGACCGAACTTCATCCGAACCTCGAGTTCAGAGCGGTTATTCCGAAGTTGTCCGAACCTCAGACGAGACCAAGCTCACTCGACACCATTTTCTCGATTTTCAGTGTTTTTTACTGGAATTTTTGACAGGAGTTAAAGCAAACTCGAAAGAAACGAATTAGGAATGAATTTTTGACTTGAAGCACACTTGAGAAGATCAAACAAACTCAAAAATGAATGACATTTTCACAAAAACTTGAATTTTAAGTCAATGTTTCGAAAAACGAAGATTTCCAACCAGTAGAGTAAATCAAACGCTCTGATACCACTTGAAAGTGCTTGAGCATGTGGATCGTCTACTTAATCGTTATGAAATCAATTTTATACGAGCTAGAACACAAAGAGTAAATACAAAAAACTTGTATTAACCACTGAGAGAATCACAGAGTACATAGAGAAGATATGACACAGAAGCTTATCAAATCTATTACAAGACGATTATTTATACACATTAAATCTCGCTGGTCCGAACCTCATGTTCGGACCTGTTCGGCCGTATCCGAACTCTAGGTTCGGCCAAGGTTTGGCCAGACCTAATCTTGCATGTCTTCGTCTTGTATTCGATACTTCACATGACGATCAGGACCATGTATCAACAATTGTAATAGTGTAGGTTTTTATTCTCTTTGTTGTAATCGTACTGAATAAAATATTTATTTTATTATAATTTTACGAACGGTTTTCCTACAATAGGTTGAGTTATATTATGAGCTAATTAGTATTTGAGCTAAATAAAGATTGTTTGAGAAACAATTATATATATTTAGTACACAGATTGTAGAATCGGGTTACCAAGAATAGCTAGATAGACCGAAGTCTAGGACGAGGTACACCGATAGGTCAACTACGGGGATGAGACTGTGAGCCTTCGGGCAGGCGGGTCTCAGCTCGGCTGATATCTGAAAAACAAAGAAACACCGTTGCTCTTGGAGGGCAGGACAAGGAGTCCTGCGACCAAGCTCGGGCGTGAGAATAAGTATGTGTTTCGAGAGATTAAGTGTAATCAAGTCGAAGCTAAGCGCATTGAATGAATCTAACCTGGTGGTTGGGTTGTATTTATAACCCTTAACCTTTGTCCTGTATCGTCATTAATGCTAATCGCCCAAAGGAGGTATACTGCAGGCCTATGTCCTGGACTGTACCAAGTTCCTACAGTACCCGTTTTGGGTAATCGCATTAAATGTGGAGTCAGGTCGAGTGTCGGTGCGTCGACATGTTAGTATGGGAGCATTGGTCTGTAGTGTCCGTTTCGGACTTGTTGTGTTCGAGGGTTGGCTATCGTTTATGTCGTGTAGCCGAAACTGAGCGTATGGTTGGTCGACCTCTTTCTACCGACCTGTGGTACATGCTGTGTGTCGGCCTGATAGCGGCCAACTGTCTTCTGCGTGGTGTCTTTCGGCTGGTTGATTACCTAGCCGACACCCTTAACTTGTGCGTTGTTGGGTTGGATGTGTGTGTCTGTCTACTTGTGACGTCATCCTAACCGGGCATACGTCATCAGCCCCTCAGTCCGGTATGTGGTGGTCTGGACATTACTATAGGACTCAGAGGAAAGTTGTCATGTTTCCTTTTCTTAACTTCTGAGCGTCGGCTAGCCGCACTGGCCGAGACCTATTGAATGGTAATGCGTGACAGCTGTGGACACGTGTTGGGATTTTTATGGGCTTGGGTGACAGTTGCGTGATGGGACAGGGGTAACTCAACCGTCGATTAGGGTTTTTCTATAAATATCCCCTTTTTACTCTCCTTTTTTACTACTGTCAAATTTGCTTTTTACTCCTTTCTTCTCAATAACTCTCTGTGCTTCGTATTTCGACCTGCCTTATCGCCTATGTGCGTCGTTTTCTTGTCTTCTTTCGGTGCGTGATCCTTCCTTTCGGTCTTTATAAATTTCCTGCTTTAATGGCACCCCAAAGAATTAGGGATTTTAGATCTTCGCTCACCCAGGCTGAATTAGATGAACACTATAGAAGCTTCGCCATTTCTAGAAAGCTGAACCCTACTCTTCCGTTGCTGATGGCTTCTATTAGGGATGCTCCGGACGATATGGTCGGCCTATACACCAAATCCTTTAGTAATAGCCAGTTGAGGATTCCCTTGACTAAGTTTTTTATAAGTGCCTTGAAGTATAATATGGTAAATATTAGTCAGCTGCACCCTAACGCTATTCTAAAGATAACCCACTTTGAGGCAACTTGTTGGGCATTAGGTAGGGAGCCGACATCAGGCAACTTCCATTGGTTTTATAGGATAAACCATGATGGAGATTGGTTTACTATGGAACATCGTCGGGAGAAGTATGAAGATGGGTCTGTCAGTCCCTGTTATTTGGACTGGTTGCCGACTAACTTGAAGGATTTTAAGGACAAATTTTTCTTTGTCTCTGATAAGATACTAGGGGTTGACCTTCCTTGGAAGTCTACCAAGGTAAAGAAGAAGAATCGTCCTGAGTTGGACTTTGACACGGAGACGGTGAGACGATTAACGTCTTTAAGCCTTCCTCTGAAGAAGTATCCCAAGAGGGTATAGATACTTACCGGCTTGAGCCGTAATTAGGTGGTGCTGACTAAGAAGCCATCGTTTACTCTTGGGGGTTAGGGTAATACCCTGTCTTCCTTCCCTTTATTTCATGTTGATGTTTCTTGTCGAGTTTTGATTTTTAGCTTGTTTTTATCTTTTGTGCAGATATGGATGTGCTGGATTTTATCACCCTTGATGACCCTGTTGAGGTTGTCCAAGGAAGCAAGCCTCTAGGCGAGGGTGAGTGGAGCCCGGTTGATACGACTGCTGGACGTCAATTTGAGGATTTCACTATCACCCAGGGGAGTCGAACCCTGATTGGGTATGCTTTGGGTGGTGAAACCAATGTCCTCATTGATGAAGAAGCCGGCAAGACGAAGAAAGATAAAGTGACTTGTAAGAGGAAGGCTTTCGAAGTCGACAGTCAACCTGATAGGCCTGAGGGTGGTCGCCGCTTAAAACGCATGGCGGTTCAGGATGTGGCTAAGAAGTGGTCGTCGTCCCGTCTTCATGACGAGGGTACCGACTCTGAAGTCGACATCATTTCCTTGGGTGAGGAGGGGGAAGAGGAGCAGGAGGAGGGGGAGGTGTCTCTCACTGATAAGAGAAAGAAGAAAGCTGATGATGCTGCAGCTAGTGTAAGTGTCTCTCCCTCTCCTTTGTTTAGCTCTCGGTTATCTGACGAATTTGACGATTTTGTCCGTAACTTGCAGGCGGTGGGGTCTGAGTTTACTGATGTTAGTCGCCTGACTATTGGGGAACGTCTGAAAAGACCTGTCCGTTCTGAAGAGCCGAGGACTGATCAATTCATTATGGACAATAGCGATTTCGCGTCGTCGCCCCTTCGCGAGGTTGGCCCGGCTGCTGCTAGTCAAGTCTTTGTTCCTTCGTGGCAAAAAACGAATGGGTCTCGGCTGGACTCCACCAAATTATGCCAAGAGTTTGCTCGTTTGAGCATCCTGGCAGGTGCTCGTATTGAGATAGATAAGGAAACATTTGAAGAGGTCCGTCGGAAGGCTACATTCAAGTTCACCCGTGCCTATGTTGTTGGTATAGGCATGGTGTGATGCAACACTAGGCTTGAGAACGCCTTAGGTAGCTTGAAGTCTCGCTTCTCGGTCAAGAGGTCCGAGGCCAGTATGTTGAAGAAGGATATCGGCGATCTGAGAATAAAATATGCTAGGGCCGATCTCGAGAAGGTGTCGGCCTTGGAAAAAGAGGTTGAATAGCTCAGGGCTGGGATACAGGCCGATGCCGAGGCTCGTGGTTCCCTTGAGGCCTCGGTGAAAGAATACGAAGTTTCCCTTGGTGATCTTCGTAAGCGGTTTGATGTCGATGTTGCTCGTCATGCTGCCGAAGTGAAGGGGTTAACTGCCGACCTTGGTTAGCTACAGGTCGAGAAGGACCGATTTTCTGACATGTATAGATGCTCTCAAGGCCAAGTGAAGCACTTAGGTGATGACCGACAGTGACTAATGGAAGAGGGTCCCTAGTTTGTTGTTGGTCGACTACTTGGTAGTCTACCATATAAACAAAGACTTGGTAAGTTCCAGAGCGTCGTGATGAGACGAGGGGCTCATCTGGGTTTTGTGGCGGGCTACGAGCATGCTACTGCGGGGAAACCTTTGGCCGAAGGGAAATACTACAGGCCAGAATCGGGTGTGGCATTGGGTGAAGCGTCCAAGAAATATGCTCAGGTGAAGTACAAGTACTTGGACAGTTTGTCCGAGTGTGTGAACAAGACTCGGGATGAGTTTCAAGTTGTCGACTCGGAGGTGGATTACCCGGCCAAGAAGCCTTTTGGTACGATCTCTGCTCCCGCTAGGTCGAAGACAACTGTGAACCGAGACGCTGTGTAGATAGGTTTTTGCTTTTTGGTATTTCTCTTTCACCCGATTGGGTAGTATTGTAATGCCAGTCAGCTTTGTATTTAATGGAAAATGTTTATATTTGATCTGTTGTGTTTGCCATTTTAGTTTCAAACTACTTGTGATGAGTAGTAGTGAAAATAAGTGTGTTTGTATGACGGAGTGTGAACGATTCATCGTGTCGGCTTTATCACTATGTTCACATTATATTGTGCAAGTGTATGTTGTCGGTCCATGACTTGTATTAACATTTAAATTATTAAATAAGGTGAGGGAGTGATTAAACATTCGTCAATGCCCTGTTATTGACTCGACTGTTAGTGATACGATCGTGTCGGTATCGAGAGTGTTTTAGTCTTATTTTTTTTTGCTAGAATTGTGATGGATGTACGGTCCAATAAATGTTAATTAAAACTTTCTTTTGCGCTTTTATACCTAGGTTCGACCGAAGTCTTTCGGTCTATGTGGTCCAGTCTATGCCCGGTGTTCCATGTGTCGGTTGTTAACAGGCCGACTGGAAAACTTGGGAGCTTTTTGGTCACCCACTCATGAGAGCTGTGAGAGATGAACGACGAGGTGTTTCTCTGTATAGCCCGGTACGGATAACCATCTTACGAAAGCTGTCGCCGAAGAATAGATGTCGAGTCGGTCGGTTATTTATTATGGTCGACCGGTGCGACCATCTCTTCATATGACAACTGCTACAAGTGCCCTTCGGCCTCGTTATGAAATTAGCTAAATCGTGTGCCAGGGTTGTATGTAACCGATATGGCTAATATGAGTCTATAAAATCATGTGATAGGTGATCTATTTGTTGTAATCTGGCCGACATTAGCCAGTCGGTTCGAGCAATTAGAATTAGATGCAACCATTTATTTAAAAAAGACACAAATTAAAAATATTCAGTGTCGACTTTCATTAAAATAGGATGTGTAGAAATCCTTTTAAGATAAACATGTCGAACAGAGTGATGTTTTTGTTTTACAAGTAGCACTTTTTAAGTTGCATTGCGTTCCAGTTTTGTGGGACGGCTTTTCCGTCCATAGTTACCAGCTTGTAGGATCCTTTAGCGTGTGCCTCACTGACTTGGTAGGGTCCTTCCCAGTTTGCCCTGGTTTTCTTGTCTGCTTGCTTCATTGCGTCGGAAGGTGTAATCTCCAGGCCGAAAGGTGGCCTCTCGGACCTTTCGGTTATAGTACCCTTCCATTTGTATTTTGTATCTTGCCTCATTGATTGCGGCCATGTCTCGGCGTTCTTGCGTTAGAGCTAGGTTGACAAGTAACTCTGAGTCATTGGTGATTTCCAAAACGTTTTCTGTGTGGTATGTCGGCATGCCAATTTCTGCTGGTATGACTGCTTCGGAGCCGAAGGTCAGGCTGTGAGTGTGTCCATGACTCATTCGTTCGGTGGTGCGTTGGCCCACAGGACATTTGGTAACTCGTTGAGCCAGTTCTTCCCATGTTCGCCGAGTCTTGTTTTGATGCCTGAGACGATTAACCGGTTCGTCCGTTCGACCTGACCGTTTGATTGAGGGTGTGCGACCGAGGTGAACACCTGTGTGATTTGTAGCTCTCTTGACACCATGCTTTGAACAGGTTATCGGCAAACTTTTTTCCGTTTTCTGACACTATCTTTATTGGCAAACCGTATCGACAGACTATATGAACCCAGACGAACTTAACAACCTGTTTGCCGATGATTGTGGCTACAGCTTTTACTTCCGGCCATTTGGTGAAGTAGTCGAATGGGACTATGAGGAATTTGATTCGGCATGGGGCCTCTGGGAAGGGTCCGACGATGTCGATGCCCCATTTGTAAAAGGGCCATGGGATGTTACTGGTATGAGGTTATGCTTCGGCACCCGTTGCACACTTGCATGCATTTGGCAGCTCCGACACTTTTGTATTTCTTTCTCGGTATTGGTATACATCGTCGGCTAGTAATAACCCATTGTCATCATACGGGTTACTATCGACCGAGGGCCGGAGTGTGTGTCGCAAATCCCCTCGTGAATTCTTTTATGACACAGTTTCCTTCTTCGGGTGTCAGACATGTTAACAATGGCTGTAGTTATGACCTCTTGTAAAGTTTGTCATTGTGTAGTGTATATTGTTGGGCCTAGGCCTTTAGCTTTGCCGCTTCCAGTGAAGAACCAGGGAGGGTGCCGTTTAGTAAGTAGTCTCGAATTAGTGTTATTCAACTATTTGAGACTACTGTGATGGTTTCTAGTACCTCCTTGAGTTCGTCGGTCCGACTGTGGATGATTTCGACCGGCACCTGTTTTGTTAGGTGGGCAAACGCAAGGGATGCAAGTTTTCTTAAAGCGTCGGCTCTCTTGTTCTGACTTCATGGGATTTAGGCGATCTCAAATCCCTCGAATTAGGACGTTAGCTCCTTTACCTTGTTGGCGTATCTCTGCATCGATTCGCCTCGGATTTCGAAATCACCGTTTACTTGGTTTGTTACCAGTAAGGAGTCGACTCTCGCAGCTAGCTTTTTTACATTCATCTTTCTTGTCAGTCGCAGCCCTGCCAACAATGCCTCATATTCGGCTTCATTGTTTGTGCTTGGGAAGTCAAGCCGAATAGCATATGTTACTTCAACTCCATGTGGGTCGATAAAGACCAAGTCGGCACCCGACCCCTCGCTTTTTTGGCTCCGTCTGTGTAAAGAGTCTAGACATCGGTGCTGGTGATTGGTAGTGGAGGGGTGTAATCGTCGACGGTTGATTTGTCGACATTAGAGTCGACCTGCAGCTCTGTTATGAAATCGGCTAACACTTCCCCTTTGATTGTTGTTCGTGGCTTGAATTGTAACTCGTGTTCGCCGAACTCAATAGCCCACTTTGCGAATCGGCCTGATGTCTCCTGCCTTTGGATTATCTCCCAAAGGGGGTTGTTCATGAGCACCGTAATTTTGTAGCCTGAAAGTATCGGCGGAAGCGCAGGGCAGTGTGGATTAGAGCTAACAGTAATTTTTTAATTTTTGTGTACCTGGTTTCCGGATCCTTCATCGCTCGGCTCACGAAATAGACAGGGAGTTGTTGGTCGGCTCTTTTTGTGCATAGGACTGAGCTTATAACTTCGGTGCCGACAGAGAGGTAAAGGATGACCTCTTCGCCGGTTGCCGGTGCTGTGACTGGTGTGAGAGCCGTGAAGGTCTGTTTTAGCTCCAGGAATGCTTTGTCAGCCTCCTCAGCCCAGAGGATTTTTTTTTGTCGGTGGCTTGCTTTAGTGTTCGGAAGAAAGGCATTGACTTCTCTGCAGACTTGGAGATGAATCGATGGAGGGCAGCTAGTCGACCGTTCAAGCATTGAAGCTCCTTTAAGCACTGTGGTGCTTTCATCTGCATGATGGCTCGGATCTTTTTAGGGTTGGCCATGATGTTTTGGTTTGTGACTATGTGCCTTAAGAATTTGCCTTGTTTCATTCCGAAAGAGCATTTGGCCGGGTTGAGCTTCATGTTGACAGCTCTGAGTCGACAAAATGTTTCCTCAATATCACTCATCATTGCTTCCTCTATCCCACTTTTGATTACTAAGTCGTCCACGTAGGCCTCCATGTTTCAGCCAATTTGTGGGTCAAAGACTTGGTCAATCAGCCTTTGGTAAGTGGCCCCGGCATTTTTCAAGCCGAAAGGCATCTTGCGGTAGCAGAAGATGCCCTTGTCGGTGAGGAAGGCCGTTTTTTCTTCATCTTGCCGGCCCATCTTGATCTGGTGATAACCCCTGTATGTGTCAAGGAAACATTTGTAGGTGTAGCCCGATAGGGCATCCACTTTTGCGTCGATAGCCGAAAAAGGATAGCAGTTTTTCGGACATGCGTTGTTAAGGTTGGTGAAGTCGACACACATTCGCCATGAGCCGTCGGACTTGGCTACCGTGACTGGGTTGGCTATCCAGGTGTGCCACTTGACTTCTCGTAGGATCCCTGCTTTTACCAGCTTTGTTACCTCTTCGCATACAACCTTGTTTCGGTCCCAGTCATGCTTCTTTTTGCTTGGGCCACCGGTCTCTGTTTTGGGTCGACCTTCAAGAGATGTTCAGTAATCTCTATTGGTACACCCGTCATGTCGGGCGGTGTCCAGGCAAACACGTATGTGTTGTTACGTATTAAGTTGTACAACTTCTCATGTGTTGGATTGGATAGTTCAGGGCCGATGGTGACCAGTTGGTTAGGGTATTTTTCATTTACCTTCCACTTACTCTGTGTTGCTTCCTCGGTGACGTCTGCTGTGAGGTCGCAGTCAGGTTGGGTGGATCGAATGGTTGCTATGTCGGTCTCTGTTGGAAACTTCATTAATCCGTGTGTTGTGGAGACAACACAGCCGAACCGGTAGATCGCTGGTCGACCAAAAAGGATATTGTATCGTGCGGGTCGGTCGACCACGAGAAAGGTTACTTCCTCGGTTCTTGTGTATGATCCGTCAGATAAGGTGACCGGCAGAGTGACTTCACCTTCAGGGAAAACTATGGCCCACTGAAGCCGACAAGTGATGTTTTTGAAGGTCGGAGCTGCTGCTGTATTTTTGTCGGCAGTTTAGAGAAACATGCCTTGTACATGATGTCCAAATCACTCCCCCCGTCAATGTATGTTCTGTGGATATCATGGCTTGCCACTTCGGCGATGATGACCATGGGGCTGAGTGTCGGTATGGCTGTGTCTAATGTCGGGAAGGATATTGGCTTGTTGGCCTAATTTTCCCTTCTGAGCTTCGGCTTCTTGCTGCGAGAAGCGTATGTCATCAGGATCGGTGTGCTGTCGTTTTTCTTCTCCTTCTTGTTCTTTTATTTCTTTTAGTATATGGGCTAGTTTCCATGTTTTCACTGCATGGGCGATCTCTTTCTTTAGTTGATGGAACTCGTCAGTATCATGACCTCTGTCTAGATGGAAGTCACAATATTTGGCCATGTTTCGATTAGCTGTGTTAGAGCCCATTGTGCGAGGCTTGTCGAACTGTCGGTTGGCTTCTTCTGTCTACCGTACTTCCCTGGGAGTCTTTGTTAAGCTTGGGAAATCTCTTATGTCATGCTTTGGGCTAGAGGATCCTGGCCACTCGTAGGGAGTGAAACCCGAGTGTCGACGATCATATCGGTTTCCCCTATCCCCGCCCGACTGCTAGGGTCGGCGGGAATCCCGGTTGTGTTGTGGTCGGCCTTGTGACCCGGGCTGGCCGGCCAACGATTTCTTTCGAACCTGTGCTGCTTGTTCGCCCCTGATGAAGGCTTCAATCCGATCGAAAGCTTCCTAGATTGTCAAGGGTACTCTGGCACTCATTTCTTTAATTAGCTGCCTCGTCCTCATACCGTGGATGAAGGCCGAGATTTTTTGTCTCTCGTCGGCATGGCCGATAGTCAAAGACTCAATCTTGTACCTTTCTAAGAAGGATCGTAGGGACTCACTCCTGGTCTCCCTATCGGATGTTGTGTAGCTCTATTGGATCTTTCGTGCATTTCTTCTGTTGTCCGAAGTGTTTGGAGAATAGTTGCTTTAACTGGGTATAGCTGTCAATCGAGCCGTTAGGGAGGGAGTTGAACCAGAGTCTGGCTGGTCCTGAGTGGGTTTGCACAAACATTTTGCACCACACAGGGATGGACTATTTTCTATGCTTGTAGCTGATTTGAAAGCGTGCAAGTGGTCCTCAGGGTCGCTGCTACCATCATATGTCTTTACTGTGCTTGGCAACTTCATCTTTGGTGGACATTCGAAGTTCTCTGTTCTTTCGGTGAATTTACTCTCTTCCTCCGGGATGTAAGGTAGAGAGAAATCATCAGCACTGGTGTCTTTTGGTTCCTCTACTCTTATCACTGGGGTCTCGACCCGCGTGTTCAGCTGTGGCCGAGGGCCTGTGCTTTGGTTTATCAGGGGTATCGGACCCAGTGGTTGCAACGGCATGCCGTACGGTGGGTATAGGGGCATTTGGTAAGCTGGTGCTCCGTACGGGTTCATGAACGGTGGGTAGGGATAGAATTAATGACCTGGGAGTGGTATCGGGTGCTGCTGGTTGAACGGGAATGGCATCATACCCGAGGTGCCAAGTGTCGGGATGGGTCCCACTCCAACGACCGAGGTAGGAGTTGGCATTATGGGCCTCAGTGTCTAAGCCGACACCGCAGTGCTTTCGGTTACAACGGCTGTTGGTATGGGCTGGCTAGTGGCCCCTCCCGGTGGTGGTGGCATTTCGTCATTGACAGCGGGATCTTCGCCGTCAAAGGATAGTTGTAAGCGTATCCCCTTCGGTCTCTCAACAGCTACATGCTCGGTCAGCATCTGTCGGAGGGGTAAGAAGTTTCGGCTTACCAACTCTGGTGTGAGTGTCAGGGTTTGGGAGTCGGTTGTACCAGTCGATCCAGCTGTTGTGTATTTTCCCCTTTGAGTGATAAGATCTTCTTCAGAGTTTTGTTCATCGTGATAGTCAGACATCGTCTTGGTTGTACTAAGGACGGCTCGGATGGCACCAATGTAGAATCGGGCTACCGAGAATAGCTAGATAGACCAAAGTCTAGGACGAGCTACACCGATAGGTCGACTATGGGGATGAGACTGTGAGCCTTCGGTCAGGCGGGTCTCGGATCGGCTGATATCTGCAAAACAAAGAAACACCGTTGCTCTTGGAGGGCAGGATAGGGAGTCCTGCAAACCAAGCTCGGGCGTGAGAATAGGTATGCGTTTCGAGAGATTAAGTGTAATTAAGTTGGAGCTAAGCGCACTGAATGAATCTAACCTGGTGGTTGGGTTGTATATATAACCATTAACCTTTGTCTTGTATCGTCATTAATGCTAATCGCCCAAAGGAGGTATACTGCTGGCCTGCGTCATGGACTGTGCCAAGTTCCTACAGTACCCCTTTTATGTAATCGCATTAAATGTGGGGTCAGGTCGTGTGTCGGTGCGTCGACATGTTAGTGTGGGAGCATTGGTCTGTAGTGTCCGTTTCAGACTTGTCGTGTTCGAGGTCGGCTATCGCTTATGTCGTGTAGCCGACACTAAGCGTATGGTTGGTCAACCTCTTTTGGCCGACCTGTGGTACATGTTGTGTGTCGGCCCGATAGCGGCTAACTGTCTTCTGGGTGGTGTCTTTCGGCGGGTTGATTACCTAGCCGACACCCTTAACTTGTGTGTTGTTGGGTTGGATGTGTGTGTCTGTCTACTTGTGATGTCATTCTAACCAGACATACATCATCACAGATGTTCTCTAAGGTTTAGAGATTTCTAACCCATGCAGGAAGACAACAATGGAGGATGGAACCAAAGGCACATCTCACAATCCAAGCTGTTTATGAACAAGAACTACAAGGATCTAGAGAATATTTCTACATCCGTTTTCGTAACCAATTTTCCTTCCCCAATTACGGCGATGGATATGTGGTAAAATGTGGATCTATGATGGATGTTGATATCTTGGATAGACTATCAAAATCAGGAAAATGATTTGGTTTTGTTCGATTCCAAAGAGTCTTAATCTCTTAGATGAATGGATGTTTATATCCCGTTAGTGACTCGTGTTTGGTTAACAAAAAATTATTTATGAATAGTTAAATATAAACTTTATTTTCAACAATACATAGTTTGTAGGTGGAAGATTTAACATAACCTCTAGAAATGAACATAAGATACCATATGTTAAAGATTATAAAAACATAGAAGAAAACTGGTTTTCACTTTAGTAAGCACGGAGAAGGTATTAGAAAGATTTTTGATGCTTGAACCAACACTTGATTACTTGAGAACGCTTGGACACACTTCAAATTTTTTAAAATTTTGAAGAGTTTGGGTGGTGCGCTCTTGACCGAAACCAAGGGAAGAGAAGAGAGAGTTGTGTTGGCTTGTTGAGGTGTGAAGAAAACGCTAGCATTGGCTTCTTATTTATAGTAGAATTTGGGTAATAAGGTGGCAGATTTTTATAAACAAAGGTAAGAAAAATTATATTTGTAACAAAAGTAAGATTTTATACAACGTATTTTGAAAAGATGGTGATGGTGGTCTTAAGATATATAAAAGAAAGGAAAGAAAGAGGAAAAGTTTGATTTGGTAGGTATTTTATCAATGAAGTCTATTTATAACCGGGTCTTTATCGAGAATCACGGGTATAATATAAACGCGAGTGAAAAATGTTCTTTTATTAAGAGCCCGTTTAATAATAATGTAATTCATTTTTAATGCTTCACTAGAAATAAATATGTCTAGAATATGGTACCGTTAATTAACACTGTAAAAGTTTACATTTACTAAAAATGTGAATATATTTAAATCATAGAATATGTTGTAGACCTTGAAATATTTAAGGAAACAGTTAGATTAACACGTCACCAACGTTTGTGTGTGTCGACTATGTCGTGTGTGTGATCCGGCAATTTACCGACCGATGCATGATATGTGATGATAGACATTACTATGAAATGAAAGACCTTAATTAAATTTAATTAAGTCTAGCTTGAACGTGTTATATGCAATGCATGAATATGTCAGGAGCGGGTATTGACCTGAAATAGCCGGTTGTCACAATACTCTTGCAAAAAAGCATTTCCTCGTTTGTTAACCTTGAAGTAGATAAGGAGTGTACCATTAGAAATCCGAATGGAAAGTGGGCTCGGACGTGGCGATGGAGTTTAAAAGGGGGTGTTGAGGATGCCCAAATAAGGGGGTTGCAAGCTATGCTAACCAATTACCTAAGGGTTGGTAAGGGATGATAATTGGATTTAGGATTGTGACGCCCACTCCCAGACTTGGCACCAGGAGGGGTCACTCATCGGATTTACTCATGAACACGTGGCACAACAGAGATAAGCAGCGGAAAATTTAAAACTTTTATTTATAATATAAGCCAAGTACGTAAAGTAACTGAGATAATTTACAATCTATCTATATAGCGATATATCTCGTCTTTATTTATCTACAACTAGCCAGCACGTTCATCAGCTTCCTCTATAGCTTGCCCGATCAATCTCTTATCACGAGGGCTCCGCCCTTGCTCCCAGACGTCTCACCTAAACCTGACATACATATGGTTTTGGGAAAAGGTCAGCTTACGCTGGTGAGTTCTACATTTTATAAACATTACCTCATTCGTGAGGTTTAAACCTTTGAACCTGCAGAATCCCTTTTTACAACATTTATCAAGTATAACACATAACAAGTCATACATAACATAACATAACATCATAATCATACACGTTTCTCTAGAAAACATCTACCTCCATAACCTTTAACTCCTATGACCTGAATTCCATACACCTCTATACCTTCTGGTCTCGAATACTGCTCAGGTGACTTTATCGGAAGCCCCCAACCTCAGTACCGACAACCGTTCCACTTCTTCTGTACCTTCCCGGTCTCGAAGACTGCTCAGGTGACTTCATCTGGAAGCCCCCAACCATTCAGCAACGACAACCGTCCTACTTTTTCTATACCTTCCCGGTCTCGAAGACTGCTCAGGTAACTTCATCTGGAAGCCCCCAACCATTCAGCAACGACAACCGTTCACGTAACCTTGACCCTCTTTAGACGTTCCATTCTATCGAACATCTCCTTAACCACCACAGTACTACTACCCGCCCCTAGTTAGATATCCGACTGACTCAGGTGTGCTAATAAACATGATAATGTACTCATATACTGCAACAAGTGAACATCCCCCAATTTACCTAGGTGTATGTATACAGGATGTACCAGCGGCGTATCCTCCACACTTTCAATATACCGGGTAACTATACTACCATGCTTGTATACAGGATGTACCAGCGGCGTATCCACCACATAATAATATAGCAAATGCACCCCCTGTTCTCATATAATCATACATTCTCACTTGTACGTTTATTAACAAACCCTTATCATTTGGATACCTAGTTTCAAAGCAAATATAGCACATAACCCTAATAAGCATTTCATATGCATTATTCTAACATAACCATTTCATATACATTACTAACACGTATATACATTCATAAGTACCTTCATAACATAACACGTATCATTTCAACAGTTCATCATTTCATCAATTTATCAGTTTAAGATAATCAAGCTTTCATATAAAAGTATTTTAAATACTTTCCAATTAAACAGTTGAACATTGTATGTATATCAGCCCGAAAACATTAAAGCGTTTAAAACATTTAAAAGTGGGCTCGTAGAACTCACCTTATCTCTTTACTCGTTAAACTCGGACAGAACCTCCGGCAGAATCCTTCGGTTAACCTAATTCGCGTATCGTATGGCATTAACGCAAGGTTTAACATTATAAACATATCCTATGTTTATTTATCTCTTATATTATCTTAATAATATCTAATTATTAAGGTTTACTTCTTTTAAGGTCAAAATGACCAAAATACCCCTATAGGTATATTATCTTCTTTTTATTGATAATTATGAAGACGCGCATTCCTATAAGTAGACACTCACTCCGGGATCGCCCAGTGTTGGGATGCCATTGCCCAGATGGGATGGCGACACCCCCGCTATGCCAGTAACCCCAGTGTACAGGTGCCTACCCTTCCGGTCCGCACGAACTTCTAAATATCCGATTAACTCGGTATCTTATATATTTTATCATTTATCCATTTTAACCCCATATATACTTATTATATATATAAACATAGTTCCATACCAAAATTCAAGTACCCATACCCTCCAGATTATTTTATATTAAATAATCATAATTCAAAACCCTAATTTCATAAATTTCTCGTTTCTTTATCAAAACTCATTTTCTTTTCAAACCAACTTAGGGTATCATCCATTATAACATTTTATAATATCCTTTAAAATAGCAAAGCTTAATTCAAAACCGTTTGCTCAATTTGGGCAGAGTAACGTTATGAAAACCCTAATTTTGACCCGTTAACAAAACCTTCACCAAAACTTTTCCAATTGTGAAATAAACTTAGGGCTTTCTTAAAACACATTAAATTAGGATTACCTACAAAAATTCAGAGCCTAACTCCCACCCGATCACCCGATTTGAGCAAAATAACATTAAGAACCCTAATTTAAGCATAGTTTTAGAAATCTAATCAAATGGACATATTAACAGGAATTGATAGAGGGCTTTTGTAGAGTATACCTAGAAACGTAGGACTGCAGAAGATGGCCTTCTAATTCCTCACCGATTGCTCGAATTTTGCCGAAGAAGGTCTGGGTTCGTTTTAGGGTTTTTATGGTGATTTTGGGTGAATTTGCGAGTTGTAATGGATGATCCAGTGCCATATTTATACTCATGGAGGTCGCTCAGGGTTCCTACAAGTGTCTAGGGTGATTAGGCAACAAAAACGACACGTTAGATGGCCGAATCGTGCTCCCCAAGTTCAAAAAACGTTGCTGTCAACGTTTCTGCACAGCTATGGGAGTCGCGGACCGCGACAAAGAGGGAAACAGGCCGCGAGCCGACTTTGCCAGTTTGGCAGTTTTGGTCCCTGCACTTTATAATTACATTTTAACCCCCTGAACTTCTACCTTTCTATCATTTTATGTACCAAAACATTATGGGGCATATTTATAAAGGTTTCTAAGGCTCGGGACATGCTCGATGATATACGTATACATACGTATATATATATTTATATATTTATATATATCTTTTGCTATTTTGCGTTCTAGCCCCTCAAACTTTCCAATACTTATCATTTCATGTTATGGATCATGTTAGGATATAATTTTACTATATTCTAAGCCTTAAAATGTTTATAATACTTATAGATACGTATAATATCCATATACGTTGATAACTTTATATAAATTACACTTTTAGCCCTTCTACTTTTTCATTAACTATTAATACACGTATTCACATGTATATATTTATCAATTCACACATATATCATCATGTTATTCATATATACATATATCCATCTCATATTTTACTTTCTTTACCGTTTAACACATCCGTTTATGCATATTTCATCATTTTGACCATCAAACACGTATTTCTAACACATGCAACTTATCTAAAGCATAGTCTTACCACATTTATCAATTAAGCTCACGTATTTATAATATAAACACGTATTTACTATGTATATCATGTATCTGTGAATTTTGGGGTGTTACAACTCTATCCCCCTTAAACAGGGTTTCGTCCTCGAAACCTGTTCCATTCACATCATAAACTTTCATTCCCAACTCATCCACAAATCATAACCATTCATAATTCGGTAACATTTACTTTTGCGTTTCAGCATCTACCCTAAGGAAAACGTAACCCTAAGCTGTCTACGGTAGCTTGTTTACGGGATCCTTGATAATGCTTTCACATTTTCGGCTACTTTCTAGAACATAAGTTCTAATGGTTCTAATATCTAAGCATACTGCAGCAAGCAATGGTACACATAACGTACTAAAGCAAACGAATAACAATTATCTATGATTTTTAACTACTCGAATTACCTGACGAGGTCTGAGGATCTCCTTCTATCATCTCCAACATACCATATGCCCTTGCAGGAGCCGCTCTCGGACCCGTAGTGTTCCCCGGGATGGATCGAAGTGGGGTAGGGTTTAACACTAACTTAGGACAGTTCATCCTAAGGTGTCCTGCTTCTCCGCACTCATAACACTTCTTACGTTCTGGGCAATTTCCTGAGAAGTGACCTTCCTTGCCGCACGTATAACACGTAGATGTTCCCGACCTGCATTCTCCAAAATGATTTTTCTTGCATTTGTGGCACCTCGGCTTGTCGTTTTTCGAATGATCCTTTGCCTTCTTGTGATGATTCCCATTGTCCTTTCTCGAACTTGCTTCTGACTCCGATTCCTTCCTTTTTGCTCCTTCTGGTCTACCGTTTGCACCGAACATCTCGCTGTAGAGATTGGAACTCAAATTCACAGTCGCCTTGAATGTCTTTGGTTCAGTCGCCTTGATCAACACCCTAACTCTACTTGGAAATCCTTGAACATAACGTTTCACCCTTTCAGCTTCGGGAGTAACTAAGGTAGGTAGCAGTCTCGCCATCGCGTTGAATTTTGAAGTGTATTCCCGGTGCGTCATGTTCCCAGCTTCCAACGTCAGAAAACTCCTCTCCAGTTGCTCCAGCTCACCTTTAGGGCAGAAATCTTCTAAAACTAACCTCTTCAGATCGTTCCACTTCATTGCAGCAATGACTCCGTCTTCTTCAGTCTGTTTGATCATCCCCCACCAGTGCAGTGCTTCTGAGACAAACGAGTGGGCAGCATACTTCACGGCTTGGTTCTCACTACACTCACTAATCTCTATGACCGCTTCCATCTCATGAATCCACTGGAACGTAGCTAACGCATCTTGATTGCCGTCGAACAAAGGAGGTCTGCAACCGCTAAACGATTTAAACGAACATCCTATTCTAGGTTGTGCAGCTCCGGCACCTCTTCCTGCAGCTCCACCAGCTCCACGGGCTCCACTAGCACCAACTCTCGCAGCTCCTTGAAGTTGAATTAATATATCAGGTAGTGTCGCCTGCATTAAGCGTGTCATCTCTGCAGCCATAGCCGCTCTCTGCTCGTTAGTGAATGCATTAGCTCCGGCGTTATTCTCGGGTTCCGCACTCGCACGATCGCCACTCGTAGACATCTTCAGATCCTAATTAAGATGGATGACATTTCAGAACTTGTGTGACATAAAGTCTCTAAATTTTGAATTCATGATAAGTATATAAGTGCAGGATCCGATACAATTATATATTTACGATGCGTTCAAAACCCAGTTACTTCTAGCACACAATTCCCTAATGTCTACATCTCGCCTCTCTATCTTCATCATCAGCTCAAACCGATTCCTAGATTATCTTTCTGAACGTTCTTCTTCTTCTTGCACTTGGCCACACAATGGTTAGTACTTATGGTCTATTTACATGGAAAATGCCAAATTGCAGTAGCTAATTGCAATCGTGTATTTTCCATATACGCATACCGCAAGTCCCACCTATTATGTTCCTTATGCACATTCGTTCTTACGGGCACAAGCTATCCTGGCTGGCATCTATATTCTTATCTCAACTTACTCTACCTGGAGTCCTAGTTTAAGTTTAGATACCGCGCTTGTACCTAAATCTCTTAAACCAAGGCTCTGATACCAACTTGTGACGCCCACTCCCAGACTTGGCACCAGGAGGGGTCACTCATCGGATTTACTCATGAACACGTGGCACAACAGAGATAAGCAGCGGAAAATTTAAAACTTTTATTTATAATATAAGCCAAGTACGTAAAGTAACTGAGATAATTTACAATCTATCTATATAGCGATATATCTCGTCTTTATTTATCTACAACTAGCCAGCACGTTCATCAGCTTCCTCTATAGCTTGCCCGATCAATCTCTTATCACGAGGGCTCCGCCCTTGCTCCCAGACGTCTCACCTAAACCTGACATACATATGGTTTTGGGAAAAGGTCAGCTTACGCTGGTGAGTTCTACATTTTATAAACATTACCTCATTCGTGAGGTTTAAACCTTTGAACCTGCAGAATCCCTTTTTACAACATTTATCAAGTATAACACATAACAAGTCATACATAACATAACATAACATCATAATCATACACGTTTCTCTAGAAAACATCTACCTCCATAACCTTTAACTCCTATGACCTGAATTCCATACACCTCTATACCTTCTGGTCTCGAATACTGCTCAGGTGACTTTATCGGAAGCCCCCAACCTCAGTACCGACAACCGTTCCACTTCTTCTGTACCTTCCCGGTCTCGAAGACTGCTCAGGTGACTTCATCTGGAAGCCCCCAACCATTCAGCAACGACAACCGTCCTACTTTTTCTATACCTTCCCGGTCTCGAAGACTGCTCAGGTAACTTCATCTGGAAGCCCCCAACCATTCAGCAACGACAACCGTTCACGTAACCTTGACCCTCTTTAGACGTTCCATTCTATCGAACATCTCCTTAACCACCACAGTACTACTACCCGCCCCTAGTTAGATATCCGACTGACTCAGGTGTGCTAATAAACATGATAATGTACTCATATACTGCAACAAGTGAACATCCCCCAATTTACCTAGGTGTATGTATACAGGATGTACCAGCGGCGTATCCTCCACACTTTCAATATACCGGGTAACTATACTACCATGCTTGTATACAGGATGTACCAGCGGCGTATCCACCACATAATAATATAGCAAATGCACCCCCTGTTCTCATATAATCATACATTCTCACTTGTACGTTTATTAACAAACCCTTATCATTTGGATACCTAGTTTCAAAGCAAATATAGCACATAACCCTAATAAGCATTTCATATGCATTATTCTAACATAACCATTTCATATACATTACTAACACGTATATACATTCATAAGTACCTTCATAACATAACACGTATCATTTCAACAGTTCATCATTTCATCAATTTATCAGTTTAAGATAATCAAGCTTTCATATAAAAGTATTTTAAATACTTTCCAATTAAACAGTTGAACATTGTATGTATATCAGCCCGAAAACATTAAAGCGTTTAAAACATTTAAAAGTGGGCTCGTAGAACTCACCTTATCTCTTTACTCGTTAAACTCGGACAGAACCTCCGGCAGAATCCTTCGGTTAACCTAATTCGCGTATCGTATGGCATTAACGCAAGGTTTAACATTATAAACATATCCTATGTTTATTTATCTCTTATATTATCTTAATAATATCTAATTATTAAGGTTTACTTCTTTTAAGGTCAAAATGACCAAAATACCCCTATAGGTATATTATCTTCTTTTTATTGATAATTATGAAGACGCGCATTCCTATAAGTAGACACTCACTCCGGGATCGCCCAGTGTTGGGATGCCATTGCCCAGATGGGATGGCGACACCCCCGCTATGCCAGTAACCCCAGTGTACAGGTGCCTACCCTTCCGGTCCGCACGAACTTCTAAATATCCGATTAACTCGGTATCTTATATATTTTATCATTTATCCATTTTAACCCCATATATACTTATTATATATATAAACATAGTTCCATACCAAAATTCAAGTACCCATACCCTCCAGATTATTTTATATTAAATAATCATAATTCAAAACCCTAATTTCATAAATTTCTCGTTTCTTTATCAAAACTCATTTTCTTTTCAAACCAACTTAGGGTATCATCCATTATAACATTTTATAATATCCTTTAAAATAGCAAAGCTTAATTCAAAACCGTTTGCTCAATTTGGGCAGAGTAACGTTATGAAAACCCTAATTTTGACCCGTTAACAAAACCTTCACCAAAACTTTTCCAATTGTGAAATAAACTTAGGGCTTTCTTAAAACACATTAAATTAGGATTACCTACAAAAATTCAGAGCCTAACTCCCACCCGATCACCCGATTTGAGCAAAATAACATTAAGAACCCTAATTTAAGCATAGTTTTAGAAATCTAATCAAATGGACATATTAACAGGAATTGATAGAGGGCTTTTGTAGAGTATACCTAGAAACGTAGGACTGCAGAAGATGGCCTTCTAATTCCTCACCGATTGCTCGAATTTTGCCGAAGAAGGTCTGGGTTCGTTTTAGGGTTTTTATGGTGATTTTGGGTGAATTTGCGAGTTGTAATGGATGATCCAGTGCCATATTTATACTCATGGAGGTCGCTCAGGGTTCCTACAAGTGTCTAGGGTGATTAGGCAACAAAAACGACACGTTAGATGGCCGAATCGTGCTCCCCAAGTTCAAAAAACGTTGCTGTCAACGTTTCTGCACAGCTATGGGAGTCGCGGACCGCGACAAAGAGGGAAACAGGCCGCGAGCCGACTTTGCCAGTTTGGCAGTTTTGGTCCCTGCACTTTATAATTACATTTTAACTCCCTGAACTTCTACCTTTCTATCATTTTATGTACCAAAACATTATGGGGCATATTTATAAAGGTTTCTAAGGCTCGGGACATGCTCGATGATATACGTATACATACGTATATATATATTTATATATTTATATATATCTTTTGCTATTTTGCGTTCTAGCCCCTCAAACTTTCCAATACTTATCATTTCATGTTATGGATCATGTTAGGATATAATTTTACTATATTCTAAGCCTTAAAATGTTTATAATACTTATAGATACGTATAATATCCATATACGTTGATAACTTTATATAAATTACACTTTTAGCCCTTCTACTTTTTCATTAACTATTAATACACGTATTCACATGTATATATTTATCAATTCACACATATATCATCATGTTATTCATATATACATATATCCATCTCATATTTTACTTTCTTTACCGTTTAACACATCCGTTTATGCATATTTCATCATTTTGACCATCAAACACGTATTTCTAACACATGCAACTTATCTAAAGCATAGTCTTACCACATTTATCAATTAAGCTCACGTATTTATAATATAAACACGTATTTACTATGTATATCATGTATCTGTGAATTTTGGGGTGTTACAAGGATTATGAAAATCAATCGCGTTCAATATTTACGGGACACAGAAAGCGATTGAAAAGAAAAACCCTCCAGATGTGGGTAGGCCGATACAGGTAGAATCATTAATTCCCCAAAAAGTTTAACATTTTCATTTAAAGAGTTTTACTGGATAAACTTTCAACGCGAGTGAACTTATGCAATAGGAGGCTTGGATATTGTAAGCCCTTTTTGTAATTCAGAGGCTCAGATGTTGGATCCTCTGTTTGGCTGGTGTTGCATTGCTAATAAGTGTGGAGGAAAGTATTAGCTTGGTTGAACCTGGCAACAGGTCATGTTTCCTTTACCACGATTATGGTCACATGGATTTAAAAACGTCAAAGGCCAAGAAACTAGCGGCAAGTGTCATCTTTACTTTTAGGTGGGTTATAAGGGAAGCGATGAACAAAGTAGAAGCAATAAGTTTAAAGTCAACGTTGATTGAGTGGGTTCAAAACCCTATGCTTTTGTTGTAATTTTTAAGTGTTAAGAGCCAGTTTTCCAGCTTTTTATAACCCTTATCTTTCAGTCTTTTATATATAATATTTTTGTTAAAAAAAAAGGATTACTCAAAAAGGTTACAAGTAATATAAACTAAAGATTGAGCGCGCGTTGCTGCAGTTATCCGCGAAAATACTGAGATTACAAAATAACGTAAAATTATTGCTCGAAAAAAAAATCACCTGAATCTACATCATGTCTTAACTGAGCTTTGAATTCATCATATCATAAGTGAGGGCGTACATATACTTTTATACCACTATAGTAAGCTATTGGTTCTATCAAACATACTCTTATTCAATGTTGTAGAAATCGCGATTAATCAGTGATTAATCAGCGATTAATCGCTTGGCGGTCCCTCACCGTCTACGATTAATGGTTTAACGGTCAGTTGGTCAACGACGGTCAACATCGGTCCTTGGCGGTCCTTGACGGTTTTGGCGGCCTTGATGGTTAGCCAATTTTTTTAATTTAAAAAATAAAACTTAAAAAATTGCAGTTTTTGACTTTAATATTGTAGTTTTTGACTTAAATATGTTTGTTTTTTGGGATTATTAAACGTATTCGACTTTATTATTGTAGCTTTTGACTTAAATGTTTATATAAGTACTAGTTTATTTCTTTTTAAGGTTATTACTTATTTACTTATTAATTATACGATATTGTCATGTTGGAATATGTACATGTATATATATATATATATATATAGTGGAAAGTTCATTGTAGACACCTCCATAAGTGTAGACAAGTAGACACCTTTTTTCACCATTAGATCTCTTGATCTAATGGTTATGATTAATTTCTTTTTTCTTTATTCCTTATTCTCATTGTTCTGAAAATTTCACATGTGAAAACACATGTGAAATAAAGTAATTTCACATGTGAAATAGGGTGTCTACTTGTCTACACTTATGGGGGTGTCTACAATGACCTCACCCTATATATATATATATATATATATATATATATATATATATATATATATATATGTAAAAGATCCGTGTAGACCCTTATTTTTTGTAGACCCCGTAGACCCCTTATAAAACTCAATAAAACTCATTAAAACTCACTAAAAATAAATCTCAGTTTTGTTAATTTAGTTATTTTTATTTGCGATAAGCTTTTAAGAACAAAAAAAGACAATTAAAAAAAAACGAAAAACATTAAAAATTGAACATTTTAAGACAATGAGTTTAAAACTCAATAAACTCAATAAAACTCAGTGTTGCGTTTAAAACTCATTATTTTAAAACTCATTGTCTTAAAATGTTTGATTTTTTGTGTTTTTTGTTTTTTTTTATTTATTTATTTATTTTTTTGGTTCTTAAAAGCTTATCGTAATAAAAAAAACCAAATTTACAACACTGAGTTTTATTTTTATTGAGTTTTATAGGGGTCTACGGAGTCTACAAAATTTAAGGGGTCTACACGGAACCCTTCCCTATATATATATATATATATATATATATATATATATATATATATATATATATATATATATATATATGTTGAGAGATAAAAAAAGAAAAATTAAAATCAAAGTTGGACAACCAAAAAATATTATATATGTATTTTACTAAAATATTCAGGTTTTCCAATGATCCTCTACATGTATATATACTTTTGTAATAATTTAGGGTCTACGATTAATCGCTGATTAATCACGATTAATCCGATTAATCGCTTAACACCAGTCGACCGTCGAGCTACCGCCAAGCGATTTCTGCAACCTTGCTCTTATTTAGTTAACCATTTAAGCTTCGCTACTATTAAAATTAATAAATCAACATCATGGTTTTAGTAATTCACGATTCAAGAGATAACAACACTTACATGTGAATATTTAAGAATAATTTAGATGTTATCCCTTTCTTTCATCATTATCTATTGTACATCTCGTATCGTTACAACTTTTTTATATATTATTCATTTCCTATTATGAGAGATTTATATTGTTTTTCCGTCTTCTTCATCTCGAAGCGTCAAATTAATTAAAAAGTGGTGTTTTGATCGATAATATAGATGTCTGATTAGCCTTTCCAAGACCCTTCATCCTTAGGGTGTATGCATTGCAGCATGAATCCTTAAGGTGTATGTAATGCGTCGTAAATACGTGGGGAAGTGAGTGTTATGACATCAAGAGGGGCATGGACCATTGCGCCAACCCTTTTTGACCATGGACGTCAGAGGGATGTCGTAAGTAGAGCAAGTTTAACTTTTTATTTATTTTTAAATTCTAATTCACCAACGATAATAACAGTACATATTATCATCTATTTTTTAATTAAACATCATATTAATACAAACACTAATATATTATTTAGTGTGAGTGTGGGCACACCCACTATCAACACGACACCTTGAGTTTTTCTAATATTAGAACCAAATAAATAAACACTAACAAAAACCATAAAGAATCAATTACAAACCCTCAAAAAATTACATAACTTTATTTTTCCAAACCGTACTTGAATGAAAAAGTATTAAAGTAATATCGGATTTTGCATAATTGAATAAAACAATGGAGGGGGCTGCCTATCATTGTGGAGGGACGGCTATTGAGCAACTACTCTACATGTTATTTAAAATATAATTTTTGGGCACAAACTCATAAGTTGAGTTTGTTATTGTATATATATATACAATAGGGAGTTTTATAGTATGATTTTCAATCAATTTTTTATAGAGAAAAGGTAATGCCCCAAAGTAGAGTCGCAAATCCAATTGTGATTGTGTATGCTCGATACAATATGTTTAACAAGTGGCATTAGAGAGATGAGAGGATCAAGACATGAGTGGCTGTAAGAAAGAGTGATCGACCAAGCAAACAAATTACAAACTTTAGACCAAGAATAAGAGAAGATCTAGGTCACGAAAAGAAGACGGATCACATCTTTGTGTTTGTGATTGAAACATTTGAAAGAGATCTAGTGACTAGATCTAGGAGAAGACCAAGAGAAGACATCATCCATGGGACAGAAAGTAAAGCAAGATCATCTTTTTAGCCGACAAGCGTAGAGACAAGTTGTTTAAGGAAGCTACAGAGAAGAACTTCTGCAGGCCGAAGCAAGAGCCTGGTTAACTTGTTAGAAGTGATTCGATGGGAGCTTAACGGTGGAAAAAAACCCAAGTAAAAAGATGAAGTTAGTTTCAATAAGATCTTATGGCCATTATACATGGATGGAAATGTGACTAAAGACCAAGAGAATGATCCTAAGATATATGGTACCCAAAAATGATCATGTATATATATAAGTGTACAAAAGTAACCCCAAAAAAGACATTATTAACATAACATAAAAAACAAAACACAAACTAAACCAGAACCAAAATCATGTACAGTCCCAAAAACATACAAAATGGGCCGGGCACCCAGGAACGCAAGGCCAACTTTCGACCCTTTATGGTTCCCTTCACTTTATGTTTCATACATGTTTTTTTTTTTTTAACTTATCGGTTTATCACTGAGATTGTTTCAACTCAATCAACATACAATTTCTTTATCCACAAAAAATATAAGGTGCAAGTTATTCTTAGATACCGTTTTTAAGCATGCCCCATATTCGGCTCTACAACCATCTGAGATAATCAGAAAAAGAAAAGAAAAGAAAAAAGTTCTGACTGTTAGATTAACAAAAATGACAATTTCATAAACTGTAATAATAAGATAATAGGGGAAAATGGAAAATAACATTTAATACCTTGAGAATACCTGGAGAGCCACACTAAGATCTAGAGAGCAAAGTATTTTATGATGGGGCATACCTAGCTACACCAAATATCCTGCACGTAATATATTTCAAACCCACCAAAAAGTATCAGGTTAGACATGTTTGTCAATACGGGTAACTTTGGAATGAGTAGAATCAGTTTGTTGACCTCTAACACGTTTTGTCCAAAATTTCAGATCTTTGTACTAACATTTGGTGTGTCACGCATGGTAACAAAAAAATACTATTGGTAATTTGATATTTTCGATGAAATGATTTGGAAAACATCTTTGAATCATTTGACCTGTATCGGAAATAGCTAATACTTTATATTACCCATTTTTACCTGTTAGAAGAAACATAGCCCCAATAGGCCCTTTTATAAGTAAATGGGTTCAAATAGCAACCTCTAATTATAAGAAAAACACACGATTTAAGGGCAGAACAACCTATCAAAAGCTAACCTGAAAGTAAGCAGTATTGTTCATCGTATGCGCATGCGGCTAAGAAAGTCAGACAGCCTGTAGACATTGTTAATGTTAATATGATATTAGTTAAGGTTGACACAAAAGAATGCATGCAAGATTGTTAATTTCGATGAAATATCTCAACCGAACCACTAGCTACTGCTTCACAAAATGACAAACAAACCAAACCAACAGGGTTTTTTTTTTTGGGGGGGGGGGGGGGGGGGGGGAACTGATCGGTTTTAGCAGTTCGACGGTTCGGTGTTGGCAGTTTGAGCTGCGCTATTTTTTTTAAATATAGTTCGTATGAGGATACATCTAAAAGAATAAATATAGTTCATGAATATGATACATATAAATGACATGCATATTATAAAATGGGAAATATAAGATAATAAAATAGTTACGCAGCTAAACAGCACGTTTAGCTTGCACACCCGGTTCCAATTTCCAAACAGTGGCCTGGACAGTTTAACTGCCAAAACCAAACCGTGAATCAAACCAGCCAACTTGCTTTAATTTGGGTATTTTGGTTGGTTTAACAGTTTATGAACACCACTACATGCTACTGATTAAAAACTAAATTGTGTAAAATAGAGTTTAGTAAAACCTGATATCTTTGGCAATGACAGTCTGTCCATCTTCAGCCCCAAGATGACGCAAAACAACTTCTTCTAAGCGACCATCACGGTATGCATGCTGTTAACAAAGATATTTAAACCACTTTATAATATGCTCCAAAACAATTATACAAACACAATTACCAGCCTCATATTGCAGAAAATAATACATAGCAATGTATATCAACATTTATTTCTTCCAATTACCTTATAAAAACAACTGGTTCCAAATGGACACGTCCCATTTCCAAAGTCGAAGTGCCTGCAATCAATAGACCTGCAAAAAGAGTTGTTAATAAGTGCTGAGTGAATCAAAAACCAAAACTCATATTTATGAAACAAAATAGAAGTTCATAAACATCTATAAGGGGGGATATAACAAAACCATGGACCGTCAAATTACAAAAGCTTCAAAATTCAATTAATTATGTATAAAAAGGATTCTCGGGGTATGACGCAGAGAAGCTTGAGATCAACTTTCAGACTATCAACTAGACACTTATTAAGAAGATATATTTCTCTAACATAGAAACTAATTTCACTTAGAGCCAAAATATTATGTTGACAGTTCTGCTCGTGAAGGCAGTGTAGTTGATGGTCACAATTGTGATTCCAGCCTCTGGCATAATGTTCACTACGGACCTTTCATTTTATCACTATCAAAACTGGCAAAAATATGAAATTCAGATTACATAAAATGCCTTAGTCCTAATGTTTACTTCAGACTATTCATTTTATCACTATCAGAACCGGCACAAATATGAGATCCAGATTAGTGAACTCAAAAGCAAATCATGAGTTGTCACCAACTCATGTTGATGGGTTGTCATGTTTAATTTCTTAAGGGTCATCTAATTTCTTAGATGTCAGTTGATGAAAAGAATCTCCAACAAAAGCATTAAAGCCATGTATGTCAAAGGCACACTGAAGGTGCAAAGGGTGGGCCTTGGGCCTAAGTGCAAGACGCTTAAAATACAAGGGCCCGAAAAAAGAAAGCCACATGGCATAAAAATACCGAATTTAGGGTTTGAAGACGTGTTTTAGGCTTGTTTAAAGCTACTTCAGGCTGGTTCCAGACCATTTCTGGATGTTTCAGAACAATGTGGCCTGAAATGAAGAATTTCACCGAAAGCTTGTTGACGTGCCTAGATGGATGCAAGATGTTTAACCAAAGTCTTGCCTTGAACGAGTGCCTAGACACGCACCTAGTGCACCGTTGTTTCTTTTTTTTTGCTTATGGTTTGCGTGATACACGACGGATTGCAATTTCCTCACGTTGTTAGCATAGCTCGTTAGTATCCTGAGTACCTAGGCACACGCTTGGTGCAACTTTGACAACTATGATTAAACAAATCTATTCTAAGTTTCTAACTCTGTACGCTTGGTGCAACTTTGACAACTATGAATAAACAAATCTATTCTAAGTTTCTAACTCTGAAAACATTCAACGTATATCAATTTTCCTTGAAGAGTACTTTTTTCTATTTTGCTACCGCTTCCCATGATACGTGGCGAGTTGCGATTCCCTTAGATTGTTAGCATAGCTCGTTAGCATCCTAATGACACATGGTGTTGGAGGTAATCAACTTCCTCGTTCCTATGGCGAAGATTGTGCAGTTGACGGTCTTTGTCGTGGATTTGAGGGTGTCCCTATTAAGGCAAGAAACTCAACACAATCCTTGAAGAACTACGTGTCGTGATCATAGTTGGCATAAATGTCCACAAAAACATGAGGGCGGGTGTTATGGTGTTATCCAGCATCCCATAAGGAAGCGTTTGTAGCACTCTATAGACTTATCAACATGAAGAAGTCAAATATTTATGATGACTTCTCCTTTGATGAGGTGTATGTAGGTTGTGATGGTAAGTCCAAGACTCCAAGTAGGGATGGCAATGGGGCGGGTTTGGGGCGGGTTTGAGTAATCCCAACCCCATACCCGTTTATAAAAGTGTGTCCCATACCCGGCCCAAAACCCGTCGGGTTTCTAGTGGGTATTTACCCATCGGGTATCGGGCATACCCGCGGGTTTCGGGTATACTCGTCGAGTGTATATCGACTAACTATTAATTTATATTTATCATAATTATAATAAAATATCTTATATAGCTAAACATATATAAGTTTGATAATATGTAAATCAATGTTTTTAAGAAATAACATAACTTAGTATTATAGATAAAAATAAAAAAAAATAGATAAATAAAATCATACAATATATACTTAAAATAAATAAATAAAAGAAAGAAAATTATAGCGGGTATATATTATCGGGTAATCGGGGCGGGTAAGCGGGTATATCATCAAATCCCATACCCGTCCCATACCCATGAAAAAATTCAAAACTAATCCCATACCCGGACCCATACCCAATTACTCGACCCCATACCCGTCCCATTTGTGTCGGGTTTCGGGTTTTCCCGTCGGGTTCGGGTTTCATTGCCATCCCTAACTCCAAGGTAGAAATGATTATGATGTGCCGCATCAAAATGCAAACTACGGAGGTTGAAGCCAAGATTGTTAAAGGTGATAAAAGACTTTAGCATGGTGGACTCATGAAGTATAGCAATGACTATAAAAGTGATAAATTTAAAGAAGAAAATAATGTGCCACATCAAGAGAGATTAAAGCCATAATATTAAAGGAAAAGAAAGATGTTAGCATAATAGCATGGTGAAGAGTCATGTAAAAAGGCAACAAATGTTGAAAAGAACGATGACAAAGAAGCTAATGGCATGAACATTGTCACATGATAAAAGCCATTGGAAGACACAACAAATAACAATAATTAGAAAAATAACAATGTAAAAGCAAAAGTGGACATGGAGAGATTTATGGAAGTGGTAAACTTAACAACACATCAACTGAAACAGTATACTATACTACAAGAACTCAAGAACAAGTTCTTTTTAGAGAGGAGCATGATGAACGGCGAATAACCCAGTTACCGAATTCATATACAGATTGGTGAATTAACGAATTCATACACGAATCAGCGGGAGTGTGGGAAAACTCATGAAAAAACGGCAATAAACCTCAACTTAACTTTTTCTTGACTTTTATTTAATAAGCAAATCATGAATTCTCACGGATTCAGAATGTTTGATTGGTTGTCGCATTTAATTTCTTAAGTAATCCTTTCCCAAAGAAAATAATTTCTTAAAGTATTCAGTTTCTTAGTTGTGAGCTAGGTTGTCAAAAGCGCACGGCGTGCCCCTTGCCTCATAAGAGAAATGTGCAATAATTAAAAAATAAATAAATAACGGTACATAAATAATAGGAAATAAAAACTAAAAATTACTACTCAAATACAAAAAAAAAATACATAATATACAAGCAGTTAAAATCATAAACAATATCTAAATAATAGGCAATAAAAACAAAAGAGTAAATTACTGTTTACGTCCCTGTGGTTTGGACCAAATAACCGTTTAGGTCCTTTTTTTTCAATTTCAACAAATTAATCCGCGTGGTTTCAATTTGTAACCAATTGGGTCCTTTTTGCTAACTCCATCCAAATTTTCTGTTAAAATTTAAGGAAATGACCAAATTACCCTTATTAATAAAAAAAACAAAAACTTAAAACCATCACCGTCAAATCTGTTCGTTCTCCGGCCAGCACATCCCTTCATTCTCCGGCCACACATCCCTTCGTTCTCCGGCCAGCACCAAAACTGCCCCTGTGGTTTCCGGTGAACCCAGCAACCAGCGACCACCCTTCACCCCGATTATTAGGAGTGAAACAAACTGGAAAAGGAAAGAAAATAGAAGTTTCGGACTTACAGTGGTCGGAGAAGAAAGGGGCGCCGCCGCCGCCGCCACCGCCACCGATGCGGCGGAACCCTAGCCGCCGCCGCCGCTACCAGAATAAAGGCAGCAGCGTTGCTGCTGTTCGCGTCAGAGAGAGAGATATACGGGCAGGGAAACAGGAAACAGAGAGTGTAGCGAGAGGTCGTCGGCTTAATCGAACAGGGGGAGGTGGTCGACGGCGAACCAGACGTGGCCGCGACGGAGTGAGGTGGTCAGAGACGGCAACGGTGGAGATGAAGCAGGGGAGGCGTTTCTTGGTGGCGGGGGTGGTGGGGGTTGAATCGCCGGGAACGAAGGGTGGGGATCCGACATCGAGGGCACGCCGGGAACGAAGGGAGGAGGGATGATGGAGGTCGGAGAACAAACAGATTTGTCGCATCAGATGGCGGTGGTGGTAATGGAGGCGGAAAACGGCGGAGGAGGTGGTTTTGATTTGGTGCGGCGGTGACGGAGAGGTGGTGGTAATGGAGGCGGAAAACGACGGAAATGATTGTCTTTGGTTTTTTTTTATTAATAAGGGTAATTTGGTCATTTCCTTAAATTTTAACAGAAAATTTGGATGGAGTTAGCAAAAAGGACCCAATTGGTTACAAATTGAAACCACGGGGATCAATTTGTTGAAATTGAAAAAAAAGGACCTAAATGGTTATTTGGTCCAAACCACAGGGACGTAAACAGTAATTTACTCAAAACAAAATTATTACTCAAATATAATAAAAACAAAAAATACCTAATATCTAAGCAATTAAAATCATCATATTAATACTTAAATTTCTAAAGTAGCAATAAATCCTACGAGTCAAAAAAAAAATTTAAAAAGTATAGATTATTCATATAAAAAACAAAATCAAAACACAGCAAAACCTTAAAGTTTGTAATAATAATTTATGTAGTAGTTGAGGAAGATAAAAGAAAAATAAAGCCCAGCAAATAAAAAAGAGGACCAACAATTAAAAAAAAGCTCGATAGAGAAACCAGCAATAAAAACCTTTAGGATATCAGTTAAGAAAGTTTAAACAGCCCAAACTGCTTAGAGAAAGAAAAAAAAGAATCAACCTAGATAAGAGAAGAGTAGAAAAAATAACAAGTAGAAGAGACGAGAGAAGAAAGAAGCAGACGACAGACTGATGTATTGTTGGCAGCTTAATATGTTCATCACACCTTTTGATCTTCTCCGGGACAGTTTTTGAGCCTGAATAGTGTTTGCACCTGGACCTAGGCGTGCGCCTCACCTTTTCCTTAGAGTGTTGCACCTGGACCTAGGTGTGCGCCTGGGCCTCGTCTGAGCAGCTACTCGCCTCTTGTGCCTTTGACAACATAGCCAGAGGGTTTTTGCCATCAAACACAGGATTGTTAACTACATGGGTGTTAACAGTATGCAAAGTACTTTATACGTCTATTTCTAAAAACAAACGTTGTAGCAAAAAAATAATAATTAAAAAAAGGTCTCATCCTATATTAGTTCCAAATAGTTATACAATGATGGTCAGAAAACTATACCTGAGTTTGGCTTTGTAGCTATCCACAATTTCCTGTTTTTCCTCTTTTGTTGCATACCAAATAACACTAGGAATAACAAAGTATGAAAGCTTCCTACATATTGGGCAGGATCTCAAAGCTGAATTCACATCCATTCCAGAAGTTGGCGAACTACTTCGCCAATTCCTGATACATGATATACAAAAAGGATGATCGCATTCTGATAATAACCCAAACTTCCTCTCTGCTGCTGTTAGTTTGGAAAGTACACGTTCAAGGCAAACACTGCATTCTATTTCTTGACTATGCTTTAATGCCTCAAGATGCTTATGTTTCTTCTCGCAATTTCTTTTATGTTCTTCTCTTTCATCGGGTCTAAACGGATGCAAGCATTGTTTTCTGCATGTAGGACATAAATCACCATGAACATGAGGGCAATTTTCTCCACGAGGACAATTACCAGCAGCGGCAAATGAACACATCGCAATATCAGATGGATTAGTACTCCTTGACTGCCCAACAACATCATCTAACAAATCGTTATCTCCAGAGCCTTCACCCCATGCAGATTGTGCAGGAGATATGTACGATCTACTTGAAGCAGAAAGCTCAGCAGTGACACCTGGCACTGCAGTTGCAGATACAGATTCTGAAACAGCATACTGATAAGGATATGCAGATGAAGATCCAGAAGCTTGCCGTGGAGAAACAGAAACCTTGACATGATCATATCTGCAGCGGCTACCATACACACAAGCTCCTTTCTGATAAAAAGTGCACACCTGTATGACAAATCACCAGTCACAATGAGTGAAAACAAGTGTCTATTATGACATAATTGAACATTTGGTTCGGAGGTAAACAATTAAACGAATCTGTACATTATTAGCCGGGTCTTTCCAGTCATGAGAGAACTCACAATGCTCCCCTTTCAAGCATGCACCATGAGCAAAGAACTTGCAGAGCACCCTGGAAACACAGAGAAGAAGAAGAAGAAAAAAAAAAGTCAAACTACAAACAAAACCTAATAGCCTGGTCCGACAAGAACTCGCATAATTCAATTATTTCAAACAAAACAAAGAGCAATTATTTAAGCTAGCAATTTCAACTCAAACACGATTAACAAGCACAGAAAAAATTCGTCTAATGATAACACGTCCGTGAATGATAGTTTGGAACCTAGGGTTTACATACATCAAACTATAACAAGAACACCAAACAACAAGCTTCTAATTGCTGCTAATCATGACAAACAGAATGAAATGAAAACACAAATTCAACTGAATAACCAAAGATAATCTAATCAAGAATATCAATCGAAAACGAGCTCGTTCGTATGACAAAAAAAGCAAGCTCGAGCGACCCATGAACGGGCTCGTTAAAAACGATGCAATTCGTCGATTTCTTGGGCAAACAGCAATTGAGATAGATAGATAGGGACATAGCAGCAGAAAATGAGGAGTCGGAATCGGAATCTACCTGGTTCGATTTCCCGGCAAAGACATGATCGAAACGATTTCACCTTGCCGCAATCTTCATCGGCGGATGTGATTATTTAGGGTTAAACGGGGATGACAAGTTGTTTTGGATTCAGGATTTCGACATCCAAACCTTTAACCTCCCCTCAAAGGCAACCTTTGGGAATGATTATGAGTGAATTACAAAATTAACCTTTGACTAGGTGTCAATGTAAAGTTTTCACTCCCTTTTGACTTCAAATTATTATGAATGGATAAATGAAAAATATTTGAATTATAAATAGAGAATATTGCATAACTCTTACACTATGACTGGAAATTTAGGACTTATTTAGGTTTAGATTTGTATAAGAAAACTAGTAATTTTGTAGCATGAAGTGAAAAAATGTATAAGAATTGCATGGTGCGGTGTGAGTGTTATTGCGTGTGTTCATTTTGTATCATATATGGTGTTTTGTTATATTTATACAAACATCAAAAGGATACGACGTACGTTGTCGCATTGCAGTGGATTCGGTTACAAGTTTTAATAGAATGCAATATATATTAATGTTGTATTAATTAAATGGAACACTACATTAGTTGAATGGAACACAACTATGTGAAACTAATGCTAAGAGAACCTAAGAAAACAAAAGAAGTAAAAGAAAAGTTGATAAATGCATAAGAAAAACAATTAGAAAGTTGAAATGAAAAAATATATCTTATTCTGAAGGTTTCAAGGATAGTACCTAAAATCTAAATGTTATGTTACGCATCTCTACCACTACACCACCTAAGTCTTATCATAAAGATAACGCTTCAAAAAAAAAAGAATTACTCAGCACATGCCATGTGGCAGCCCTCGAATGATGCCACCTCATGATTACTATTCACCAACTTCTTTGTAGCCCTCAATGGTCTCATGATTACTATTCACTTTGTTCTTTGTATATAGGATAGTAATGGAGTAAACTGCAATGTTTGTCCCTGAAAAAAATACCAATTTTCATCTGGTTTGAAAACGTGTAACACTTTGTGCCATCTAAATTTTCGAATTTAGCACATTTCATCCCTACGACTAGCGGCGGTAAAAGAAATTTTTACTTTTTTACAAAATATCTAAACTATCCTTGGTGATAAGAAAAATCAACACACTTGACTTTGATCCATCCCATCTCCTTTGATCCTTTTCAATCGAACACACAACTGTGAGTTCTCAAATCTTGACAAACTTATGTGAACAACACATCAACTGATTATTTGTTAAATTGATTTAGAATAAATTATAGGAATCATCCATGTGGTTTGTCCAAATTTCACCTTTCGTCCCTAGGTTTTAAAAATTATAGTTGTGGTTTGTCCAAAAGATGCATATGCAATAACCTTATCGCGCTGCATGAGAACACAACCTAGACCTTCTATTGATGCATCATAGTATACAACAAAGTCTTTGGTTCCATCAGGCAAAGACAGATATGTGCGCTGAAAGCTTTTGCTTCAATTATTGAAAAGCATCGTCCTACTTAGCTTCCCACTTGTAAACAATACCCTTATGCGTCAAAGTTGTTAAAGGTTGGGCAATATTTGAAAACCCTTCGATGAATCGCTTGTAATATCCTGCCAAACCGATGAATTGGCGTACTTTGGTTGGTGTTTTAGGTACAAGCCAATTCTTTATCGCCTCAATCTTAGACGGATCAATGTGAATCCCCTACTCATTTACAATGTGCCCTAAAAATTGCACTTCTCGTATCCAAAAGTGCATTTGGAAAATTTCGCGTACAGTTGCTCTCTCCACAGAAGATCAAGGATTAGACGAAAATGCTCTGCATGCTCCTCCTTTGTCTTGGAATAGATAAGGATATCATCATTAAACACGATAACGAACTGATCCAAATACGGCTTGCACACATGATGTTGGAATATAGTGTCTGATCGTCAGATAATAGTAACGTAACTATCGATGTACGAAACAAAAGGGTTACACTTTGGGCAACGAACAAGAATATTAATCTAATTAATATATTCACGATTTAATAATAAGCATGGTGGACGTTTTATTTGTAAAACGTAAAAGAAAATAAATATGAGATAATTAATTAGTTGTGGATTAATTTAATTATGAGATAATTATTATAAATATAATATATTATTGTGGTTATCAATTTCTTATATAGTTCGTCTTGCTCTCCAAGTTTTTCCATCCCTATATATATTCTCTTTTATTTCATTGTAAAGTACACCTATCAATAATATTTTCTCTCCCTATTCTTTCCTTCAATGTTTGCTATTAGGCTTGTATTTCAACACGTTATCATCACGATTTTCTTTTTGGAGTTGAAGCAACGTAAGGTATGTGATATTATAGACTTGTTTTTTATTGACTTTAATCTCTCTAGTCCACAATCTAATTCATATTGGATTGCGTTGGAGACTTATATTCTTGAAAACACATTCGTTTCTACGATCAAAGGTTAATAAAAAAAAGGTTAGTATATTGGTGATGTTTTGTCATTATTATATCTACCATTTATTTAAAGGGAAAGTTTCTAAATTTTATATGTGAAAACAAACTATTTAATTTTAATATTTTAAAGATATATCATTATTTTTTTAATATATATCTTTTTATTTGTACCATGATTTGGCCCTTGTTTTCTAGTTAAATACTATAAAACCCTATGTTAAAACACTGGAAGTACGTACGAAGGTTTTTTTTTTATAAACGATAAACAAACTGGAACTTAGTTTTTTAGTTATTATAAATATTGATTGATTGTTTCAATTTACTAATTGTTTCAATTTACTAATTGTTTCAATTTATTAGCCTTATGTCGTTTTGAAAGAAAAAAAAACATAACTTACGTTTTTTTATTAAAAGTATATAGTTGTTCAAAAGATCCCGGTCTAATATCTCCTACTATTTATAGTTGTTTTCAAATTATTTACTAACTTTTAATTGTTGTAATGTTTCTTATTTAAATTAAGTTTTATATTACTAATTTAAACTAAGTGAGATATTAATTTATATGTTTTTCTAATATAGTTCAACATGTCAAATCTCGCAAAGCTTATATTTTGGCTTTAGACATTACTGGGAATAACTATTTATCATGGGTATTGGATGCTGAAATACATTTGAATGCTAATAATCTTGGTGATACAATTAAAGAAGCAAATAAAGTAATTACCCAAGAAAAGGCCAAGGCGATGATTTTCTTACTCCATCACATTCACGAGGCTTTAAAAAATGAATACCTCACTATAAAAGATCCACTTGTCCTGTGAACCAAAGTGAAAGAAAGGTATGATCACCAGAAAACTGTTATATTACCAAGAGCTCGATTTGAGTGGTCTAACTTAAGGTTGCAAGACTTTAAATCTATAAGTGAATACAACTCGGTAATGTTTAGAATCACCTCACAATTGATTCTATGTGGGGAGAATATTACTGATAAGGAGATGTTAGAAAAAACATTCTCCACCTTTCACGCCTCAAATATGGTATTGCATTAACAATATCGTGAAAAGGGGTACACTATATATAGTGATCTAATATCATGTTTACTTGTGGCTGGGCAAAATAACGAGCTCCTAATGAAAAATCATGAGACTCGTCCGGTTGGTAGAACCCCATTCCTAGAAGCGAATCCGGCAACATATAAAGACCAAGGTGGAAACCACGGATGTGGCGTGGTCACGGTTACTATCGCGGTCGTGGTCATGGTCATGGTCATGGTCATGGTCATGGTCATGGTCGTGGTTATGGTCATGTTCATGGACGTGGATATAGTCGGGGAAATTATCATGGTGTTCAGTTCAAAAACAATAGATTTCACCAAAAGTCTCATAACAATGAAAAGAAAGCCAATGATGAAAGAAATAAAAAGAAAAATGGAACCCCATCAAATGAATGTAACTGGTGTGGAATGGACAATCATTGGGCTCATACTTGTCGTACACCAAAACATTTGGTGGAACTTTACCAACGATCCATAAAAGATAAAGGAAAGGGAATAGAGACAAATTTCACATATGAGGATGACAATGCTTATATTCCCCGTGGTCATAAAGATCTTCATGGTACAACTCATATGGATGTTAGCGATTTCCTCACCGATACAACTACTCTGAATGTTAATGATTTCTTGGTTGATACAAATCCAAATGTTGGTGGTTTCGGAGCTAATATAAATAAGTTGGATGCTTGCAGTTTTCCCTATGCTTGAATTTTAACTTTTAAGTTATGTTAATTTCCTTATTGTTTTGGATATTTATTTGAGATTTTTGTTTTGAAATATTTGGTTTATGGTACTTGTTTTGTTTGAAACGTATTAGACATTTTAGTTATAATACTTTATTTTTCTTTTATGAAGCATATGGAGCTTTTAGCGAAAATGTCTATTAATGATGAAGATATATATCTAATCGATAGTGCAACTACACATACAATCCTCAAGAAAAGAAATTATTTCTCTAATTTAATCATAAAAGAGGCAAGTGTTAGTATAATATCTCGCAGTACAAAATTAATTGAAGGTTTTGGAGAAGCTTATATAGTGTTATCAGGTGGAACATATTTAAAATTTAACAATGCATTATTTTCTCCATTGTCTCGAAGAAATCTAATAAGCTTTAAAGATATTCGTCTAAATGGATATTATATTGAGACTACAAGTGAGGGACATGATGAGTACCTTCAAATCACAAGTGTAACTTCGGGTAAAAAGAATGTATTAGAAAAGTTACCCTCACTTGCCTCTAGTTTGTATGGTACTAAAATTGTTGCAATTGAATCAAATGCAATCATAAATCAAAAGGTTATGGACCGATAAAATTTTATTACTTGGCATGACCGGTTAGGCCATCCCCGGTCAATAATGATGCGAAAAATTATAGAAAATTCATGTGGGCATCTTTTGAAGAACAATATGATTCTTCAAACTAAAGATCTTACGTGTGTTGCATGCTCACAAGGGAAGCTTATAATTCGCCCATCACCAACAAAGGTGGGGAATGAATCCCTTAATTTTCTAGAAAGGATACATGGGGATATATGTGGGCTTATACACCCCCCTAGTGGACCATTTAGATACTTTATGGTCCTAATTGCCGCATCAACTAAATGGTCACATGTGTGCTTATTATCAAGTCGTAACGTGGCATTTGCAAGACTACTTGCACAACTAATAAGGCTAAGAGCACATTTTCCAGATTACCCCATAAAGAGAATCCGGTTGGACAATGCTGGTGAGTTTTCATCCCGAACATTTAATGATTATTGCATGTCTATTGGGATAACTGTAGAGCATCATGTACCTCATGTACATACGCAAAATGGACTCGCTGAATCGCTAATCAAGCGACTTCAAATGGTTGCAAGACCAATGATTATGAAATCAAAACTACCAGTTTCTGCTTGGGGACATGCAATTTTGCATGCAACAACACTAATTCGCATCAGGCCAACTACTTATCATACGTCCTCCCCATTACAATTGGTTTTTGGTCAGGAACCAAATATATCCCATCTAAGGATTTTTGGTTGTGCAGTATGCGTTCCAATCGCTCCACCACACGCACAAAGATGGGACCTCAATGAAAGTTGGGAATACATGTTGGGTATGAATCACCATCTATTATTAAGGGTTTAGAGCCATCAACGGGAGATTTATTTACGGCTCAATTTGGTGATTGCCATTTTAATGAATCAACATTCCCGACATTAGGGGGAGATAAAAAACAACTGAAAAGTAATATAAGTTGGAATGAATTATCATTATCCCATCTTGATCCTCGAACTAAAGAGTGTGAACTAGAAGTTCCAGGATAATTCATTTACAAGGATTAGCAAATCAATTACCAGACTCATTTTCTGACCCAAAAAGAGTGACTAAGTCACATATACCAGCTGTTAATGCTCCAATAAAAATAAGTGTCCCGAAAGGACAAACACATGTTGCTAATGAATCTAATGCATGTTTGAAACGTGGAAGACCAATTGGTTCCAAGGATAAAAAACCCTCGAAAGAAAAAAGGAGCAAATAATAAAGATGATCAAGTCGAGGTAGCAATAAATCCAGAAAAAGAGTCTCTTGAGGAGACGTTAGACATGATGGTTCCAGATGAACCTCAGGTACTTGAAAATGAAGAGATCTCAATAAATTATATCATGTTTAGAAAGGTATGGAACCAGAACAAAATCGACGTCGATGATAAATTTTCATATAATTTAGCGCTAGAAGTAATAGAAAACGACGAGGATCAAGAACCAAGATCTGTTGAAGAATGTAAAAATAGAAATGATAAGCAAAAATGGAAAGACGCAATTGAGGCTGAATTGAGTTCCCTCACAAATCAAAAAGTTTTTGGAACTATAGTCCACACACCTGAATGTGTAAAGCCCGTGGGATATAAATGGGTCTTTGTGCGAAAACGTAACCAAAAAAATGAAATTATTCGATACAAGGCACGATTGGTAGCACAATGTTTTTCTCAAAGACTTGGAATTGATTATGATGAGACATATTCTCCAGTGGTGGATGCGACAACTTTCCGTTATCTTATTACTTTGGTAATACTAGAAGGGATTGACCTGCGTCTAATGGATGTAGTGAGAGCCTACCTCTATGGCTCACTTGATACCGAAATTTACATGAAACTTCCTGAAGGGTTTAAATTTCCAGAATCATGTAATTTAAGTTCTTGAGAACAGCTTTTAATAAAATTAAACAAATCACTATATGGGCTAAAACAATCAGGGCATATGTGGTATAATCGCCTTAGTGAGTATTTGTTGAAGGAAGGTTATAAAAATGATTATGTTTGTCCATGCATTTTTATGAAGAGGTCAGAATCTGAGTATGTCATTATTGTTGTATATGTTGATGATTTGAATATCATTGGAACTCCTTGGGAGCTTCATAATGCGGTTGAGTACATGAAAATAAAATTTGAAATGAAAGACCTTGGAAAGACAAAGTTTTGTCTTGGATTACAAATTGAGCACCTTAAAGATGGAATCCTTGTACATCAAGGAGCTTATACAGAGAAATTGCTCAAAAGATTTTACATGAAAAATCACACCAACTAAGTACTCCAATGTTGTAAGATCACTTGATGTTGAAAAAGACCCATTTCGACCTCCAAATAATGAAGAAGAAATTCTTGGTCCGGAAGTGCCATATTTAAGTAGTAATGTAATTGTCGTACAAAAGGAAACGGTGTCCTCACCGAATTTCAAATGCCCTATATAAAAATCACTAAATTACATGGTATGGGCCATTCAAATGAAAACCATACTAGAGGAAATGGACTTTGGCACAGGATTGAACCGACTGATAATACGGAAGTGGATGTCAAGAAGGACAAGACCGCAAGCGCGTATTTATTCCAGGCATTACTGGAAGATATGATACTCCAAGTCGCAAATTACAAGATGGCAAAGGAAATTTGGGACGCATTAAAGACACGTTACGTTGGAGTAGATCGCGTGTAGAAGACACGATTGCAAACACTCAAAACCGAGTTTGAGTTGTTGGAAATGAAAGAGGAAGAATTAATAGATTCTTTCACTTCTAGACTAAATAACATCGTCTCACGGGCAAGTGCCTTAGGTTCAACGCTAGAACAATTGGCACTAACACGGAAACTCTTAATTTCTGTGTCCGAAAGATTTTCACATATTGTCGCCACTATCGAACAATTTTGTGATCTAGACGAAATGAATCTATATGAGACAATAGGACGCTTGAAGGATTTCGAAGAAAGAATCAAAGTGAAGAAAGGAGGATAAACAGACGGTCAAGACAAACTCTTATTCACACGTCAAGATAACCAGTACAATCGTGGAAAAGGATCTGGGAACAACGAATCAGAAAGATTCAAGTCATACAACAAGAAGTGGAAAAACAAGAAGTTTAGGCAAAATGACAGAGAAGAAACCTCATCCCAGAAGCCGCGAGAAAATAACTATAGCAAAGGAAGCAAGCCTAAGAAGGATATGAGCAAAGGGAAATGCTATAACTGCAACAAGTTTGGACACTACGCCAAAGACTGTCGTTAGAAAGATTAGATGACCGAACAATCTAATCTTGTAGAAGAAGACTTAGAACCAACACTGCTGATGGATTTCGATGAAAAGGTTGCAGAGAATGAGGAAGTTTGCCTTAATGAAGACTAAGTTAATCCAAAGAACTACACGTCCACCAACGAGAGTCTATGGTACTTAGACAACGGTGCAAGTAACCATATTACGGGGACTCCTACACATTTTACTGAGATAGATGAGAGGATCTCGGGAAATGTCCGCTTTGGAGATGGGTCACGTGTAACTATCAAAGACAGAGGATCCATATTGATAGAATGCAAAAATCAAGAGCAACGAGTCATATCTCAAGTCTATTATATTCCTAGTCTAAGAAGCAATATTCTATGTCTGGGACAATTAACTGAACTCGGTTGCAAAGTCATTATGGAGAACGATACCCTGTCTCTCTATGACCTTAGTAGGGAACTTCTACTAAAGGTTAAACGCGTGAAAAACCGACTTTACAACATCAATCTGAAGATCGGGTCACCAACCTGCCTAATGTCAAGTTTGGAGGATAAGGCATGGTTATAGCATGCAAGATTTCAAGTTAATCAAGACGATGACTCAAAAGGAACTGGTACATGGGATACCTAAGATCAGTCACAGAACCTAAATCTGTGATGTCTGTCTATAAGGAAAACACACTAGGACTCCATTCCCATAAAAGGCTAAGTTCAAATCAGAAGAACCTTTAGACTTAGTCTATTGAGATCTATGTGATCCTATATCACCTCCAACACCCTCAGACAAGAGATACATATTCCTTCTAGTAGACGACTGTACAAGGTTTATGTGGGCGTATTTTCTTAAGTCGAAACACGAAGCTTTTGAGACTTTCAAGGAATTCAAGGTTAAGGTGGAAAATGAAGTAAAGACAAAGTTAAAGATGCTAAAGACAACTTACCGCCCCATACCCACCACAACAGAATGGAGTGGTTGAACGAAGAAATCAGACAATAATGTCCACAACTAGTCGTAGTATGTTAAAAGCTACAAAAATGCCTCAAGATTTTTGGGCTGAAGCAGTCAGACATGTTGTCTACATACTAAACCGAGTTCCAACCAAGGCTGTATTAAACAATACTCCTTATGAATCCTTGAAGGGTAGAAAACCCAAAATGGATCATTTGAGGATATTTGGTTGTATAGCATATGCCATCAGAAAAGCAGTTAGAGTACTCAAGTTACTCAAGGAGAAGAATCATCTAATTCAGGAGAAGAATCATCCAATTCAGAAGAAGAATCCGAAAAAGAAGGTGTATATGAGAATGATCAGCATCAATCACCTTTGAATCGCTCGGAGAATTCTCACATCCCTCATAATAACTCAAGGACCAGCACTCCTCACACGTATACCTATAAGCCTAACTCATCACCAATTACGGTGTATAACTCAAACAGAAGTTCAGCAAGACCTTTTGATCACACACCATTACAAGGATTTAGGGACTTAGCTGAAATTACTCAAAAGGCTCCACTTGTAGATCCACGAGGTGTCTATAAGGAATTAATGATGGCAGAAGAAGAACTAATAAATTATAAAGAAGCTGCTGAAGATAAGAAATGGATCGAAGCAATGAATAGTGAGTTAGAATCCATAAATAGGAATAATACATGGAAACTAACCAAGTTACCCGACAAACAAAAGGTAATAGGCCTTAAATGGGTATTCAAGACGAAGCGTGATGTAAATGGGAAAATTACAAAGCATAAGGCTTGCCTAGTAGCAAAAGGCTATGTGCAAGAACAAGGAATGGGTATTCAAGACGAAGCGAGATGCAAATGGGAAAATTACAAAGCATAAGGCTCGCCTAGTAGCAAAAGGCTATGTGCAAGAACAAGGAATAGACTTCGATGAAGTATTTGCACCAGTAGTCCGAATAGAGACATTTCGTCTTATTCTAGCACTTGTTGCATACAATGAATGGGAAGTACATCACCTCGATGTAAAATCCGCATTCCTTAATGGAGACTTAAAGGAAGAAGTCTATGTATCACAACCAGAAGGGTTTGTAAAACCAGGTTCCGAGAAGAAAGTGTACAAGCTCTCTAAGGCACTGTATGGATTGAAACAAGCACCACGAGCATGGAATATCAAGTTAGATCATACAATGAAAACACTCAACTTCCATAAATGCTCATTAGAAACTAGAACCTAGATCTATCATCCATAACAATTGCTCATGATGAATCATATATAAAAATGTAGTCTTTAAGTATATTAGTCGAACTCTAGTAATACCCAATAATAACCAACAAGAATATGCCATAAAAATCCATAAAAGTTCATAAAAATTCTATCTTTTCACTAGATCTAACATACAAGAACATGAGTAGGCAAGATCTAGCATGAAAACCTCAAAAAAAAAAAATGAAGTCTTTAGGATGAAGAAGCATGGTGATGAGAAGATAGAGGCTAGATTTGAGCGAACATACCTATTCGAGCGAAACCGACGCCAAAAAAAGCCTTAAATCATCAAAACCGAGCCTTGGATCATCAAAATGGTTGGGGTATTGAGTTCCTAGGGTTTGTGGCGGTTGGGTAGAGGTTTAGGATTCTTAAAAGTGAAGAAAAACGACCTAGACACGTTTTTATACGAGAAAACCCGCAAAAACTCGGATCTGCCCGACTGTTACCAGGTCGCGGTACACGACAATTTTGCCTGGCACCCGTCACAGTACGCGGCGTGTCCAGGGGTGGTCACCCCATTGACTTTCGTTGATCGAGCATGAAAATCGAGGTTTTGGCCATCGAACTTAAGGTTTTTGGTCCCAATTTCATCACCGTTGGATTCATTTGGCCATTTTCATCTAATACAAGTACCAATGTGATATATAAACATTTTCATTTGATAACTAAATTAAATACATGCACTTTATGGTCGGGTTTGGGTCGGTTTCACCATTTTCGCCATAACTTCTTCGTTCTTTATCGAAAACAAGTTCCGTTTTCACCGATTTTCATCATTTTACATTTCCAATCATATGAAACACATTCAAGCACATGAAATTGAATATATCATGCCAATTATGGAATTGTGAGCAACAAAACACATTTTTGGGTCAATTTGCGTATGTATCACCATTAGGTTAATCACCAATGTTTCGAGACTCAACTTGTGTGTGATGACTCATGACATGATAATTGAGTATTAGACTTATATCAATGTTGAATTTGACATATGATGATCAAACATGAGATTCCCGGTAAATGACGAATCACGTACTGGAAATTGCGTAAAAACCGAAAATTGCTGTATTTTCAAATGTGAGACATTCAATTTGATTCGAATTGATTGTGATTAAGTATTTGATTTCGAAAAATGGTTATAAATCATTTAGAATTAATAATTAGGTTATAATCTGAAAATGCGTGAGCATAAGATCGTCTATTCAATCTAGCTATTCGGACATCGAAACGTAATTAACCGATTATTTTATTGATCACAAACGAACAATTACAATTAGTAAAACACTTAGAAACAGACACAGAGAAACACTCTCAGAAACACACACTTAAGAGAATCTCACATGCTCAGAACCCAGAATATAAAGACAAGTTCGCTATTTATACAGCTTGGTCCGAACCCTGTCCGAACTCCAGGTTCGGCCAGTCCGAACTCCTGGTTCGGACCAGGTTCTGCCAGTAAGCATTTGGCTTGAACTTGAACTCTGCTTGATACTTTACACAACGCACATATCAGGTATCAACATAATCACCCGAAAACTCTTTCGGTTTTTAATAATTCACAAGCTGGTAAGTCACGAAATTTCGAAACGCGTCGGATTTCTCAATCGTGTAAAACAAAAATGTTACAGAGAAGAGTCCTTTGGGACTCTAAAGGAAAGTTTGACACATGCTCTGGTGTTAACATTACCCGGACGAAAATGATGACTTAGTGGTGTACTTGGATGCTTCGAACCTCGGCCTCGGTTGCGTACTTATACAACTTGGTAAGGCGATTCTTTATGCTTCAAGGTAGTTAAAAGTTCATGAAGCTAAGTATGCTACTCATGACCTTGAGTTAGCAGCGGTTGTGCTTGCCTTAAAAATCTGGTGGCATTACCTATACATTGTTAAATGCATCTCTATATAGATCATAAGAGTTTAAAATACTTCTTTGATCAAAAGGAGTTAAATATGTGGCAAAGAAGATGGTTACAACTCATTAAGGATTACGATTGTGAAATTCACTATCATCCTGGAAAAGCTAACGTGGTGGCAGATGCTTGAATAGAAAAGAGGACCTTACTCCTATAAGGTTGAAATCCATGAGATTAACTATGACATCAAGCATTCGCGACACGATCAAGAATGGACAAGGGGAAGCTGTAAAAGAAGAAAATTGGCAAACGGAGTAGATAAAGGGGCCGGTGAAGGATCTAGTTGACGGTAATGACGGTCTTAAATACCGGTTTGGTTTGCTATGGGTTCCAAATACTTGTGGAGTGAAGGAATTGTTATTAAGTGAGGCTTATAAGTCTCGATACTCCATTCATCTGGGGGCCAAAAAAATGTATCATGATTTAAAATGTGAGTATTGGTGGCCCGGTATGAAGCGTGGTAATGTAAAGTGTGTAAAGAAATGCTTGACTTGTTTACAAGTGAAGACACAACACAAAAATGCCCCGTGTGGAAGTATGGGCATATTACAAGGGATTTACTTACCAAGTTACCAAGAACAGTAAGAAAATTCGACACTATATGGGTGGTGGTGGATAGACTAACTAAGAGTGCTCATTTTGTGCCTATTAGTGAGTCGTTTTCCTCAAAATAAATGGCATATGTTTACGTTAAGGAGATAGTGTCACTACACGACTATCTAGTGACAATAACGTCAGATAGAGATACCCATTTCACATCCTGTTTCTGGTAAGAATTTCAGATTAGTATAGGCACTATGTTGCAATTCAGCACCACATACCATCCACAAACTGATGGAAAAAGTGATAGGACCATCCAAACCCTCGAGGATATGTTACGGTGTGTGTGTTAGACTTTGGGGGAAGTTGGGATACCTACCTTCCATTGGTGGAATTTTCTTACAATAATAGCTACCATGCAAGTATTGGCATTCCACCATAGGAAATGCTATATGGTAGAAAATGTAGGACCCCGTTGTGCTGGGGTGAAGTAGGTCAAAGGGAGATTGCTCATTCGTATGTGGTCAAAGAGACTACTGAAAAGATTGATGTGATCAGGGCACATTTGAAAGCTCATCGAGTTTCATGAGGGGGATTATGCGTTGTTAAAAGTATACCCGTGGAAGGGTGTGTTTAGGTTTATGAAGAGGAGTAAGTTAAGCCAAAGGTTCATCGGGCGTTTAAAATAATTGCCCTGGTGGGTCAGGTGGCTTACCGGTTAGAACTTCCCGAGGAGCTAAGTGGCATACATAACACTTTCCATGTGTCCAATCTGAGAAAGTGTTTAGCGGATGAGACTGCTTATGTTCCATTGGATGATATTGTCTTGACGATAAATTGAATTACGTGGAGAGACCTATCGCCATTCTTGACCGCAAAATTAAGCGGCTCGGGAATAAAGAGATTGAGCAAGTTATGGGAAAATGGGAGCATAGAACGGGATCGGATACCACGTGCGAGTCCGAAGAAGAAATACAAAGATACTATCCCTACCTTTTTTGATACATAATTGGTTTCAGGGATGAAATTCCCTTTAAGGGGAGTGGATTTGTAACATCCCAAATCCGTATTACTATTATATTATTTTATTGTGGGGTATTAGTCGGGTAAGGGCGATTAGTAAGCAACCTGGTGTAAATAACTGATATGCATCAAATATACATATCTTCCTACTCTAATAAACAATTACAACTCTTGACGCATGTCAACACTACATTCATTCTCATAAAAGTTTTCCCTCCCAAATCTACTCCATAATAAATTCTTTTTTATTGGAAATTATATCCTATTATATAAGGCTCTAGATAAAGACACGGGAGATTTTGATTTCTACACAGGATACAAATGGTCGTTTGTACACAAACGGTCGTTTGTAGGTTTTTTTTTTATAAATGTTTTAAATTATTTAATTTTGATAAACATTAAAAAGGTTTATTTACCACATATGATAAAAAGTACTTAAACGAACACAATATTGACTTAAAATAATAAATTTTGAGACTCGAAGTCTTTCTCGGTATCGTCTCGATGGCATCTCGACAAGTCTTTTCCGGTGTTGGGTCCCCACGGCTCATGGTTTTTTTATTTTAATTTGTTTCAAAACGTTTGTTGAGAAGACTTGTCGAGAATAAGTCCCTAAATTTAGGGACTTATTCTCGACAAGTCTTCTCGACAAACGTTTTAGGGACTTATTCTCGACAAGTCTTCTCGACAAACGTTTTGAAAAAAAATTAAAAATAAGAAAACCATGGGCCGTGGGGACCCAACACCGGAAAAGACTTGTCGAGATGCCATCGAGACGGTACCGGCAAAGACTCTGAGTCTCAAAATTAATTATTTTAAGTCACTATTGTGTTCGTTTAAGTACTTTTTATCATATATGGTAAATAAACATTTTTAATGTTTATAAAAATAAAATAATTTAAAACATTTATAAAAAAAAAACTTCAAACGACCGTTTGTGTACAAACAACCGTTTATATGATGTGTAGAAATCAAAATCTTCTGTGTCTTTATCACGTCCCTTATATAATCATGTTACTTATTTATTTATTTATTATATGGAATTATGAGAATCACATATTAATTTGCATCTTATTTTTATTTAAAGTTATTCTTTAAACTATTATTGTTTTCATTTTAATAAATATTAAAAAAAACTTATAAATACCAATAAACACTTATTTACCAATAAACGTTTATGTTGCATTTTTCAAATATACAGGTAGAGACATGATCTAAATATTGTTTTTTGATAAAAAGGGTAAAGTTAACAATACCATATTATGAATTATAATTTTAACTTTTTATTGTAATACATTATTCGATAATAAGAGTATGCATGAATTATCAGCTATATATATTTTTTAATGATTCAACCCGTATAACATACGGGTTCTATCCTAGTTTTTATATTAAATATCTCCCACATTGTGGTTTAATTATCATTAACTAACATCAAAACAAAGCCATTTTGCTTTCTTTTTAGTTTTTCAGGTTAAACAAAGCAAAAATCATAAAAGGAACAAATTATGGACAAAAAGAGATCAAAAACAAAAAAGTTCCAAGATTACTTCTTAGTCACGGTCATGTTCAACATAGGCACGACTCGTGTCCATCCTTAAGAAATGACTCTAACTCAGCTCTGCACAACACAACCCCGTGCCCTGACTAGCACGCCCTCGTGCCCGCCAGTAGAAGATCCCCCGGATGATCTTCTGCACAACATAACCCTTGTCCATGAAAGGCATGCCCCGTGCCATTCTTCCAGACTGCTTATAAAAAAAGCCCTCCTCCCTGATTTCAGCTTGCTCAATTCTTTCCTTTCTTCTTGTAGTTTTGTTGAGCCATTTGGTGTTTTTACGTTTTACAATCAAGTTTATAAGAACAAGAACTTAAGTAAGATTTTGTAAGTATTTGTCTATGAATCCTTCTTTTTCTCTTATACAAATCTTTAAATCCATGCTTGGCTAAATTCTTATATTTACTTGGGAAGTAACAAACCTTTGGTGGGTTGGTTAATGACTTTATAAACTTGCTTAAGGTGTGTTTAATGACTTTATGAAAACCCTTTTATTGAAAGTTTATTATTGATCCTTTGAACCAAACGTGCTCTACGTATCACAGACCATTTGAGGAGTTGAAATCTCATCAACCGAACTTGTGACACCCGGTTGTGGGACGATGCATGATCCTTCAGGTGAATCGCGTCCCATGCTACATGATACGTCCAGGGTCCTTATCGTCTATGTAAGCAAACCTGGCTAACTACGCGTGTGCGGGTAGAAAGTATTTGGTTGGGAATGGGGGTTGGTAATATTTTATCACTTCACGGAAGCCGAGATGGAACGTGTTTGTGAACTTGGCTCTGGTTACGCTGGACGTGCATGCGCGAGAGCGGTGCATGGAAGAAATGGACCTTAGCCCCTTAAAAATATAATTTTCATAATAAAATATCTGGCACGCAGGGTTGTTCCCCCTGCTCGTTCATGACGGCGTGTCGAGTATTGTGTGCTGGCCAGAGAGGGGGCCCCATAACTAAATGGCATTACACCACTATATTTGTTCACTAGCAGCACAGTTTCCCGGGGTTCGTACACCTCGCAGACGATCACCCGGGAGAGTAGTGATACTAGATTTGAGGCTGAGAGGCGGTCTAGTTGCCTGCTAGTGAATAATCTTAAGAAAGGATTATAAATATTCATTCAACCTTCTTCAACCATTGGTACGTTCTCCCAAGTAGTATTAATTTGGATTTACATTTCTTAAAAAACTTCTTATTAGTATTTTATTTTCTTTTATTTTTCTTTCTTAGATTAATTAATTTAAACTAAAATATAGATTTGGCTAGATGTTGACAGTAGGCTGAGTTCCCAGAGATCTCACTTTCCATTGTGTCCTTGAACGATCCCGATTCAACTTACCATTACTATACTGCTCCACGATGGGTGCACTTGCCCGTGTAATGTGGTGAAATAGTTGTCGTCAAGTAAATCGTGTTTAATAAATTTAAAAGCTTAAAACTGCTAAAAAGGTACGAAAAATATTGCCATATTTTATATACACCTCAGCACACACAAGCTTTTTGGCACCGTTGTCGGGGACACAAACGAGGATTTTTATAAAAGTCCAAGTTAGCAACCTAGCCATTAGTTTTATTTTAACTTTTAGATAGACTTTTCTTTATTTTATTTTGTTTTTCTATTTTCTCCTACTCATCTATCTTGCTCTGAGAAGTATTTCAAGGATGGATAATAATTCGGATGAATATTGGTTACAATGATGGATGGCCTCAATTTGTATGGTGTAGAATCTGCGATGGTGCTCATTACTCTCGGGACTGCTATATTTTAGTGAGAACGTCTGTGTTCTTGCGAGTGGATGAACCACTAGATGAAAGTCCAAGCCATCATTATAGCTCTTTTTCACCAACTTTACAAAATAATCTTATTGTCATAATTTTAATCAATCCGAGCTAAACCATGACAATTGGCAAGAAGATATTAGATCATGATATTTTGAAAATGAACTAACTTCAACATCTTCCCACTCTACATCTTGTTCCCATGATTTTTTCTTTGTCTGCATGCAATGTAATGAGCAAAACTCGCAAAACACGCAAAACACAAGCTTTGTTCAAACACCACATACAGAAAATCCGCCTTATATCCGACCTAAAACGGACCTCGAAGAAACCCCGGAAAGAATGTTAGAACATATAAAGGTTCTAGAGGACTATTTTAGTCGAACAAAGGAGGAAGAAAAAGGAGAAGTCATAATCAAAGAAGTTGTTTCAGATCCTACCATCTCAGAAGCACATCTCATCTCATCAAGTCCTGAAGAATAGGAGTTGGATGCAACCCCTTGTATTCAGATCCCGAACAACCAAGATGCCGAACCAGTCAAAAAGACAGAAGAAATGCATAGACCAACCAAGACACCAGTCTCCTCATCAAAAAGCGGTAAGAGAAAACCTCTTCCAAATCAGGTACGCATTTCTCCACCTTCTCTTGAAAGTGTTTCTAGTATACCCACTAATGCAATATTTTAAAAAAATGTTCACTTCACCTAAACTTGAAGAATTAAAGCATGTTATATTTACCAAAGAATAATCATTACATATTAGAACACTTTTTGATAAAAATTATGTTCCATGTTTTATCAAGAAGAAGATACAAACTGCTGTAGTTGATTATAGTCTGCTATTAAATATGATGCCCACCCCCATCCTTGATAAAATGGAGTTAGGCGAAATGACCCCTTTTTGTTTTCCGTTCATTCTCTCTGATCGGTCTACCCAACTATCGAAAGGAATCATCAAAGATGTCCTAATCCGTGTTAATGATGTTAACATCCCCTCTGAGTTCGTCATCCTTGATGACAATCCTTTAGTTTTCGTAAGACACTTCTTAGAAGCTTGGAGATCCATGATCAACCCGGATAATGAAGAAATGACGCTCCAACTCAGAGATCATAAGCTTTCTGTGAAGATGGAAAGATCACTTGGGTATCCTGCATCTGACGACCCTCCTTGTTTGCAAGAAGTAAAAGAAGAGGAGCTCACCAAGAAGAATAGCTCACCCAGGAAGTCCTGGAGAGGAAAAAAACCCATCTGTTGACTACGATCAATCGACGCCTGAGTCAATCCAAGCCATTAAAGCCAACCCAGAAGAGGAAGACTCTAGCAACACAACGGCAGCTACAAATCAACCCGATCTGGAACTAAAGGAACTCCCAGAATATCTGGAGTATGCCTTCTTGGATGAGAATTGGAACTCGCATGTGATCATTTCTGCATGCCTGACCCAGAAGAAAAGAAAGCATTGCTTGCTGTTCTGTGTAAGCAGAGGAAGGCTATTGCATGGAAGCTCTATGATATCAAAGGAATTAACACATCGCTTTGCACTCACAAGATCCTTATGGAAGACGTATATAAGCCTGTTGTTCAGCCGCAACGAAGGGTAATCCCCAACGTTCAATATGTGGTGAAAAAGGAAGTTATCAAACTTCTGGACGCCAGACTTATATACCCCATATTCGATAGCCCTTGGGTTAGTCCTGTTCAGGTGGTACCCAAGAAAGGAGGAATGACTGTCATCACCAATGACAAAGATGAAATCACTCCTACTCGCACAGTCACTGGCTAAAGAGTCTGCATAGACTATAGAAAGCTGAATGACACGACCCGAAAGGATCACTTTCCTCTACCATTCATAGACCAAATGCTCGAATGTTTGTCAAGATATATGTATTATTGTTTTCTTGATGGTTTCTCCGGGTATTTCCAAATCCCTATTGTAAGGAATATTGCACGTAGAAGATTTCCGGCTGAAAGCTAATTTTGTTAAGTTCCGGCTGAAGTTGAAGTTGAAGCGGAATTCTCAACTTCGAGCGGAACTGACAGTTCAAGCGGAAAGAAGTAGTTTTGTCACTTAGCGAATATTCCGGGTGAACTCGATTATCCACCAGATAATGAGTTCAACCGGACTTTTCCCGAGATGTCTTTTCAGCAAGTCCAATCCTACAAAAGCTTCTCGGTTGCTTCTAAATCTGTTCAAGCCGCTCTCCTAAAGTAGTATGTTGCTATTTAGACGCAAGATATTCCAATTGTCGATGTTTATGCTTTTGGTAGTTTGTATTTGACTTTATATTTTACGGTCTAGATTAGATCGCATGAGATCAATGGCTGTCATTGATCTCATTAGCACTATATATAGCTTAGTTAGCTCATAGTTTACACAACGGTTCTCGAACAACTTGTAATAGTGTAGCTTTGAGTTAATGCAAATAGTGCCGAGTATTTGTTACTTCGTTGTTACTATCTTTATGCAATCAAGCACTCACATCAATACAAGAGAACTAATATAAACTTAAGAAGAGTGAAATATAACTTTAATTCCGCAGGGTTATATTTGCAAGTCACAAGGGTTTCCTGTTAAGTCAATCTGTTTAACACCGATCCTACAAGTGGTATCAGAGCTTTGGCTCTCACTTTGAAGACTTCCAGTGCTTCAAAGTTGATACTCTACTTGATTATTCTACAAGCTTTGTTGTTTTATCCTTCTAAAGTTTTTCAAAAATGACTGATTTCAGTTTAAGTTGTCCAAACGGTAGTGCCAACAAACCGCCAATGTTCACTCCTGATGACTTTGGTACCTGGAAACTCAGGATGGAAGGTTTTGTTAGGATTTTAGACCGTTGTATTTGGAAATCTTTTACTGAAGGACCTTACTCACCCATGCTTTCATCTGCTGATGATGCAGAAGTCAAAATACCTAAACCTTTAGAAAAATACGTTGATTCTGACTATGCTGCTCTCGAATTTGACTATAAGGCATATTGGACTCTACGGGCTGCACTTCCTAATTTCATTTTAAGTGGGTTTAAAGGATACAAAATTGCATTTGACCTGTTGAATGCCTTAAGTGAAATGTATGAAGGAACCGGTGAAGTAAAAGAAAACAAGAAAGATGTCTTAAAACAGAAATATGAGAACTTTACTTTCAAATCTGGTGAATCAATGACAAACCAGTACTTAAGATTTGTTTCCTTACTTGATGAACTGCAAAAGGTAGACGTAAAACTAGATCAAGTAGATGTAAACAGAAAATTTCTTCGTTCCTTGCCTTCTGTGTGGACAGTTTACACTGTGAGCATCAGGGAATGTAAGAATTTGAAAAAGATGAGACTTAGTGAACTTCATGGCATACTCGGTGCTTATGAAATGGAACTAAACCTTAAACAAACCTCATCTTCTAAGTCAACTCAGCTGTTTTCAACTGCACTAGTAACTACCGATTTTCATAATCAAAGAACTTCAAACTCATCATCATACTTGTCACCTACCGTCAGTTTTCCTAGACACCAAGGTGTCAAGAGAGCTTCTCAAACACGTTTGACAACTCTCACAATGCTCACGTAGCAACTGACTCTTACCAAGGCTTCATTCCTGAAGATCTTGAGTGCATAGGTGCTGATGATTTGGAAGAAATGGATATTATGACCCAACTTGCCATGGTGTCTGTCAGAGCTCAAAGGTTTTACAAAAGAACTGGTAGAACCTACAAGGGAGCAAAGGGCGTTCACATTGTCCTAGAAAAAAGCAAAGTGAAATGCTACAACTGTCTCCAACTTGGCCACTTCGCAAGGGAGTGCTCTCAACCAAGAAGAGAAGGACAGAACCAGGGTCATGTCCAAGTGAAAAATCATGGAGGAAACAATTCAAACAACAACATCTCTGGTAACAACTCAGGTCATCACCCCACCCCACCAAAGCCAACCGGAAGTCAAAACCACCAGAATGCGGTTGCTGCTATTGCTAATCAAACCTCATGTGTTGAATGGGAAGATTTTGTTGCTGAGTTTGAGCCTATCAACCATGCTTTTTGATGGCCAAATAAGACTCCATCTCAGATCAGGTAAACTCTATCCCTGAGAAAGTTTTAGAAAACCTATCCAGCCCTGCTTGCATAGAGCAAGTGGCAAAGTATCGAAATCACAACACTGACTTGATTGATGAAGTTTCAAACTTAAATGAGTTAAAGGAATGTTTTAAGAAAACTGAATCATCATACATTTCAAAAATTGAAAACTTAACCAAAGAGTATGAACAGTTAAAACAAACCAACTCAGTTCTTGAAACACAGCTTGATGACTTGCTGTCAAAACTTGAGAAATCAAGAAATGAAACCAAAGATGCTAAGGCTGAGATTGATGTTCTTGACATCAAACTAAAAGATTCTTTGTTTACTTGTGACAAATTTCAAACAGCAAATAGAAAGGCTGAGAAATTGTGGATGGGAGGGATGTATGGTAAAGCAGGTGTTGGGTATAATAGTGTTGAACCACCAATTGAATATTCACCTGTAATCAAACCAATTGAAGCTTTGAATTCAGAATGTAAAGTTAGTCTTACTGTTGATGACACTTCATCACGGTCAAGTTTTGAAAACATTGCTGTGTCAAAGAAAACTGAAGTCACTAATGCAAGAACTTCTGCAGTAGCTGACCAATCAAACATTTTGAAACCTTCAATTGCTGTTCCACCACCAACTATTTATGAGCCTAAAGACTCAAAAGTTGGAGGGAAACAACCTGAGCAACCAAAGAGAAGTCAAACTCAAAGGCTTGGTCAACTCACTTTCAACCAAGTGACCAAACATGAGTCTCCCAGAAGATTTGAAACCAAACTTGTTGAGTGCATGTTCTGTGGTGAACAAGGCCATTTAGCTGCTGTATGTCAGTTCAACCCATTGAGTAAAACTAAACCACTTTTGAAACCAAAACCTGTTTTGCAACCAAAGGCAAATTTTCAAAAGAAACTCACAGGAAGAATTTCACCTGTGAAAAGCCACATAATGAAGCATTTTGGATCTGAATCCAACAGGGTCTTAATTGGTAATGATAAAAATGGAAGCTTTTCTGTTCTAAGGCAAAATCATTTTCCGGCTGAAGTTCAAGCGGAACACTTTTCCGCTCGAACTCAAGTTCAACCGGAAAATAAAATTCAACCTAGATCAGCTACTGCTCCAAAGCAGAGACCACATGTACACTTTGCTGATGGGTTTGAGCATTTTGAAGCTCAAGGAAGAAGAAATCCCTCTAGAGGAAATACCACCTCTAGAGAAAACTTTTCAAGAAGAAAAAAGTCTAACCAACCTGAAATTGAATTTGCTACTAGTTCAAACGGAAATTACACTGTTCCACTTCAGGGGGAGAGTTCAAGACAAAACAAACACTTTCCTCAAAGATTTTCTAAATCCCTTGAAAGAACTAGGTTGGTTAATCAAGGTAATGAAAAATCTAAGAAAACAACCAACAAGCAAAGAAAAATTATGGAGTACATGGAAAGAAAAATTGCTGAAAGGAAAAACACCAAAGGTGAAAGATTTAGTCAAACAAGTACTCAATATGAGAATTTCAGTTTTGACAATGATGATCTGCTTAATGAAGCTCCAGTTCTAAATACTTTAGTACTCAAGGAGTATAAGTATAATGATGCTTATGGAAGACCCAAGACCACTCAGGCTTGGGTCCCCTATAGAAACTAATTAATTATGATGTGTGTAGGTGCAAAATAAAGGCCAAAATAGCCTATGGGTAGTTGATAGTGGATGCACTTGCCACATGACAGGGAATAAGCAAATTCTGGAAAATACAAAAAGTATTAATGGAGGACCAGTTGCCTTTGGAAGCACAAAAGGCCATATCACAGCACAAGGTGATGTGACAAATGGACTGGTAAAATTTGACAGAGTCAATTTTGTTGATACATTAAATTTCAATTTGCTTAGTGTCTCATAGATGTGTGACAAGACTTTGAATTTGATGTTTAATGAGAGAGAGGCTATAGTCCTCAAACATGGTGTTAAATTCCTGATGAATTAATTATGCTTAAAGCACCTAGGAGAGATGGGCTATACATCTTGGATATGTCAATTGCTGCACCCTCATGTGGCACTGCCAACTTTATATCCAAAGCCTCCGTTGACGAGAGTGATCTGTGGCATAGAAGGTTAGGGCATGTAAACTACAAAAATATGAATCGAATTGTCAATCTTGGCTTGGTTAAGGGTCTTCCTAACAAGCATTTTGCATGTTCTGAAAACTGTGTGCCATGTCTCAAGGGCAAGCAACACAGAACCTCTTTTAAGCCAAAAGTTGAGTCTTCTATTTCAAAACCTCTAGAGCTATTGCACATGGATCTCTTTGGTCCAACTAGAGTGATGAGCTTAGGGAAAATGTCATATTGTTTTGTTATAATTGATGATTTTTCTAGATACACTAGGGTTTTTTTTCTCAAAACAAAAGATGAAACTGCTGAATTGTTGAAAACACTTGTGACAAATTTAGAAAATCAGTCTAATCTTAAGGTCAAAACAATCAGATGTGATAATGACACATAATAAAAAAATCATGAATAGAATTCATTTTGTGAAGAAAAGGGAATTGTGGACAATTCAGTGCTCCTAGAACTCCACACTAAAACGGTGTTGCTAAAAGGAGAAATAGGACATTGATTGAAGCTGCTAGATCTATGTTAGCAGACTCCAAGCTCCCTGTGATATTTTGGGCAGAAGCAGTAAACACTGCCTGTTATGTCCAAAACAAGATTCTAATTGTCAAAGGCAAAAACAAGACATCCTATGAGCTTTGGAGAAAAAGAAAGCCAAACATTTACTTCTTTAAGCCATTTGGTTGTCCTGTTACAATATTAATAACCAATGAGTTATTGCCCAAATTTGCAGAAAAGGCAGATGAGGGATATTTTGTTGGATACTCAGGTGTGTCAAAAGCATACAGAGTATACAACAAGAGAACCAAAATTGTTGAGGAAACTATAAATGTATCTTTTAATAAAAATCTACCAACAATTTTGAATCTCAACCCACTTGGTTATTTGATATTGACGCACTAACCACTGCTTTCAACATAACTGTTGATAAGCCTGTGAGCTCCCTAGTGCAGGAACAAAATTTATAGAGGTTAGCTGATGAACATTGGACGAGCAACACTGCTGGAACTGATAAGCAAACCTTCTTCTCTTCAATGAGCATCAAACCTATCTTGCCAGGCAAAGGAAGGAAACCTTCTGAAATAGTTCAAATTGAAGATGACATAGTTCCGGTCGAAGTTCAAACGGAAATTTCTCCGGCTCAAGTTCAACCGAAAAACTTAATTTCAGAAACTGTTGAGAACACTGTTTCCGGGTCAACTCAACCTGAAAATTCAAATGATGATACATCAAATGAATTCAATTTTGAGCATCTGACCCACATTTCAGAGGATAGCTCTCATAATATAGTTGAATGTTCAGATCCTGTATCACAAATTGGTGATGTTGAGCTTGACCACAGACTTCCTCAGCTCAATATACCCTCAAATGAAAGAAGCCATGAGTTCCCTATGTTTCTCGACAGAAGAATCAACAGAGATCATCCAGTGAGGAATATTATTAGAGAAGTGTCAGCACTCGTGTTGATAAGAAGTAGATCTGCTAATGCAAACATTTTTTTGCATGCTGCATTTTTGTCTCAAGAAGTACCCAAGAAGGTAACAGATGCCTTGGAAGATAACAGTTTGGGTAGAGGCAACGTAGGAAGAGTTATTTCAAATCAATAAGCAGAAAGTTTGGGAATTGGTAGATCTGAATGATGGAGCAGAACCAATTGGCACAAAGTGGGTATTCATAAACAAGAAAGATGACAGGGGAATTGTTATAAAAAACAAAGCAAGACTGGTAGTGCAAGGCTATGTGCAGGAAGAAGGCATTGATTATGATGAAGTGTTTGCACCTGTGGCTAGATTGGAAGCAATCAGAATCTTTTTAGCCTATGCTGCCTTCAAAGACTTCCAAGTATTTAAGATGGATGTCAAAAGTGCCTTCCCGTATGGGCTACTGGAACAAGAAGTAAATGTCAAACAACCTCCTGGTTTTGAGGATCCTCATCATCCTAACAAGGTGTGCAAGCTGATCAAAGCTTTGTATGGTCTCAAACAAGCACCTAGAACCTGGTATGAAACTCTTTCTAACTATCTTATAGAGAATGGCTACAGGAGAGGGGCAATTGACAAAACTCTTTTTGTCAAAACTGTTGGTAAGGATATGTTGATGGTATAAACTTATGTAGATGATATTATTTTTGGTTCATCTAACACTGTTTTGTGCAAGGAGTTTGAAACTTTGATGCAGTCCAAATTTGAGATGAGCTCCATGGGAGAACTAACATTCTTCTTAGGACTACAAGTGAAGCAAACTGCAAATGGAATCTTTTTGAACCAATCAAAGTACATCCAAGACATGCTAAAGAGATTTGATATGCAAGCATGCTCAAGTGCAAAAACTCCTATGTCCACTTCTCACAAGTTAACAAGTTACTTAAGTGGCAAGTCAGTGGATGTGCACATGTACAGGGCAATGATAGGCTCACTGATGTATCTCACTGCTAGCAGACCTGACATCATGTTCAGTGTTTGCTTATGTGCTAGATATCAGTCCTCACCAAAGGAGTCACACATGCTAGCTGTTAAGAGAATCTTCAAGTATCTGAAGGGCCAACCAAAACTGGGTTTGTGGTATCCCAAGAACTCTGACTTCTCTTTCAGAGCATTGACAGACAGTGGCTATGGAGGATGTGACATAGACAAGAAATCAACATCAGGTGGATGTTAATTTTTGGGAGAAAGGCTTGTCTCTTGGCAATGCAAGAAACAAACTTGTGTTTCCACTTCAACTGCAAAGGCTGAGTATATTGCTGCCTTTGTAGTCAAGTCCTTTGGATCCAAAATCAGATGCTTGACTATGGGATCACATTCATGGAAACTCCTATTCTTGCAGACAACAACAGTGCCATCTCCATCATCAACAATCCAGTAAAGCACTCCAAAACCAAACACATTGACATAAGGTATCACTTTATTAGAGATTGTGCAAAAAAGAATCTGATTAAATTGTTCAAAGTTCACATTGTTTATCAATTGGCAGATCTGTTTACAAAAGCTTTTGATAAGGCAAGATTTTTCTACCTCATCACAGCCATTGGGATGATAAATTTTGAATAAAACTTTTCACAATTTTTAATAAAAGAGAGGCATGTGCTTAAGAGCCCATCTCTTGATACAAAAGGAAAACGAAAAAGAAAATCTCTTGTGATAATTAGATATCATCTCAGTTCATAGTCAGTAACTTCTACTACACTATGAAAAATTATCACAAATTTTCAAAAATCATGTGTTTTGTTGTTCAGTTTAAAGTTCCGGTTCAACCTGTGAGAAAAACAACTTTGAAAATCACCGGGTGAACTTCAACCGGAACAATGCTTTGTAACTCACGTGGAAAATTTTTAAGACAATTCTTCCAAGCGGAAAAATTCTCCGCTTGAAGTTCAAACGAAAGAATTTTAGTCTTTAAAATAAAGGAGAAAATGGGTTCCGCTTGAACTTCCGGGTCAACAAAAGTCAAAGTCTCATTTAATTACCGGGAAGGCATGATTTTCTAAGCGGATACACATTTATTTACCCATTAAGTTTTTTAACCATTTAATATCTGAGGTTTCAGCAAATTTACTTTTGGATAATGACATGCTTTACCAAGTTGTACCGTTTAACCCATAAAGCATCTGTCACATCAGTTACGGAACCATCTGTTTAAAACTTCTCTCCTCCACGTCATCCACGTCAAAGGTAAAATCCCTAAATTACCGTCATTCTTCCCCATTTCACTCAAACCCCATTCAGAAATTACTCCCAAAACCTCTCCGTAACTTCCAAATAATCGTAGATTTCTCTTAAATCGATCATCAACAATGGCTCCTAAAGCAAGGTCAAGTGGCAAAAAGCCCGTCGGTGACTCAAAGTTCCCCATAGAGCACAACTTGGCGGTGTATCTAGAACCACCGAGTAAAACCGATATCTACAACGGGATGATCGACTTCCTGAACAGTTCTCATCTTCATCATGCGCTGACAGTCGAAGTTGTGATATATGAAGAAATAATGGAATATTTTTGGTCTCATGCTAGGGTTACTGAAGGTGACGGCGGTATTAAACAAATTGTGTCAACAGTTCAAGGCACAACTGTGGAGATAGATGAAGCAAAGGTACGAAAAGTGTTGAAACTAAGGGATGAAAATGGATACATGGCTGTTGATTCCAAGAACTATCTACCTCTATTCAGAGACATTGAATATGGTGGTTCTCTGCAAAGCAAAACCATAAAGAAAGGGCGGTTACCATACAACTGGAGGTTTTTGGCTCACACCATCCTGGTATGCCTAACTCCAAAGAAGGGCGGTTTTGATGAGCTTGCTGCTGAACAAGCTTCTGCCTTCTATGCTGTTGTAAAGGGTGAAAATTTCTACTTTTCTAGATTAATTTTTCAAGCCCTAATAACAAACATCCAACCTGAATATGTATACCTGTACCCAAGGTTTTTAACATGTATTCTCAAGGAGGAATACCCCCAAATTGTCGTGGGTGGTAAAGTTTTGGAACCAAAACACTTAACCGAGAAAACCTTTTCGAATTTAGTTTTAAACAAGTCTGTTTTTCTTGGAAGGAATACCGACCATCCCCTGCCAATTCCAAGGCAGTTTCCTGATGAACCAGTTGATACTGAGGTTCAAACGGAAACTGTTGCAGCAACTAAGCCCCATGCTCAAGATGACAGAGCTAGCAACCCAATAGCTTCTGATCCCACATCTGTCCCTGCTTCCCCTACTTTAAAAAACCTTTCAATCCAAAAAGAGGAAAGCATCCACTCAAACTACCACTGCCACTTCCTCATCTGAATCCCCTCTTATCGTTTTCAAAAAAACAGGTGGTTTTTAGGACTCCTCCACCTAGCACTACAAGCCAACCCGAAGCTTCAAACCCCACAAAAGGCAAAAAGCCCAAGCGGAAATTTGTCAAATTGGGATATTCTCTTAGAAACGAATCCTCACTTGAGGGGGAGTCATTAGAAGCAGATGTACATTCCCCATCTGAGAGATTTTCACCTTTGTAACCCCTATCGCCCAGGAATGACAGTGCAATCAATCCTGATCTAAATGAAGGTGTTATTAACTCACCCACCTCATTACATGAGAACATTCCGATAGATCAGGACACTGCTGCTCTGAACCCCCATTCCTCACTGGAGGTGAATCTCAGGAGTCATGAAGAGATTCATGCAGCGAGGGCTGCTGCTGCCCAAGTATCCCCACTGGATCTTGGTGCTAGCAGTAACATAACTAAGACCCAAACTGTGGCAATCTTCTCTGAATCAGCATCCGAGGGTCCTTCATTGGAACCAAGGGCTGTTGAAACAGTTGAAGAGAATCCCAGGTGCCAAGAAGCCATGGGTACCACAGTTGATCAATCTTGGATTGATAACTTGGTTTTGTCCAAGGATATTGGTAAAAGGCCAGTTGAGGAAAGTTATACACTACCAGAATTGATGGAATTGTACATTAATCTTCAAGCACAGGTTGATAAATTGAATACAACTATTGCTACTTTGGTGAAGGCTGCTCCTACTAACAATGAGGCAGACCCTTCAAACCCTCTCAGAGAAGCTGATGAAGTTGATACTGTCAAATTAGGGGAGAAGATGCCCTCAAGGCCTGTTATGACTGAAATTAAAGAAACTCAGAGGATACCGGCTGAAGTTAGAGCCACAGCCTACGAAAGAATTGGTGTTAAACCCTTTACAGTGGAAGAAAGTTGGGTAAATTTGAAGAGCAGTCAATTGATTGCTATCTCTCCTTTTGAAGATCCCAACCTCGCTGAGCTAGTACAATCTTCCATGCTGATTGCTGGTGCTCTCCCTGAGCACATAAATTTGGTCACAAGACTATTAAAAGATGTCATCTTTCCGGCTGAAAGAGCCAGTGATCAAGCGGAGAAGAACTTTGCCTCCACCAGCAAGGCAGTAAATGATGTTGAAGAAAGCATTGCAACTATTGCAGTTGCTACTATGACTGAAGGAGGTGATGAAAATGTAATTGGTGAAGGACAAGGCACAGAGGTACTGGAGCTAACTGATAAAGAAGCTGAAGTCACCAAATCTCAGATGGTGACTGAAGTTCTAAACTCAGTTCAACCGGAAGTTCAACCGGAAGATCAACCGGAAGATCAACCGGAAGATCAACTGGAAGATCAACCGGAAGTTTAACCGGAAGATCAACTAGTGGTTCAACCGGAAGAACAGAGAAGTGAAGAAGCAGAAGACATAGCTGCAACTTTATTAGCTATGAGGAGTACAGAACCAGTTCAAGCTGAAGAACCTGTTCAATCCGAAACTGTTAGAACCATTCAACAGGTGGTTCAAACTCCTGAAGCTGAAGCTATGTTGAAAATGCTAGAAGATGCCAAAGGGGCAGCAGAAGATGAGAGGTTAGCCAAAGAACTTCAAGAGGAATTTGATTTATATTCACAGATTGGAGTTTTTGAGAACTTGCTTGAAGAGGCTAAGTCAAGATCCTTTAATTAGAGACTAAAGGAATACAATTTGGATGCTTTGACTGAGGTTGATAGGCAGAGGTTAATTTCTATTGCCTCTCAGTTGCCTACCAAGCTGGTAAGGAATGATGAGAATTACCTACTGCTGAAGAAGGTAAAAAGGGCTCTTGTGGTTAGAAATTTGAAGACAGAAGAAGTGGTAGCTCAACTCAAAGTTAGAGAACTTTGCAGCTTGATTGACTTGATTTTTCATGAGCTTAAAGGGGATATAGCTGCTGTGAATCCAAAATTGGTGATGCCTTCACCTTCAGAACTCACTTCAGATACATCATCTAACTTGAATGTTAAACTTGAGTTTGCTGATGTAGATATCCAACATCCACCTTCCTTCATATACAACCCAAACCTTTCACCTACAACAGTTCCATCAGTTCCACAGTCACTTGCCTTAATACCCTACAAACCACCCTCCATCTCCAAAAAGGTAGCCACCAAGCTTGCAAATCCAAAATATAGAACAGATAATTTCACACTTATTGTCCCTCTTAAGAAGAAACCTCCACCTACCATTGACTTCTCAGATATCTTCCCACCTACTCCACCTTCCAGTCCCACACCAGAAGCTAGTAGACCACCAACCAAAAGCACCTTACCTCCACTCACCATCAAAGAACCATTAACCACCAATGTTTCTGCCACCATCACCAAACCAACTGAAGACCAACCTAATCCCTCTTCTCCCTCATCAAAGGGCAAAGCACCTGTTGTGCAAGAATCAGAAACTGATTCTGATGAGGAGAAAAAGAAGAGAAAGAGGAGGATGATGCATGCTAAGAAGAAGAAAGACCAGAAGCAAAGGAGAGAGGCTCCACCCAGAAAGAACAAGATCGTGGGTTGGACAACAGATGAAGCAACCTTTGACTTCACTTTCACCTTGGCAAATGTCACAACTTTAGTAGTGAATGCTCACAAAGCCACAAGCATGCTCTCTGGACGTCAAATGACTAATATTTATGTAAAGTTAAGAGAGATTCTGAGTCCAACAAGGGCTGAGCACCTGCTGAGGTTATGTATTGAGACTACAGTGAACGAATGTGGAATGCTTTTCAAATCCCAGGGTGATACTGACAATGAAGAAGAAGAACCTGTCAGTGAAATCAAATTCATCATTTGGGAAGAAGTTGAGAAGCTGTTCTATGTTCACAGAGCCGATGGCACCTTCACAGTTCATGAGTTAATTTCTGTTCAAGATGAATGGAATGAAAAAAGATTGGGAGTCATTCAAACATGTGAAGGTGACCAAAACAAACTCTAAAGAGCTCTCTCAAGATTTGGATGCCAACATCAAGTCCTTGGATAAGTAGGTTAAGAAGAAGAAAATTTTTGGGTACAAGTCAGTTTTTGAAGATAAACACTGGAATTGAAGAATAATTTGACAGCATCAGCTTAGGGGGAGATTGTAAGGAATATTGCACTTAGAAGATTTCCGGTTGAAAGCTAATTTTGTTAAGTTCGGCTGAAGTTGAAGCGGAATTCTCAACTTCGAGCGGAACTGACAGTTCAAGCGGAAAGAAGCAGTTTTGTCACTTAGCGAATATTACGGGTGAACTCGATTATCCACCAGATAATGAGTTCAACTGGACTTTTCCCGAGATGTCTTTTCAACAAGTCCAATCCCGCAAAAGCTTCTCGGTTGCTTCTAAATCTGTTCAAGCCGCTCTCCTAAAGTAGTATGTTGTTGTTTAGACGCAAGATATTCCAATTGTCGATGTTTTTATGCTTTTGGTAGTTTGTATTTGACTTTATATTTTACAGTCTTGATTAGATCGCATGAGATCAATGGCTATCATTGATCTTATTAGCACTATATGTAGCTTAGTTAGCTCATAGTTTACACACCGGTTCTCGAACAACTTGTAATAGTGTAGCTTTGAGTTAATGCAAATAGTTTCGAGTATTTGTTACTTCGTTGTTACTATCTTTATGCAATCAAGCACTCACATCAATACAAGAGAACTAATATAAGCTTAAGAAGAGTGAAATATAACTTTAATTCCGTAGGGTTATATTTGCAAGTAGAAGAGTTTCTTGTTAAGTCAATCTGTTTTACACCGATCCTACACCTATAGACCCGGAGGATCAATGGAAAACAACATTCACATGTCCATACGACACCTTCGCCTATAGACATATACCTTTCCGCTTATGTAATGCTCCTGCTACCTTTTAGCGTTGCATGGTTGCCATTTTCCACAATATGATCGAAAAATCCATGGAAGTCTTCATGGATGACTTTTCGGTTTTTGGAAACTCATTCGACCATTGTCTGCACAATCTGGAGAAATTGCTCGCCCGATGTGAAGAAACTAACCTGGCCCAAAATTGGGAAAAGTGTCATTTTATGGTTCAAGAAGGCATAGTTCTTGGTCATAAAGTTTCCCAAGCCGGATTAGAGGTAGATATGGCTAAATAGACACTATCTCTCGTCTACCACCACCATCTTCCATCCGCGATATTCACAGTTTCCTCGGACACGTAGGATTCTACCGCCATTTTATCAAGGACTTCTCCAAGATCTCAAGACCTTTGACTAAACTGTTGGAGAAAGAAGCAGTCTTCAATTTCAAAAAAGACTGTTTGGTAGCTTTCACCCTCCTAAAAGAAAAACTTGTTCATACACCAATCATGACTACACTAGACTGGTCTCTTCTTCATGCAAGTGACTATGCTGTGGGGGCGGTATTAGGTCAACAAAAAGATAAGCATTTCCATCTGATATACTACGCCAGTAAAATGCTTAACGATTCCCAGGAAAACTACACAGTCACCGAAATGAATCATTAGCAGCGGTATTTGCTTTTGATAAATTTCGTTCATACCTGGTGTTATCCAAGATTATCGTTTTCATCGATAACGCACCTATCAAATATCTCTTCAAGAAGTAAGATGTTATGCCGCAACTCATCCGTTGGGTTCTTCTGCTTTAAGAGTTCGACGTTGAGATTCGAGATAAGAAGGGTGCTGAGAACACTACCATTGATCACCTATCCAGGCTTAAAAATGATACTCAATCTTCAGGAGGAGAAATAAATGAGAGGTTTCCAAGATAATACCTCGAAATAGTTGATTCTACCGTAGAACCCTAGTTCGCATAAATAGCGAATTACATAGCAAGTAGATTAGTACCTAGAGGGTTAACATATCAACAACGAAGAAAATTATTTGTTGACGCTAAATACTTCATGTGGGAAGACCCATATCTTGAAAATATATATGCCGGAACTTACCAGAAGATGTGTATACGGTACTGAGACCACTAGCATCCTTGAACACTGTCACTCAGGACCTTTTGGTGATCATCACGGAGAAAATTCCACCACAAGAAAGGTCCCCGACTCTGGTTTCTACTGGCCAACTATATATCAAGATGCTCACAGACTAGTACAAACCTGCGATGCTTGTTAAAGGACTAGAAACATCTCCTCGCGTAACGAGATACCCCAGAATAGTATCCAAATCTATGATGTCTTTGATGTATAGGGACTTGAATTTATGGGACCATTCCCAACTTCTAGAGGAAACAACTACATCCTAGTGGCCGTGGATTATGTCTCCAAATGGATTGAAGCTGAGGCTTTACCTACAAATGATGGCCGCGTAGTTGTTAAATTTCTCAAAAAATTGTTTTCAAGATTCGGAACTCTTAGAGCACTAATCAGTGACAGAGGTACACACTTTTGCAACCATCAAATGGAAAGAGTTCTATCTCACTATGGAGTAATCCATAGAGTTTCAACAGCCTACCATTCCCAAACGAATGGTCAAGCTGAAGTCACCAACCGAGGCATAACATGAATTGTAGAAAGATCGGTCGAAAACAACCAAAAGGATTGGGTTGATAAACTCGATGATGCTTTATGGGCATTTCGGTCTGCCTACAAAAATCCAATGGGAACTACCCCATACCTAATGGTTTATGGCCAAGCCTGCCTTATTCCTGTTGAATTAGAGCATAAAGCATACTGGGCCTTTCACACTATAAACCTAGACCCACAAAAAGCAGGTCAAAATCGACTCGGTCAACTCACTAAACTAGAGGAATTACACGACCAAGCCTACACCAACTCCAACATCTATAAGGACTGGACCAAGAAATATCACGATTCATGTCCGAAGAAGTTGAGGAGAATTCAGGAGGGATATATGGTTTTGCTATACAACTCTCGTTTAAGACTTTTCCCTGGAAATCTAAAATCCAGATGGACGAGAATATACAAAGTGACGCATGTTTACCCTTACGGTGCTGTTGACATACAAGGCAAAGATGGACTATCATTCAAAGTCAACAGTCACCGTCTCAAACTCTATGAAGGTATCTTCGACCACAAAGAAGAGAACCTTCCACTAGAGGTGGACCAGCATACTGTGTCCACGGGTCCAACCTAGGACCCGGAAACAAGTTTAGGTCACCTATCTTAGTTTAGTTAGATTAGGAATAAAAATCAAAATATTCCGACCATTTTTTATAGACATGCTCCATGCCCAACTCAACACGGGCCGTGCCTATGTGGCACGACAGTGTCAGTCGAATTTGGAATCTTCTGGATGTCTGACCGTAGAGCAAGCCCCGTGCCTCAGCATGACACGCCCCGTGTCGATCAGTCTGAAGCTATATAAACAGAAGATCTGCCCCTTTTGGCTGCACTTGCTCCTCATTCTTCCATAATTTTCAACTTGTTTGCTAGGGATAAGAGCTTGCATACATACCCAACAAGGTAAAGCTCCTTTTGTCTCTACTTTTAATCTTCTTAACCATTCTACAAGTGGGCATGAACATGAAGAACATTCCTATTCTTCATATGTTCATCCATGGTTTTTCTTGGCTCTTCATGCATGAATATTAGTCACACTCCATAGAAACTTTGATTTTGGTAGTCTAAACCCATTTAACCACTAGCGAAGTATAACAGGGACCGAGGGGGTGACCGTCCCCTGGTTTTTTTTACCGTAATGCTAATTTTTGCGATTTTTTCTAATTATATATATATTGAGAACCGCCCCCTGGGATAGGATCCATGACATTTCTCCCCCCCCCCCCACCGACTTTTTCGGTCAAGCTTCGCTAATGCATTTAACACTCCAAAATCATGACTAAACATTACACTAAACATCTTTGGATGTTAGATGCTTGAAAAACCAACAAAACCATGATTTCTTTCAAATTTTCAAGTTCAAACTCGTTCATCCGACAACACGACACGTCTCATGTCTACTTAGACACATGCCGTGCTATGCTCACCAACATGCATATAACATGACTTTTGCTGGTTTTTTAGTTATGGCAATCTTGGACGGGTCAAACAACAATGAAAGGACTCCTCTAGTAATCTCCACTCTCGTGAGAGAATGTATGACCCTTAGGAACGACTTCGATGAGGCCTACGAGCGGGATATGGAGTTGAACGAGCGTATCAACTTCGTAATGATTGCTTTCGAGTTTCTTGCAGGGTGCCTTGCTAATCTTAGCGAGAGGCTCACCCCTATTCTCGAGCCCGAGTTCATCCACTCAGATGCCCTGTGGTCCGAGGAAGAAGTGGGTGAAAATGTCATCCAAGAGCCCTTTGGTGATGACAACATGCTCGTCACCCCCGAACCTTGATGGTTTCGTTGATGATTTTATCATCAATCTTGGTGATGATGATGGCGTCCCACCCCTCGCCCCACGAGCTTGGTAGTCATTGAGGTGACGGGTCTTGAACGAAGCTTGATGGAGACCTAAATAAGTAGTTTAGGAAGAATAAATAAATTGTTTGTGATGTTTGAATGATGAACTTTTGGGCATCCCTTAGAAAGAAGGAATTATTTTGATGAGTGTTTTAATTGCATTTAGGTTAAGATCTTGGACTAAATGTAATTGATAAAACACTTGTATGTTTAAATTAATGGTAATCTAATGTTTAATCTAGTAGTTTGATTTTTATATTTTAGTAGTTTAATCTTTTTGTTGGTCCGGGATCAACAACCGTTCACGATATTTTGATCTCGAACAAGTGCGGAAACCTTGTACGAGATTGATTCAAGAGAAAGTAGATGAAATAGACTTGATATGAGTGAAACACAACACTAAAAGATCAAATCTTGAATGAAGAACAAACTACTTTCTTGGATTGATGATTACGATCGGAATTACAAGAGATAGGCACAAATCGTAAACAACAACTAACTCTAATCATAAACTAAGGGGTTTATATACTACCCTTTACATAACCCTAAGCCCAATCATAAACTCATAAGAAATCCGGTCCAAGAAAGCCCAAGTCGTAAACATCTTGTAGGCCCAATCGTGAATACCTAAGCCCATTAACAAGTAAGCCCACATCTAATGTTCATGCCTCAAATGTATAGCCCAACAATCTTCCCCTAGGCATGAACCATTAGACTATCTAAGGAAGACATAAATCAAATCTGAACGTATGAGCTTCTTTCCTTGACCACCAACCTTTCTCCACAATTAGATTTGCCGTGCCATGAAACATACCCACCCGTATAGCATTCTCCATGTCATGTTCATCACCAAGTATTGGACGGGATGCCAGGAGCTTGATATCATTCTCTCCAAATATCAGCAAATCAATGGGATCATACATGCGAAACTCTCTTAGCTTCTTGCACACAACCACCACCTCATACGTTGTAGGATCAAAATACCAGCTATCAAAATTCTTTACAAGCGTATGGTCTTCTATTTCATCGAGCATGTTGATAACTCGAGTCCGTTTGGTGGGAGGACACCTCATTTCACCAATTGGCTCATCGGTGACAGGATCTGTTCCGGTTTCAACCCACTTTGCAGCCTTCAGATCAAAGTTTGCAAAGTTTTCCTCCATCTGAGCTATCAAATTTTTGCGAACCAGATTACCATGATTGTTGTTCCACCTGTTAATGGACGGTGCCCTCAGCAAGTTTCTCAACTCTATTTCAGTCCATGAGTGGAATTGATCTCTTGATCGGTAGTACTCGACTGGACTATATCCATCTCTCACCACAGCAAATAATTCCTTTTCAGCATCATAAAACCAACACAAAATTGGTTCCCGGCTCCCCTTCTTGTCTAATTCACTCTCTCCCACATCTATGGAGTACAACGTAGGGGTAGGACCTTTGAAGAACTCTTTGAACCAATTGACTTGTCCTTCAGGAGCCTTTGAAATAAATCTTCCACCACGAACATACTCAGACATCTCAATTGTGTCATCTCCTTCATCTTCGTGTATTGCACTTATATCTTGAATTCCTTGAGATGAGCTTTGACCATGGTCACCAGATGCTTTTGACTCAACAACACCTTTCAACTCTAAATGCTTCTTCTTCAGATCCATCAAGGTTTCATACAAGAACTTAAGCCTTAGCTTGTTAGCAGCCTTGTTCTCTTTCAAAGTCTTGTTTTCATTTTTAAGTGCTTTTATCTCATTTTGACGCATTCTGTTTTAAGACATAAGATAGTTAATTTGAGGATCAGCACTTAACCTCATCTCAATTGGGAGATCAGACGCTCCCACAGCAGCCTGAAAAGGTCGGAAGCTTGGAATAGTTGGTGGCAGACTTGACTCAGTAGAGAAGTTTACTCTTACTGGACTGGGTTCTACAAAAGTGTTATCAACCTCCAGAAATTGCCTTTCTTCATGAACTGGGCTATGTTCATTTAGAAGAGGACTTTCAGTATGTATGGGAGTTGATTCTGGTACATCAACCTGACGATCAGCCTGGGGTGTGCTCTTTTCATTGGTAGGTTCAGATGCATCAACATTTTGTGCATTGACATGTGTAGGTTCAAATACCATCAGGCTTGAGGTAGTTTTCTGGAATTTGAATCTGATGGCTCTGGGATCTGACTTATTCCTTGGTGATAGCTCACGCATAGGAATTGGCTCTTTAAAACATCCTCCACTTCAAATTGAACATCTAACTCTTGTGGAACTGAACCACTGCTGGAAGAGGAGTTCAAGTCATTCCTCGCTCTCTTGTGACTGATGGGTCCCAGATCCCCATAGATGTCATCATTTAGGTTCTCATGCTCAGGAAAGATGTCATCCATCACATTTTCCTCATCAGACGGGATATTCTCCGCTTCTTCTTGAACATTCACTGGAACAGTTGCTGTCACATCATGGTCTTTAGCAACTGTCACATTGACTGGATGTACTTCTAGTTCAGAATCAGTTTCTTCTTGCTCTTGTTCCCTTGGAACTTCAGGAAAGGCACCCCTTTTAGACCATTCTAGTCGCCCTTGAAAGCTATTCTTTCCCTTTCTATCTTGAGTTTGCAAGCCGAACACACTGTTATCCATGAACTTGATATCCAACTTCTCTATTCTTTCTTCTATCATGGGATATTTCTTCATGACCACCATCTGCACATATCTTGGTGTCATCAGGAATTGTTCTCTGGCGCTCAAGTCAGCATTGCCAATCCAATCTAGCAGCATCATTTTTGAGAAATTGAAGTTCCAGTCTAAGGCCAATGCAACAAACGCTGTGCCATGCAGTTTGTTTAGCTGATCAAAACTTGTTCTCTTCCCCAAGAAGGATTTCTGCCTGTAATGAGCCAAACACCTCCAGTAGTGCGGCAGTAACTTCTTGAAAATGGGAGGGAACTTTCCTTCATACCCTAACGATTGAGCACCTTCCAACACAACTGCGTTTGAATACTCTATTGGATCTTCAGCTTTATCATTGATGTTTAAACCCTGACGAATGTCTTCTTCAAGAATCACAATTGGTCGGTTCTGAATGGTTGCAGTGATCCTTGTCTTATCGACATTTGCTCTTGCTGTTCCCCAGAAATCTCTAACAAGTTGCTCATCGATCAGCACACTTGTCCGCAGAGCATGATTAATTTTGCAGACATTTAATCCTGCCACCAGAGAATAAAATAGCTGCATATGTCTTTCTGGAGGATCATCAAGATAGGCCGGGATGCAATGATCTCTCTCAAACTGAATCTCGTCATCAAGCATATCTTCTGCCATCTGAGAAAACGAGACAAATGCATCAAGCCTAAACTCATCAAAGTGAAATTATGTTTGACAACAATATCTTGAAGTTCAATTGATTATCACATTTAACTTGTTAAGTTCAGAAAATCTCAATTTAAACTTTCAAGAAAAATATTTGATTTTGAATCAGAAATTGACAAACACCATTAATATTAACTTAAAAACGATTAAGTTTGATGAGATCTCTAAAAGTATTAGGTGTTTATGATTTTAATTCAAAAATTAAGTGTGTTTACGATTCACTTTATGGGTTTACGATTCAAAAATGGATTCACGATCGGGTTCAAACAAAGTCCAGTCGGGAACACTTAGTCCAATCGTAATCTCTATAAAAACCCTAAGCCCGATCGTAAACGGAATCGTAATCAGGGGATCGTAAACTCGGATCGTAAACAACGATCGGAAACGCCAACAGTCGTCTTGTTCATTGCGACAGTCGTAAACACAGAAAGCTCCATTGACGAACCTGCAACAAGCTCGTAAACACATTAAAACACCTCAAATATGTAAAGAAAACACCTAGCACTACCTTTTATGAGTTGTAAACACACAGCCGACTTCTAATCACGAGTATTTCACACAGAATCACAAGAAAACCTAGAGTGGTCTTGAACTCACAAAACGTGAATACACTGACGAAAACACTCGATTGGAAATGGGTTTTGATGGTTTTGTGGTCGGAAATTGATTACGAGGGTGTTGGAGTGCTCAGGTTACATAATGGACGGCCGGAGGTGGGTTGGATCGCTTTTCCGGTGAGGGACTGCGGTGGTTAGGGTTTCGGTGAAGGAATCGTAAACGCAGAGTGAGAGAAAGAGGGAATCGTAAAGTGAGGTCGGAAATGAGGGTGAGGGGTTTTGTTAATTTTTTTTTCATTAAGACCCTTCCAACTTTGTAAACACTTCAAGTACACCCCAAACCTCTTTTAAATGAAAGAACACTTGAAATGTCGTTAATTTTGAGAACTTTAAGAATTGCAAAACTTCCCCTCAGACTCATACCCCGAGTATCCGATCATGATCAAAAAAAAAATTAAATATTCACAGACTTATAAGGATGAATATAAAATGGACAATAGTTAAGATAACCTAAAATCGAGATAAAAACATACTTACCTTGAGGTTGATGTTTTTCATGGATCAAACCAGACAAATCTTTGACTAAGGAACCCTTTTCAGCTTCCGTTACTCGACGCTCTAGACGATTGCCCAAAAAATTTTGAAACCACATAAACTCACATCCAGATAAAAAGTTTTAAGTGCTTAATTATGGTACATAATTACCGTCATGTTTAACTGTCCCCACACCCAATTGTTCATAGCAAAACCTACCTAACCTCAGAGTTTATTGAGGATTCACAAACCCCCAACTTGAGGAACCATGCAACACCGTCATGACAAACACTTATTTTGTTAATTATCAGTTGGTGATCAGGTCGGCCGCATAAGCACGCAGAGAATACCAAACACAATAATTATTTTATTGTTTTCCTTTTTCTTTTCATTTTTCATTTTTCTTTTTCATTTTCTTTTCATTCTTTTCAATTTTCTTTTTGAATGAGGTGTTGTCATAACAGCAGAACATGGCGTGTGAGAGAGTGAATACTAGGTGGATACCACTCTCAACCCATTTTTGCTGGGACTCAATTTTTTAAACTATGTAAACTAGGATGGAAACCTAAACATATATAGAAGTTAAGTTTACTGCACTTACTTGGATGATCATAGTTTTTAATTTAGCTTACCGACACATCATCTTTGAGCCGTCTTTCACTTCAGCCTTACACGTGTCAGTCTCCGATTGTCTTGGAAATTTATATCACTTCCTACCAACTCAAGGCAAACAAAAGACTTCATAAAAACCTCAAACATATTTTCAGATTTTCTGAAACATTGACCTTTCTTCCCCTGATTTTATGAGGCTTTTGAAACAAAAACACATTTTTTTTAAATATATTTTTTAATATATTTGTTTAAATAAACTCAAAGCAAAAGTAAGCAATAATAAAAGCAAAACTATATACAAAAATTTTTGATCAGATCATTCCTCGAAGGCAATCATCCTTAGGCCTTCAACACACATTTCAAAATTAGGACGAGGAAGGGGTTTTGTGAAAAGGTCTGAAACATTTTGATATGAGCTTACCTTTTCCAACTGAATCAACTTCCTATCATAGCAATCACGGATAAAATGTATCTTGATGTCTATATGCTTTGTTTTGGAATGTTGAACAGGGTTTTTGACAATTTGCAGAGCAGCAGCATTATCACAAAAAAATTGGAGTGTTAATGAATTCCATACCGTAGTCTGTTAGCTGATTTTGAATCCATACTACCTGCGAGCATCCAGCTGATGCTGCCACATATTCAGCTTCTGCTGTTGACTTAGACACGGTATGCTGCTTCTTACTCTGCCAGGAGATGAGTCTGTCTCCCAAGTACTGACATCCTCCAGTTGTAGATTTCCTCAAGGTCACTACCTCCATAATCACTGTCAGTAAATGCAAACAATTGAAAATCAGTATTCTTAGGATACCAAAGTCCAAGCCTAGGCCTGCCCTTCAGATACCTAAGAATACGTTTAACAGTAGCTAAATGAGAAAGTTTAGGATTAGCCTGATAACGTGCACACACACACACACTGCATGCATAATATCTGGCCTGCTGGCTGTTAAATACATGAGTGATCCGATCATTGACCGATACATGAATTCACTCACGGATTCTCCATCTGCATCTGCGTTAGTAGTGGTCTGGATGCCATGGGAGTGGAGATAGGATTGGAGTCCTGCATTTTGAACTTTTCCAGAATCTCATTCACATATTTTGCTTGATGAATGAGAATACCAGTTTCATCTTGTTTCACTTGTAATGCCAGGAAAAAGTTCATCTCTCCTTGATCACTCATCTCAAACTTCTTTTTCATGATATCCTCAAACTCCGTGCATAAATCTTCATTTGTAGATCCGTAGATGATGTCATCCACATACACTTGCACCATTATGATATCATCCTCCACCTTCTTTCTGAACAATGTTTGATCAACCACTCCCCGTGTATAACCATTATCTACCAAATGCTTTGACAGGGTCTCATACCATGTGCGGGGAGCTTGATGCAAACCATACAAGGCTTTATCCAGGAGATATACATGATCCGGATGCTCTTCATCCACAAACCCTGGCGGCTGAGCTACATAGACTTCTTCATTCATCTCAGCATAGAGGAAGGCTGTCTCCACATCCATCTGATGCACCGTGAAATTGAGATACGTTACCACAGCAAGAAAGATCCGAATTGCTTCCAATCTAGCTACTGGAGCATATACCTCATCATAATCAACCCCATGAAATTGTCTATGTCCCTGAACAATCAGCCTTGTCTTGTTCCTTACGATTATACCCGTATCATCTTTCTTGTTCTTGTACAGCCATCTTGTGGGTATAACCTTTTTATCTTCTGGCCTTTTCACTAGTCGCCACACTCCCAGTTTTGAGAATTGATTCAGTTCATTGTGCATAGCCTCAATCCAACTTGGATCCTTAAGAGCTACCATCACATTTGGAGGCTCTATCTGGGAGATAAAGCACGAGTACATGCAATGATTGATGTTACCCGACCGGCTTCTAGTTGTGACTCCTGCTGTCACTGGCCCGACCATATTGCTAAGTGGATGATCTTTGTTGATTCTTGTGGTTTGAACATCTGGTACTGAAACAGAAACAGGCAGGTTAGTATCATTAACATTATTATTCATACCTTGGGTTTCAGGCTCCTTCTGATCATCATGAGTTCCTGACGATCTTGGAACATCCACAACATCATCCTTAGGAGCTATTTCTGATACACTGTCTCTGACAATTTCCACAGATGGCCTCACTTCAGGAGCTGGAGCAATGATGTCTTCTTCTTCCAGATTGGGAAACATGTTTGAGTAGTCAAACCCTTTAAAGAAAGACCCATAGTCAAAGATCCAGTCCGGTCCAATTCCTACATCTGTTGGATTATCTTCCAACCAGTCAACATCAAATGCCTCGATTATCAATTTGGTGGTTTTGTTGTAGACCCGATAAGCACTATTTGCAGAATATCCCACAAAATAACATTCATCAGCCTTTGCTTCGAACTTCCCCACATCAGATTGAATTAACACTGTGCAAGGACACCCGAAAGTCTTGAAGTACCCCACCCTTGGCTTTTCTCCATAGATAATCTGATAAGGCGTCATCTCATGTCGCTTGTTCAACAGTACCCGATTCTGCACATAACAAGCAGTGTTGACTGCTTCGGCCCAGAAGAAAATTGGTAATCTTGCATCACACAGCATAGTTCTGGCAGCTTCAATAAGAGTTATGTTTCTTCTTTCAGCAACACCATTTTGTTGAGGCGTGTATGGTGCACTGAATTTTCTTTCTATACCTTTTACTCCACAGAACATATTTAATTCAGCATTCTTAAATTCTGTTCCGTTGTCTGTTCTAATAGCCTTTACCCTTTTGCTCAACTGATTCTCTATAAGAGTGACAAACTGTTTCACAAGCGCTAGAGTTTCATGCTTGTTTGACAGAAAGAAAACCCAAGTAAAACGAGAGAAATCATCCACTATAACTAGACAGTATGAGAACTTGCTGATGCTTTGAACTTGCATTGGGCCGAAGAGATCCATATGAAGTAGTTGCAATACCGATGAAACAGAATTGACGATCTTGGAACGATGCGGTAATCTGTGCTGCTTCCCCTTAGCACATGCAACACACTTCTCAACGGATGTGAAATCTGTTATAGGAAGGTTCCTTACATGCTCTCCCTTTGCCAGCTTCAACAGATTCTTCATGTTAGCATGTCCCGGACGACGATGCCACAACAATGCCAGATTTTCAGTTTGCTTTGAGATAAGGCAGGCTTCTTCTGAAGTTGGAGGATTACCCATGTTGAGAAGATAAGAATTTGCTCGTCTTGGTGTACGCATCAGAATACACTCCTCATGAATCTTCACACCAGGTTTGAGAATAATACACTCCTTGCGGTTGAATAATACAGAATAGTCTCTATCAAAAATCTGTGATACACTCAGCAGACTATGTGACAGCTCCTCCACATAATGTACATCAGCAAATGATAAGTTACCATTCTTCACAACACCTTTCTTGCTGATTCTTCCACCTACGCCACCAGCAAACGATACACCACCTCCATCGAAATCTTCTACCTCTTTCAAGAGCGATAAATCTCCGGTCATATGTCGGGAGAAACCACTATCAACGTACCAGAGATTGTTGACAGTTCTTCTTGGCTGTCCCTACATGGATCAAAGATCAGTTAGATTCAGGTACCCATGTCATAATAGATCTGGGCACACCTTTGGAATTAGTGTAATTAACTAAATGAAGAGTCATTCCTGCTTTTGATTCAGGTACACTCAAGGTTTGAGTGTTGACTTTTGGTTTCCAAATGGGGTGTTTCTGGGGTTTCATTACATTAGTTGAGTTCTTTTCAGATGCATGTTTCTTTGGTGGTGGTGTGGCCTTTTTACCTGCTGGCTTTTTAACAGGTGTCCACTAAAGTTTCAATTTTGTATAAACAGCTTGTTTCGTTTGGGTGACATCTTTTGATTTTGAAACCTGTTTCACAACCTTTGTGTTGCCATTAGGTTTATTAACTCTTTTGACTTTACACACTTGTTTCTCAACAAATTCTTGTTTCATCTTATCATTCCTTTTGTAAGTTGAGTTTTGAGTTTTGGCCACATTCCAATTTTCATCAACAGGCTTTGTCACTGGAGCTTTTGTGTTTGAAACCTTAGACTATCGAGCCTTCATTGGTTCTGAACACTGCTTCCCCTGAGACAAAGCTTGTTGCTTTTGCTTTCTGTTTTCACCTGTCATCATTTTCTCCAACATACTAGTCCGTGGGTTTTACGGATAGTATGGTTGGTAAGGTCTGTTCACACAGTTTGCAGCAAAGTGTCCTGGTTTTCCACATTCAAAGCAATTCATAATTCTAGGCCTATTGACATGACTACAAAGGTATGAGCGTCTTGGATAAGACGCCTTCCATTCAGGCTTGTCATCCCATTTGTGTATTACATGTTTCGGAAATTTTTCTGGTTGTGTAATTAAACAAAATTGTTCTGATTTTGATTTGTTTGTTCTGTTGAAAGTAGACACAACTTGGGGATAAGGGACAAAGTCCTTGGGCTTAGACTTACGGCCAACTCTTGTGTTAGGCACACGAATTTTAAAACCATTAACTTTTTCATTAGAGTCAGAAACATGTTTTGCAGACATAGATACAACTAAGTGTTTTGACTTGGACGCATTAAGTTCAGACACAGATGCTAGAACATCGTCCTTAGGTAAATTAGAACAAGAACTACTAGACACATGACATTCATTGACTTTCAAACATTCAACATCCTCCCCAGAAACATCTTGAACATCTACTTCATCTGCACATGAAACAAAATTGTCAGAAGAACCAACATTATTGTTTAATGGTTCATGGGATGGACCTGGTTCACTTGTGGATGTCACAGTTCTATTCTAATTACCCAGCCCATACATCATATGTTTCTCATTTTCTAGTTCCTCTTCAATCATAGGTTTCACACCAACCAAAACACTATCTAGGGGAGGTCCTGCTTCATGCATTTCAGATGTAGATCTATCTACCTGGTCCTCCTCAAAGATCATTCCTATAATATCTCTAGTCACAGCTTGAGGAACATTATTCTCAATTTTGTCCTTGAAGCTAATTCCTATTCCACCTTTATCCTTACCCATTCTAACATCAGTTATGCATATGGACAAAGATTTACTAGCTTCTAGCATTCTTTTGCTTCTCATTTGATTCACATCTAACTTTACCTGTAACTCATTGTTCTGATGTTTAAGTTCATCTATCTACTTACTAAGCTCAGCTATTTCTAACTTAGCTTTGTCATACTAGACACAGACTTCTGAGTGGCTAGGGCTTGATATTTCTCTATATCTCGTTTCTGTGCTTTGACCTTATCCTCACTCTTTTCCCATCTACCCTTAAACGAACTTCTAGAGAATTGCATGTCAAACAGTTCTATCTCACTATTTTTCCAAAGTTGTCTAAGGCCAGGAATTAAACGAGCACAAGTGGGATTAGTACATACCTTGGTGTTTCGACCTCGGCAGCAAAAGCTTCTTTGTCTTCAACCAGGTTTTCTTCATCAGTGACCACAAAAGCATGCTCTTCATCAGCACCATTCTCCATTTGAGCAATCATGGCACCCGTTAGACTGAGTTCCCTGACCTGTGAAGACCACTAGTATTCTCCACAATCTTGGACAACCAAAGCTTTTGTCTCTGTTTTCCCTTTTCCATCCCCAACTTTCTTCTCTTCTGGCTTCTCTCTTTTTGGTTTTGTGCATTCCCTGGCAAAATGTCCGTACTCATCACAATTGAAGCACCTCAGCTTGCTTTTATCAAAACCCATTCTGATCTTGTCCTGATCCTTCCAGACATTTCTTCCAGTTGTTGCCATGAACTTCTTTGCACGAAAAAACTGCCATGGCCATCTGCCAGGACACATCAAGCATCTCAACATCTTCAGAATTTATCTGATTCAGATCACCAGAGAGCATCTCAGCAGGCACCAAAGTTCCAGCCATAAGGGCATGGTAGCTGTTCATGAATCCCATTTCTAGTGCAAAGTTGGGATCATTGGTGGCATTTGCCTCTTGAGAATTGACCATTCCACTCGAACTGGAACTAGCTTGTGATCTTGCCACAAATGCAGTTGACTTTGGGTTGGCACTTGAATCATTTCCGGATGAGCTCCCAGCTTGTTTTGATCCCACATCTTCAGACAAGAGAGCCTGACTTAATTTTCCAGCCATACTTAGAGAACTCAGGTGATTCAGCTCCCGTTGCTTATCATCAATCAGCTTCGATTTCAGTTTGTTGATAAGCTCATCAACAGTCAATTCATTCAGCTTGTTGTTATCCTTGATGATTGAGATATTTGTATTCCAATTCTTGGGTAAGCTGTTCAAGAGCTTCAAATTCTTATCTTCCTGTTCAGGTTCAACATCATAACTTGACATCTCAATGATTAGGGACACGAATCTCTGAACTTGTGCCTCAAAAGACTCTCCCTGAACGTGATTGAATAAGTTGAACTTCTGCTTCATCATATGTTTTCGGCTAGCCTTGATATCTGGATTACCTTCATAAGCTACCACTAGAGCATCCCATAGCTTCTTCGTAGTTTTGTACTTCTTAAATCCCTGAGCAATCTCTGGTGTCAAAGCCATAGTCATAATCGCATAAGCCTTCTCATCCTTGTTTTATCTCTCCCATCCGTCATCTGAGTATTCTGCTTCAGTCTTTACAACTCCAACCTTTGCTGCTTCAGTGTGTGTTGGTATGAACGGTCCATTCACAACAGATCTCCACAGTCTCAAATCAACACTCTTCAAATGGTTCTGAAATCTATATTTCCACTCAAGAAAATTATCCGCTGATGTGAGTCTAGGAGGACGAGTGGTTGATCCAATCTCAAAATCCAATTTCTGATACATGCTTAGTTCAAAGTCCATCACGAAAGCTTAGGAAAACTTAAACTAAAAGTCCAAAAAGTCCATAAAGTGAGTTTCCGATCGTAAACCCTTGTTTACGATTGAAGTTTCAGCGGATCTTAAACTCCAAGTCGTAAACTCATGATTCCGATAAAATTTAGTCGTAAACTTGTTTCCGACACAAGCTGATCGTAAACACGTTTCCGGTACGAATAAACCGTAAACTCGATTCCGGTTGGAAATGTCGTAAACTCCCAAAAATTGCGTCTTGAAGTCGTAAACTTAATTTTTCTGATCGTAAACCTTCAAAAATCCATTCTTGAACTCGTAAACACTGAAATCGTGAAGAACACCAATCGTAAACTCCCAATACAACCCAGAAACTGATCGTAAACACCCTAGAACAGCAATAGATTGATCGAAAACCCTCTGACCAGCTTTAAACCTTCAAAAACACGAACCTTTTCCAGAAAAAGCTTGAATCCAATACCGTGAGAACCTTGAATCAGAGATTCTTTGCTCTAATACCAATTGTTGGTCCGAGATCAACAACCGTTCACGATATTTTGATCTCGAACAAGTGCGGAAACCTTGTACGAGATTGATTCAAGAGAAAGTAGATGAAATAGACTTGATATGAGTGAAACACAACACTAAAAGATCAAATCTTGAATGAAGAACAAACTAATTTCTTGGATTCATGATTACGATCGGAATTACAAGAGATAGGCACAAATCGTAAACAACAACTAACTCTAATCATAAACTAAAGTGGTTTATATACTACCCTTTACATAACCCTAAGCCCAATCATAAACTCATAAGAAATCCGGTACAAGAAAGCCCAAGTCGTAAACATCTTGTAGGCCCAATCGTGAATACCTAAGCCCATTAACAAGTAAGCCCACATCTAATGTTCATGCCTCAAATGTATAGCCCAACACTTTTCTTTGAGCAAATGAACAGGTACCGGCTCCTTTGATATTCTGTTTGGGACCGCGAGGTCACAGAGCATGGCGTGGTAAGCATTCCATGGGTACTTTTATCAGATTAATGAGGAAGTTCTGCCAAAATTTTCTTAGCCCAAACTATTTTTTATTGTCTATTGTCTCTTTTTTTTACTAACGTACGGGTAGATTAAGGACACTGTACATTTTAAGTGGGGGGGGGGGGGATACTAAGAGATGTTTTTGAGGACATAAACCTTTGCCTTGTCCAGATTCATGCCTTACACAAAACTCTTTAAAAACGGGCCTTGATATCACCCCAATTTTTCAATAATTTGTTGTCTCAAACGGAACGGTACACGTATAACTTTTCCTCCAAATTATAAAAGCCTTAAATTCCATTGAATTATATATATTTTCAAAGAAAATTTGAAATATTTTGTATGACAAGAGGAACAAATTTATTTTTAAATAAATTTATATTTACCCTTCCCCAATATTCAGTGAGAATTTGAGCCCATTATAGCATGATCACCTATAAACATGCTCATTTCTTCCTAAATTTTGAGAGAAATCTGATGATTCGACAGAGGTAGAACTTGACACGAATATACGTTCCAAAATAAAAAAAATTGGAGACACATACTTTAAATGGTTGAGGCACCAATAATTTCTCCACTTTCCGTTTCTTAAACCCCCTTTCCTTCACTCCACAAATAAACTCCCCCTGGTTCGCCCCTTTGAGCCTAAGCCTTTTCGTTTCAAAACCCCTTGTTGAAGAAACAACTCACCCCTTATTATTTCAAATTTATTTTCATAAAAAGCGGCTCTTTCATAAAAACCCAAACTTAATGACTTTTTCAGTATAAATAAAAGCTATGATATGGATCCGTGGGTCCTGGATTCCCACTCAGTTGCTGCTGTCTAAAAAAAAACTTGATTGTTTGAATAAAGGGAATTCCCAAAGCTTACATTCCCCATGTTTATATAAAAAGAGAAATCATCAAGCTCTTAAGTTAGTATATTCTTTTGAAAAGTCATAAAAATTCAGATTTGCAAAAAACTGCTATTTTACACTTTTCACCCCTTTTCTTTTAAACACATATCCAAACCCTACCCCAAGCCTACCCTTCTAAGCCCTCATGATATTTATGTGGATTCCAGTGAGATCTGTGGAGGTTCGATCACGTGTCAAGCCTATGCTTTCTGTTCGTCTTCACCCAGGTATGAGTGTTCACCCAAAAAATCAGATAAAACCCTGAGAGTTGAGTGATCATTTGTGAGGTTATAAATTTAAATAAAAATAAATGCTAGTAGGCTTGTCATAACTTTTTGTATTTCAAATAAACAAAGGAAATAAAAATAATCCAATGCTATGAGATGTTAAAAATAAATGGAGGACTACTTTTATTTTGTGCAATACCTATGAGGCACAAGCAGAGAAAGCCATTGGGAGTATCAGGTGTGTCCAACACAGAGTTTTGCTTGAAGACCAACAAACGTTTAAGTGTGGGGATGTTTGATATGCATCAAATTATACATATTTTTATATTGAATATCTCCCACATTGTGGTTTATACTGATTAAGTAACATCAAAACAAAACCATTTTGCTTTCTTTTTAGTTTTTCAGGTTAACAAAGCAAAAATCACAAAAGGAACAAATTATGAAAAAAAACAGATCAAAAACACAAAATTTCCAAGATTAGTACTTAGGCATGGCCCTGTTCAACATAGGCACGCCTCGTGTCCATCCTCAAGAAACGAATTTGACTCAGCTCTGCACAACACTACCCCGTACCACTCACCCCTAACAAGCACAACCCCGTGCCTTGACTAGCACGCCCCCGTGCCTACCAGTAGAAGATCCCCCGAATGATCTCATGCACAACATGACCATGTCCATGACGGGCATGACCATTGCCATTCTTCCAGACTGCCTATAAAAGGAACCCTCCTCCCTCATTTTAGATTGCTCAATTCTTTTCGCTCTTCTTGTAGTTTTGTTGAGCCATTTGGCGTTTTTACATTTTGTAATCAAGTTCATAAGAACTATAACTTAAGTAAGATTTTGTAAGTATTTGTCTATGAATCCTTCATTTTCTCTTAAGAAAATCTTTAAAGCCATGCTTGGCTAAATTCTTATACTTACTTTGGAAGTAACAAACCTTTGGTGGGTTGGTTAATGACTTTATAAACTCGCTTAAGGTGTGTTTATTGACTTTACGAAAACCCTTTTTGTTAGAAGTTTATTATTGATCTTTTGATCTAAACATGCACTACGTATCACAGACCATTTGAGGTGTCGAAATCTCATCAACCGGACTTGTGACACCCGGTTGGGGGATGATGCATGATCTTTCGGGTGACACGCGCCGCATACTACATGATACGTTTGGGGTCCTTATCGTCTATGTAAGAAAACGTGGCTGACTACGTGTGTGCGGGCATAAAGTATTTGGTTGGGAATGGGGGTTGGTAATATTTTATTACTTCACAGAAGCTGAGATGGTACGTGTTTGTGAACTTGGCTCTTGTTACGCCGGACATGCATGCGCGAGAGCGGTGAATGGAAGAAACGAAACTTAGTCCCTTAAAAAGATGATTTTCATAATAAATTATCTAGCACGCAGAGTTGTTCCCCTGCTGGTTCATGAAGGCGTGTCGAGTATGGTGTGCTGGCTTGAGATGGGGCCCCATAACTAAATGTCATTACACCACTACATTTGTTCACTAGCAGCACAGTTCCCCGGGGTTCGTACTCCTCGTAAATGATCACCCGGGATAGTAGTGATACTAGATTTGAGGCTGAAAGGCGGTCTAGTTTCCTGCTATTGAATAATTTTTAAGAAAGGATTATAAGTACTCATTCAACCTTCTTCAACCTTTGGTACGTTCTCCCAAGTAATGTTAAGTTTGATTTTGTTAGGACAAGTTTTGATGTCTAATGCTAGGTCTAGGTGTTTGTTGTTTCTATTGTTAATTTTGTAATAGAATGCTCCAGCGAACCATGTGCCGAACTAATTGGTTCGCTAGCAGCGAACCAAATGGTTCGCTGACTTAAATGGTTCACTGCACCAGTTTAGTATAAATAGTTTTGTGTTTCTCTGCTTAGTTCAGAACTATGAGATTAGAACTTAACTGTGTGTGTTTCCTGGTGAGAGCATTCTGGAGTCCTTCATTGTACACTGATTGTTTCTAATACAAGAAGTGTTATTTACGTTGTGTTTTTTCAATTAGATTACTCATTTGATTCTGCATCCTATAGATCGATCCGATGAACGTACTTACACATTTATATTTCTTAAAACACCATCTTCTAGTATTTTATTTTCTTTTATTTTTCTTTCTCAGATAATTAATTTAAACTAAAATTTAGATTTGGCTAGATATTGATAGCGGGCTGAGTACCTAGAGACCTCACTTTCTATTGTGTCCTTGAACGATCCCAATTCAAGTTACACTACTATACTTCTCCACGATGGGTGCACTTGCCTGTGTAATGTGGTGAAATAGTATTGGTCATGTACATTGTGTTTATAAATTAAAAGCTTAAAACTGCTAAAAAGATACGAAAAATATTGCCATATTTTATATACACCTCAGCACACACCAATAACGAAAATAATATTAGTTACTAAGTTATATTATTTGTGACCAATAAGCTAGAAAGAAAGTTTGAGGGTATAACTGGTAAATTGGGACTTATGGTTAAAATTTATAAAAGCTTCAAGTTAGGAGGCTGAATGAAAACGTTGATAAGAAAAACAAGTCTTGGACTTGCACCAGACATAGAAACCACAACTCGAAAGAGGAGGGGAAGAACCCTAGTTCTTGCTTGACTCTTCAAATTAGGCTTGTTGGAGGAAAATTTAAAAAGGGAGAAGTCAAATTTTTGGCCTAAAAAGCCTCCTATATCACGATTTCACTCTTAAATCTTGGTTCCCGTGTCATGTAAGTTACTTACTAGGTTGTATGATTTCATGGACTTTATCTTGAGATCAAATTGGGGTAGGAAGTAGATTGTATATGTGTTCCTATGCTTAGATAGTGCATAAGTTACCTTGCATGTTTGTATTCACATAATGTTAGTAGAAGTTGTGATGGGGGTTTGAATCCATCACATGGAAATTAATCTTCTATAAGGTCAGGTGATTGGGTTCGGTTAGTGAGACCATAAGCAAGCTTGTTTGTATGATGAAATTGTTAATTTGTCTTAAGCTGTAAAATTGATATGCTTGTTTGTGGTCAAAGATGGGATGAATTGGTAGGATTATGTTACATGTTAGCTAGAACACCAAGAATGCACATTAGGGGTTTGATGAAATGCCTGACAGAAAGTGGAAATTTAAAAAGGTTGATTTCACCAATTTGATTTGGTGATGTTATGCTATATTGTGTGAATTATGAATTATGAATTATGAATGTGGAATGGTTAATCTAAATAACCCTATAAATATAGGTGAAGAAGGTGGGAGCTTGGGACATCATCATGAAGGAAAAGCTAAGACCTAAAGGTAACATAAAGTGTGTTAAATTGAATTGATAACCGGATATGAGAATTCTCATTCCTAAGATATGAATGTGTGATGAATTAGATGTGGTTTCTTCATGGGACAATACCAAGATAATGTAGATACCATGACCCATTTGGGTTAAAGTGGGAACAAGAGTAGAAATCAAAGGTGAATTTTTGGGTGAAAAATGGATTATGATTATTCATGATCTAGGTTGCACTTTCAGGTGAAAGTGTGATAAGGGATTATGTTCATTCATGATCCAGGTTGCACCTTCGGGTAAAAGTGTGATAAGGGATTATGTTCATTCAATCATCGGGTGAAAGCATAGCCTTTGATATGAGTTTACTTGTGTCAAAGGGAATATGGCTTATGCATATTGATGGAAAAGAAAGTAATATGTAGGAATCATGTTCTACATGTGATGGTGTGGTAATTACTTACCTAATTGTTCTATGCATTACTTGTTATGTGAAATATTCAGAAGTGGAGACTTAGAAAGGGGTCACAAGGGTGGAATACTTACGTTTTTCTATCTAGTAGAATAAGGGGTTAATGGGTCACCGAGTTGGAAATTTGATCTGGTTAACCTCCTCAATTTGTTAAATTCTAATGTTTTTATTATACGATTAGAAATTATGAAATTTGATATTTTAAGAGGTATGGCGTTTAGAATGAAAGACTTGGTTGAAAAGTGGTAGTGGAATTGAAAATGTGAAAAGTTTGGCTAAGTATGAGAAACCAGGAGAAAAAATGTCTATCCTTGGAAATCTAGCTCTTGGCGATACGCTGAAGAGCAAACAATCATTTTTGGCGATACGCCAAACTCGGACAGGGGGGTTAGGCGATACGCCATGGATGAAAATTCAAAATTTTGTTTTTTTTTCTTTTATGTGATGTTGAAATTTAGGTTTGTTGTTGTTATGGCATCTAACATGTTACTGGTATTAAATGGCGGGTTAGGATTAGAGGTGGCGGGTCAAACTTGAGCCGAAATCGAAATGAACCGAACACCGATTTTTTTGAAGAACCAATGTTATGCTTATTATTATGGGGTTATGTTTTAGTGGCATACTCCAATAAGGGATGAAAGCCAATACTTAAAACCGATTTTGTGCATGATTAGTATGATTTTTTTGGTTTAGTTAATGTGAACAACGAAAATTTTCTACCACGTATTTGTCTTACCATACAAATTAAAAAATGCGGAATGGGACCTTACAATTACTACCAATAATTCAACCAATGAAGTAACCATTTCATTGTCAGCAAGGATTAAATATGTATTAAATGTTAGTCTCTCAATGGTTGATTACGCACGCAAGTTCAAACGGTTCAAAACATGATCGAGCATGAACAACAATAATTTGGTTCAATTTGTTACTAGTGGTATATAACGTTTGTAATGGTAGGCCTCGAACAAGTTTGTGAGTTGGTAACGGCGAATAACAACCAATATATATTTTTTTAGTCTTTTAAAAGTTTTAGGGGGTGATTATGATAATTTTTAAAATATAGTTTGGCGTGGGGGGTAGCGAGTTTGCAATAGGTGATCAGGGAGGTGTGAATAGCCTACCCTTTTAAGAATATATAAATGTGTTGAATAAATTCATCACAAGTATACTTTATCATTGTACTTTGTAGGAAAATTGGATTTTAATAATCTTAACTATTTCTTATTGGACGATAATAATTATACTTCGATTTTTCCTACAATGAATCTCTTTTTAATTATGTTGGAATAAACAGACCACCATTAATATGACACTAACTTCTTTAAGAAAAATTCACCTTTTGATGATTGAGCATCAGGTGACGTCTTATGTGACATGTTTTTGATGCCCGTGAAGAAAAGTTTTCTGAAAACAACCACACACAAACAAAATTCTTCTACAACCGAATAAAAACATTTCTTCATAGCATCAAAATATACAAAAATACTAAAACAAAACCTCTGTGTTTGAGCTCAATCATAAAAATCATGTCACATGAGACGCCACCGTAATGGCTAGTCATCAAAAAGTGAAATTTTCTTAACGGAGTTAGTGTTAATTTTAACGGCGGACTGTTTATATCCAACATGAATAAAAAGGGGTTCATTGTAGAAAAAAACGAAGTATGAATTATTATCGGTCAAGGAAATAGTTGGGATGATTAAAATTCGATTTTCCTACTTTATAATATTTGAATCTACAATTTTATAGTTGTTAAATAAGCAAGTTTCAAAGGTCTCCAGATAATTATACTTGATATACGTATTATTTATTAAATTTTTAGTTATTTAGTAAAAAAAACAACATAATTATATCATAACCTACTTCAAAGAAAAAATTGCTTGTTTTATAGTATAACTTGTTTAGCTTATATTATCTATTCTAATAAGAGACAACTTGAAATTGCATTACCTTAGGTCCTAGGTGGTGTATTTGGTAGAACCCTGTAACATAACCTTAGGTCACAGGTTTGGTCTTTTGAACGATTGGCTTTTAATTCATTTTTTCAGCAATGATATTTTTTGAGTTTTTTTCTTTTCTTTTAGGTTTTCTTCGTTTTAAATTCACACTGTTACGCTTACGCATCGATATCTTTTTTGTTTTCATTCTCTATTATTTTTGTTTAACGTCTTTGCAGTTTATTTTTTTTTATGTATTTGCATTTTTATACGTTGCACTCTAGCAATGCAACTTTTTTTGTACCCCCTCATAAAAGAACTAAAACTCTTTTCAATTGATTAGATACAGAGGTGATACATCCCCATATATACACAAAAAGGTGTCAAAGAAGTAAATGTACAATCAATGTAATAAATGACATTCCTAACTAAGTACAACAAATTAGGAATGCATAATTATGGTAAGCAACAACCATGCATTGACAACATGATTGTCGAGATCCTTGGTACCCCCCTCCAATCTAGCAGGTGGAGGACCGGCACGAAGCATGGCGTGAAATTTGTCGAATAGTGGTTGAGGCAGGGTTTTGGTGAATATATTTGCAACCTGAATATTGGTTGGAACAAACTTGGTGTGCAACCACCTAGACGTAACAAGCTCTATAACAAAATGGTAGTTTATGTGAATGTGTTTAGCTCATCTGTGAGACACCAGGTTTTGACTTAGGAAAATAACACTTTTGTTATCATAGAGTGTTGAAGGCTGGAGGAATAGCATGCAGTTCACGAAGAAGGTACGTAAGCCATATGATTTCAGCAGCAATGTTGGCCATGGCCGTGTATTCTGACTCAAATCTTGACCGAGACACGGTAGGTTTCCTCTTAGCACCCTATGAAACATGTTTGTTACCTAAATAAATGGAGTAGTCATAAGTGGATCATCGAGTTTCAATGCGTTTAAGGGACTAAAAGTTGGACATCTTTGGGGCTTGAAGGTGTTAACTAGGTTGGCCGACAACATAAGACAAACCTGGTGGTGATGGTGAGATATTAAAGAGCCCCTACAAGAGACCTATATAATGTGGGTTCATTGAAAGGAGTCCCAAATGAGGTTAAAGGTTAGAGGTGGCAAGAGAAGTGGCGACTAGTTTGGAGTCCAACAGGCCTGAACGAGCAAATATGTCATGAGCATATTTGGCTTGGCTTAAGAATAATCCCGATGGGGTGTGAGACACTTCAAGTCCCAAAAAACCCAAGGCACCTAATTCTTTTGTGGCAAACTCCTTGTGTAGTTGACTAATGAATTTCTGAATTGTCGTTTTGTCATTCCCCATGGATGAGATCATCAACATACACTAGGAGATAGATGAGCACTTTGTCTTGTTTGAGAACAAAGAGAGACATATCCACTTGACTACAACGCAAGCCTTGTTTGATTAAGAAATTGCTTAACCGTTAAAACCAAGCGCAAGATGCTTGTTTTAACCCATAGAGAGCCTTATTTAGATGACATACATAATTCAAATGCCTTGAATCTATGAAACTGGGTAATTGTTCCATGAATATAGTTTCATTGAGGTTGCCATTAAGGAAAGCATTTTTGATATCAAGTTGGTGTAATAGCCAACCATAGAATGTGGCCAAGGCAATTACCACCCGAATGGTGGAGGTTGTGACAACTGGACTGAATGTATGATTATAGTCAAGTCCAGAAATTTAAGTGAAACCTTGAGCCACTAAATGGGCTTTATGATGGTGAATTAATCCATCAACGTTATACTTGGTGCTGAATAGCCATTTAGATCCAACTACATTGTGAGTGGTAGGACATGCACTAACTCCCATATTTGATTTTGTTAAAAGGCACATATTTCATCATGCATGGCAAGGACCCAGTTGTTATGTATATCGACATGATGTTTGGGCCAAGTGATGCCATTTTTGGCATGAGTTAACATAGGATAAGTGTTTTGAATTGAAGGTTGGGGATTGTTTGAGTGAGGGGCAGAGATAGGGGTGGAGGAGTGGTTAGGTGGCGAGGTATGAGTGTGCAAGTTGGGTCAGGTGAGGGAAAAGGAGAGGGGTTGTTCGATGAGGAATTTGAGTTGTACGAAGGAGTTGAGGATGGTTTATGGAGTTTTGATTAGTAGGGGTTTGGGCCAATATATATGGGCTTGGTTAAGGCAAGTGATGTTAAACAAAATTAGGGGCGATGGGAGTAGCTGTTCGGCAAAGGGTGCTTGGTTTATTCTTATGTGAGAGTGTTTTTGTGAGATAGTAGTAGAGGGTGAGGGTGATTGTTCGATTGGGTCGGGTGTGGTTTCTTCAAAGTTAGAGAATACGAAAGATGCTTCTTTGGTGGTGGATATACTACCACAAAATGGGAAAACTTCTTCATCAAATTGAGCATGCCTAGTCATATAAATTTTTGAGGTTGTGGGGTCCAAGCAATGGCAACCTTTGTATTTTGAGTTATACCTAATAAATTGTAAAACACGTATGGATCGTTTCCAGATCATAAAATGATAGAGACGGAAGTTTGTCATTAATCGATGTTGAATGAATACAAGAACCGAATGGAGTATACATCGATTTGAGCTCTGGAGGAGGTTTGGACAGAACCTCCTCTCTCACTAAGACCACACAGAGAAATGAACAAACTTAGAGATGATCAGCGTACCAACTGGTACGGGCGGACCACCCAGCGTACCATCTGGTACGCTGGTTAGTATGTTGACCCTCTCACATACAATAAACCCTATATATTCAATCTATTCTATTCGTACAGTAACGGCCACACATAGAAACTTGTCCTAACAGATTCCCCCTTGGACGTACTGTCGAATGTAAATCTTTAACTTCAAGCAATCTTCAGTCAGTCTGCTGCAGACGCCTCTATCTTCAGCAAACTCCCCTTGACCGAAACTTCAGGTATGCAGGAAACAGTTCAGAATCTTGTACAATCGCCACAACAAATAAAGTTCCCCCCTCGCTTCAAACACTTCCACATCAGGCAAAAGATAACGGTTCACTTCATTATTCGTTCCCGGCAATTGTTTAAGATCTCTTAAACATCACTACATTTCGACAGAAATCTTCAATCTTCACCGAATTGTAATACATTCTGATCTTGATGAAAACAGACACGATCAGCATCTTCAATCATAGAAATTCCCCCTCAGAATGAAATCCATCCCAATATATCACCAATCAAAGGCTATAACGTCAACTTCATGACTTAACAATGTATCAGGCATTTGATTAGAGAGTTCCAAACCATAATCGAAAACTTTGACATATCGGTTTGCACGAACATCAGAATACACCACCTTTCCATGAAGATCAAAAATCACCATCATCCCTGAATTGATTGCTTTTGAATATTCACTTTTTTAATTATGAAACTTTGAAATTTTCAAGGGTCTCAATTTCCCCCTAAACAAGTGAAATATTCAAATCTTCCATATTTTCCGTTTGTGTAATCATATCCATGTCTCTGAATCTCTGTCCATCATCAGAAAACACGTGTTTTTGGATCTCTGTCCATCCTCAAAAACAATGACTACCAACAAACAACACATTCTTGAAATTCGACGACTAATTCATGATAAGCACCGGAATCTGGTAACTCTTGATTGTAAATTCACAGCTACCGAATCAAGGGTAAACCCGATAACTGATTTGTTCTTTAAAAACTCCATGACCCTTCCCCATTCTTGAAAACAACCCCTAGATGTTTATTACTGATTAACGGGGGTTCGGGGGCAGCGCCACCGAGAAGCGGGGTCCAAGGGGCGGCATCCCCTGGCGGGGTTCAAGGGGCAGAGCCCCTGGCTGCGGCGGACCAGAAGCTTCAGCGGACCAAATCAATATCAGCGGACCAAAATCCGGACCAATCTTTACCAGCGGATCAGACTCGTATCGGCGGACTAGACACGGACCAGATTTTTCCTGCGGACCAGATGTGGTACGGCGGACCAGCTGTGATACGGCGGACCAGATGTGGTACGCTGAAACTGCCGCAGACCAGAGAGTAACCGCCACGGACCAATCTGATGAAGATTGCCTAGCGGACCACAATTGGCGGACCAGATTCACGATGAATTTTGCCTGGCGGACCAGTTGCGGACCAGCGGCGGACCACCTCTGAAAATCACAAATTTCACTCCAGATTCGTATTTTGTCGAATTTCTTCACACAGACACTCAATTTAGGTGCGAAAATGACTCACAAAGGTTCGATTTACCAAAAATCGATCAAACACTCGAGGAATCTCACCTAAATTGACTTTTTAACGTCTCACAACTTCAAAAACTCAAGAACAAGATCTGGAAATTGAACCAACGGCTCTGATACTAGTTGTAAAACACGTATGGATCGTTTCCAGATCATAGAATGATAGAGACGGAAGTTTGTCATTAATCGATGTTGAATGATTACAAGAACCGAATGGAGTATACATCGATTTGAGCTCTGGAGGAGGTTTGGACAGAACCTCCTCTCTCACTAAGACCACACAGAGAAATGAACAAACTTAGAGATGATCAGCGTACCAACTGGTACGGGCGGACCACCCAACGTACCATCTGGTACGCTGGTTAGTATGTTGACCCTCTCACATACAATAAACCCTATATATTCAATCTATTCTATTCGTACAGTAACGGCCACACACAGAAACTTGTCCTAACATAAATAAGCAAGGCACACTTCATAGTGAAAGTTTATGTTGGGCATAGTCTCTTAAATAGGGAAACACCCGACAACCAAAGATGCGAAAGTTTCCATAGTTGGGTGTTTGCCCAAAATCAATTTCAAAGAGAGACTTGTTCCCTAGAAGGGGTGTAGGTATACGTTTTATAATGTACGTTGCGAATGTGAACACACCTACCCGTAAGTGAGCTGGTGCGTGGGAGTTGAAAAGCTTGGCAAGTCCTATTTTAGTTATATTCCAATGTTTCGTCCGACTCATTTGTTTTATCGGGGTGTGTGCATGTCACACCCCTGTAAAATCCACCCGCGAAGTACCGCGAACGGAGGCGTGAGCCAGACCAGGATTTGAGTTGTCAGACACTTCGAATACTCTATATGCTCGACACAACGTTTTAAAACCAAGTTTAGATACTGAGGTATCAAATAATTTATCGGAGTTTTAAAAGTTTAAGTAAAGCTGAATCATCATAGCATAATTTACTTAAGTTCAGGTTTAGCGGAAGCGACAACCAAATAAAATAGTTAAGATGTCTTTTCGTCCAAGGCGACAAAAGATTATTACAAACCATGCAAATGACCATATGAATGATATCCAAAGTGCTCCTTAGCTTATCATAAGGTCCGAAGAAGAAATATGTAAAGTGTCAACGCTAGGTTGGTGAATTCTCGGAGTTTAAGCAAGTAAATAAATATCATTAATTTAAAACATTAAGTTAACCAGTTACCCTCAACGAGGCGTAATCCACCCAGGAATCATACATCCTGAGAAAGATAATCAACATTTTATATACTTGGGTTAGCAAGACCACGTTATTTATAACACCATAGGTTTCGTGTCCCCATTCCTGACAGTTTAGGTTTTTGCCTTCCAGCCATGCTATACCGAGTTAGGACAATATAATACCCCTTTCTCCACCCCCGAAGGCAATGGGGCTAGAGCGACAAGCCAAGGCAGGGTTTGTCAAGCCCAATAGATCTGTTTCTCATTTCCCCTTTATCAACTTGATAATAATGGTACACGAATTGTGGAAGGACTCTCTTGGCATGTTTTCTTCTATGCGTAACAAATATTATATAAAATAAAAGTTTAGCTGAAATTTTGTCAGCAACGGGTCGTCTACTAGATCTAGCTATTTCAGGAGAAAACGAGTAATTAAATGATTGTTTATTGATCACAAGTAACCAATTACAATCAGAAACTCACTGAGAACAATCACAAAGAAACACCTCTGAAAACACACACTTAAACTCAAACAATCTCTTAACTGGCTACGAATTACAAAGCTAAAACATCTATTTATACCTGACTGACCGAACCTAGGCGAACTGGTGGTTCGCCTGACACCGGACCCATCTGAACTGTCAGTTCGGATGATATCAGTTCGTGTCAGTTCGGTTCAGTTCGTGCAACAACAATATTGTAGCTTTGTCTTGTTCAAATCTTCACACTATCGTGTTCAGATACTTCACACAACGCACAGATTATGCATCAACAAACTCGCCCTCGATGTGTGTAGTATATGTTCATCCAAACAACCGTATTGTAAGGGAATAATTTGTGGCTTGTGTATTAAATAGCTCATTGGCTGAATATTTTGAAGGCCTAAGTAATAAAATATGTGAAAATTAGTTGGGTTATGGGTATATTGGGTCATTGGGCAAATTTAGACATGTTTGGGCTCATTTAGAAAGAGTTTAGGTGGAGTTTTGTGGGCTTATGTGGTCCAATACGGAAATTTGGTGTTAATTAGGGTTTTAGGAGTGACTTGTTGACCAAGCATGTCCTCCCCTATATAAGGAATATGTGGGTGACTAATTTAGGGTTTTTGGTTGTGTGTTTTCTCAAGGTGTAATCAAAATTCTCTCAAAGGAGAATTTCGAATTCTTCAAGTGTGTTGCATCCAAGCTTTAATCAAGCATTCTCAATCGGTTTGTGTTCTTTATTGTTTTCCTAATCGTTTGTTCTTGTTTATTTTGTTTATACTTGAATCATCACTAATCACCAGATCCCGCACGATGATTAGTCGACTTGTTATCGCGTGAGGAGAGATTTCGATCCTTACAATTGGTATCAGAGCCAAGAAACGCAAGTTACGAGGCTCTCGCGATATCAGATTCAAGTTTTGGTAAACTAACGATTGTGTTTTCTGGTATTTCTCAGCTTTTAGCACTGTTCGGAAGTATTTTTGCAGGTTTCGATTCAAAACAGAAGAGTACTACGTGTGTTTCGATCGTGTTTGTGACTTTTCGACCCTGTTCAAGGCTTTTTGATCGACCCCTTTGATCGAAAAACACATCCAAACGCACATTGTTGATCGAGAAAGTCCCCCTGTGACTTTTCGATCAGTCTTTGTTGCTTGTTCTTCCAATCGAAAAGTCCCCTTGAGTGTTTTCGATCAGCCAACCAGCTTTTCGATCAGCCAACTAGCTTTTCGGCTAGCTTTTCGATCAGCTTTTCGATCAGCTTTTCGATTAGCCAACCAGCTTTTCGACCAGCTTTTTGATCAACCGACCAGATTGTCGATCAACCAACCAGCTTTTCGACCAGCCTTTTGATCAGCCAACCAGCTTTTCGATCAAGCCACACTTTTCGATCAAAAAGTCCACTTTTCGATCAAAAAGTCCACTTTTCGATTAAAAATTTTCGATCAAAAAGTCCACTTTTCGATCAAAAAGTCCACTTTTCGATCAAAAAGTCCACTTTTCGATCTAAAACTTGACTTTTCTATCCAAACATCACACTTTGCTATCCAACCTTCCGGCTTTCACTTTTCGATCCGGTCAAGACTTTCCGGTCCGAATTTACACTAGATACTCATCCAAAGAAGATGATGGCACACGCTCTACCAGGTACCACTACATCCAGCAGTAATGAGGCATGTTCAAACTCTAAATGTCAAATTGTGTTTAATGAATGTAAAGACTGGGAACGTAAGTTCATCAATGAAACCCTAAATCATGAATTAACTGCTAGAGACCTTAGGGAGTATAAAGATAAGAGTAGGATATTCAGAGAAAAACTGGAAGCGGCTAAATTAGATATTGGAAGTCTTCAAAATCAAATGTGTGATAAAAATGCATATCTTAGAATTGCCAACTCTAAAATTGAGGAGTTAACTAAAGAGGTAGATGAACTTAAAGCAAAATTAATAACCTCTCAAAACAAAATTGAACGCAATGACAAGATTGTGTCTGAAATGCTAAAGGCGAGTTCACTGTCTTACAATACAAACACTAGAATGAGGCATGTTAAAGCGAACACAAGATTAGGTTTTGGTGTTGATGATAACAATGAAAAATCCATGCACTCTGTCCCAATGCCTTTAATGCATGAAATGATTCCTGATCATGAAATTTCTAAGACCACCTTAGAAGTTAAGGCAGAAACTGATAAAAAACTTGCTGCTTGTCCTATTAAAATATCTGCTCCTGTTTCTAACACTACTGACAATTCTACTTGTTGCGCAGCTAAAGGTAGCAAAGAGGAAGGGGTAAAGGCTGAAAATGAGACTCTTAAAAGTCAAACAAGTTCACCTTTTGAAAATTTTGATTGGGATAAACTTAAATTTCCCGTGATTAATTCTGGCTTAAAACTGTCTAAGTCTGATGTCCTAAACAAAACTTCTATGTGTGGTGCTTTTAACTTTGGAAAGTGTGATGCAAAGCCATTGAAACCATTAAGAACTGTGAAAATCTTAAGAAGAGGTACGAGACCACAGGTTGCTGGCCCCAAAACCACAACTGATGGTGTGAAAAATAGTGAAGTTAAAAATGAAAATGTTGTGAGAAATGTGCAGAAAGTACGGGACGCCAAACCTCATGATTTTGTCCCGTACCTAGAAGTCAATTCTACATATGACCAGTACAGACCGATACAGCGGGAGTATATCTTGACCACTAAGCCAAATGACAAAACCCATTGGATACACAAGAACTGCTAAAATAAAACTTGGATATCCACTGGGTGAAACCAACCGCAGGCTCCTGCGTATCCCAAGAAACAATCTTGCCATGTGTGTGGAAAATCTGGACACTTGGCGAGAAATTGTTTGCACCGACCATATGAACCCTATTATCCTAAGAGGGTTCATCAGAAACCTGTCCCAAAGGCCCAACCAAATGGTGGTTCAAAGAAAAAGCCTGCACCTGCAAAACCAAAGGTGCAGAAATTTGTACCTCAACAACCAAAGGTACAGAAGGTAAATCAAAAGCCTAAGCCACCTCAAAAAACAATGAAAAATGTTTTTAAAACTGATAATTTCTTTCATTCTAAATCAAAACCAGTCAGTTTTACAAAACTAGCCCGTTTTCCGGAACCTTCCGGTTTTCTGAAACAGTCGGTTATTCAAAAACAAATGCGAGGAGTGAGGAAGAGAGGTGGAATGAGTCAGAGGTGGTAAAACAGAATTACCAGCCTAATGGGGTGTATAAAAAACACTACAAAAAATTTTAAAATGTTAAAATTAAAAATCAGAATATTCAGAAGAATCCACCCAAAAGTCCTCAGGTAAAAGAAAAACTGAACCACCAAACCTGGAAGGTTAAAAACAAAGATGTTCTCAAAGATGACCAGGTAAAACCCAACACCAAGGCAGACACACCCCCAATCCCTGATATCACAAAGGGAATGTGCTTCAAAGAGACAACTTTCACTGACTCATCAGGTATACCTAGAACAACAATGGTCTGGGTACTAATAGCTAACTAATCTGTGACATCCGAGAATTTCAAGGTTAACTTCCGTTAGACAACCTCCGTTAGTTACGTTATGAGTGTTACCTTAGTAACTAATGCTTAACTAGACCGAATACGTCCACGACCCTTGGTTGATCACTGGACCCGTCCACATGTGTTATGTGTTTATTTATTTATTTATTTATTGCTATTATGTGCAATGTGATTTAAACGCATGATTTAGTATTATTAATAGCATGACAAATAGTAAATTCCTGATTTTGTGATAAATTGGCCCCTTTTGGTTGCCAGCGAAACTACCGAGCGAAACTGTAGATTCGCTCGGTAGCTAAACTGTTGACTTACATGTATTCAGAGTTAGTTTCGCTTGGCCAGCGAAACTGCCAGCGAAACTAGCACCTGATCTATATGATATATAAAGCCAACCAAAACCCTAATCCTCATTACTTACATCATTTCTCAAAAACACACACACTCTCCTGAAATTCTGACCAGCCGAGAAACCACCACGAGCCGCCGTCATCTCAGTTGGTGAACTCATTCATTCGGATCCTAGATCGAACCGTGAGTCTCCAAAACCATTTTTCTTGCATTTTTATGTGTTTTCTTAAAAAGCATGCTTAAACCTCCATGTAATCGTTTGATCTTCTGATATGATGCTTAGGAATGCTAGATCTATCATAAAGTCTGCAACTTTACGTGTAAAATCATGCCATAATGAAGATTTATGCTAGTTAGGTCATATTATGCTTAAAATGTGTTCTTGGTGACTTGATGATGAAAATCCATGTTTAAGGTCTTAAATCTTAC